>CM033644.1:156434592-157051446 GCA_019512145.1 Engystomops pustulosus | reverse complement strand
TCCATGCGCTCATTGCCGGCCTATGTGGGACACATATATTGAAAGCCCAAGGCTGCATTCATACTAACATATGTCCACCGGCCCGTACCCATAATGGTCATTCGCCACAATGGAGAGGAGGAGTGGTGACCCTTCCTCTCTCCATTGCGGACATGTCCTATCTTTTCATGTAAAGAACACATTGAACAGGTAAAGAACACATGTAAAGAATTTTTGGGGAGCGTATATACGTTCCCCAACGGTTGTGTGAATGTAGCCTAAGGGTTTCTGTACACCATGGCAGCTGTTTGGACCTTGTTTTGCAATGTTTGCAGATACCATAAGGGGATATGAACCTGATCGGCAGGTAAATGTAATCTATAATCTGCTTTGAATCCCTGTGGTTTTGTGCTGTATTTTGCAGAGTATTTCTCCTCTCCCCAATAGAGTTCAGAAGTAAATTGATATGGTGTGAATTTTAAAATCAATGGTTCATGTTAATTTCTATTAACTGTCTTCCCATTATTTTTCAAAAGAATTATCCCTTTTTCATTACAGTTCCGACTTACATACAAATTCAACTTAAGAACAAACCTACAGACCTTATCTTGTATGTAACCCAGGGACTGCCTGTAGTGCTATTTCAGTAACTGCTTTTCCATTCTTCATCTACCACTATCACTTGGGTGCTGTCCATGGGACATACATTGCTAGAGATTACCAAGCCACCTTTCGGTTCTATATATGACCTCTTTTCAAGAATTTCATATGTAATTCTCCACTGTAAAGGAAGTTCTGTGTAATTCCCAATTTATCAAGAGCTTGTCCATCATGTGTCAGCATTGATATTTCCCCTGCTAGTGCACATTGCACCAGATACCTAAAAGGCTCTAGTGTCTGGATGAACTATAAGACTATAAGAGAAAGAACCCTTTGCATTGAGTTACAAATTCTTGCTTTAATGTATGATGGGTTTGGTACCCTATTCAGGCACCAGAAGTCTACATTGAGGAGTACTGTGGGATCCCTAAAGACTTTTCTATTATAATGACAGACTGTGTTTTTTAGTGCCCAAAAGACATTTAGTGAATGAAATAAGACCTATAGGTTTTGTATCGATCAAAGCATAAGAAATAAACTAGTGTTAAATGGTTGGCTCTAAATGGTATTTCCTTCAGCTAAATTTTTAGGGCCATTTTTGAGTTAGAGCAAGGGCCTACCAATGGTTAGTCTGGAATTAAGATATGAAAGTATAACCCAGGTATAGGCCTAATGATGTCACTTAGCACTGGGGAAAAATCTAGTGGGAGAGAAAGATTTTGGATACAAGATTGTGCTATATTGAGAATTATCATAATATTAATAATAATTCAGTATTTGATTTTTCCCTTCCCCTCTATTGTGCTTATCATGTGAGTCTTTATAAATGAAACATTCTATAAATATTAAATTATAAGGAAAGAGGTTTATAACCTTTTAACTTTATATATAGTTTCCATCATTAAACTGTAACAGCATGAAACAGAGACTATTGTAGGCAAACTCAAAAACATAACTCACTTTGCAATCATGTATAGCTCACGTACATCTGTCCACACAGCACAGCAGAGTACTCATTAAGGGTGGAAAATACAAGACAAATGCAGCCTTTTGCTAAGTTACTCATACTATATATACATCATCTCAGCACAAAGCAAACAACATCTGTGGCTGACCAAGGGGAAAAGTGACTAGGAAATTACAATTACACTACGGTACATAGAATTATATTAAGTCATTTTAATTATTCCTTTATTGTTTTATTATGGGGATTATCGTTCTTTCAGAATAAAGTGTCCTTCTTCGCATGGCAAAGCATCACCATCGGATAATTATTTGTTTTATTATTTGATGTCCGCTCCTTACTAAATGCATCCAAGGTCATGAATGATAACTCTCAAACTAGAACATGAGGAGGCCTATTTTCCTATTTAACCTGGATTTGCATGTGATATCGGACTTAGCTTGGAGATAAATATACTCAAAAAAACTCACAATAACTATGTGGCATATAGATGCCTGAATACAACACTGATGCTGTAGATACTTTGAAAAACTGAAAACATTGTTTTATGTTATTTATGTGAGTGACTTTGGTGTTTCATTACTAAGCATTATATAGAGGCTAGGTTGGTGAAGGCTATTAGAGTATACCTATATCTATAGTCATATGTCCACTAGGTCATTGAATGCCTACAATAATTATTCACTAGTATTTACTGATGTGACTGAATAAAAAGATGGCTCTATTTTTCTCCGACTATTGTGCTAGTGGTAAAATAGAAGCAGTTGGCCACCTTTGTAACATATACCAGCAAAACATGTCTTGGTCCGGCAGACGGTGACTGATTTCTAAAGGACCACCCCTGCCACCTGCAGTGTCTTAGCTATTCATGCTCCTCATTAAATCCTCTCAGGACTGCGCTGTGTTCAAACAAACTTTACATTCCTAGCCTTCTTCTAATGAAAAGAAAACAAAAGGATCACATTATGAAAATATTACACCCCAACACACACTGCCCCCTGTTTTCCTGTCATTAACTTCTTCAGTGCCAGACAAATACCATGGGTGTTAAATCAGTTCCATATGCACAGAAGGTTGGGATAAAGTATTTCAGAGTATTGTTGGAAGGAACCTACATTCTTTGTTTCATTCCATTATTCATTTCATTAGATTTTCTACCTATTTAGCATTAATATCATTTTAATAGACAATCGGTTTATGAGACAACTGTAGGCAACTTATTACTTTTGGAGGAAAGTATATATATATATATATATATATGTCTAAATTATATTGATTCACTTCCGATTTCCAAATACGTAGGTCCCATTCACACGACCGTATGGTGGCCATGATCTGGCCGCAGAAATTGCTTGGCTCTTTAATGGAGTGGGTTGAGATACACTACTTCACCTCTCTTCTCCATCCCACCGCTCTCTACACCCGGGATTTGATCCAGATGGACACACGGTCGTGTGAATAAGGCCTTAAGCCTCCCACCTCCCATTCGAAAATTCTGCTCTGCTATTTGACAGGCTTGGCACCTCCCATTCGAAAATTCTGCTCTGCTATTTGACAGGCTTGGATGATAATAGTCAAGGATACTTGCCACAATTTGTATCACGTACATTCTTAAGTGGCTCTTAGCTAAGATGCACACAAACTTGTGCATATACTGACCGCAAACAATGTACCCGTGGTCTGTTTGTGGCCTGTGTGTCATCATTGTGTGAATTCTGCTGACAAACCTATGAGCAGAAGAATCTGCTCTGAATTTAGTAACTTGAGCAGTTGGCTCATACACAGGGCTGAGGAAACCATGGGCGTGTGTATTAGCACATAGAAATACATGGATACCTGTGCTTGCAATTGAAATGCAGTAAATGAGACCTTAGAGTCTGAATACAGTCTGTCAGAAAAAGCACCACACTTAAGTGGGGTAGAGCTACAATACCAGAGACATTCTTAGGATACCCATGGCACTGTTTTACGGAAAAAGCAGAATGTTTTTCATGTTTTTTTTCTCATAAAACAAATCATTTCTTTAAATCATATCTTTAAAGTCATGTATGTGTGCATGTCAATTTTTTTTAAAAAAATGGGACATTGAAAAGTTGGTTTCTTGACAGTCATAAATCACTTTTCAGTATGTCCAAGAACTAATTAATGAATCCTGTGAAATGTGACACGTTTCTGTATTTATCATCTGTTTACATCTGTGTACAGTATTAAGCTCATCTTGCACTGAAAGGGTTAATTAAGGGATTATTACCTCAACATTTATCCCAATGTGTACTCTCCCATCCCTGTTCTTGAAGACCTCTACTTTGCATTATGTGCTAACTTAGCCACATTAAGTTACTGTTTTCTTTCTGCATCTTCTGGTAGGGGGTGTAGCCAGAGTAAAGTCACAATGTGATTAAGCTATTTCTCTGTGCTGTTATTTTTACTAATGGACCAAGCTTCATGCTGCTCTATTGAAATTGTAATGAGTCCCAGACAAAAGCAGTAATCAGTACTAGGTGTGGTAAGAAGATCCAGTTGGGGGAGGGGATACAAAGTAGATACAGCCTTTATTTTAGGACAAAGAATGAGGTCATTAATCTTCCAAATCTCCTAGATGCCGACTGGACACAGCAGCTCTAGATTTCTTAGGTGGTTACTGAAATGGTTCCACATTCCAAGTTCACCTGAGCTTACATACAAAGTATACATGTTATGTCTAACAGGTGCAGTAAGACTCTAAGCTCCTCAGCAAACAGGAATATTTCATTATCCACCTAAATTGCTAAAAAAAAACATACAATGATGTTATCCATCACTTTTGGAACATGTTATAAAGTCAGTTGGTCAAAAATATTCCAGAATTTAACGATACAATAATAATTATCTTTTCATTTACATGGAAGACAGAACCATCAACCCTACCAACAATCTCTAAAAAAATTACAGTAGGAAAAAGGACACTGTAGTACTAGGTACATACAAGATAGGGTCCGGAGGTTTGTTCTTAAGTTGAATTTGTATGTAAGTCGAAACTGTATATTTTATAATTGTAGATCCAAACAAACATTTTTTGCTGTAATGGGACCGAGGATTATCAATAAAGCTTCATTACAGACACCTTACAGCTGATTATTGCAGTCTCGGACTATAGTAAAGCATCCCGAAAGCTTCACCAGAGGTCAGAGGGGTCTGTCTGTAACTATGGCTTGTCTGTAAGTCGGGTGTCCTTAAGTAGGGAACCGCCTGTAGTTGTGTTGAGAGGCCGAACACAGACTTGAGACAGAAGTTTGGCATTCTGGCTCAACCCAGAATGTTTGTTAATAAAATTTGAAGAGGGCTCACCGGCTGTTGACTCTTTTAATTCCATTTTGCCTAGGATTGTGGCTCCCTTGATGACGTCACAGGGAGTGGCGACCATAGTCGAAATGCCAGTGGCTTCTTGAATGGCTCTTTACTGCGGCAGTGCCAGTTGCATTTAAAGGGTTAACCCCTCTGGTCCAAGCCAGTGCCGATCGAGGGTGTTAGCATTCAGTTCAGGCACCGGAATTTGTTGAACCCAGATAGATCCACTCATCCCTACTCATGAGTAATTTGCAAAAATGTTATTTGGTATTAAGAGACTGAGTTTACATCAGAAAAAGCAATAGAATTCTGAAGTTCTGAACAAAATCTATTTACAGCTTCTTAACTTTTAGTGTCACTTATATATTTATATATACTGCTAGATGGTTCCAAAGTTGGAACTTAAATTGGAAAATATAACTTCCTAGGTGCATTAGTTTGTATTCTGAGAAATGTATTGGAAAGCTGGGAAAATAATACAATCGTGGATGTTATTGCCCCAAAAAAACAGTTGTAATTTTTTTTTGTTTTTTTATTACAGCTTTCAATAAGTCATCCAATTTATTTAGGAGATACCAAATTAATATTTTTTGTTATATATTAAAACCTTTAGAAAGATTTAAAAAATCTATTTTTCACTGGGTAGGGATTATGGGTCATCGGGATTCCTAACATTTTAATGAAATTATAATGCATTAAAGGCAAAAGGTGAGTTTTGAATGATTACATTTTTATTACTTATTTTATTATTTTTATCCCCCCAAGGGTGTTTGAAGCCTAGGAGGTCTCATTGCTCATATAATATACTGCTGATTTAGTGTCACTTATATATTTATATATACTGCTAGATGGTTCCAAAGTTGGAACTTAAATTGGAAAATATAACTTCCTAGGTGCATTAGTTTGTATTCTGAGAAATGTATTGGAAAGCTGGGAAAATAATCCAATCGTGGATGTTATTGCCCCAAAAAAACAGTTGTCATTTTCTTTTTCTTTTTTATTACAGCTTTCAATAAGTCATCCAATTTATTTAGGAGATACCAAATTAATATTTTTTGTTATGTATTAAAACCTTTAGAAAGATTTAAAAAATCTATTTTTCACTGGGTAGGGATTATGGGTCACCGGGATTCCTAACATTTTATTATTATTTTTATCCCCCCAAGAGTGTTTGAAGCCTAGGAGGTCTCATTGCTCATATAATATACTGCTGAAGGGAAAGCATATATAATATATATCTATATATAATATAAGTATATATATATATAATTATATATGTCTACTTATTATTGATTCACTTCGATTCAAATCTATTCGTGTTCCACATGTTGCGCACGACACTGCGATGGTGACAGCGTTCTGTCCGCAGAAATTGCTGGCTCTTTTAATTGAGTGGCTTGAGGGACACACTTCACACCCTCTTCTCATCCCACCGCATCTCACGGAACACGGGAATTGGATTCCAGAATGGACACACCGGTCGTGTGCAATAAAGTAGTCGCTAAGGCTCTCCACCTCCCATTCGACCCAAATCTGCTCTGTCTATGTGACAGGCTTCGGCATGATAGCTAGTCAAGGATACTTGCCACAATTCGTATACACGTACATTCGTAATGGGCCTTATGCAGATGATGCACTCAACAAAGTCTGCATAAAACTTGACCGCAAAAACATGTACCACCTCCTCCCGGGTCTGTTGTGTCTGTGTGTATCATCGCTGTGGTGAAGTGCAGACCAACACCTATTGGGCAGAAAGATGCTCTGAAACTTACTACCTTGACAGTTGCTCATACCACAGTGCTGTGGAAACCTGGCGGGTGTATGAGCACCTTGAAATACATGTGATACCTGTGCTTGCATGAAATGCAGTAGGAATGGAGACCTTAGAGTGCTAAAAAGTCTGTCAGAAAAACAGCCCACCCCACTTAAGGTGGGGTCAGAAGCTTACCATATCCTACGATCTTCTAGGATACCATGCCTGTTTTTTCTCATAAACCCAATTTCTTCTTTAAATCATATCTTTAAAGTCATGTTCTGTGTGCCTGTCGTTTTTTATTTTTAAGACAAATGGGACATTGCAAAAGTTGGTTTTCTTGAACATATAAATCACTTTTCAGATGGTCACAAAATAATTAAGAATCTGTACAAGAGGGACACATTCTGTCTTTTTTCCATCTGTTTTACATCTGGTCTACAGTATTAAGTCTCATACTTGCAATGAAAGGGTTAAATTACAGGTGATTTAACCTCAAACTTTATCTCCATGTGTACTCCTCACCATCCGTGTTCTCTTGAAGACCTACTACTTTTGCATCTATGTGGCTATCTTTGGCCACCTAAGTTACTCGTCTTTTCTTTCTGCATCTTACTGGTCTCACCCTGGGTGGAGCAAGGTAAAAGTCCCAATGTGATTAAGCTATGTCTCTGTGCGTTATGTTTACTAGGACCAAGCTTCATGCTGGCGTCTTGAATTGTAATGAGTCCACAGACAAGCAGTCATCAGTAACAGGCTGTGGTAAGAGAAGATCTCAGTCTGGGTGAGGGGACTACTAACGTAGTACATGCCTTCTTTTACGGACAAAGATGAGGTCTTAATTTCAAATCTCCTTAGATGCCGACTGACACAGCAGCTCTAGATTCTTAGGTTGTCGTTATAGAATGGTTCCACATGCCAATTCACAGAGCTTACCATGACAAAGAACATGTATTCTACAACAGGTGCAGAAGGCTTCAAGCTCTCGCAAACAGGAATATTTTAATTACCAACCGAAATTGCTAAAAAAACAACATTACAATGACGTTATCCATCGCACTTGTGGCGATACATGGTATATATAAAGTCAGTGTTGGTTCAAAAATCTATCTCAGAGAAGTTTAACGATAGCCGCAATAATAATGTATTCCTTTTCAGTTACATGGAAGGCAGAAACCATCCAACTCTACACACGAATCCTCTAAAAAAAATTACAGTAGGAAAAAGGACACTGTAGTACTAGTAACACTACAACGATACTAGGTCCGAGGGTTTGTCTGTAAGTTGACTTGTATTGTAAGCTCCAACGTATTATTTATAATTGTAAATCCAAAAAAAACATTTTTTGCTGTAATTGGGACCAGGAGGATTATCAATGAAAGCTTCATTACAGGGTACCACCTTACGTTGATATTTGCGCAGTCCTCGGACTATACGTATAAGCATCCCGAAAGCTTCCACCAGAGGTCACACGAGCGGGTCGGTCTGTAACTCTGGCTTGTCTGAAGATCGGTACGGTTGTCCTTAAGTAGGGACCTCCTGTATTTGTTGAGAAGCCGAAACACAGACTTGGAGACAGCAAGTTTGGCATTCTCTGGCTTGCAACCAACCGGAATGTTTGTTCATAAAAATTTGGAAGAGATCGGCTTCAACCGGCTGTTGGACTCTTTTAATGTCCATTGTGCCTAGGATTTCGTGGTCGCCTGATGACGTCACACGTTGAGGAGCGACATGTCGAAGCATGGGCCTTCTGGTAACACTCCTGCGCAGAGCCAGATTGCTCAAGGGAGACCCCTTGCTTGCACAGTGCGGTCTTATGGCAGTTGGCATATGCATTACAGCCTCTGGTCCAGCCGTTGATGATGTTAGCTCTTCGGATGCCAGAGTACAAGTTGGACCCAACGCATAGCCACTATGCCTAATTCATAGTATTTGAAACATTTATTTGGTGTTAAGAGACTGGTTTACATCAGAAAAAGCTGTGAGAAATTCTGAAGTTCGGACAAAATTATTGACTAGCTTCTAACGTTAGTGTCCACCTTAGATATTTATATATCTGCTAGATGGTTCAAAAATGGAACGTTAACATGGGAAATATAAACTTCCTAGGTGCATAGTTTGTATTCTTGAGAATGATTGGAAAGGCGGAAAAAATCGCAATCGGTGGATTCTATTGCGCCAAAAAAAACAGTTGGTCATTTCTTTTTCCTTTTTTATTACACAGCTTTCCCAATACAGTCGCATCCATTTATTTTATGGCAGATACCCAAATTAATATTTTTTGTTATGTATGTAAAACCTTTGAAAGATTAAAAAAAATCTATTTTTTCACCTGGGTAGGGATGTATGGGTCACCGGGAGTTCCTAACATGTTTATTATATTTTTAAATCCCCAAGTAGTGTTTGGAAGCAGGAGGTCTCGTGCTCAGATAAGATATAACTGGCTGAACTGATTGAACATACAGACCAAGACATACACGTCAATCTCTAGTCAAGATCTTCCCCTTTAATAATCAAAATGCATAATATATAACAACAGAAGAATCATCAAAGGGGCGTGATAGTATACTGCAAAGCTATTGACATCAGCAATTCTGGGAAAAAAAGTTAATTAATTGTGCTCATTCTCAGAGACCTTGTACAGATATTGTTTATACTAAGAAGAGAGATAAGTGGCTCCGATCAAATATTATGCAGCTTCGAGGACAACTGGCTTCTCATTAATGTCAAGGGTATTAGCTGACAGCAGCAAACAGTTACATAAATGAAGTTTGAATCATGACATTAACTTGACAATGTCAGGGAACATGCCGCTGTATCTAAGATGGCGGACATAGTCAGATGCGTCCGAAACCAGTGCGACCTCCTTACAAGCTCGTATTTAAATATATTCACATGATACACACATGTTCTGCAGCTGTAAAATCTATGCAAGTCATGCAGCATCAGGAGGTAAAATATGTATGTACAGTAGGGCAGTTACGAATTTCTGCCGCACCCCCTGTATTTACCTTATCTGGCTCCCTGTGACTTCTTCTTGTACCCTAACATGAAGAAATGGCTCGCAGGAAAAGATTTTGCTCAAATGAGGTAATCATGGCCATACACAGAGGCGTATTTTTCAGAGTTCGACAAATCCTATTTTTGGGGGGTTAAAAAAATTGCAGGAACGTTGGGAGAAGTGTATCTTTGTGTAAAAGGGGACTATGTTGAAAAACAAAAAAAAGTGTTTTTTAAACAAAGGTACTTATTGAACCGCCCTCGTAAATGTGTTCTTAATATATTTATTCTGAGTATTTATACAGCCATTAGTTTGGTAGGAACTTTTTTATAAGGTAATAAAGATCTTTCATTTACAAAATTCAAATACACCTGACTCAGATAGGACGTCTGTCATATAATGACAGTCTGTAGTGGAGGTGCTAGACAGTAGTTCAATTTTACCCAGAGATATATATCTATTCTTTTTTAAAAAAAAAATTTTATAACGTCTTCACGTACTTGGAAATCTATCAAGAATATAGTTGGTGCCAGTCTTACTTTGGCAGCATGGTGTACTGTAAACACCGCCTTTACTTATAATCGGTCAGAGACTGGGGGAGCTTCTCATCGCTAGTCTTGTTTGGAGACTTAGTAAATTAATTGTTGGCACAGTTAAGTCAATGTACTGCCTTTCCCCTCTTCAACCGATTCTCCCACTTTTCTGAAAAAGTGCCTTGTCACTGAATATTAACAGACAACGCATAATCATTTCGCACGTACTGTATAAGTTGAGCCCTAACAGCTAGACAAATCTGCCAGATCCTGTTGCTTAAATTTGCATTTCATTGCAAATTTTTATTTATTTCAGTTTTGTTAAAATTAAAGTGGTACACTAAATCAAAAACTTTTTTTAAAATTGGGTGTGTTAACTTATTACATATCATAAACAACACCAAACATTGACAGATTTATGTTTTTAGTATTTTCGGATATATGAGTTGTTTTGAAATGTAAGAATATAGTTTATACAAGAGAAAAAAAACAATCATTTTAATTTCCTATACCTACAACAAACATCCAAAGACAAGTGATAACAGACAAAATACAAATTATATATATATGGTGAACTTATATGTTTTAATATCTGGACCATTCTGGCATATAATCAGGTAAACATCACCAATATTGCCAAATTCTAAAAATATGGTTTTACAGAATTACCAATTCACAACTCATGTAGGAAACTGCTCCACCCCTAGTTGGAAAGTGCCACATTGATTGAGTGATCACAGCTGAAGATTAGGGTTTTCAACAGGTATTAACTTAATTTTGGGGTACCTTTTATGCCTGTCCACATGAATTAGTTTTAGTTTATGAGTCTGTAATTATCTCATCAAACTGTGTCCTGCAGGGTACTAGGGGAAAAAATTAAAAAAGTTTTAAGGTCTAAAACAATGGTACACATCTGGAGAAGATCAAAGACCACCTGATTTCTACAAACAGGAGGTAATTAAACTGTCATCATCCAATCCTGAAAGGAGCCAAAATGATGTTGTTAGCAGATGGGTGTAATGTATTAATGAATTAGAACCGTTCCTTTTACGCTTCTCATGAAGAAAAACTCTTTCATCACCTTTTCTAGTTATATAGAGCTGGATATTAGGACCACTAATAAGTAATATAATAATATATAACCTACTACAAGCCCTTACAACTAATCGAATGAAATATATGTACGACAACTTACTTCCTGCCCTTCCGCAACAAATATTAAAGTATATTACACTGTATTATGTGTATGTATGTTTACGTGTTTTTTATGTCCATGGAATAGAGCAGTGATCACTATAATGTAAGCACTAAAAATTATCATGGAAACATAAATGTACCAAGCTTTTTGGTAATTCATTTTAAGATACTTTAAGGCGCAGTTTGTCAACACAAGGTCTGCAAGGCATCCAGCCTGCAGTCTGTGTCTAGTATTGACAGCCAGCATCAGATCGGCATAGGGTGTGCTGCAATGTACAGGTACTACTAGTCACCCTATGTGGCGCAGTCCAGCTGCCATGTTACTAACTGTCACATCATACAGCAGAGCTCCAAACTGAGAGCATATCGTCAGGAGTAAATCCCATGCTATTTGGAACATCTGTGACTTTGCATCGTGAAGTGAACTTGGCTACTGGGTAACATTGCTACTGTGGGTCGCACTGCCAACTTGGGTACGGTAGGAAACGTGTAACTATTTCTATTATGGGCCACTGCGACTTGCCCTGTAGGAAACTGTAACTATTTCTGTTGTGGGGGCACTGTGACTATTGGTTTCTGTCCCATTCATGGATCTACCAAGGGACTTCTTGCTTTTAATAAAGACCAGCTCAGCATAATAGCTGATGGAGATGTTTATACTTACTCACCATCCCCGGCCTAGTGGCTGAGGTAATCTTTAAGCTTGTTAGTATGTCTGAGCAGGTACCGTTTAAAGAATAAGCTTTTTAAAAATATGTAAATAGGAACAGAGGCTCTGCCAACTCCTCCTTGGCCTCCTCCAATTGGTATTACACACACGGGTTTCAGATATCCTGTTGACGTCACTGACTCTCCCTTCTGCTGTGCGCAATCATAGAGGAGTGTCTAGATGCATGCTTGATCGCGCACAGTGCAAGAACTCCATATGGAGAGCCAGTGATGTCAAGCCCCACCAATGCTGACCACCATGCGCTAGCCAGCCGGGCCGAAGGCCATTGCATAAGGCCAAGAGTCTTTTTCTCCTTTAAATATTTTTAAAAAGCCTTTCTTCTTCGCAACGGTGACTGCTTTAGACATACCCAAAAACAAAATTATTGCACCTCGGCACGGGGAAGGTGGAGTATAACTTCTACCACCAGCTTTCTGTAAGCTATAGAAAGAAGACTGTGTGTAGTTCATATGATTATATCATTTAATATGTCTGCCTAAGAAGACTATAAAAATTACTGGGCAGATTTTCTGGTAAACTGAGCTAGCTGTGATTGTTTGTCCACCCGACCACAGACAACTAGAACATGTCTGACTTTCAGACAGCTTGATAAGTCTGCCCACTGTATTATACAGCATCATAACAAAACACCTACTTATGTGACTATAACGGTAAACTGTATAACCAGTTGTAAAGTTTTAAAAGCTTATTAACTTTTTATCAACAAAAACCTAAGGAGGGGCAGCAGAAGAAAGTTTTGGAAAAGATTCATTGATATCACATACTTGTGCTACATGACCATTGCATGACAGTGAAACTATCGCCATCTCTCATGGCTTAATAAAGTCACTGTTTAAAATAATCTGTAAACAAGTGTATATTACATGAAGGCGGATTCAGTAAGTTTATTAGAAATGATTGCCCGTGTAGTAATTAACTGGATATTGATTCTTGCCATATGCCTTTTCTATCAGTGGCTCCATTTAATTCCTAGAGATTTTTAATGTCATCACTCTGGTACTATTAGACAGCTGCAGCTTTTCGCTGTTGTGCTAGCACCTTAATCAATAGAGAAAGTGGTATGGTGTGTGTTGAAAGGTTGGGGGAGAGTAGTGGGGCGGGGGGGGTGTACTAGTGTATAATAAATCACAGGGAAACCTCACTTCATCCTTTGCTGCGTGTTGCTAATTGCTGCAGAATTAACTGGACTTTGCACAGCAAATGTCGAAATGTGCTGCATCTCATTAAGAGTCATTTATTCCACCTAATCAAACACTGTTAATATAGCAAGAATACGAGTGGCCAGCACCTTCTATAATGGACAGGAAAGGTAAGACGCTATGGTCCCTTTCCACTTACCATGCAGCGCACTACAGACAGAACCTATACACATTTAGCTATATGAGTCATGGGATCCGGACTTACACAACGTTCAAATTTTTGTCTGTGAGTTGACTGCACTATTCAGGTCACTGACTTATTACAAGTTGACTGATTAACATCTAGGCTATAGTATACCAATAATTCTAATTGAGCAATATTTGGGATGGAACAAACATCCTAAATTAGGCCCTTTTTGGATTGTTGGTTCAAAGTTTGTTTTTATCATGTAGCCAATTGTTTTAAGATAAGTAGCATATAGTTATTGTCTAAATTGACCTGTTGTTTACGAGAGTAATGGTAACAGTTGTAGTACATGGAGTGTCTAAACATTATCTATTCTACCCTAATGTCCTATTTTGCTCCAAGGTCTTAAAGTTAACGCTAACAGCTATCATACCGGAGGTCTTCAAAGGAAACCTACCAAACTTGTAGTGGCATGTGTCCGTGGAAATACCGGGCACCAAGCTCAGGGTGGACTGTGCCGGAGCTTATTAGTAGTGTTTTAAACCGCTGTGTCGCGGTTTAAAACACTTTTTAAACGTTATAAGCCGGCGCAGGCAGGTACGCGCCGGTGCTTACCGTGCACGCGGCTCTCCATTCACTTCCTATGTAGCCGCGTGCACGGTAAGCGCCGAGCCGTACCTGCCTGCGACGGCTATAAATTTTAAAGTGTTTTTAAAATAACCGCGATACCGTCGGTTTAAACATAACTAAATAGCTCCCCGCACCAGCTCACCCTGCGGCTGGTGCCCTATTTCCATCGGAACCTGCCATACAATTGGTATGGGTGTGGGGGGGGGGTGGGGGGGGGGCGTGGGGTGGGGGGGTTTCCTTTAAAGTTAAAGCTACAGCTCTCATACCTGGAGATAGCTGTTAAGCACACAGTTATCCAAAACAATCCCAACCTCTTATAGACATTAAAAACAACATTTGTTTCTGAACGGGATAAGGGCTTGCAATCAGATCTCTTTAGTAAAATTAAGATTAATACCAATAGTGCTGAAATTAAGATTTATTAAAAGGGCTTTCCATAAAAAAAAATACTACTTACGGTTTCTTTCTGCCTGGTTCCAGCACACAGCACCCCTTGTTCTAGGCAATGATGTATTTACAACAAAGGGTTTAATTATATAGTGCTGTCAGGCTACATTCACACACATGTTATGGAGTCACGGATAACGGCCCCCATACACTTCTATGGCTCACTGCACCATACGGAGCGGTACCGGTTGGCAGCACACTGCGGCAGCGTACCGCTCCGTAGCCCGGGAAAATATAGGACTGTCAATCTTTTCCCGTGTTTACTTCGCGGCCCCATATTTCCTATGGAAGGGGGGGGGGTGAGCTGCTCTGCCGTCTGCCTGCCATGCTAGTACGGCGGGCACGGCAGTGTGCTGTAGCCTAAGTGAGTTTCTCAAAAATTTACTCACCCATTCACCCAAACACTTGATCCAATCTAATCAGTCTGAACCAGTGGTCATAGAAGCCCTATCCGACCTCCTATCGCCAGTAATGACCTGGTGCCTTGCCCTTGGTCTTGGAAAATTTCTGTCCAAGACTAAGATCCACTCAAAAAGTAGTCCTGATAATGCTGAAATTTGGGCTTGAATTCCCCTCTTTCTAAATTCTATTCGCTCATCCCTAATGGTCACTGCAGCAATCACTGACAGTGGTGGGCTCTTTTACAGCCAAAGTTTTATTAATAGTAATGTCAGCCCTGTATTGGGTTGTCCTCTCTCGTTGAGTGGCCAGGGATTGAGAAACAAGCTGTGGGGACTCTGCAAGGTGAATACAGCATTTTCTCTCTCATCATCCCTAAAAATCTTCCTACGAACAAAAAAAAGTAAAAAAAAAAAAAAAAAAAAAGAAACAAAGAAAAAAAAAAAAAAAAAAAATAACTATTGTATGGCCATTTCATTGACCCTGGGTATAATGTTAGTCATCATTTGTGGATGGTTTGTAAGAACAATTGTGATTGTGGGAACACTATAGAGTAAACATCTGATAATAGAATACAGAGCTGTAATGGAGACACATAAGGGGTGAAGAGACACAAGGACATAATGAAGACCATAAGAGTCAGAATGTTTGTATTTCTGAATAACTCACTGTTCATGACAGTCATTGTGAAGTCAGGTCCTTATTCCAGTGTTGGATCCACTGTATGCTTTACAAGCTGTCCAAATAGTTTGTTTGCTGCCAACTACTCCTCAGATTTCTAATGTCAACATTATTCATACAATCGATGCCATGACTTCCTTTAGATATCTGTTTTGGCTGTGGGTCTGGTATATACCAAGAATTAAAAGAAGGTTATAGTAGAAACTGATTTACAATAATATTTTCACAACGTTATCTGAGCTAATATCTGAATATGTGAAAATGTGAATTTTAAACGATCGTTACATTTTCAGATTACAAATTGTTGGAAGGAAAGTAGGATATGCGACTATGTGTTAATCAGTTGAGACTCAAGATTGATCATTAATTTGGCAATATTGATAACTTTGGCAAGTGATCCACAACCACAGTCAATTATGTTTTCTATAATTTTGGTGGCAGATTTTTTTCAATGCTAGAGCAATTTAATTGCTGTTAATTCTTCTACAATTATTGCTGCATCATTACAATGGGATTGACACCTATAATATACTTACATATAATAATTCCTTTATTTATATTAGCGCACCCAGATTACACAGCGTTGCACGAACTTGCCAAATCGGTCCCTGTCCCCAATGGCACTCACAATCTAATCACCTACCGTATGTTTTGGAGTGTGGAGGAAACGGAGACCCAGTGAAAACCACGCAAACACTGAAGAACATACAAACTTAGCTATAGCTACATGACATCTGCCCCTAGGGTCAGGGATTGTCACCAAGACACGACATCTGGTGTGGCCCCCTCTTAAGAGGATTCCTCTCTTTAAGCTTCCTTAGTCCCTGAATTTTTTAAGAAACAATAGGCTAAAAAATTATGATCCAATTAGCACTGGAGCCTCGAGCCAGGCTGTATGCATATTTTAAAGCATTTTTTGGTAAAAAAAAAAAAACACCCTAAGAAGCAAAAGAAAGCAGGTCTTACCAGAATGAGGCACAACACAGCATATAAGAATCCTTGGTTATAATCCTTGATCATGTGGTAGAAGTCCTTAAGGCTACAGGCCACCTTTGTGTAATCTGATCATGTGTTGCTCTTATGGTTATAACTTTTAACACAGTTGTTTTTTTTTTAACTTATCAAAGTGATTTGCAGATAGTTTTTGTCACATGTTTGTCTTTCACTTATGGTAAAATTTGGCTGATAAGATTTGTCATTATTTATAAAAAAACAAAATAAAAATGCAAACTTGTTGAAAAAGTCTCCATTTTTGAAAAATGCTCTCATTCATATAATTCTACCACCCAAATTAATTAGTAAAACTTTCCCATATGTCAGCTTTAGTTGCATTATTTTTAAAATTTCTTGATATTTTATTTTGATGTCATGCAGCTTACAATCGACATCGCCTTAAGTATTTCCAAGGAGATTTTAGAATTGACTTTTTGGAGACCATTATTGCTTTAATGAGATTGGAACATTAATAATATTAGAAACCACATACATAGATCAATGGGCTTTTGCTACGCGTCTTTATGAAAAATGAGGTCCCTGACTACAGGTTCCCTTTAAACCTTTGAGATCTAATAGTACTTAAATAAATGGAGGTGAATTTAGAGTTGTTGGATTTTGTCAATATCTGCATTAAGTTCCCTAAATTTACACATTCACAAAAGTTAAAAAAGAAACAAATCTTAAATTTGTTATGCAAAACAGTCGTATGTGTGGCACAGTGAGACAGTTTTGGCCTATAAATGCAATAAAAATTAGTTAGTTTGAGCATTTTTATAAACTATAAAATATTCTTTTCCGTGGGGGGATATTCCATGTAAGGCTTATTTTTGCAGGATGAGATGTATTTTTTAGCATACCATTTTGGGGTGGCTAGCCCTATTGGCTAAAAATGTATTAACTTTTTTGTGAGGGATTGTAGAAAAAATCTCTGTAATTGATTTTGACGTCTTTTTTTGGTTTTCATTGCATACCCTAATAACATATTTATTCCGCAATTCATTACATTTACGCTGATACCAAATTGTTATGTTCTTGCTTATGTTTTTACAAATTTGTAGAATAAAGCCCAATATGGGACTTTTTTCCAAATGCTCTTGGAATTTTTTTGGGTCTATCTAGCTGGTTGAAGAGCTTGTTTTTCAGGACAGTGTTCTTTACAACAGTACGATTTTCATTTAAATATGTTATAGATTCAGCTGAAACCCGTGGTTCACGTATGACGTTCAGCTCCGTGAGTAGAGCTAAACTGTCAATGGGTCCATTATGTACTTTTTCTGCAAGATTGTGTGACTATCCTCTCTCCCGAAGTCCCGTATTATTTGATATAATCAAAGCTGAGTTTTCAGCACAAAAATGTGGCTTACAAACCCTAACTCGTCTTACTTTGAGGTCAAGAAAAAACAAGCAAACCGGTACCACCTCAAGAGACGCCTTCCCGGCAGCTCCTCTTTTAATCTATCTAGCTCCTCTATATTCTACATGTTCCCGGCAGTGCGTCTCAGGGATCACTCAGCCCCACTCCTAACATGGTACTATGTGTGCCGGCATCGTCACACAGTATGATGTGAGAGAGCGTCTACTTCCGACCCTGCGACGGATGGCGCTGGGACGCGGAGAAGATAGCCGGAGATGATTGAACAAGAGGACCTGCCAGGGGGGTCAGAGGTGCGTAACATTTGTTTTGCAGTCTATATACTCCAGGGGTCTAGCAGGCTTTATACTACAGGGGCAGGCTATTACTACAGGGGCTGGCCTATGTACTAGGGGCTGACTGTTTATATAATACAGGAGCAGGCTATAATACCGACAGCGGGGCTGGCAGGCTATATACTACAGGAGCTGGCAGTCTATATACTACATGGATTGGCAGGCTATATATACAGGGGGAGGCAGGCTTTATACTACAGGGGGCTGTATTGAACTATATAGACAGGGGGCTGGCAGCTATTACTGGGGAGGCGTGACTGATACATCTCCCACCCCGCTTCTACTCAAGTCAATATGTTTTCCCCTTTTTTGTGTTAAAATTGGGATCTTGGTTATACTTGGGTCACTTATACTGAGTATATATACGGTAAAATATCTACGTCACAGGAGCAGCAACAGGTTACGATCATCTGTCAAAAGTAAATCTAATACAGGCAGTCCAACAGCGTACGTTACACAAGGTAGGTGTCCATTGTTGTTCTTAAGTTGAATTTGTATGTAAGTCGGAATGTATAGTTTATATGTTGGATCCAGACCCAAAAATTTTTTGCCCAGGGACAATTGGATTTTTAAAATGTTGGAATTGTCATAATAACCAGGATAACATAAGCCTTCATTACAGACCATGTGATACACTACTTCTTTCCAAGACATGGGAGAAAGTACAGCTAGCAATTACCTAGTAAATATCTGTTTCGTAAGCAAGTCATCTTTGTGCTTGCTCCGTTGTATAAGTCCTACCTTTTGTCTTCATATTTATTGTATGCATTTTTCATGCTAGCTTGGTCTTTCTTGGGGGAACTCCTTGTGGTGTCTGTAACTGTGTTTGGCCATCAGCATAATTCTTCAGCAATTCATACTCTAACCATTGCTGAGCTTGTGGTGTGCGGTTTTTACAGCTGTTCATGTGCATATGACAGAAGCACACGGGCGATAACAACACAGAAATATTATTCACTGTTTAAGTTCCCTCTTTCCACCTTCACATCATGCTGTTTCCCACCCTCCATCCTCTGCCATCTAGAGAATCCAGGCTGACTTAACTCTGTAATGAGGGCACGCTGCGTGGAACTTATACAACTGCTCTTTAAGGGCTAAAGAAAATTGTTGTCCGTTAACCTTAATGCCCTGGAATAGTTTTAAGGAGACCAACGAATAGACAAGGGTTATGTAGATTAACCAGATCATTATCTAATAGAAAATACTCTCTTCTTTAGCAATGGATGGGAGAGACCTGTAGTCTTAATAAAATGTATATAGATAGTTACCACTATATTTCACCTGTAGCTGTATATACATGACAGTATTGTGCAGGTATATTCCATACCATCATATAGTATAATAATCTTTATGTGTAATGGGCATGTCACGTCTATTATCTAAACAGATTAGACCAATTTGTGAAGAATTTGAAGCTTTCGATAGGTTGATGGGAAACATTGGAAAAAATCTTTGTATCCTCGTTCTCTTAAAGTTATGGATAACTTTTTTATCCTTCATTTGAATCCTTATAAAACCTTATAAAACTATTTTTTATAGAATAATGATACGTATAGATTTGTGTTTTATCCATCATCTGAAGTGATTTGTCGCAGCCTAAAAGGAAACCTACCATCAAGAATCTACCTTTAAGGCTGATCCCATGTAGTTCCTACTAAAACCCTAAGCCCTAAATACGTTCCCTAATTCTATAACACTTTGCAGTCGTTCTAACTTTATCTAACTAATATGCATTTTTATCTTAATGCACGGTAGTGGATGTAGCCGCGGAGGAGCAAATCTACTGCACGCTCCAGTAGCCTATTCTTCTACCTCGATATGGCCTAATAGTAAGATTCCTGATGGTGGGGTTTCCTTTACCTAAAGTAGTGGCGTATTGCATTTACATGACAGAGACATCCAAGATATAATGTATTTAGTGTTTGTCTTTATATGTTGACATGGGCCACCATTGGGAGCTGCAACCATAGGGTGGCTCCTATACCCTAGGAAGTCCTCTGAGAGGAGACATAAGGCGTGGGGAGCCTCCACCTCCTCTCTTCGGCAACTACCCCTATGAATCTGATACCTGGACCCGATTATTCCTCCCACCATCAGACTGTCCTGTCCATGACTATGACGAGACTCCACCCCTTAATGTCCTGCTTTTGGATTCTTGGATAGGGGGGGTGGGGGTGGGGGGGGGGGGGGGGTGGTTTGCATTTAGTGTATAATTATGACTTTTATTGGGAACTAATATGACGTGCATTTTTGTGCCGAGATGGTTGGTTTCTCATTTGATTGCTTAATAATGTCTACCAGAGGGGTATTTCATATGTCTGTGTTTTATAGAGGCGGTGTATTGTTGACCTACCCACCTGGCTGGTCCCAACTAGGTTTTATGATATGTACTGCGTACATTTTTGGGTTTCAACTTGCCCTGTTTTTTGTCAGGATAATTTCTTTGTTATTTTTTCATAATAAAGGTGGTGTGTTGCTCATACAGTTGTTGATACACCTCCTTTCTTTGTTGGATAAGGCACCGTTGGGTGGTACCATTTTCAGTCATGTTCATACATACAGTCGACGTTCGTCATCTGACTCAAACATGGCCAAGTTATATGCTGTATTGGGCAGTCTTGGTTCCCAATATGTGCCTCTTTTATTTCACACATATGTAATTAATAGGCCCCACCGAAACTGCTCCAATACATATCTGTGGTCAATCATTTCATCCTTAGACTCTTTTTATCATTGCTCTCTGACTTTATTATGACTGTTTACCAAGGTAAATGTTTATGACCTCTAATTCTTTTTTATGACATGCTTTTCTATCAGTAAATTACATATACAAATTTAGGTGGGACTGTGGAACAACTACACACTAAAATATTGTTGTTTTAGAACACAAGACACTCTACCATATTAACAAAATAAGAAAAATCTTATTAACATTTAGTTTTATTGAGAAAGCCAGAAATTGATTACAATCTACGCGGATAAGACCTGTACACGCGGCCGTGAAGTCCAGGATTGGCATATATTATGTCACTCTTTCAGACGATAAACGTTGTACTAACTATGACTCATAGTTCGTCTTAGAGCTGAACTCAAAATTAAAGATAACCTGACCTTTAAATTAACTCACCCAAAATAATTGTCCTTTTAAAACTATTATTAAAGGCATTTCCCTTAGTTTGTAGGTTTGTTTCTTAAGTTGAATTTTGTATTTAAGTCTGACTGTATCTTTTATAATTGTAGCTCCAGTCAATTTTTTGGTCTCTTTACAGTTGGTGATTTAAAAAATGCTGGATTGTGTCACAGAACCAGGAATTATTAATAAAGGCTTTATTGCTAGACCCCTCTGTTAACTGTTGTAGCATGTTTGTGTTCATTGTAGCTTAGGCCTATAGTAAGTAAATTCCAACATCCAGGGTCTGTTTGTAACTAGGTGTCGTCTGTAAGTCGTGTATTCTTAATTATAGGCCGCCTCTATTTTTGAAAATGTGGTGATAGTTCCTGTTAAGTTTACTTGTAGGATTTTTTTTATTTTAGCTACATGAGGCATTTAGTTTGGGCTCTCAGTAATAACAAAGGTTACAGCAGATGCCTCCCTAACATGCGTGTCCCTGCCAAAGTGGCCAATCTGTGCAGTACTATCCCTAGAGCCCCATTTATAATGGTCCCACCCAAACAGCATACAGTTCCTTCTATTCAGCCTACACAGGAGTGATCCATGTATAGTGCATTAGCCAAGACGGCCCCATATACAGGTTGTGCCTTAAACATATCCTCAGCCAGGTACCCATCCTAATGATTCACTTCTCCTCCCCAATTCCATCTATGATAACTTGATGTGTTTGTACCCAACGCAGCAGCTACAGATTGTCGGCACCTTGTCATACATACTCAAGTACAAGGAGTAGTGAATAGCATTGTTTTTGGGCCCTATCCTATTAGTAGTAGAAATGCCTTAGACACCACCACTCGTGGCCTCGTCCCCCCCTGAAAGCTGGGAACTGCCCACTTTTTATTTTTTTTCTCAAGATACGGCAGTCCCCGGTGTACCTAACAAGATAGGTCCAAGTTGAATTTGTATGTAGTCGGAACTGTATATTTATCATTGTTAAATCCCAGCCAGAACTTTTTGGTCTCTGGTGACAATTGGATTTTAAAAAATGTTTGGGTTGTCATAAGAATCAGTTAACACTAAAGCTTCATTACAGACACATTTGATAACCTTACAGTTGTACTTTTACTCACACTAGGTTAAGTCTTATATTAATATAACACTGGCGACAATCATGGTTTATGTTAAACATAAGAAGACTGAAATAGCATTTGCAAAGACTAAAGATCTGTGTAAAAGAGTTTTTACTATGCACTTTTCTAGATTAACACCATTCAGCAAGGAAGGCAGTTTAGATTACTTATGAGTGTTTTTATTTCCCCACTGAAGAAAATTGAATCTTTAAGAGGATGTAAAGCCGTCGCTATGTCACGTACAGACACAAACACTGCTGAATGTCAGAGTTCTCTGTGGTATTGTTAGAGAACTTGTATATATAGCCTTTAGTGACTCACACAGAGATTGCAAGGACGCAGCACAGAAATTATCACCCCCAAACATTCTCAAGTCCTGCTATCATCATTCAATACTGAAGGTCAGAAAAAAAAAGCCATAATTTAATCGGAACATATTGTCATACATAATATAAACGCAGAATTCCCAAAACCACTTTATTTTGAAGCAAGATTGAAACATATGCATATTTTTTTCTTTGTTTCCATATCATGTATCATGTTAGACAGTTAGTTCAGTTTTATTTCTTTAGTAATCTTTTTTCATGTACATGACAGGGTAGGTAGGTTTACTCACGGCTGTATTGTTGGCCTTGGATCCTGGGTTTAAATGTG
This sequence comes from Engystomops pustulosus, assembly GCA_019512145.1. Classification (NCBI taxonomy): domain Eukaryota; kingdom Metazoa; phylum Chordata; class Amphibia; order Anura; family Leptodactylidae; genus Engystomops; species Engystomops pustulosus. The sequence continues at coordinate 157,028,280 of CM033644.1, read as the reverse complement.
ATCAAAGAATTGGATGACCTATGTTTGGGTCTGGTTTGCTTTTTTCAGAAAAATGAAAACTATTCAATAAATACAGTTTTTTTAAAAAAAAAAGGAAACCTCTTCTGGATGTTCTTGTGTGTTTTGATTGGGGTTTTCTTCCAGCAAAAACCTTTCAAAAACATACTAATTAAATAATAATTTTGTCCCAAAGGGGAGGGACTGATATACTGGTATGACAAATGTGTACAGTGCTGATTATATGTTGGCACTGATATAATAGGAAAATAATCCTGTAATTTTAATACAATGTAAATGCATGTTGTCAAACTTACACGCTACACCTGTCAGATCAGGGTATTGGAATCCACTGAACCACCGCAAGCATGAGCTAAGCGGTTTACAAGTGCACCCGGTTTTCACCATACCCCTCTGCAAAGAGGGTTTGACTCGAGGTTACAACAGAATGCACAGGGTAACAATAGGAAAAGCTTTCCTCAAAGGCAAAGTATCCTGCAGTGGACACATGGAGGGGCCTGGAATTTACAGGGCAGGCGGCCGGCCGCGCCAATTAGCGGTGTGTCGGGGATTGCCGCTGGAGTAAGAGAAGTTTTAAGTGGGCTGCAGAGGGAGTCCCACGGACACATGAGAGGCACCCGGGTGCACATAGATGCACACCTTCTTGTGGGCTGCATTTTACGAATTTCACTGTTGGCGCCCCAAATACATCCGACTGCATCTTTGGATCGGTGCGATACGGACTGTAATCACATTTTATAGGTTTTTGTGTCTAATAATTTCAAAATTAAATGATGTTACAAAAAGTTTTTAACTTTTGCCATTTTCGGAAGCTAATAACATTTTCATAGTTGCACGGAGCTGTGGAGGTGTAATTTTTTGGCGAAATGAGCGCGACGTTTGCATTGCTACTATTTGAGGTTTGTGCGACTTTTGATCATTTTTTATTCCATTTTTTATGTTGTTAAAAAGTGTTAACAGTCGCATTTCGGACTTTTGGGCGGCCATTTCCCCGTCTCGGGAGTCCACCCGCCCGTACCGCTTTTATTTTATATCATCTAAGGCGGCATTTATGGGACGCTCTACCTAATGAATGTCGGATGATTTACTGTTTATTATGTTTTTATTCGCTTCTCAAAGGGAAAGGGGGTGCTTGACTTTTTATCTTTATCATGTTTTTTATTTTTTTAAACCTTTTTATTTTTGTTTCCAATGCTTTTAGACCTCTAGGTACATAAACCCTAGATGTTTACTCGTTCCTACCATATACTTAATACTCTGTTCAATATTGGGCATGTTTTCACTATCTACATCATGAAGCCACTGGTTTGTACTTACGGTACCATGTGCAAGTTACACCATGATCTAGCCGCCGGACTCCCTGATTGACGGTTATACCATCTGCGGACGGGGCTAAGCACGATCGTAGTTATAGCTGGGGCTTGCCTGCAATATTGACCAACCCCACCCTTGTAGAGAAGAGGAACTCACGCCCTGTAGCCCTCTTCATACATTCCCTGTACCTCTGCGCTTCGCTAAACACGCGCAGAGCATTTAAGGGGTTAATATCCAGCATCAGGGAGCCAAATCCTGCTTAAAATTTACAATGTACAAATTGCTCTCCGCTGCACGTGCACAAATTGAGCTCTATACCTCTATGGGCAACCCTATTGACACTAGTCAAACAGTACTATAGACACTATGATAATCTGACAATCACAACAAAGTATCTCCTACTTTAGCAGTGCGGACCTCTAAGGGTTACTCCCTCCCGTCCCACAGTTTCAGCTAACATCACAGACTGTCTGACCATCCGTCTCTGTCCAGTCTCTGTCCATCACCTTACAAAGTGGTTCTTTGCCAAAAACTCTGAGCTTAGGTTACAGTGAACAACAGTGGCAAATACATAACACAGAGACAGTCTTACCCGGTCCGTCCAACCAGTGAACCAGAAGTGACATATCAAGGTAGACAATAAAAAATTAATATCTTACCCTGAGAGCTCTCTGGTCAGTTCTGTTCACCGAGCCGGCGGGGACTCTTCACGGAGGCTGTCTCGGTGTTGTTGTTGTTTACTCCTAAGCCCACCCAGGGACGCCAAATATTGTTAGGGATTTTTATGCAGGGCCCCAACAGCCCTCTTGACTTTTGTAAGGTGAGTCCTAATTAACCCTTTCATGATTGAACATAGAGACCAAGACATGTCAATCTCTTAGTCAAGATCTTCCTCCGTTTAATAATCAAAATGCATAATATATATCAGACAGAAGAGTCATCAAAGGGGTGTTGTATGAATGGAGATAAGGACTTAGATTCTATTGGCCATTATGTTTTTGTACCAGCACATTCTGGGAAAAATGACTAGGCCTTGTTTACAGCCATGCTTATCTACACAATGGCTCCTAGAAGCTTCTTCATAACCAAAATAAATAACAAGAATACAGAGGCCCGAAGGACAGTAAGAAATGCCAAGGATATTGTGAAAAGTCAAACAACAGTTTAAATGAGAAAAATAGCTGAATTAAAACATTTAACTCTATAGGTTCTAAAAGGGAAGCATACCCCCCCCCAAGATGGCCGCTGTATCTAAGATGGCGGACAGTAGTCAAGATGGCGTCCGAAACCAGTGCGACCTCCTTAACACTAGGAAAAATAATATGAGGTTGAAGAATGGCATGGGCCACAAGGAGGAGGAGCACTGGTCTGCAAGGTTCTGGGCTGGAGCAGAAGCAGCAGTCGTAAAGGAGGAGAGGGAAGAGGCAGCTGGGAATGCACAGGAAATCCTGGACCCGCCCACCAGCTTCCTGTATCCCAACTTCCTGCATTCTGTTACAGAGCTGATTTAGCCATACTCACCAACTATGTTTCTTAGTTTTAACGGTTGCCTGAATCGCAGAGCTTTTATATCACAAACCAATGAAATCCATACAGTGAATATTCTTTGTTGCTCGGACCTGGAAGACATGTGGGTAACCAATTATCTGTAAGAATGTATTTTATGAAGTCTACAGGGATATGGCTTACAGACAACATTACTGGTCCTGGTACCACTGGGACAGTGTTTGGGTTGAATATTAGACCATACACTCCCGGCTTAATTTATTATCTGCTCCACAGTGGAATTTTTTTTGTCTGTTCCGTGTCTGAAAGTTTATGACTAGAGATGAGCGAACATACTCGTCCGAGCTTAATGCTCGTTCGAGCATTAGCGTACTCGAAACTGCTCGTTGCTCGGACGAATACTTCGCCCGCTCGAGAAAATGGCATCTCCCGCCGTTTTGCTTTTTGGCGGCCAGAAACAGAGCCAATCACAAGCCAGGAGACTCTGCGGACAGTAGTCAAGATGGCGTCCGAAACCAGTGCGACCTCCTTAACACTTTCATGTGCAAACTGCTTGCACGGGTATTAAAAGAAATCTACCATTTGTTTTTATGCATTGTGAACCAAACATACCTTAAGAATGCTGGAGCTACACTGAAGACAAGCATCTTGGCAGCCCCTGGAGCGACAGAGCCTCATTATCATAATTTCATAATAGTTTTTTCAGCAAAACCACTCAATTCAGGGATAAACAAGATAGTGTTTGAAGCCTAGGAGGTCTCATTGCTCATATAATATACTGCTGAACTCTTACAGCTTGCCTTCAGAACATTGTAATAGAGTCTCCTGGCTGTCATGGCAATCAACTGGTATCCCCATTCGACAAGAGCAATTAACAGGTTAACTGCTGCAAAAAGTACCAGCATTGATTTAGACAGTTACAGCAGAGGAGAGGACCAAGACTTAATTCTTGTAATTAAATCCAGAAGACAAAATGTATTTAGCTTAATAATGTGTATTGGTTCATCTACACATAGTTTACCCACACAATGAGCTTATTGTAACTCTGTAAATAGTGACAGCAAGAACAATGGGTTGTCCACATTTGTAAGTGTGGCACTACACTTGCTCCTATGCAAGTCATTGGTATTACAAGATCCTCTAGAGGGGAATTCACTCTCTTTGCATCTTTGTCTGGTTAATAAAAACAGTTGCGTTTGGGGCCGTTTCTATGAAGTCCATGTTACCAATTAGCGGTAAGGAAAGCGACTGTACAAGTGAGCCATACGTATTACGTATAGGAAGAATTATGGAAAATTTATTTCACAAGAATTATGGAAAATTTATTTCACTACTAAACAAAGTTTAGGCAAGATACTCTGCATTTACTAAAATAGACATTTACTTTATTCTCAGGCATTGCATGTCTTCTACAAATAAATCAAAATTCCTTTGGGTAGAATAAAATCCACCACACAGAAGCATATCCTGTCCAATTTGGCTACATATGTGGGCACTGTACTCATTTTACAATTACACATTCAGCTTTAATAGCTCCCCAGCACAAATCACTGTGTTAGTGGGCAGCATTAGGAATAAAAGAGTTATTTCTGATGTAAATGGATGACAAGAATACTGTAAAAAAAAACAAGCACACGGTAGGAAATCTTGCAGTGATTATTACATCCTTACATTATGAATATGCTTAAATGCCATTAAAGTGTGTCCTCCTATTAATTTCATTTCTAAACTAACTTTATTTAACTTGTTAACATTCATTATAAAGCTTGTTAGGGATTTTTTATGCAGGGCCCCAACAGCCCTCTTGACTTTTGTAAGGTGAGTCCTAATTAACCCTTGATTGAACATAGAGACCAAGACATGTCAATCTCTTAGTCAAGATCTTCTCTCCTTTAATAATGAAAATGCATAATATATAACAAACAGAAGAATCATCAAAGGGGCGTGAATAGTATACTGCAAAGCTATTGGACATCAGCAAATTCTGGGAAAAGAAAGCTAATTAATTGTGCTCAGTTCTCAGAGACCTTGTACACAGATATTGTTTATACTAATGCTGAGTAGGAGATGATAAGTGGCTCCAGAATCACAATATCATGCAGCTTCGAGGACAGACTGGCTTCTCATTACATGTCAGAGGGTATTAGCTGACAGGCAGCAAACATGTTACATAACAGTCTGTAGTGAGGTAGCTAGAACAGTAGTTCAATTTTACCCAGAAGATATATATATATATATTTTTTAAAAAAAAAATTTTATAATCTTTAACGTACTTGGGAAATCTATCAAGACTTAGTGTGCCAGTCTTACTTTGGCAAGCATGGTGTACTGTACACCGACTTTACTTAGTAAATCAGGTCAGAGACCTGGGGGAGATTTCAGCTCTAGTCTGTGTTGGAGACTTTAGTAAATTATGGTTGGCCAGTTAGTCAATGTACTGCCTGTCCCGCTCTTCACCGAGTTACTCCCACTTTCTGAAAAAGTGCCTTGTCACTGAATATTAACAGACAAAGCATAATACATGTCCACCACTGTATAAGTTGAGCCCTAACAGCTTAGACAAAATCTGCCAGATCCTGTTGCTTAAATTTGCATTTCATTTGCAATTTTTATTATATTTCAGGTACACTAAATCAAAAACTTTAATTGTGTGTTAACTTATGTACATATAATAAACAACATCAAACATTTGAAAGATTTTAGGTTTTTAGTATTCGGATATATGAGTGTTTTGAAATGTAAGAATATAGTTTATACAAAAGAAAAAAAACAATCATTTTAATTTCCTATACATAAAACCAAACATACAAAGACAAGTGATAACAGACAAAATACAAATTATGATAATAATATGGTGAAATTATAATATTTAATATCTGACCATATCTGGCATATAAGCAGTTGTAAGACAAATCAACCAATATTGCCAAATTCTAAAAATATTGGATTTTACAGATTACCAATTAAAAACTCATGTAGGAAACTGGCTCCACCCCTAGTTGAAAGTGCCACATTGAGTTGAGTGATCACAGCTGAAGATTAGGGTTTTCAACAGGTAATTAAACTTAATTTTGGGGGTAACTTTTATTGCCTGTCCACAGGAAATTTAGTTTAGTTTAGTGAGTCTGTAATTATCTCACTTCAACTGTGTCCTGCAGGGGGTACTAGGGGAAAAAATTAAAAAAATGTTTTAAGGTCTAAAAGCAATGGTAAACATCTGGAGAAAGATCAGAAGACTCACCTGATTTCTAAAAAGGAGGTAATTAAAACTGGTCATCATCCAATCCTGAAAGGAGCCAAAATGATGTGTTAGCAGATGGGTGTAATGTATGTAATGAAGTAGAACGTTCTTGGTTACGCTTCTCAATGAAGAAAAAACTCTTTCATCACCTTTTCTTAGTTTATATAGAGCTGGATAATTAGGACAATAATAAGTAAATATAATATATATATACATAATACAAGCCCTTAAAAATAATAGAATGAATATATGTACCAACAACTTACTTCCTGCCCTTCCCAAACAAATATATAAAGTATATTACACTGTATGTATGTTTATGTATGTTTAAGTGTTTTTATGTCCATGGAATAAGGCAGTGATCACTATAATGTAAGCAATAAAAATTATCATGGAAAACATGAAACATGTACCAAGCGTTTTTGGTAATTCATTTTAGAATACTTTAAGGCGCAGTTGTCAAACACAAGGTCTGCAAGGCAGATCCAGCCTGCAGTCTTGTGTCGTAGTGACTAGCCTGCAAGCAGATCGGCATAGGGTGTGCTGCAATGTACAGGTAACTTACTAGTCACCATATGGGGCGCAGTCCAGCTGCCATGTTACATAACTGTCACATCATACAGCAGGAGCTCCAAAAGGAGAGCGTCAGTCAGGAGGTAAATCCAATGGCTATTTAGGAACACTGTGACTTTGCCATCGTGAAGTGAAGACTTGGCTACTGGGGAACATTGCTACTGTGGGGCACTGCAACTTGGGTACGGTAGGAAACTGTAACTATTTCTATTATGGGCCACTGCGACTTGGCCACTGTAGGAAACTGTAACTATTTCTGTTATGGGGCACTGTGACTATTGGTTTCTGTCCCATTCATGGATTCTACCTTGCTTTATAAAAGACCAGCTCAGCAGAATAGCTGATGGTAGATGTTTATACTCACCTCCCCGTCCTGTGCTGAGGTAATTTAAGCTTGTTTTAGTATGTCTGAGCAGGTACCGTTATAAAGAAATAAGCTTTTTAAAAATATGTAAATAGGACAGAGGGCTCTGCCAAGCGCCTCTTGGCTCCTCCAATTGGTAATTACACACACTGTTCAGAGAGCCGGTGTGACGTCACTGACTCTCCCTCTGCTGTGCGCAATCATAGAGGAGTGTATAGATGCAATGCTATGATCGCGCACAGTGCAAGAACTCCAGATGGAGAGCCAGTGATGTCAGCCACCACCATGCTGACCACCATGCAGGCAGAGCCAGCCGGGCCGAAGGCCATGCATAAGCCAAGAGGTGCTTTTTCTCCTTTAAATATTTTTAAAAAGCTTATCTTCTGAAACGGTGACCTGCTTAGACATACAAAAACAAAATTATTGCACCTCGGCACGGGGAAGGTGAGTATAAACTTCTACCACCAGCTATTCTGTAAGCTTATAGAAAGTAAAGACTGATTAGTTCATATGATTAGATCATAGGATATGTCTGCCTAAGAAGAAATATAAAAATACTGGGGCAGATTTATCTGGTAAAATGAAAGCTGAGCTGTGATTGGTTGCCACAGACAACTAGAAACATTCTGACTTTCAGACAGCTTGATAAATCTGCCCCACTGTATTATAAAGCATCAGATAACAAAACACATAATTATGTGACTAGTAAAGGTCAATTTGTATATACTGTTGTAAAGTTTTAAAAGCTTATAACTTTTTATCAACAAAAAACCTAAGGAGGGGCAGCATAAGAAATGTTGTGGAAAAGATTCATTGATTTCACTATACCTGTGCTACATGACTCATGTGCATGACAGTGAAACTATCCGCCATCATCTCATGCTTGAAATAAAGTCACTGGTTTAAAATAATATGTAAACAAGTGTATATTTACATGAAAGGCGGATTCAGTAAGTTATTAGAAATGATTGCCCGTGTAGTAAATAACTGGATATTGATTCTTGCCATATGCCTGTTCTATTAAGTGCTCCATTAATTACTAGAGATTTTTAATGGCATCACTCTGGTACTAGAGACAGCTGCAGCTTTCGCTGGTGTGCTAGCACCTTGAATCAATAGAGAAAGTGGTATGGTGTGTGTTGAAAGGTTGGGGTAGAGTAGTGGGGAGGGGGGTTACTAGTGTCATAATAAATCACAGGGTCACTTTCATCGTTTGCTGCTTTGCTAATTGCTCAGGTAATTAACTGAGACTTTGCACAGCAAATGTCATAAAATGGTGCTGCATCTCATTAAGAGTCATTTATTACACCTAATAAAACACTGTGTATATAGCAAGAATACTGAAGTGGCCAGCACCTTCTATAATGGACAGGAAAGGTAGACAGCTATTGTCCCTTTCACTTACCATGCAGCCACTACAGACAGCACCTATACACATTTAGCTATATGAGGCAGTGGGATCCGGACTTACACAACAGGTTCAGAGTTCTGTGAGTTGACTGCACTATTCAAGGTCACTGACTTAATACAAGTGACTGATTAACATCTAGCTGATAGGATACCAATAAATTCTAATTGAGCAATATTTGGGATGGACAAACAGTCCTAAATGAGCCCTTTTTGGATTGTTGTGTTCAAAGTTTGTTTTTATAATGAGGCCAATTGTTTAAGATAATTAGCATAATATTTATTGTCTAAAGTTGACCATGTGTTTACTGAGAGTAATGGTAACAGTTGTAGTAAATGATGCTAAAAACATTATAATATTTCTACCCTAATGTCTATTTTGCTCCAAGGTCTTAAAGTTAAAGCTAACAGCTATCATACTCTGGAGCTAGCTGTTAGCAACACATTATCCAAAACAATCCCAACCTCTATAGACATCAACATTTGTTTCTGAACGGGATAAGGGCTTGCAATCAGATCTCTTAGTAAAATTAAGATTAATACCAATAGTGATGAATTAAGATTTATTAAAAGGGCTTTCCATAAAAAAAATAGCTACCTTACTGTTTCTTTCTGCCTGGTTTCCAGCCACACAGCACCCCTTGTTCTAGCAATGATGTAATTACAACAAAGGGATGTAATTAGATAAACTGTAAGGCTACATTCACACACATTTATGGGGGACGTATATACGGCCTACGTATATACGGCCGATATACGTCCCCCATGCACTTCTATGGGATCACGGCACCGTACGGGAGCGGTACCTTGCAGCACACATGCGGCAGCATACCGCTCCGTAGCCCGGGAAAATATAGGACATGTCCAATCTTTTCCCGTGTTACTTCGCCGGCCCCATATGTTCCTATGGAGAGGGGCGGGGGTGAGCTGCGCTGCCGTCTGCCTGCCATGCTACGTTACGGCGGGCAACGGCAGTGTGCATGTAGCCTAAGCGAGTTTCTCAAAAATTTGATTCAACCAATTCACCCAGAAAACTTGATCCAAATCTAATCAGTCTGAACCAGGTGGTCATAGAAGCCCTATCCGACCTCCTATCCGCCAGTATGACCTGGCGCCTTGCCCTGGTCTTGGTAAAATTTCTGTCAAGACTAAGATCCACTCAAAAAGTAGTCCTGATATATGCTGAAATTTGGCTTGAATTCCTCTTCTAAATTCTATTCGCTCATCCCTAATTGTCACTGCAGCCAATCACTGACAGTGGTGGGTCTCTTTTACAGCCAAAAGTTTTATGTAATAGTAATAGTAAAGCCCTTGTATTGGGTTGTCCTCTCTGTTGAGTGGCAGGGAATATGAGAAACAGAGCTGTGGGGAATCTGCAAGGTGATTACGGCATTTTCTCTCTCATCATCCCTCAAAAATGCTGCCTACAGTAACTATTGTATGGCCATCTTCAGTGACCACTGGGTATAATTCTTAGTCATCACTTTGTGTGATGGTTTGTAAAGAAAATTGTGATTGTGGGAAAACTAGTAGAGAAACATAGGATAATAGAATACAGAGCTGTAATGGAGACCACAGAAGGGGTGAAGAGACACAAGGACATAATGAAGACCATAATAGTCAGAATGTTTCCATTTCTTGAATACTCTCACTGTTCATGACAGTCATTGTGAAGTCAGGTCTTATTCCAGTGTTATGGATCCCAATGTTATGCTTTTACAAGCTACCAAAATAGCTTGTTTGCTGCCAACTAAATCCTCAGATTTCTAAATGTAAACAGTATTACTATACAATAGATGCCATGACTTCCTTTAGATGATCTGTTTAGGCTGTGGGTCTGTCATATACCAGAGAATTAAAAGAAGGTTATAGCAGAACTGATTTACAATAATATTATCTGCAGCTAATATCTGAATATGTGAAAATGTGAATTTAAATCGTTTTAAACCGCGGTATCGCGGTTTAAAACACTAACTAAAATAAGCTCCGGCACCAGCTCACCCTGAGCTGGTGCCCGGTATTGCCATCGGAAACCTGCCACTACAAGTGGTAGGTTTCCTTTAAAGTTAAAGCTAACAGCTATCATACTCTGGAGATAGCTGTTAGCAACACATTATCCAAAACAATCCCAACCTCTATAGACATCAACATTTGTTTCTGAACGGGATAAGGGCTTGCAATCAGATCTCTTAGTAAAATTAAGATTAATACCAATAGTGATAAATTAAGATTTATTAAAAGGGCTTTCCATAAAAAAAATACCTACCTTACTGTTTCTTTCTGCCTGGTTTCCAGCCACACAGCACCCCTTGTTCTAGCAATGATGTATTTACAACAAAGGGATGTAATTAGATAAACTGTAAGGCTACATTCACACACATGTATGGAGGACGTATATACGGCCCCCATACACTTCTATGGGCTCACGGCACCATACGGGAGCGGTACCTTGCAGCACACATGCGGCAGCGTACCGCTCCGTAGCCCGGGAAAATATAGGACATGTCCAATCTTTTCCCGTGTTACTTCGCCGGCCCCATATATTCCTATGGAGAGGGGTGGGGGTGAGCTGCGCTGCCGTCTGCCTGCCATGCTACGTTACGGCGGGCAACGGCAGTGTGCATGTAGCCTAAGTGAGTTTCTCAAAAATTTGATTCAACCAATTCACCCAGAAAACTTGATCCAAATCTAATCAGTCTGAACCAGGTGGTCATAGAAGCCCTATCCGACCTCCTATTCGCCAGTATGACCTGGTGCCTTGCCCTGGTCTTGGTAAAATTTCTGTCAAGACTAAGATCCACTCAAAAAGTAGTCCTGATATATGCTGAAATTTGGCTTGAATTCCTCTTCTAAATTCTATTCGCTCATCCCTAATTGTCACTGCAGCCAATCACTGACAGTGGTGGGTCTCTTTTACAGCCAAAAGTTTTATGTAATAGTAATAGTAAAGCCCTTGTATTGGGTTGTCCTCTCTGTTGAGTGGCAGGGGATATGAGAAACAGAGCTGTGGGGAATCTGCAAGGTGAATACAGCATTTTCTCTCTCATCATCCCTCAAAAATGCTTCCTACAGTAACTATTGTATGGCCATCTTCAGTGACCACTGGGTATAATTGTTAGTCATCACTTTGTGTGATGGTTTGTAAAGAAAATTGTGATTGTGGGAAAACTAGTAGAGAAACATCGGATAATAGAATACAGAGCTGTAATGGAGACCACAGAAGGGGTGAAGAGACACAAGGACATAATGAAGACCATAATAGTCAGAATGTTTGTATTTCTTGAATACACTCACTGTTCATGACAGTCATTGTGAAGTCAGGTCTTATTCCAGTGTTATGGATCCCAATGTTATGCTTTTACAAGCTGCCAAAATAGTTTGTTTGCTGCCAACTAAATCCTCAGATTTCTAAATGTAAACATTATTACTATACAATAGATGCCATGACTTCCTTTAGATGATCTGTTTAGGCTGTGGGTCTGTTATATACCAGAGAATTAAAAGAAGGTTATAGTAGAACTGATTTACAATAATATTTTCACAACGTTATCTGCAGCTAATATCTGAATATGTGAAAATGTGAATTTAAATCGTTTACATTTTCAGAATTACAAAAATTGGTGGAAGGAAAGTAGGATATGAACTATGTGTTAATCAGTTGAGAACTCAAAGATTGATAATTATTTGGCAATATTGATAACTTTGGCCAAGTGATCCACAACCACAGTCAATTATGTTTTCTATAATTTGTTGCAGATTTTTTTCAATTGCTAGAGCAATTTAATTGCTGTTAATTCTTCTACAATTATTGCTGCATCATTACAAAATGGGATTGAGCACATATAATAATAATACATATAATAATTCCTTTATTTATATAGCGCACACAGATTACACAGCGTTGCACAGAACTTGCCAAATCGGTCCCTGTCCCCAATGGCACTCACAATCTAATCAACCTACCAGTATGTTTTGGAGTGTGGGAGGAAACTGGAGGACCCAGTGGAAAACCACGCAAACACTGAGAGAACATACAAACTTAGCTATAGCTAAAATGACATCTACCACTAGGGTCAAGAATTGTAAACCAAGTACACTGACATAATGGTGTGTGCCCTCTCTTAAAGAGGATCTTCTTTAAGGTTCCTACACCCTTGTTTTTATGAAAAAAAGGCTTTAAAAATTAAGTAAATGAACCCAAGCTATGGAGCCCTCGAGCTTATTTGCATAATTTTAAAAGCAATTTTTTTGTTAAAAAAAAAAAAAACAGGCCCTAAGAAGCAAAAAGAAGAGCAGGTCTTACCAGATGAGGCACAAACCAGCATATAAGAATCCTTGGTTTATAATCCTTGATCATGGTGGTAGAAGTCCTTTAAGGCTCAGCCACATTTTTTGTAATCTGACATGTGTTGCTCTATATGGTTATAACTTTTGAACACTTTAACTTATCAAAGTGATTTGCAGATAGTTTTTGTCACATGTTGTACTTCACATTAATGGTAAAATTTGGCTGATAAGATTTGCATTTATTTATAAAAAAACAAAAATAAAAATGGCAAACTTTTTGAAAAATTCTCCATTTTTTAAAAATGATCTCATTTTCAGATAATTCTACCACCCAAATTAATTATTAAATAACATTTCCCATATGTCAGCTTTATGTTTTCATTATTTTTAAAATGTCTTGATATTTTATTTTGATGTCATGCAGCTTACAAATCGAACATCGGCTTTAAGTATTTTCAAGGAGATTTTAGAATTGACTTTTTTGGGGACCATTATTGCTTTTAATGAGATTGGAAATTAATAATATTAGAAACCACATACATATATCAATGGGCTTTTGCGACGCGTCTTTAGTGAAAATGAGGTCCCTGACGACAGGTTCCCTTTAAACCTTTGAGATCTTAATAGTACTTAAAATAAAATGGAGGTGAAATTTAGAGTTGTTGGATTTTGTCAATAATGCATTAATTTAGCCCTATAATTTACACATTCACAAAAGTTAAAAAGAGAAAACACATCTTAATATTTGTTATGCAAAACAAGTCGTATGTGTGCACAGTGAGACAGTTTTGGCCTATAAAATGCATAAAAATTATTTAGTTTGAGCATTTTTATAAACTATAAAATATTTCTTTTCCCGTTAATATTACCATGTAAGGGCTTATTTTTTGCAGGATGAGATGTATTTTTTAGCTATACCATTTTGGGGTGGCTATGCCCTATTGCTAAAAATGTATTAACTTTTTTTGTGAGGGATTGTAGAAAAAATCTCTGTAATTGATTTTTGACTCTTTTTTTGGTGTTCATTGCATACCCTAAGTAACATATTTATTCCGCAATTCAGTACGATTACGCTGATACCAAATTTTTATGTTCTTGCTTATGTTTTACAAATTTTGTAGAATAAAGCCTAATATGGGGACATTTTTTCCAAATGGCTCTTTGAATTTTTTTGGTCTATATAGCTGGTTGAGAGCTTGTTTTTTTCAGGACATGTTGTTCTTTACAACAGTACGATTTTCATTTAAATATGTTATAGATTCAGCTGAAACCCGGTGTTCACTATGACGGTTCAGCTCCGGAGTAGAGCTAAACTGTCACTGGGTCCATGATGTACTTTTTCTGCAAGATGTGTGACTAGCCTCTCTCCATGAAGTACCGTATATATTTGAGTATAAGCTGAGTTTTTCAGCACAAAAAATGTGCTTAAAAACCCTAACTCGGCTTACAATTGAGTCAAGAAAAAAAAGCAAACCGTGTACTCACCTCAAGACGCCTTCCCGGCAGCTCCTCTTTAATCGATCGATGCTCCGATATCTTCTACATGTTCCCGAGCAGTGCGTCTCAGGGATCACGTCAGCCACTCGCTAACATGGTACTATGTGTGCCGGCATCGTCACACAGTATGATGTGAGAGAGCGGCTAACGTTACGAACCCTGCGACGGATGGCGCTGGGACGCGGAGAAGATACCGGAGCATTGATTGATAGAAGAGGACCTGCCAGGGGGGGCGTCAGAAGGTGAGTACACAGTTTGTTTTGCAGGCTATATACTACAGGGGTCGGCAGGCTTTATACTACAGGGGCAGGCTATATACTACAGGGGCTGGCTATGTACTAGGGGCTGACAGGTTATATACTACAGGAGCAGGCTATATACTACAGGGGGCTGGCAGGCTATATACTACAGGAGCTGGCAGTCTATATACTACAGGGATTGGCAGGCTATATACTAAAGGGGGCTGGCAGGCTTTATACTACAGGGGGCTGTTTGACTATATAGTACAGGGGGCTGGCAAGCTATATACTGGGGAGGCTGTGACTGATACATTTCCCACCCTCGGCTTATACTCAAGTCAATATGTTTTCCCAGTTTTTTGTGTTAAAATTAGGGATCTTGGTTTATACTTGGGTCAGCTTATACTTGAGTATATATACGGTAATATTACGTCAAGGAGCAGCAACAGGTTAACGATCATATTTCAAAAGTAATCTAAGTACAGGCAGCATACAAGTACGGGTTACATACAAGATAGGGTCTGTAGGTTTGTTCTTAAGTTGAATTTGTATGTAAGTCGGAACTGTATATTTTATCATTTTAATCCCAGCCAGAACTTTTTGGTCTCTGTGACAATTGGATTTTAAAAATGTTGGATTGTCATAATAACCAGGATTAACAATAAAGCTTCATTACAGACACATGTGATAACTACTTCTTTCCACATATATGGGAGAAGAGTACAGCTAGCAATTACCTAGTAAATTATCTGTTCTGTAAGCTAAGTTACATCTTTGTGCTTGCTGCACGTTGTATAATTCTACCTCTTGTCCAGATTTATTGTATGCATTTTTCATGCTATGCTTGGTCTTTCATTGACTCCCTTGTGAGTGTCTGTACTGTGTTTGGCCATCACATAATTCTTCAGCAATTCATACTCTAACCATTGCTGAGCTTGTGGTGTGCGGTTTTAGCTGTTCATGTGCATATGACAGAAAGCAACAACTGGCGATAACAACACAGAATATTATTCACTGTTTAAGTTCCCTCTTTCCACCCTTCACATCACGCTGTTCCCACCCTCCATCCCTCTGCCATCTAGAGAATCCAGGCTGATCTTAACTCTGTAATGAGTGCAGCTGCTGCGTGGAAACTGATACACTGTCTCTTTAAGGGCTAAAGAAAATTGTTGTCCGTTAAGCCTTTAATGCCTGGAAGAGTTTAAGGAGACCAACAGAATAGACAGGGTTAATGTAGAATTAACCAGATCATTATCTAATAGAAAACTACTGCATCCTTCTGTAGCAATGGAAGGGAGAGACCTGTAGTCTTAATAAAATGTATATAGATAGTTACACACTATATTTTTACCTGTATCTGTATATACATGACATTATGTG
Organism: Engystomops pustulosus; assembly: GCA_019512145.1. NCBI lineage: Eukaryota > Metazoa > Chordata > Amphibia > Anura > Leptodactylidae > Engystomops > Engystomops pustulosus. The sequence goes on along the minus strand of CM033644.1, from coordinate 157,012,454 downwards.
TGCAGGTAATATTCCATTACCATCATATAGTATAATAATCTTTATGTGTAAATGGGCATGTTCACGTCTAGTATCTAAACAGATTAGACCACTTGTGAAGAATTTGAAGGCTTTTTTATAGGTTGATGGGAACATGTGAAAAAAATATTTGTATCCATCGTTCTCTTAAAAGTTATGGATAACTTTTTTTATCCTTCTATTTGAATCCTTATAAAATCCTTATAAAACTTTTTTATAGAATAATGATAAGTATAAGATTTGTGTTTTATCCAGCATCTGAAGTGATTTGTCCAGCCTAAAAGGAAACCTACCATCAAGAATCTACCTATTAAGGCTGATCCAATGGTAGGTTCCTACTAAAACCCTAAGCCCTAAATTATCATTCCCTAATTCTATAACACTTTGCAGTCTGGTCTAAACTTTATCTAACTAATATGCATTTTATCTTATATGCACTGGGATGTGGAGTAGCCTCTCTGGGAGCAAACTACTGCACGCTCCAGTAGCCTATGCTTTCTACCTTCAGATATGGCATAATAGGAAGATTCCTGATGGTGGGTTTCCTTTAAACTAAGTATGTGGCGTAATTTGCATTTACAATGACAGAGACATCAAGAAGATAATGTATTTAGTGGTTTGTATTGATATGTTGACAGGGCCACCATTGGGAGCTGCATACCATCGAGGGCATCTATACCCCTGAGGAAGTCTCTGAGAGGAGACATAACGCGTGGGGAGCCCTCCACCTCCTCTCTATCGGCAACTACCCCTATGATCTGATACATGGACCCTGACTTATTCTCCCACCATCAGAACTGTCCTGTCCAGGAACATATGACGGGGCTCCAACGCCTTAATGTAATGCTTTGGATTCTTTGGATGGTTTGCATTTAGGGTATATATGCATGACTTTATTGGGATTAATATGACGTGCATTTTTGTCCGAGATGGTTGGTTTCTTATTTGATATTGCTTATATGTCTACCAGGAGGGACAGTTTCATATGTATGTGTTTATAGAGGCGGTGTGTTGTTAACCAACCCCACCTGGCTGGTCCAACTAGGTTTTTATTGATATGTACTGCTGTACATTTTTTGGGTTTCAACTTGCCCATGTTTTTGTCAGGATAAGTTATTTGTAATTTTTCTAATAAAGTGATATTTGCTCATACAGTATTGTTGATACACATTCTTTCTTTGTTGGATAAGGCCACCATTGGGGTGGTACCATTTTCAGTCAAATGTCATACAATACAGCTACAGTTCTTCAGTTCCTGACCAAACAGGGCCCAATTTAATAGGCTGTATTGTGCAGTCTTGGTTCCCAATATGGTGCCCTTTATTTCACACATATGTAATTACTAAGGCCCCAACAGAAACTGCTCTAATACATATCTGTGGCAATCATTTCATGCCTTAGACTCTTTTTATCATTGCTCTCTGACTTTATTATGACTGTTTACCAAGGTAAATGTTTATGACACTCTAATTTCTTTTTTTATGACATGCTTTTCTATCAGTAAATTAAATTAGACAAATTTAGGTGGACATGTGGAACAAACTACACACTAAAATATTGTTGTTGTTAGAACACAAGACACTCTACCATATTAAACAAAATAAGAAAAATTCTTATTAAATTTAGTTATTGAGAAAGCCAGAAATTTGATTACAAATCTACACCAGATAAGACCTGTGACACCCTGACCGTAAAAGTCCAGGATTGGCAGATATTAGTGTACACTCTTTCAGAGAATAAACTTTGTATCTAACTATGAATCATAGTTCGGCTTAGAGCTGAAACTCAAAATTAAAGAGAACCTGACCTTTAAATTAACTCACCCAAAATAAATGTGTCTTTTAAAACTATTATTAAAAGCATTGCCCTTAGGTTCTGTAGGTTTGTTCTTAAGTTGAATTTGTATTTAAGTCGGAACTGTATATTTTATAATTGTAGCTCCAGTCAATTTTTTTTGGTCTCTTTAACAGTTGGATTTAAAAAATGCTGGATTGTCATAAGAACCAGGATTATTAATAAAGCTTTATTGCAGACACCTCTGTTAACTGTTGTAGCTGTTCATTGTAGCTTAGGCCTATAGTACAGTAAATTACCAACATCCAGGGGTCTGTTTGTAACTAGGTGTCGTCTGTAAGTCGGGTATTCTTAAGTAGAGGCCGCCTCTATTTTTGAAAATGTGGTGATAGGTTCCTTTTAAGTTTCTTGAGGATTTTTTTATTTTAGCTATGAGGCATTTATGTTTGGGCTGCTCAGTAATAGCAAAGGTTACAGCAGATCCTCCCTTACATGCAATGTCCTTGCCAAAGTGCCAATCTTTGCAGTACTATCCCTAGAGCCCCTTTATAAATGGTCCCACCCAAACAGCATACAGTTCCTTCTATTCAGCCTACACACTGAGTGATCCCATGTATAGTGCGTTAGCCAGAGACTGCCTCCATATACATGTGTGCCTTATAACCAGTTCCTCAGCCAGAGTACCCCATACATATATTCACTTCTCCTCCCCTATATTCCATCTATGATAAATTGATGTGTGTGTACCCAAACAGCAGCAGCTCACAGATGTGTCTGCATCCTTGTCATACATACTCAATTACAAGGAGTAGTGAATAGCAGTGTGTCCCTATCATATTAGGAGGTAGAAAGGCCTTAGACAACCACCACTCGTGGCCTCTCCCAACCCTGAAAGCTGGGAAATGCCCACTTTTTATTTTTTTTCTCAAGATACAGGCAGTCCCCGGGTTACAAACAAGATAGGGTCCAAGTTGAATTTGTATGTAAGTCGGAACTGTATATTTTATCATTGTAATCCCAGCCAGAACTTTTTTGGTCTCTGTGACAATTGGATTTTAAAAATGTTGGGTTGTCATAAGAATCAAGATTAACACTAAAGCTTCATTACAGACACATTTGATAACTCTTACAGTTGTACTTTTTACTCACACTAGGTTAAGTCTTATATTAATATAACACTGGCGACAAGCATGGTTATTGTAAACACTAAGAAGACTGAAATAGCATTTGCAAAGACTACAGAGCTGTGTAAAAGAGTTTTACTATGCAGAAGTACATCAGCTCTAGATTACACTATTCAGCAAGGACAAGGCAGTTTAGCATTACTTGTGAGTGTTTTATTTCCCCACTGAAGAAAATGTGGAATCTTTAAGAGTGATGTAAAGCCGTTCAGCTAATGTCACGTACAGACACAAAACAACTGCTGAAATGTCAGAGTTCTCATGTGGTATTGTTAGAGAACTTGATATATAGCCTTTAGTGACTTTCACACAGAAGATTGCAAGGAACGCAGCACAGAAATTATCACCCCCAAAGCATTCTCAAGTCATGCTATAATCATTCAAGACTGAAGGTAAAGTTAAAAAAAAGCCATAAGTAATAGGAATCATATTGTCAATAATAATAAAAGCAAAATTTCCCCAAACCACTTTATTTGAAGCAAGATTGGAAACATATGCATATTTTTTTCTTTGTGTCCATTTCATGTATCATGTTATACAGTTAGTTCACGTTTTTATTTCTTTAGCAATTTTTTTTCATGTACATGACAAGGTAGCTAGGTTACTCAATGCTGTATTGCTGGCCTTGGATCCTGGGTTTAAATGTGATCAAAGGAATTGATGAACCTATGTTGGGGTTCTGTTTTGCTTTTTTCAGAAAAATGAAAACTATTCAATAAATACAGTTTTTTTAAAAAAAGGAAACATCTTCCTGGATGTTCTCTGTGTGTTTTGATGGGTTTTCTTCCAGCAAAAAACTTCAAAAACATACTAATTAAATAAGAATTTTGTCCCAAAGGGGAAGGGACTGATATACTGGATGACAACATGTGTACAGTGCTGATGAATATGTTGGCACTATATAAATAGGAAAATAATCCTGTAATTGTAATACAATGTAAATGAATGCTTGCAAATACTTACACTACCCCTTTCAGGATCAGGGGTAGTGGATCCACTGAACCACCGCAAGCGATAACGTAAGCAGAGTTTAAGTGGCATCCGGTTTTCACCAGACCCCACTGTAAAGAGGGTTGGACTCGAGGTTACAACAGGATATCACTATAAATGCACAGGGTAACAATAGGAAAGCTTTCTCAAAGGCACAAAGATCCGGCAGGGGACCCCGGGAGGGGCTGGCAATTTATCAGGGCCGGCGGCCGGCCAGCGCCAATTATCGGTGTGCGGGGATTGACGCTGGAGTAAGGGAAGTTAAGTGAGGCTGCAGAGGGAGTCCACAGGCACAGAGAGGCACATGGGTGCTCCTGCGACCCAGGATTTGGGCCGCAGGAGCACCCGTGACATATTTATTAAACAGAAGGGGTAGTTAGCACCAGCACATGTATATGTATATCCCCAACAAGTTTAATATCCAGCATCAAGGGAGCCAAATCCTGCTTAAAATTTACAATGTACAAATTGCATTTAAATTCCACAGCAGCTTTTCTATAAAAAGAAGGACATTTTGCTTCCATAATTGTACATGAAAGTGTAAATGAAACTCTACAAGCAGTTGTACAGTATGGTAGACCCACTCTATTTGTTTTATGACCATTGAGACACAATTGGTCTAAGTTATGTAGGAAACACCTTTTATGTAATAAAGTCTTTACAAACAGATAAGTTGTACTCATAATGCAATGTAATGTAATGATTTTATCAAATTTGCCTAAAACTGCTTGGTAGGATCTCATTAAAGTTCCCAATATACTTCTACATAATTCATATTTTATTTATGACCTGCATTTAAAAGCTTATTCACAGCTTAGCTTTATTATATTCCATTTATATAATGCTGGACTAAAATTTAAGGCTCTGTTCAGACCGCCATCCTTTTTTTTCTTTTATTCCACTCTTCTAGAGGAGCAGAACAATGAAAATGTCTGAAAATGTCTACACATTCCTCAAATAACATACACCAATGCAGCTCCACGCAACCCATTGGCTACAGTTAGAGGGTTTCTGTTTGCTGGGCAAAGTTGAGCTATTTTTCAAGGAACTAGAAACATAGATTACTAATAGACCCTCCAACCCAGATGTCAACAGAAAGCATGGAAAGTATAGTGATTTATTCTAGCCACCTCCACCCCTCCCCCTACTTAAATATAATTTACTTAATTCTAAGACACTATTCTTCTCAGACTGCAGTCTGTGTTTACGGTGGTTGTAAACTACTAAAGCTCTTCAACATAACTCTTCAGCTGAGAATATAGAGAATGCCTGTAAAGAACAAGAGAATACTGAAGGCAAATGAGTTTTTTTCCCCCCGTCTGGCCATATGACGATATATATGGTAATGAATGCATTGTTAGTCCCTGTATGTGGCAGAATTTATTCAAGGTCATGTTCAGAGCACATTACTCATGATGATGTATGCTGTCTCGGGCCCAAGGTCAAAGACGTTCAGGCTGGTACTTATCTGTCTTTTGAACTGCGCACAAATATTGTCCCAGTGGGGACCTTGGATAGAGGAAGAGCAAACTGAACTTTATATTATTTAGATAGTTTACTGAATTGGAGCACAGGATTGTGGCCGTACGCAGGGCAAAACATTAAGTTTGCTGTGTAGCCATGTAAGCAAGGACATATGCCCTACTACAGAGAACATATAGCATACAGCTTGTGTGGACTAAATTATTAGGACAAAAATATGTGAAAAAAGTTTACTTTTATAAGATGAGAATTGTCTATGTGGAAACCATCATGGGTATAATCATTCTCAGACCCACTTTCAAACAAAGGGCCACATTTATCACTTTTGTGCGCCTAAGTGTAGTAGTTGCGCCTAAATTCTGGTGCACTGTTTTGCCAGAATTATCACAAGCTACAACCATCTGTGATAAGGTAATTTTCTGCCTCTTATTAATCACTTTACTTTAACACAGTTTAGGCGCAATTTTGGCTTAGTTTAGGCGCAATGTTAGATTCGGGCACTTACATGTCATCCTGCTACAAGCTCCTCTCTGCTTCTCCCACAGCCCAGAATGAAGATAACACTCACAGCAGCATCCAGGTGTGTGACACCCTGCACCCAGTGACCTCCTCAACAGGGGCTTCTCCTGGAGGGGATCCCCCAGTGCTGGTCTCCTGCTGCACCCCTGTAATTCTGCACAGTATCCCCCTCAGACACTGTGCAGAATTACATGGGTGACACTTGTATGTCGTATCTGCAAGCTTCTGCAAACTTGTGCAAACTTCTCTTGCTCTTGCTGTGAGCTCAGCGTTTTGCAGAATGTTTTGTAAATAGAAGGTGATGAACTGTAAATAGAGTCTGCAGCTCCTGTCTGCAGTGTATCTAATGTATCTATTATATGTTCCAGTGTCTGGTTGAGCTTTGCTGCTAGAAATGAGCTCTTCTGCAAAGGGGCTCAGTGCTTTCTTCTCAGATAACGCCACCTTCGGGCTGGAGTGTTTTTGCGCCCGTTTTTGCGCCTAAATGAAAACGTTGCAATTGATGAATATCATTAGGCGCAGCAAAACATCTGGATTGGTAAGATAGATGAGGGAAAGCTGCTTATTTTTGCTGCGCGGCTAGTTTGGCGTTTAATCGCAAAAATGGTGCAAAAACGGTGCGCCTGAATGAAAAGGCGCAAAAACAACAGAAAAAACGAGTGATACATGTGGCCCAAAGTGTTTTAAGCATGAAAAAGGCTACTCGGCCGAAACATAATAGCTTAGAATAAAGCTTATTTCACCTGATACCTTGACTGGAGTGCTGCTGTTTTATCCTTTTGATAGATAAATGATAGATAGATATAAGATACATTATAGATAGATAGACAGATGGATAGACAAATAGACAGATAACTAGCTACACAGCCACACACCCCTGATCCTCTGCTATATTTGTCCCACAGAATTCACAGACAAATCTTTAAAAAGTGCCCACATCCTGATCAGAAAATGCCAACAGAAACAGACATTAGTGACATCTATTACCATACAGGATATGATCTGCTCCATCAGGTAGAGGACTTCATTAACACTTCCCCGGGATGTGACCTATCACTGCTGAATTTGCGGTCAGATGTCTGTAGCTTTGTTCAGCGCATTTTCACACTGTGTCCCTAAAAATACCACAGTCACTTACAGTATAATGTCACCTGGATAACAGTGCTTGCATACATAAATCCCAAAGTTTTTTGAACCAAGTGCAACACAGAAGGAAAAACAAATCACCAGATGCATATGTATAAGTTATTTATATAAGTAACAACGTGTTTTGTGTTTTAACATTAGTAATAAGGATTAACAATGTAAAACACGTTTCAAAACGCAACAAAAATTCATTATATAACCACAGCCACAATAGTCTTTATACCGCTAGAGTCTATATAAAGAGCCCCCCTAACCCATGCAGCCTATATACAGCCTCGCTATCCCCACACTCTGTATTCAGCCCTCTTACATCCACAGTTAATATACAGCCCCAACATTCTATTTCCACAGTCGGTATACAGCCCCTAATCCCAACAGTCTATATCCCCCACCTCCACAGTCAATACAAAGCTCTCCCACCACCCGGACAGTCAATATACAACCACCCACCTCCCTTGTATATTTGCGTGTCTGTGCAGGGACACAGGAAGCATGTGATGACATCATCACACACCGCCGGGCAGACTAGAAACAGCTTCCATTTGTTAAGTATATAATAAAATGGACATCCCACTCGAATGCTTGGGATATTAAATAACTCAGTTTGAGGCCCTTTAACCCCTTAGGTGCCATAATAATTGCTTACTGTAGCATCTAAGTCGGGTTCCCACTGATATACCATTGAAATCAACTCCACTTTTTTTGCTGTTTATAGAGATGTTTCCATGGATACCAGTGGGCTAACAATGGGTCCATGGCCAAATTGACAGGATTATGATAGGATTGGTGTGGGTGCAATCTTCAACTGAGAGCAGTGGTGCTTGTTGTTCTACTAAAACAGACAGCTTTCAACTATAGCAGTTGTCCACGCTCACTGCTGTGGGAGCTCCCATTGTAGTATTAGGGCAGCATGGTGGCTGAGTAGGTAGCACTTCTGCCTGCAGCGCAAACATCTGCAAAGAGTTTGTATGTTCTCTCTGTGTTTGCGAGGGTTTCCTTCGGGTCCTCCAGTTTTCTCCCACACTCCAAAAACATACTGCTAGGTTGTTTAGATTGTGAGCCCCATGGGGACAGGGACTGATTTGTCATGCTTTTTGCAGCACTGTGTTATCTGTGTGCACTATATAAATAAAGAATTATTATTATTATTATTAAGTATTTGGAAGCTGTGCTCCTGTGAGCTTCAACAATTGCTACTATTGTTAATAATATAAATGCACTGACTGCTCCGGTCATATTGGGGTGCGATGGGGGCACAACGGACCCCCGTTCTCATGATTCATTGGGCTCCCATAACTGAGACCCCACGGATCAGCAAGTTAGGTCCTATCCTGTGGATAGGGCCTAACTTGCTATGACTGGAGAGCCCCGTTTAAGAGAAGGGTAATTGTTGCTTAGATCCCTCAAGATATGTATACACACAGCTCTCTTCATTAGAGAATGTTTCTTGGCCATTTTAAGAAATTGAGAACAAATATGTCCTTTGATACAATAAGTACAGAATCTACAATTTTGATTAGCTTATCATTAGTGAATCCACACTCTAAAATCTAATTATTAATATAAACAATAAACAATACAATCTTATAAAAGAACTGTAAGCAATTACCAATAAATGACAATTACCAATAAACAATTATTACCGCAAAAACGAGATAGAAAGGAAATTACAATTTCTATACAGATCAATGATCCTTACATCCTAACTTTCCCAAGGACATGTCCAGGATGCCATCAAGTCCACCTTAGGCATGGTTTTAGGTGACCAGAAGTAAGAAATGGGCTAGTGTCACTGGAAATGTAAGCAAGAAGGGCTGAGTTATTGAATTCAGTGACCCGTATCTGAAAGGCAGTGACACGTAACAAAGAGTAATAACAATCTCATTTTGGAATCTAGCTCAGGAAAGTGAATTGACTGTGCAATAACGCAGTGTGTAATGAGGCATAACTTAATAACACAGACCACAATTATGCTTTATTAAATCCTCCAAGCACACACATATGTATACAATATCAACAGATAAATAAAAAAGCATCTAATGAATTATGAAGCATTTGCTTATGAGATGTGATATGAGCCCACCCCATCTGTATTTGTTCTGTGGTTCTCTAAATGCGTCAGATCCTGGGAGCAGGCCAGGAATTGCCACAAGAGACTATATCACACACCCTGCAGTCTCTTCCATTTTGGCTGGGGCTGCCATAGAAATGCTGAAGTGTTTGTGTCACAAACCAACAAAGAGAGAACATTAGGGGGAAAAGCTAAAATGCTTTGATGGATGAGAGATGATTAGAACCAGGCAAGCTTCAAAGGCTGTCACTGCTTCCAGCTAAGGAGATCCACAATAACAAGCAGGGAAGGATACAGAATCGGCACAGAGATAGTGATGCTATACATGACTAGTAAATGAAAGAGGAGATTTTAGATCAGACAAAAATAGAGGAAAAACACAATTGTGTTGTAATACAATTGTTTAGGTCCATTACCTGTTGACTCCCTCTTACTATTTTTAAGGCAAAACACATCACAGCCTTATTTCATATCAGAGAGGGACTACATCTCTAGTCAACAATTACCCTTGAAGGATTTACCCCACTAAACTACTACCCCCTCAGGTAGGGTATCATATGAATTCCTGTGAAGTCAGAGGTATAGAGAGTTGATTCTTGGAAGTCTTCACTCTGGAAATGAGCTAGCCATTTAATATAGCTGCCTGTAACACAGTTAGGAAAAGCAGTCACCAGGAAACATTTAGTCTTTACAATATACTGTACTCCAAATTATTGGGGAACAAGTCAAAAAAATACATTTAGGAAGATACTTTTTTGGATTTCTTGGCAGCACATGCCTTTTTAGTTAAAACAATTGATTCTGGCACCATATTCATCAGTTTTAAGTAAAGTTTAATGTTTTCACATAACTCTCCCTCACTCCCTCGGATCTTTGATTGGCCAGCCTGTTTAAAGCTTTTTTAACACTTACTGGCAGCAATTTGGATGGGATTTATACAATTAAAACCCACAGTGGAAACTTAGTTACATCTCTCACACCTGTCACGGGTGTCCCCGCTACCCACATCTCGGGTACACCCGTACCTCTCTCTGGTCCCCGGCACCTCCGCGGCCTCCATCGCTCTTACCTCTCCACACTACTGCTCAGGATTCGTCAGCTCGGTGACCAAAGGACCAGCACACGGCTAATTGGTGCTGGCCATTTCAAGGAATTTTATAAAAGCCGGCAACTTCCTGCATTCCCCTGCCGGTATATTGCCTCTGAGAAAGCTCCCCTGCGATATTTCTGAATTCCTGTGAGATCCTGTGTTCCTCCGTTCCTGTGTAGCTCCATTCCTGTGTTTCTAAGTTCCTGTGTTCCTCCGTTCCTGTGTTCCTGCGTCCTGTTCCTGTGTTCCTGTTCCCATCTGCCTGGACCTCCCGTTGCTGAATCCGGATTGCACTTGACCTTGCATCTCTGCTGCCTAAATTCAGTCAGAACCTAGACAAAATAATAGATGTTATAAACAGTCTACTGCTACTTGAGATAAATTATCCACAATGATTAATGTGGTGCAGAATATGACTGTGTAGTCTAACTCTGGACTGCCTTATTTACCAACACTCTCGCCAATTGTGTATGCGTCTACCCTGCAAAAGACTTGAGACTACCCTATCTGCCCTATATTTGTCTATGTGACCATTTATCTATCTGGCTTTGTGTCTAGATATCTATCTATCTATTTATATATCTTCTATCTACCTATTTATCTCCTATCTATTATTTATCCATTTATCACTCGATCTTCTCTCTCTCTCTTCTACTGTATCTATATCTCACATTTGTCTCCTATCATCGATCTCGCTATCTATATATAATCTACTTTTTATTTATACATCTATAAATATATCTATGAATCTATATCATCTTTCATACTTATTTTCTATCATCAATCTACCTATCATCTGTCTATTTCCTATAAAATTCTCTTACAGTCCCACATTACAGATACTCAACATACTACTGTGTGTAACTACAAAGTGTTATTATTGTGCAGGGCTAAAGGAGCCTCTTACTGACTGTGACTGTTCATAACATAGTTTTATTTTGGGGACTTCACTTTTAGTTTTGCCCAGGACCTAACTTTGTCTAAAACCGCTTCTGGATGAGATAGCAAATGAAAACCTCTGAAAGCTTTCTCTCCGTCTTATTCCATCTATAAACCACACAATTACACTCCATATTAGGGGTGCTAAAGAACAGTTCCTCTGGCTTTAGGGATTAAACAAACAAGTATGTGGTGATAGAATTTAATTAGAAATTCTCCATTTATTCTTCAAGTGAGTATTCCTAGCATAAACAGCATCCAGAAATGGCCTGTTATCTGTTTAGAGAAGATGCTTAGAAACAGACCTCAGTTTTCCCCTGAGCAGAACTGCAGGGCAAGCCCTAAAAAAATTGAGATTGAAGTAGTGATGGGGAGAGGAGCTGCTTTGCTGTTTTCTGTCTTCTATATTTGCTGTTTACTTTCAAATAGCATGTTTACCAGCTTTATTGGGCTATGATAACCCTTATCTCCACATCTGTTCTCCAAGTTAATATCCAGACTATTTGTCTGTTTTCCTTAATGACTTCTACAAGCTATATCTTCTTTACTTTTCTGTCACTACAGCTATATGGGGTGTTTTTTTTAGGATGTAATAACTTTTAACTTCTAATAACTTTTATTAACCCTTTCTGTGTTGTATATATAGAAAAGAACGCCAATCTGATTTTTAACTAATAAAGCTTTTCTACATTTATCAAGGAATTTAAAGTGAACCTTTCACCAGAAATCTGATTTCAGTACTTAATAAATGTTTATTTCACATTACCTGGCTCCCTGCCAGCTGTGTGATGAGTCTTGGGTGTGGGGGCAGCTGTAGCTGGGACTCACCAGGCCCCCTCTCTCCCCCCTAACAGGTACCAGCACCGACCACGGAAGTTAAAGGCAAGTGTCAGCTCACACCCACCACACATGTAAAGTGCTTTTTCTGTTTACTGCTTTTTTACTCTTCTCTTTCTACAAATCATATCTTTTTCAGTTTACAAGGACTTGGAGGGCTTGTTATCTGTGGGACAAATTGTACTTTCTAGTGGAACCATTTTAAATTTTGTTAATTGTACTTAGTCCTATGGGCTTTGTAATTACATCTTTTCCCGTGTGTTTCAAATAAAAATTCACAACACCAAATTTGTATCGTTTTATTTGTAAATTTGTAAAAAAAATATCAGAAAAATATTTAAAAAATTGATAGTTTTGCCATATTATGGCACCAATAAACTATTTGATACTATTGCGTAGAAACCTGTTTGTGGTGTCATTTACTGTGGGACAAGTTGACGTTTGGATACAATTTTATGGACTGCATGACCTTTTGATTATTTTTTATTTACATTTTTATGTGTTGCAAAATGGCAAAAAAAAGTGTCAATTCGGACATTCAAGCACTATTTTCCATTCCAATTTCCATCTTTAAATTAAAAAAATGATAAATATTTGTAATCGCCATAATTGTGCATAATTGTTCTATAGAATAAAACTTAATACAACTTATACTGCATCATTAATCCAGTTTTGAAGAATTGCTTGTTTTTTTTATATTCCATCTCTTCATTTGAAACACTTATTTGTGTATGGACAAATAAACACTGCCTTACTACAGATGGCTCAAAACCCACAAATCATTTTAGCACTGAATGGGAATTAAATTGATTTTTCTGAAACTGTGCCTTTGTTTTTTCTAAATAAGGACAGATGGCATGTGAAAACACTGCTCCACAGTTTCCTCTGTGAGTACTTTCTAGGTGGTACAGTGACATTTTGTCATCATCTGCTATGAGCTCACAGGAGGTTTTACATCTGTTCCTAATCTTGCTTATGACAACATCCTAAATCTTAACTAGTAACAATGGCCTGTGCAGACTGCCAGAATGCGCAAGGGTTGTCTTAGGAATCGTCAATCTCTGCAAACGGTAAATAAGGTGTTCCGACTGATAGCGCCACTTCTCACTGGTAGCCCCATAGAAGTGAATGAAGTCGTAGTCATGTATTTACATGGGGACGTCATTCACAAGAAGGATTCGTGGGACTCCCAATCATAGGTGGTTCCATATTTCCCTATCCTGTCATTAGAAAATAAGTGTCTTTGTTAGGACAACCACGAAAAAAGACAGAAAATAAAAACGTGTGTTAAATTATCAAGAATAAAAAAAGAAACAAAATGACATAAGGATAAAGTCCTATGTATAAAATGTATTTATTGCAGCATTTATTTAATTGAAAACGGAGGAAAATTTTACAGTTTATTAAATAAGAAATGACCTTGTAGACCTTGTAACCTAATACACAATGATGAATGCTGGAGATTCAGAGCCTAAAAATTATTTGGCAAGTCCATACCTATGACACTTTCATCAACAGTTTCTCCAAGCGAGGGGTAGCAGAAATATCCCTACATGATTTTACTCTATTAGACTATGATGAAGTCATTTTGCCACCTATGCCCCCTCCCCCCAACTCCAAGATCTGGGATCTCTGAAAGGTGAGTCTCTTATTGCTGGTCACAGCCTGGGGTACATTACATTTGGTGTTATTAACTCTTGAGAGGGTTCTTCATAAAACATAACTGATTATTATGCTGCTGCATGTCAGTTAATTTATTAGAAGGGTAAGATTCATTATGGTTTTTATACTTAGTGTATTAGGGTTTCTGTATATTAGTTAATGTATTATGAGGGTGCTACATATGACGTCCTTACTAGCGCTCTGGGCCTACGCTTCATGATGCTGTAACACAAAACGCTGGCTATAGAAACGTGTCAGGTGTTGAGAAGGTGTTGACATACAGCTATAGGAAACAGCACAGTTGTTTAGCCTCCCAAGCGGTTAACGTTAGTCATAGGCAGGGAGACATTATTCCAGAATTACGCCAGTAAATGACTGGGCAATAAACAGGGGCCAGTGGTAAGTACAAAATAAAGTCCAAACTGTGAGCCAGAAGCATACTGATCCCATACGGAGCCACATTTCCCTGCTTCCTTGGCCAATGGCTTTATTTTAGGGAGTCATTTAGGCCAATGAGTCTAGATTTATGTACTCCACAGAGCTGAAGACATCTGGGGGAAAACTTTTCAGCAGGAGAAATAAGCCTCATTGGGTTGCGTCTGAATATTGAAAAAAACTCAAGATTGGTTTAGGTCCGAAACTGTCTTTACAGCCCAGGACCATGGTAGTCCTATTCTACCACTTACACATATTACCATAAAAGTCTTACAGGAGCATGCAATTTTGCCATTTTTACATTTTAAGGCATTCTTTGCTCCCTTTTGTTTTCTTCTTTAAAATATAGATATACATGTTAAGGCTTTTTTCTAAACATTTAATTAGAGGTAATAAAGTACGGTAAGTAATGCCGCAATAAAAAAAATCTTCATGTCAAAATGTTTAAAGGGGTATTCCAGAAATCAGCATAATTTATATACAAATATAAGCTAATATGTAATTAGTTGTTTTTTAAAAATTTGCTCCCCTTAGCAGAGAAATGCTGTTGATACACACTAATGAAGAATTAAAATGCTACTGGCCCTTTAATCAGTCCAGTGATTTTCTCAGCATGGAGCAGACACAGGACAAAAGATGGCCGCTGGCCACATGTCCACATCACAAGTTCTGCACTTGCCTGGGCAGGTCATGTGATTACCACTACGTTTGGCTGTAGTCGGTTGGTTGCAGTGCATCCAGTATGGCCAGTGTTGTGGTGAGACCCATCTCAGTGGGGCAATATGCAGTCATGATAGCTACACACATCATTACTATGGTAACACAGCAGGACAGTCTGTTAGATCATCACTGGGAGCAGAGCTTTTGAGGAAGGAGTTACTGAGAATTAAAGGATCTTGGGATTTGTAGTTTCCAGTGGTGGCATTCTTGGTGATAACTCCGCCTACTTTAGAAAGCCCATAACATTTTGTGAATCATAAAATTAAACTATTGAAGCTCCATTTTGAGACTAATAACATTGAAATTTTATTTATTTATAGCATTATGGGATTTTTTATATTAGGCATTCATATTCCCTAAATACCTTTTTAATGTTTGTGTAAAGGGACACTGTCACCAGATTTTACCCAACTATACTACTGGTCCCCTCTGTCAGGGTATGAAATGTCCTTTCTAGAATTACCTCTTATGTTAAATCTCACCCATTTTCCTACAAAAAAATCTCCTCCAATGTTACGTGAAAATTAGCATAGAAAAGTCATATTTAGAGGCTGCAGAGAGTATAACTTCAGACATCCCTATTTTCGTTTTTATTACCATTTAAAGATAAGATTGTCATATACAGACAGTTAAATACATATTTGGAAATATATTTCTTAAAAAAGGAAAAAAGCTGAGAAAAAAACAGTGCTTCCTAGAGCGAGGTTACCCTTGGTGATATTTTATAGTTTTTTTTATAGGTGAATAAATTAAACTCACCTTCTATGGTTGTACTGTTCATACAGGCACTGGTATATACTTTTGAGTGTGAGTGCTAATTTTTTGTCCCAAGGAGAGATCAGCCAGCGAAGAGGGTGTTGCATGGAGCTAGGATGGTCATGAATGACCCCAGAGAAAAAAGGTGGATGTTTGGAAAGACGCAAGGTCACTCAAATATTGACCAAATAATCCTTAAAATTGGAGAAAATTACAAATTTAAGACAACGTGTTTCGCATCACTAGTGCGGGTGCTTCATCAGGCCTAAAAGATAGCAGAAAGATTCTGCATGTTTGTACAGTACATAAAAAGTGGTGTGGGAAGGTTAATACAGACTTTGTTAGAATAAGAAATTCTAATACAAATATAAATACATAAAAATAGAATTAAATTCATCAATAAATTTCAGCTATAAACTTATATTTGCAAATATGTGCTGCAGATAAATGATTTTGTAATATTTTAAACAATTTTGAAGGAGGAGATTCTTATTATTAATATGACGCTAAAAGCATGTTTTCTAGTTCCTATAGAACCGAAGATACCCTAACCCTGCCGCCTCTAAACGTCACTCTTTGCAGACACATACAAGACTCTTCTCTGCTCATTTTCACATAACTTTGGAGGAAATTTTTCATAGGTAAATCCTAGGTTTAATCATAGGTTTAACCTTGTGGCTTCAGTGGATGATTTATGTGTCCTGCAGTAAAATTCAACCTTTGCATTCTGAAAAGTGAATCCACACCAATAATTGCATTTTAACATAGTATGTGGATACTAATATGTGACTGTAAAGCAAAGCAGGAAAGCTATTGGTCAGCTCACCATGTGATTGAAAATGACTAGTTCATAACCCTGCACTTTAGAGTAAGTTCATTGGACAGAAACGGGCAATTGGTTGCTGTTTGTCTTTCTATATATATTTCTTGTATATTAACCCCTTACCGACATTTGACGTAATAGCACTGCATCGCGGGAGGTGCGTTCCCGCAATTAACAGTACTATTACGTCAAGCTTCTGGCCCCGGCTCCGCCGACACCCTTCTCTAACACCCGCGATCAGAGATTTCTCAGATTGTGGGTGTTAACCCCTAACGCGCCGCAGCCACGCTGACCGCAGTGTGTTAGGGGCATTTGACAAGAATCCGACCCCCCACCCCCACCCCGCGGCGCTTACCAGGGGGGGGGGGGGGGGGGCGCAGCTATCCTCTTCCGAGAGCCGGGTCCCTGCCTTCAGCATGCTGAGTCTCTTACATTACACAGTGTAATACATCTGTATTACACTGTGTAAAGTGAAGAAGAGCTTGAACAAGCGATCAGTGGATCGCTTGTTCAAGTCAACCTGTAAAAGTAATTTTAAAAAGTTAAAAACGTTAAATAAATTTTTTTTTTATAAAATCTGATTTTCTCATCAATAAATGCAAAACATACCACCAAAATTTTTCCACTAACATGAAGTGTCACGACAAAACAATTTTAAAATCACTTGGATATGTTAAAGCGTTTATAGTGACACAGGGCAGATTTGAAAAAAATGGGCCGTGTCAGGAAGGTGAAAAGTGGCTTCGGCGTTAAGGGGTTAAAAATGAGAAAAATATTAGAAATTATTAAAAGTCATTAATTGAAACAAAATTGTTTATTGTATTAATTCATTACACTATTTACAATATTCAGCTATAATGATTTGATATTGGAAGTGGCCCATTTAGTGGATTTCTATGTACCTAGTGAGGGCTAGCACACAATGAGCCTGCTTTAGTCTTCTCTATCCAGGTGGTCACAAATCTCCCCACCAGCTATGAGGCTAATTGAAGTTTGCTGGATTTGCCTGCAGGTTATGTTTTTCAATCCTGTTAAGATAAAGTAGTTTTTTTGGCTGCTGGGCTACAAAGAGCTTGACTTTCTGATAAGAGATAGCACATCAGACACACAATGGATCATGGTTTCTTATCTTTCTCACTCCATGGACACTATCAAAGGACTCCCCCAGAGCTCTCATTAACTAACAAAGGACCCTCAGTACTAATTAAAGAGTTGGTCACAGGTTGCCATTTTAAAACTCATTGGATCAAAATGCGATACTAAACCAAATCAAATAGAAGTGGGTCTAAAAGTAATAGCTACTTGCACAACTGTACTGATGAGGCAAAAATTAGAATTCCAATATCATACTATGACATTTATTCCAAGAAAAAAGTGGTAGCTGAAAACATAAAAGTAAAACTTGATCATAATTAACAGTGTTTTCAGTGTAGAAGTAAATAAATGAATCTGTTCCCAATTTATGGGTTGGCATTTTTGTTCTATACCTTTATACTGAAAATATGTTTTCATGCAATTTTTTACTTTCAACAGGGTTTTATTGTTTGAAAAAACATAGCAAAATGCCTTACAATAGGTCAAGGCGCAACATGTACCCCATGCAGGGGCATAATTAATGAAAACAGAGTTTTCTTGATACATAGCCAGCTTCTGTTCAAAACAACAAAACATAGGGGAACCAGGGAGGGGGAGGGAACACAGGGGGAATAGAATATACGGATAGGCCAATAGGAATATGGATAGGCCAAGACTACATGTGGAGAAGAGCTGGAGCCATGTTGATGCATATTGGACTGTTAGGGTGACAGGGATAGAGCTCTCTCGAGGGTGGGTCATCCACAGGTTCCAGATCCCTTCAAACAGTGGAAGGTGTCAGCCCTAGCTGCCTCAATTCTCTTAAACAGCATCAGTAGGTTGATTCTTTTCTTAAACGCAGTAAAGGAAAGGTCCAGAGCTTTCCATTTAGCTGTTATGTGAATTCCAGTCGCTAAGGCTATAAATGGGACTAAACGATGGGCATAATTTTTAATCTTTGCTGGTTTATCTCCTACTAGAAGTACTGCTGGGGTTACAGGTGTTGCATTACCTAACAAAGAACGGATCAGAGTTTTCACATGATTCCAGAGGGAGGCAACTATGGGCACTGCCTCCATATATGAGCCATATCACCCAGGGCATTGCAGCCTCTGAAGTAACTTTTGGGCGGGTGGGGGTACATATTGGCAAGACGTGTGGGAACATACGTTCTACGGAGTAAACGAAAGTCAACGAAACTTGCTGGCTGCCTTACTCTAGAGTGGTACAGCAGTGCCTCCACCTTGGCAAGGAGAACTGGCAGCCCATGTCAGACTCCTACTGTTACATAAAGCATGGGTATAGCAGAAAGATTGTTCCTCTAGCGAATAGGTCACTTATACTGATATTTTCAAATGCTGTGCGAGAGTTTGAGGACGTGCCACATGGGATTGATTGCACAAAATGTAATAATTGGTTAAGTCATATTTGGATACAATCTCGTTATGAGACTTCAGGTGCCGCAAATGGGTGATACCCTTCCTTACCCACCATCGGAAGCCCCCCGATTATTTCCTGGAGGAAAAGAAGGGTTATGAATAGGGGGTAACAATGGAGAAGGGTTAGTTTATAATTTATGTTCGAATCTAAGAGAGCATCGAATTTTTAAGGAGCGAAGTGAGAAGGGAGTAGATAGAGAACATGGTAGATGCAAGGCATGGACGTTTGTTGTTCCGTACGAATTTGGAGATATGGGAGTGAATAAGTTTAAATGTTTTTACAGAGATTAAAATGGGTAAGGATCGAAAAAAGATATAATATCCGTGGTACGGGCACCATTTTTATTGTATGAATACGGCCTAACCAGGAAAGAGTGGGCTTCGATCAATTGTTCAAATCTATTTGGAATTGTTGCATTAGTGATGTGTAGTTCTAGCAAAACAATGTGGACCTGTGGTTCAAGATATGTGATATAGTGTGGTTGAATCTTAAAACCGAAGGAATTCACTAGTGTTCTTAAGTTCGAGCTGGCAAAGGTAAGCAGAGCGCTTTGGATTTGTCCAATTCACTGCTGATACTGAGTAGAAGCTGGCCAGGTGTTAAGTTCAGGAGGGATGTGGCTGCCGTCAGAGGTTCCATAGCTAGAGCAAATAGGGCTGGGGACATAGAGATTTCATACAATTTTTGAAAACTGTTTTCATGGCATTAAAAATGTGCACTTCATAGTGGCGGTATTTAATATTCCATGCCGTGTACTGACAAGCGGGAAACCTTTTGTTAGGTGGAAATGGGAAATGCTGATGACAGGTTCCCTTTAACCTTTTGCAGTGTAAAGTTTGAGAGCCATCAATGCCTATCAAAGCAGGTGTAAAGCATGGATTACAATATTAAGTTCAGTGTATGCCGTTTTTAATGCAGTTCTTTGAACCAAAGCCAATAGTACATACTTGAGGGATACTTTAATCAATAAGGCATTTTTAGTGTTTTACTCAGCCAATATGTCTTGTGGCCGATATATCGGACGCTGAGCGCCAAGTCACTGCGCTCAGTGTTCGATATATCGGACGCTGAGCGTTAAGAGGTTAATATTCCATGCCGTGTACTGACAAGCGGGAAACATTCCGTTAGGTGGAAATGGGAAATGCTGATGACAGGTTCACTTTAACCTTTTGCAGTGTAAAGTTTGAGAGCCACCAATGCCTATCAAAGCAGGTGTAAAGCATGGATTACAATATTAAGTTCAGTGTATGCCGTTTTTAATGCAGTTCTTTGAACCAAAGCCAATAGTACATACTTGAGGGATACTTTAATCAATAAGGCATTTTTAGTGTTTTACTCAGCCAATATGTCTTGTGGTTTTTTTTAGCTGAGATGAAGTAAAGTCATCCTATAGTCACTTTGGTTTGACAGTACTCTTGGTAGCTAGGTACTCAGGCAGCTGCCTGATTGAAGTTAAGTAGACAGAAATCCTGAGGTGAACCTACTGGAAGAAAGGGGGAGTCTAGGGTCCCTAAACTCATTTGGGATTGGATTTTGGATTTACACATTTAAAGGAAATCTACCACCAGGCTCAAGGATTGTAAAGCACACACACTGCTTTTTATGCCCCTGATTTTAAGAAAAAAGGCTTTGATTATGCAAATTAACCTGGGGGGCTCCAGGCTCCATTAATACCTATGGAACCTGGGGTCCTCCAGGCTAATTTGCATAATTTAAAAGCCCTTTTTGTAAAAAAACAGGGCATAAAAAGCTAAGAGAAGAGCAGTTCCTGCCTGAAGGGGCACACACCAGTGTGTGGTTTACAATCCCTCATCCTGGTGGTAGATGTTCTTTAAATGCAATCGCCTATATTTACTTGGCCTTCTGGCTGTCAATTACCAGAACTGATCAGATGACCTGGCCATCATCAGGGTACACACCTGTATTTATTTAACAGTGTTTTATGCCCCTCCTCTCTTGCAACTTTGTTTTAGGCTTTCTGGCCAATATTCATTTATCTCTGTAAATTGTATAATGGCAAAATATTGCATATCACTTTATAGACAGTGACATCATTCAATACCTCCTGTAGAGCTAATTGTTCTACCAGTATGTATTTGGATTATGGGAAGAACACAGAAGACCAGAAGAAAACCTACATGGGAGACACACTTCATTATGATGATGTTGGTGAGAAACTGGAATAACGCAAGTCAATAGGTGCTAATCATTGAGCTACCATGCTGGCTGTTTTCCTCTAGTCTATAATAGTGCACCCCTTTCTAGCATAGTGAATGACAAGTGGGTGGGAAAGTGGGTGTGGTTAGCCTCTTCCACAGAATTAACAATGCCAATTGTTGCAACCTCACTCCAGAAAAAAGCTATGAAATTGGATGCAACACAGACTCCAGCAAAAAATAACTCCTCTTTATGAAAAATTACATTATTTTGCTACCAGCTGTTTTTCTTTCAAACTATTTTTTTTACCATATTCCTGATTTGTTTTCAAAAAACATTGCAGGCAGATGAGTTCTATAAATTATTTCTTATTCATTTTCTAGTAATAGTAGATTTTTTTTTGCCTTCAACAAGAGTGCCAGATTTTATTTTTAATTCTAAAAGGTATTTACTGGAGGATAATTTTCTCTATATAGTTTATATCTAGCTAAAAAAAAACTCTTTCATAAGCACTCGTTTAATCTTCATGTTTATAAGGCTTTAAACTTTCACAAGTTTCATGTAAGTAATCTTTCCCAGGAAAGTCTCACAAGACATACTCTAGATGTAAAGGGAGTAATTCTCTACACCAGAGCACAGCAGCAATGGGAGAATGCTGTGGTTTGTTTTTAAACTGAGAACATATTAATGTAATGATCCCTCCTCCCTCCCCCTTCCACGCTTATGGGAATTAAAAGCCTATTAAAAGGCACAGTGGGAATGTGTTCCTGGCGGGAGGAAGGTGCCATGTGTACAGCACAGCAGCCTGGAGCCTGGACGGAGTCAACTATGTTTCTTTTGGAAGTTAGCCGGGAATGGGAAACACTGCATCCCTTGTCCCTCCTAACCTAGGCCCACCAAAGCCCCTATACAACTCATACCCCACTCTGTCCTTCCATGCTGCGACTAGCCTCTGCTTTCATGATCTATGCCCTCTACTTTTCTCTCTTTTGGCACATAAACAAAACCATTATGAGTTGGCTCCTTTTATTATCCCACATTATGGCTTGATATGTGTACACATAGTGATGCTTAGAAGCTAAAGCAATGAACCAGTATGGAGACGTGTTCTTCATTCATTTCCACCTTCTGACAGTTTGGTTACATTGAATTTTATTCTGCATTTCTGTAACATTTCCTGCTGTAACAATAAACAATAAATCACATTGGTGTTTCATAGGAAACCCAGCGTCGTAATGATTAATGCCTGGCTTGTGGAAAAAGAAAATGGAACTTTAATGAGAAGTTGCCCTGGCTTCCTCAGTACTGAAGGGGTTACTTCCTCCATAACGATTTTAGCGTGACTATACACGGAAGACTGTGCAGCTCTGTCACTACACATCAGTGTTCACTGTCCAGGGCAATTTGACACTGGGCCAACAGCACAAAAACCAGACTTTAACTAAAACAAGCTCCAGGTAACTTGCACGCCCAGAATAAGAAGTTCTTTGCATATTCTAATATTTACTGACTTACAAAGCAATTGCTAAAATAACCTTCCTGGAAAGTGCGTGCTTGTTAGTTTGTTTTCTTAAAGAGAAATTAACTCTTTTTTTTTTCAGAAAATAAATATTTATGGCTTTCTGGGTTGATTGAGGTCCCTGAAATACGTCCCTTACCAAATATCCTGCTAAGTAAATTTAGAATTGTTAATCATCAACATGTTCTTCTATACTTTTATTTAATATTATTTGAGTTTATTATCACAACTAACAAGTAGTATTAGGTCATTAGGTCCCTAAGCTGATTAAGGTTGGGGCACATTTACTAGGGGCGTATTCCGCATTTTTTTCGTACCTTTGGACTTTTTGCATGTTCTTTTGGTGGAAATTTGGTTTCAGAGGTATTTAAGAAGTGTCTGCGCCAATATTGTGGTGCACGGAACCCTTTCGTGGCGCAGCTGCGCTGGCTTCCATGCTGCACAAATTAGGGGGCATGCATGCACGTCCAACTGATCCGGACCGAGCAACATATTTAATTTTCAAATTGTGTCACACGCCATATGTTAAACATGCACCACAAAAAAGTTGGTGAACTTTTAGTGCATTTTCTGACTTCCTAAGTGTGCCCCATTGTATTCAATGAGTTTTGTCACACTTGTATTTCTTTCACGCAGACATGTACGTTTATTTAACGCATGTTAAAATTTCAACAAGTCTCTTGCTCGAAAAATGCACCATACAAGTCTAAGCAGACGCATTAAAATCGCATTGCACTCTGAAACACATGCAATTGCAATGCGTTTTTCACCGATGAAATGATAGACCTCAGTCATGAAACACATAGAAAATACTAAACAACCCTTACTGAAAAAAAATTGTCAGTTTTTTACTGACCAAGCCAGGATTGCACTCTGATCAGACTCTGACATGATCTGCAACGCAAGTGTGAAAGGGCCCTAAGACCCCTTCCACACTTGCGTTTTCCACGCGCGTGTTCTGTGTGTGCTTTTGACGCGCAGAACTTGCATTGCACTCTGACCCATTGTAATCAATGGGCTTTTTCAGACATGCATTTTTTTAACGCATACACACACAGTTTTTTTAACCCGCGTTTACATATCAGCATGCTTTACTTTTGCAAGTCACGCGCGTGAAAAAAGCACCATACAAGTCTATGGAGACGCATCAATTGCCATAGAAAAGATAGAGCTCAGTCCTGAGTCCCTTTCACGCACGTTATCTGCACGCTAAAAATGCAATAGGCTGAACAAACTCTGACTGAAAACTGATTGAACTTTGATGCAGAGTGTCAGTTTTTCACTGACAAAACCCTGATCGCACCCTGATCAGACCCTGATGTAATCTGCAACACAAGTGTGAAAGGGCCTAAGTGGCATGGCCTGGAAAGTATGCCATATTGCTTCCATCAGTATCAAAAAAGTTTTTGCTAGATCAGAACAATGTTTACATTGAGATCATATTTCATGCTCCATCTTTTTTTTTAATTTTAGGGTCAGATTGTCTTTCTTGTGTGCCCAAGCGTAAGACTGAAGCTCTCTGTTGAGTGAGCCAGGCCAGATTTAGCTTAGATAAATGTAACTACCCATACTAACTGCCTGCTCAAATGGAATTGGGGAGGTGAGGGGTTATTTTGAGGTTATAGTAGTGAAAGCTGCTTTTGAGTAGGGACTAGCTATTTGAGCAAAATATGAAAATGCCTTTTACTATCTACACATGTAGCTAAATAGCTGCAGAATTTATACTAGTGCACATTTTGCAGCCATTCTGCAAGTCTCTTCACGAGATCAGACCCATAGGGGCACATTTACTGAGGGCCACGCTGACCACACTTTCTTTGGACATCCCATCGATTTCTGTTTTGCGCCACTGGGACAGGGATTTAAAAGGGGCTTTCGGCGCATGCGATCGGATTTTGCACCGGCTTTCATGCGACACAAATCAGGGGGCGGGCCGTCGGACGATCCAATGGATTCGGACAAACCCCGAGATTTAAATTCAAAATTGTGTCACAAGTCAAGCACTTATGTGCACCAGGAAGAAGGTGAACTCCGGCGGACCTGAACGGGGAAGCGACACATGCACGATATTGGGAGCACAATCTTCATGAATCGGAGCAGGGTTCATCCTAGCTGCTCAGGTCTGACGGGGTTCACCTTTTTCTTCATGGTGCATTGTCTTGCATCACAATTTGAAAGTTAAATCCCACATTCAGTCCGAATCAGTTGGATTGTCCAAAGGCACGCCCCCCCAATTTGTGTCGAATGGAAGCCAGCACAGCTGCGTCAAAATCCAGTATATGGCCACACCATCCCAGCGCAGCTACCTGTCCAAGATACCGGCGCAAATACCTGTGCAAGCTGTGCAAACCCTTAAAAAGGTGCAAAGTCCGATGAAAGTGCAGCCTAAGTAATGGGATAATGATCCCCTGCTTGTGGCCTGCCGATGTCCATAGGAAATGACAGGGCAGCCAACAGCAGTCGGCTCGATGACAGGGCAATGATGCCCAGTGCTTCATGATGAATGTACTGGGCTTTGAAAAAAAACATTCGAAAGTAATGGAATTGCCACTTTCATGTGTAATTAGAATTATGTATTTGGAATTACTGGAATTTGTTAGTGCTATTCATTGCCTTATCCTCTTCTACTCTCTCCAAAATGGTTACAAAACAAAATGTTAAGCTGGGAAACAAGTGGCATATAAATATACATGGTATATACATATATAAACATGAATGTGTATTTCCAGCTATGTTATCAAACAATTTGCTCAAATTGCTTATTAGGTAATTAGCTCTTTAACCAGAGAACTTTACTCCGTTAACTTTATCTTTCTGTGATTTTGCCGAGAAAATGAATTTCTAAGGGAAACAATGAATCTGGTGTTCTGAGTTTAGAAGCAATGGTGTTGAGAAGTATTCCCTGTTTCTAAAACATCCTTCACGCTGTGAAAAACTAAATAGTCCTGGTTACCACATTTAGTAATCTCTTGGCAGATCTGTCTATTGCTTTCTTTATTCATTATCCTGTAGACAGGAAAAGGGAAAGTGCAGATGGTCAGTTCCAAGGAGAGTGTGATGTTAGCAATTAGTAGTGGTCGGCGCTCAGACCGGTGGACAATGCTGGTAATGTGTGGGGGATTCATGCAAGACACATGCCAACTCTCAGAAAACAGGAAATAAACAGATTGTGTTAATGTAGTGCTTCTCTTCTAAAGAGGAGACAACCTAAAGCCTATCTTATCTCCATTTGCCGTGCAGATGCAATGCATTATCTCCTTTAGTTAGCCATGTCAGGTTGGAACGGGACTAAAGCTAGGATGGTACATAAAGCTTGCCCTGTAATTACTATGGAAGTCCCAATATCTACATCTTCATATAGATAGATATTCCACAAATGTCTGATAAAGGTCCCACAATATATAATAGATGCCTTACCAGCCATGATGAGCGTCATGGGACTATCATATGAAGAGAACTATTTTTTTCTAAACTAACCATCAACTGTACTCCCCTAAAAAGGTACTGCCTGAGTTCTTTACTCTATTCTGCTCAGTGTCATAGAAGGTAGGAATTGGATATCGTCATAGGTCCCTTCTCTTCCAGTGGGATCACGGGATGATGACGAGAGGTCTCTTCTCTCTTCCTAATGAGACAAATGGACATTGAGGCGTAGTTTCAGTGGAAGCACAGTCAAACATATACAAATATGTCCTATCACCTTCAGAAAAATAGTTTCCTTTATTTTGGGGTGGAGGGAGAGTGAATAGAAATTCAAGCGCCTGAATACCCGACACTGTTTCCAATGTGTTATCTTACCTTTTTTGTTTCTCTAAATGTGTGGAAAAAACTTCAATAAAAATAAATATTAAAAAAAACAAGCATCCCATTGGCCATTTATTTTTCCCCTGATAATTCTCAAGAAGCTATTCTTGAATACTTCAGCTATGAAGCTCTATAAATATATATAGGAAACCTTACCCCCTTCTTCCCTTTGGTTGCAATCACTTGTATTCATATGATATTGTACTGATGATTGCACAGATCATGTCTCTTAAAGCTGTTTCAGCATTGTTCTTGTGCATTCTTACGTATCAGTGTTGTCCTGCAACCTGTACAATCTATATGTATTTAGTACAAGAGGACATAATGCCTTGGGACTGTTCAATATCAGTGACCATGACAAACAGTAATTTTAATAATTTACTAGAATTAAGATGCTCATATATGTTTCCTTTAAACTCAATGTGGCATATAGTGCATATACATTTGTAAAAGACTCATACCTGACCTATGTTGCTATTCCAGTGCTTGAGACTGCTGTAATCAACCGATTCTTGAGGACTTCTGAAATGACTTTGGCTACTCCACGCCCCAGTAGCCTCTTTGTTCCTCCTACCCTGACATCAGCTGCACGCCCTCGTCCGAGAAGCCGGCGTTCTGCGCCTGTGCAGAACGCAGGCCCATCGCTGCGCGGCCACTGCGCCGAAGGCGGAGCTACGGCGCATGCGCAGAACTCTGTCTTCTCAGATGAGGGCACGGTAGGAAGGACAAATAGGCTACTGGGGCGTGGAGTAGCCGCAACGTGTAGCCTCATGTCCGGCTACTCCACGCCCCAGTAGCCTCTTTAGAAAATTTACATATTAGAGCAATAAAGATTTTAAGGGCTATTCTCATGTCCAATACATGCACCTACCACCCATTCTACCTTTATTTTAGGTAGATTTGTGGGGGTAGGTTCCCTTTAAGTTTGTACAATATGCAACTGTATGGTCATTTCAAAGGTCCCAAGGATCAGTTGATTCCAGCAATCTCAAGCACTAGAATAGCAACATAGAGCTGAGCTGGATATCCAGCTGCAATCTCTGTGTAAGGCTACCTTCACACAAGACTTTTTGTTTATACTCATTGCATATATGCCAGGACAAATCCCAACAAATACGCTGAGTGTACACTGCACCCTCCTGCTGTGCAACATATAGGCTCCATGGAGGCTAGTTGCCAAAATATGGAATTCCTTCCCAAGTCTCCGCTGAGTGCATGTTCAAGGAGGTCCCCTTTGATGTAACTCGTCATATAAGGAGAAACACCCTGAACATTGTCTACAACCATCTACTGGCTAGTGCCAATGTTCACTCCTTCCTCCTCCCTTTTTAAGGGTTATACAGTGGGATATGTCTTAGCTCTCCATTGTAATGTTATCGAGAGAATCCACCAAACATTTTCTTACAACAGAGAAAATGTTGGTGTGGCACAGTATCGCTCCATGCGGCCATTGCCGTCAATGGGGGACATATGTACGGCCGGAAGCTTGTGGCCGTACACATGTCCCTCGTACAGTCGTGTGAATGCGGCTTGAGTACGTTTTTTTTCCCAAAAATAGGTGCTGACATCTTCAGGAATATCATCTGCAAGACACACAGGGGTAGCATGTCTCTGACTTCAAGTTATTGAACAAGTTGGTGCCCATTTTAAAAGAGACCTAACAGACAGATGAATTAAGCAAGCAGAACTAAAGGCACCAGATATGACTATTTATTTATTAAATGTATCAACATTTTTGGAATAGTCAAATTTAGCTGGAGGTTCACTTTAAGCTCTTGTGTGCAGGGCCCTCACTCCTTTTGTTCCATATGAATGTTTGTGCTTTGTAATGTAATATTATATCTGTATATGTCCCCTA
Source organism: Engystomops pustulosus (assembly GCA_019512145.1). Taxonomy (NCBI): domain Eukaryota; kingdom Metazoa; phylum Chordata; class Amphibia; order Anura; family Leptodactylidae; genus Engystomops; species Engystomops pustulosus. The sequence continues at coordinate 156,984,139 of CM033644.1, read as the reverse complement.
TGATTAGTAAAGTGCTACAGAATATGATGGCGCTATATAAATAAAGATTGTTATTAGTATTATTATTACATCTAACGTATGTTAAACACAATTATATAACTGTTATACTCTAGTGTGATATACAGTGTGGCTACAATAAAATGCAATACAGTATATGTTTTCCATATTATAAGAGTTCAGATTCCATACACTGTCCCCCCTACCTCCCACCCCTGGCAGAGTTAATTCTGACTGTAGTATTTTTGACTCAATGATTTATGCCCCAGACCTCCCTGGTCCAGTCAGAAGATCAAAGGTGAAGTAAAGAAAACAGGGCCGCATAAATCACCCCCCTCTGGGTTTGTCACTGGCTATCTAGTAGCACTGCCCTTTCAGGATGAAGTCCTCCTAACACTGTGATATCATAGACCACAACTGATAGGAAATGTTTACATGTCCAACAGTCTTATCTGCCATCCATGTGTCTGACATAGCAGCACTTGATCAAGAGGACAAAGAGAGTACACATGGCTGGGAACATATTATCAAATATCATACTGAGCAAACTGGAGGGCTGACCGCATACTAAGGCTATCTGTACATGTAGTGGAAGGGCTGCAGAATTTACCCCAACACTAAATTAAATGTGCACACATCAGAAGAGAGCCAAAATTGAGTAGGTTCTGCATTGTTCTTATATTTAGAAGACAACATTTTACAAACTCCATTCAATAACTTTGGAAAGTCCAACACATCTGTCACACATGAAACCTACCTTTAGATAATTTCTGCAATAGCTGTGTTTTCCTATGGACCTTACTAGTGGAGTACATGTAATAAGAAATCTTTAAAACAATGACCTGCCTATTCCCAGCTAGATACAAAAATTGGGTCTTAAACCAAAATGTCCGAAGACTCCACTAGCTGTGTTTGTGTGTTTTTTTAAGAGAAAATGGTACACACTTTATATACATTGTAACACTGATTACCTAGTCGACATGTATTTTATATAACCTTCATTACACAGAAATCTTTGAGGCTGCCCCCTGGAAATATCATGTGTACATTCATCTTTGGCTACTTGTAAAACTTTCACATTTGTAGCCCTATTGTTAGAATTGCTTTACAGTTGAGATGAGTTCCAGGCATGACTACTTGATGACTCATACATAACAGCACTCGGATGATATTACAATACCTTTTCACTACTGTTGCACTAATATGTCTGTGTAGTGCTAAGCTGCCCCTATATGTTGAGGATTTCTGTTTGGTTATGAACAGTAACAATCACAGGTATCTTCACAAAAGTCATAATGCTGGCAGTGGTTAGAAATTGTTGTCTAGGATTTACAATTAATGGCTCATCCTCAGGTTGGCTAATTAATAAGGGATTGGTAGGTGCCCGGAATCAGCTACTGTAGGCACAGATTATTAATCTAGAAGCAGATGGATCTGTACAGTGGCGGAGTTGGGTTATTGCATCTTATCTCACACACATTTAAAGGGAACCTGTCACCAGGAATGTCATTTTTAGCTGGTTTCAGTTTCCAATCGCCTATGCTATGTACATTTTAAAAGCACCTTTGTCAGCATTCTGATTCATTTCAGTAATTTAGAAAAGTTTTTTTTAACATTACCTGGCTCCCTGCCAGCAGTGTGTGGTGAGTCCCAGGGAGAAGGAGGCAGCTGCAGACTGCGCGTGTCTGTGGATCCTTATGCATTCTTTCTCTACTCCACACCATCCCCATCCCTCCCCTGCCTGCTCAATGCACATGACAGGAAATAGGGACTGAGTGGTATGAGTGTGGAGGAGAGGAGAGGAGACTGACACAGGCACACATTGGGTGCTGCTGCCCCTCCACAGGGACTCTCCATATGCTGCTGGCAGGGAGCCAGGTAATGTAAGATAAACTATTATAAACTATTGAAAAGATTCAGAATGCTGACAAAGACATTTGAAAATCAGCACAGCATATCAGAACCTGTCACCGACTCCACATGACATTCAAGGTGCAAGTTTCACTTTAAGTTGGAAATCAATAAAGGGGTTGCCCCAAGTTTGAATGATGAACCCTATTTATGGGTCAACACATCTGCAACAGGGAGAGAGGGTTTTCAGAGCTGTGATACAGGATTATATAAGACACCTGATCCTCTTTTTAATCTACTTTTAAAACTGAATGGAATGAAAAATGTTAATTGAAAAATAGAATTGGGAATAGGTATTAAAAAGCATATGGAAACCTGTCATTAGGTCAAAATGTAAAATCCTGATGCCAGGTTCCCTATACGTTTTCAACTGGTTGGATTGCAGTATGTGAAGTTGTGTCTAGTGCCCCATTGTTTTTATAATATTCCAAGGATAGTTTTATATCCACTTTTCAACAGGGAGGGATCATAAAAACGTGTACAAATTGATACAAAAAAAATATTTGATTAAGCACCATCATTATTGTAACTGAGATGAGAGTACCTTTCCGGAAAGTAGTGAAAAACAGCAACAGTCATAGCGCTCCTGAACTGGCAGCTCTAAGCACATGTTTGTATTGACAGAAGGAAGTTTTGGATGAAGTGAGGGAAAAGGACACATCTGCCAGTGAAAGTTTCAGTTCACCTGATTGAAGTAAATGAAGCATGATATTATCTCCCAAACAATCCACCAGGTGCAGCTGTCTTCAAGAGATTTTCTGTGTGAGAATGGGGGAGGGCTGGGAGTCCCCTCTGTGAGCAATCCACCCTGAGAATTTCTTCTAGGCCGGGCAGTGGTGCGGTGAGAAGTGCTTTTTTCTCATAAATACTACTGCTGTTGTTATTGCAAATTTGATCTAGCCAGCAGAAATAAGCAGATGATGTGAAGATGTGATCACACAGGACAGGAGACTGGCAGGGGGGGTTGGGGACACAGAGACCATTCGTCTCCTCTGCTCCTTTGTTTAAATGAGAAATAAATTAGGGGTATGATGATTTGTATTTCTAATTGGAAAGGTAATTTACTTAATGCTTTTATAAGATTTCACAGCACTGTTATAAACCCCTAGCCCATCAGGACTGTAACATTCCAACCTTAGTGCCTTCCATAAATAAAAAGGTAAATGAAAGACACTGTGGTTTTGAGGATTTTTCAGATCACAGACAGCAGCAGGTTAGCTTGACTTCTCACATGAAATATGAGTATCTGGCGAAGAAACCATATTCCAAGAACTTGAAAGAGGCCCAGATTTCAGATTGAATAGTAATGGAGTATTGTACTTTTCTACATTAGAAAGATTTAATTTGCTTAATAAAATACTTGATAAAATATGCAAATTAAAAATATCTCTGTGTTTCTAAGGATGTATAAAATTCAATATGATTTGCAAGACAGTAGCAATTTTGTGAATTTTGTTGCAGTTTTAGAGGAAATCTACAAATCAAACAAGAAAAACCAGGGACACTTACTCATAGATCCAGACACTGTGATTGCAGTAATATACTTATATTTCCTTCTAAAATAAACTTCTAAAATTATGCTAATGAGGCAGGCGGCTCTGGGGCATTACCAGAGCCCCTCCGCGTTTTAGCTTAACAGGCTGTTGAACTTTCTTCCCTCTCCTGCTCCTTCAGCACTTCCCCCTCCCTCTGCCTGATATAATTTCACATGCTGGGAGACGGGAATTGCTCCTTGCACACAGGAACAGCCTGTGAATCTGCAGCATGGAGGGGTTCTGTTAACGCCCCTTCAAGCACATTAGCATAATTATATGTTGATTTTAGAAGTAGGTCATGAATTACAAAAATAAGAAGACTACCACAGTGTCAGTGCCTGGATCTATAAGTAAGTGCCCCTGGTTTATTACGCTAGATTTCTATGGTAGATTTCCTTTAAACAAATCAAGAGTAACTTATTTTTAGGTTAACTAAATAATTCATCCTGTACAATCTGATTTCTTGTCCAAACTTTATGCTGAATCTTTCCAAATTATATGGCCTGCACACCAACAAGGCTGCTACATTACACTGCTTTTAACCTCACAGCTCCTACAATCATGATTCTCATTTTCCAGTCGGTCATGCCCACATGAATTAATCCACATCTCAGGTTTCCCATGCTGGTTTACTGCTATGCTGTGATGTAATGTGCCAAAAGATGGAAATTCAAGGCGGACAACCACTAAGATGGAATATTAGCTATTTTAGATATTTTGCAAACAGCATCAAAAAAAGTTCTGCAGAACAGCAGAACTATATACATTTCATCATAGACACTTCATCTAGATAATGTAAAAAAATCACTAAAGAAAGCTATAGCTTGTTCATTTATTATGAAGCTTTTAGTCTTTACTTTCTAAAGAGCCATAAACAATAAGGAGGATCTATAAAAACTAGTGGGAAACAAAAGTGGACAAGTTGGTGAAGCGTAGTTCCACCTCAGTGTAAAGTGTATACTTTCTTAGACTTTTATGGCAATTTGACAGTAGATGACATGTACCATAAATGCCGGATAGATGACGATTTCAGGATATGCCATGAATGTCCTAAAACATTTTGAGCACCTTTGACACCTTTCATGTCATGGAGACATAAATCTAAGCAGGTAAAAAACAGTCGAAAATTTTGGCACATATCCTTATCTCCCCTCTACCAGGCATAGGAAGTAGATCAGAGCTGTTTGTGAGCTTTTGGAGACTTTTTATGACTTTTGGTTTAAAATGTCCCAAATTCACTAAGGACTTTATCTCCTTAAATATTAGATGTACTAAACAGGAAAAACCACTAAGATATATCCAAGCAGAAAAAAGCAGACCAGACTTTAGGGGACCTGTCACCACATTTTCACAAATACAGAAAGTGACAGGTTCCCATAGAGCCCTTTAAATAACTACACCTCACCATGTCCCATACTTCTTCACAGAATGTTGTGTGACAAGGGTAACTTGATCACAGGTCCTTTAGCCTCATAACATTAGCAAACTGTGTACTATCTATATATCTGATCACATTGCAGTATCATGGCATGACTACAGCATGCCTCTGTGGACTTCTACTCCCCATTCTCCATGGAGGCTGCTGTGATTTCATGTGATCATATATTATAATCCACTATTGCACACTGACATGATTTCCACATCCTGCATGTGAGCGCCAGCCTCAGTCCTCCACTTGCTCTAAATTGCAAAAAAATAAAGAGCATCAGCATCTCAGTCTATTAGCTCCTTTTTGGCACCCTCTCTATGACCCAACATATAATAATTAGAAATCATAATACACAAATCTCTAATAGTAAAATATAATTTTAGTGAAACAAGTATAAAGGGGGGGGGATACAAACAGATAAAGGGAAAGAGCATGCTCAGCGCTTAAAGTGCCATATCCAAATTCATAGTATTACACACAAGCCAGTACTGGCCCAAATATAAGGGTTAGAACCCATCACATACAACATTACATATAAAGTAAACAGCAGCCATAGATTGTAGAGGAGGGATTTTAGTATGTGGAAGACAGATTATTAGGGACTTGCAGCAGTCCCAGGGTCAACATCTGCAAAGAGTTTGTATGTTCTCTCTGTGTTTGTGTGGGTTTCCTCCAGGTCCTCCGGTTTCCTCCCACACTCCCAAACATACTGGTAGGTTGATTAGATAGGGAGCCCCAATGGGGACAGGGACTGATTTGGCAAGCTCTGTACTGCGTGAATAATCTGTGTGCACTATATAAATAAAGGAATTAATATTATTATTATCTTACATCAATACTAGCACATAAAATTCAGGCGTTACAGGTTCCCTCTTACCACCATCATGTTCCCCCTTAGACTATGGCTCCGGAGTTGTCATAACTTAAGGATGTTTTGTGAAGACCCCCTTCAATGAGCCAGAAAATATATCTGACCTGTACTGAATGGCTGCTATTTTCCCTCCTAAAGCAGCAGAGAAAATGTCAATCTGGCTGTGTCTTTATGCCTGTTACACTGGATTTAATCTGTAAAGGGTTGTCTGTGACAATACTAGTAATGGGATGTCTATAGGCAGAATAACTTTCTGTTGTAGAACATTCTCCTTCATGCTCAGTAACCAGCCTGATCACAAGAGCATGTGATAGCTTCCTCATCGTCTTCTATAATGTATGCTCCAAGAGATTCAGATTACTACAGAAAAATCCTAGGTTATTGGAGGAAGCGACTGACTCGAAACACTTGAAATACAAACATCTACATCCTGTCTATAATCTTAAGACAATACAGTTTGTTTTCTACTTCATCACCCTTTTTGATATTGAGCAGTGAAGCATAGTGATTTTCTGTCCTTGTCACAACTAAATTGTTGCTAGGCCCTGCAGAACCCCAGCAGGAGCATCCTCTCATATTGCCTTCCCACCCCCTGCCCAAGAACTCAGGCCTTGGGCACATGCTTGGGTACTCTAGGGTGGTGTGAAGACAGCTTCTATATACTAGAATATATATTTTCTAGAAAATGTGTAACAATTATCCTATTTGTCTAATGTATATTAGACAAAAACATAATAGGTGCAAATTTCGTTTATCTATACAATAAGGCAAGACAAACACTGAACAGGTATTCAATAAAAAATGATAAATTAAGAAGTGCATCTCTTGTGCCTGAAACCTATATCTATACCATTTAGGAGCTGGCATAGAATTAGAGAAAATTATAGTGAGTCTATCCAAAAAGTGAAGACAGATGCGCCAGAAGTCACTAGTTTAGGAGCAAACCTTAAACCATGCTCTGAACACGCAACTTAAAAACACATATTTTATGTAAACTGTCATGCAATACATGATAAATCTCACCAATTAAATAATATGATTGGATTTAATAAAAAAAAGAACATAAAAAGATTATGCTGTTTTTCACTTAAGCTAAACCAAAGAGGATGTCTGGGAATAAAAAATGTGATATACAGTTGGGGCTGTAAAAATAATAAATTTATTATTCTCACCTGATCCGGTGCTCCCATTTGGATACAGAGGCCAGCAGTACGCTCCTACTACAGTCTTAAACTGAGGCTGTAGAAGGCATATGTACAGCTCTGGTCATGATGGCACTGGAACTGATAGGACTGTATACAAACAGAGGTGGACTGCACAGCGGGAACTTGGGAGCACCGGAGCGAGGTGAGTATAAGAGGTTTATTCATTTTACAGCCCCATCCCCAGCAATTAATATATTTTTTTTAATTCATATTTTTTTTTTTTAATAACTAATAGAAACTTACCAGACCCTCATATCTGGGGTACATAAAAAGTATTAAAAAGCTTTGAGTTCATATATTATCATCAATTACAGCAATTACAGGAGGCATCTGGGCACTGTGATACTGGATGGGATAAAATAGGAATTATTTCCTCTTGTATAGTGCCAAGCCAACTCCAACAATAAAAGCAATGGTAAAATCTTCTTTAGAGTTCTTTTATTAAGCGGTTAAAATAAAGTTTAAAATGCCACTAAAACGTATTTAAAGCCGGAACGGTCTCTTCAGTTAACAGAAGCGTATAAAAATGGACAAAACAGAGGAATTTAAATGTTCAAGTGTCGCCCTTGTGTGTAAACATATTTTTTAATTTTGTAATGCAATTCATTAAAAGTCCATAGCGTCACAAAGTGTTACTGTGCCTGGATACAAACGAAGTTCTAAAATAACACCACAATAGCATAAAAAGTGTTTAAAAAGCAGAATAATCTCATATTTTAGAACATTAAACTAAAAAAGAGCAATATTATTGAATTGAGCAAGGTTATACTTGTTAATATTATTTCTAATTACGGGGGAAGGTGCATAGACGCACTGTAGTAAGGCTGGGTTCATTCCCCGTTTTATGTACCGGTATATGCTAAGCCTATACTTCTGGAAAGCTTAGCGTATACATTGATAAATAGTGGCAAACGGAGGCAAACCTCCGTTGGCCCTTGCTGGACACAGCAGCAACAGAGGCTCAATTATGATGCAAGTGCAACACCCCTTCGGATGCTAAGTAGGTGTTGCGAAAGTGTCCCTCTTCATGTCAGAAGCTGTGACAGGAGAGACTAAGTAATTTATTGACCAATAAGTTTGGCTGTATTGTAAATTGGAATGTGATTGGAGAGGTGCTACCACCTGACAAGGGGGAGTGATAAAACCCCTGTGCAGTGGGAGCACAGGCCTCTAGACCGCATGGTCTGTCTACAGAGACAGAGTGAAGAGAGAGACAATGTCAGTACACCTTCAGTGCTGAGACTTAACCTGATCCCAGGACCAGAGTCAGGAGACTCATATCCAGAACTGCAGCTTCCACAGTTTGGACACAGCTCCATCCAAATTCTCCCAGCCTGCACCTACTACCAGGTTGGTTAGCTATTCCTGAGGACCCTCTCCATGACCACTCCAGTAATCCGAATCTGCCGTAAGACCGTTTAGGCCATTGCCTGCTGTTGTTCAATAAAGAACAGTGAGTTATTTTGCACAATGTTGCCCTCATCTGATCCCTGGATACGGCTGTTACCACCACGGGCTCCCCATCCATTACCCAGGGACATATCTTACAGACACTTAGGGGTTGCCCAATGGAGAACCAGTACATCAGACTCTCCCTCCATATTTCTTGCACACACCACCTGCTGGACACCTGTCAGGCTGTAGGACAGTCCTCCAGTCCCCATACCAAGCACCGTTGGGGGATGTTGTAAGTGGCATCACAAACAGTATACATACTTCTGTGCCTTATACTGGCACTATAGACTGTCCTTTTAATAATACTGTGCTGCCTAACCCTGCTGCCACCCGAGGTAAGGCCCAAGTGATTGTGTTATACAACATAGACTGGGTTATTTCACCTCCACGTGCTGACGAGCGCTTTTCCAGCCCCCAGGAGGTTAACCCTACAAAAGAACTGTGTCAGCGTTAGCCACTGGAAGTCTGTGTGGCACAGCAAGGAGCTCCAGCCCACTGGCAGGAAACCCAGGCAACTAGCTAAGCTCCGCCCCCTGTGCTTCTGGCGCAAAGTACCTTGGAGGAGCAGCCGGAATGACCGCGGCCCAGCAAAGAAGATGGTCAATCGTCCATCTTGGAATTCAGCGTAGGCCGCGCCTGAGCCTGCTGATTGCGCGTGCATCGTCCGGAGTGGCGGATGCACGTGTCCAGCCACTGGAAAGGAGCATCGCGGATCCCCACTGAGCACCTTCTTTCTTCCAGACATCTGGAAAAGGGATCATCGTGCACCGGAACCAACATGTCATCACGGCTGATCCTGAGTAAGTACCGCTGGGGAAGTTAAAGGGGGGTAGAGATTGTTTTCTAAGCTAGGTGTAATTGGCTCACCTCCCAGGGAATAGTGCCTGTGCCTTAAAGGAACCACGTCCCCATTATAAAACATCACCCACAGCAACGGACATTGTTACATCTCTTAGTCCCTCAGACTTAGTATACCTGGTTCCACTATATCGGGTCAGGAAAATAATTGCCACATTGTAGTGCTATCCATCTCCACTACCCTCACCCATTTGCAGGCATCTGCCAAGTACCCCTGCCAGTCCCAACAAATCTGCTTTATCTACCACCACAAACACAGTCATGCCTCTTACAGTGCCCTATTTCCTGGGGGCTCGTTGGCTGCCCCAATTTGAAGAAAAGTCTAACACTCCATGAATTTAGGGCAAAGATTCTAGCCACCTTCACCTTATACCCTGAGACCGAAGAGCAGCAGATAATCATCTTGGTTGGCAAGTTACAGGGAGCAGCTCTTCGTGAGGTCAAATCCTGGCCTCCACTAGGCTGGATAGGCTGAGAACTACCTTTGAAAACCGTACTGTATGGGAACTAAAACAGTGGTTCTTTGGGAAGAGGCCATCAGAGAATTTGTCCTCTCTTTGCAAGAAGCCTGGGAGGCTATTACACATGTAGAGCCTAGAGAGGCAGAGAATCAAGACCAAACCCTGAGAGAGCAATTCCTTCATGGTGTTTCTAATCACCACAAATGTCAGCTGTAAATGTTAGCTCGTAATCATCCTAACACTTCCTGTGTTAGGATGGCCATTGAAGTACTTGAGGAACGACTTCCATCTGAGACACAAGAGGAATCAGCACCCCTGACTGGCGAAGAATCTGCCACAGCTGTCTGTTCGGAACTACAGGCCTCCCAATCTCTGATGCCTCCCTAGAGGATCAAGTGTCCTACTTGACTGCAACATTAAACCAATTCCTAAAACGTCTGGAACAGTCAGAGGTGTTATCCTGGCATTTGAGCATAAATGGAGTAGCCCTACCGGCCTTAATTGATACCGGCTCTCAAGTGACCGCCATCCGCAGTGCTACCTTTGGGAAATGCCGAAGAGGAGCATCCCTGTTACAGCCTCCAAAGGCCTATTTGAACATTATTGCTACTAATAGGAAAACTGTACCAATCCGCTGCTACTGGGAGCCCACACTAACCATCAGGGATTCCAGACAGGGAATAGTGGTAACGCAAGTACCTGAGGATGGTAACTTCTCCCTGGTGTTGGGTACCGATGTCCTCCGCCACTGCCATCCTGAACCTCTACCAGCTGATGAAGACCTGCCCATTCTGGCAGCCAGGAGCCTAGACACTGTATCTCGAGGACAAGTACAAGTCCTTTTATAAGGGCACAGGAAGGAAAAGCTGTTTTATTTGACCCATCATCTAATATTGTACTTGTAGACTATCTCCCACTCTGAATCAGTTTTATTCTCAATAATTTTCATCTCTTTTCCACTTCCTATATTAATAATAAAAATGGAATTTTTTCAATTTTTTTTGCTTTTTAATGTGTGAGGACTACGGTATTAGAATAGGCATACTCTAAGCAGATGAACAATGTTGCAATGACTGCAGTCTTCACATTATTCCACATTAAAATGTATTAAATTTCAGTATTAACTGCATAGCATTGTTAACATGAAAATAAAATATCATTTACATAGGAAGGAAAATGGACTGTTCAGACAATTGTAATGTGCACATTGTAATGAATGAGGAGTAAAATCCCCATATACTGCCATACTGTAGTATGGCAGTATATGGTAGGATCGATCAGACAACCTAGGGTTAAAGTACCCTAGGGAGTCTGAAAAATAGTAAAAATAAAAATAAATAAAAGTTAAAACAAAAGAATTATAATTAAAAAAACTAAAAATTCACCCCCCTTTCCCGAGAACTGATATCAATCTAAATAAACAGTTAAAATCATAAACACATAAGGTATCACCACGTCTGAAAATGCCCAATCTATCAAAATATACTAACTGTTTTTCACTGCATTTAACCCCGTAACGGAAAATGGCACCCAAAGTAAAAAATGGCACTTTTTTGCCATTTAAAAAAAAAAATTAAAAATTCTATAAAAGTGATCAAAAGTTCGTAAAGTCCTAAAAAAATAATATAATTGAAAACATCATCAAAAGTCGCAAAATATTACACTACCCACAACTCCATACACCAAAGTATGAAAAAGTTATTAGTGCAAGAAGGCGGGAAAATAAAAAAAAAAAAATTGTACAGGAGGTTTTAATTTTTGTAAATGTATGAAAACAGTATAAAACCCGTACAAATTTGGTATCTACATAATCGTATTGACCCAAAAAATAAAGTAGACATGTCATTTGGGGCACACAGTGAAAGCCGTAAATTCCAAGCCCTTTTTCTGGGGGGCACACTTGACTTCAGCTGCTCTGTGCTTTTCAAGGAAGGGAGCCCATTAGTCAGTGGATTACTGCTCCACTTCCCCAGATCTTTACACACAATTGAGCACAGAGGTAAGTGTGCATCTGGGGCCCTGCATGCAGGGGAGCAGCAAGTGAACGGCAAGAGAAAAGCTCAACTGATGAGTCATTTTTTCTTCCATGAAAACACCTTTAAACGCCTCAAAATTACAGACACATTTGTCTCATCTCCATTGCCTTCTAAATAGAAACAATGCAAGCTCCGAAAGACACCATGACCAATAAAAGTGCCTTCCCGAGAGCCAAGCTCTGCAGCACAATCTGTGAGTGTAAGACTATCTCATGTAGGTTGCTTCATCCACCTGGGGCAGAACCCACTGGATAATACATGGATGTCATGACATAAGCCTCTCCAAATATTCATCCATGGCTGTTGATTGAAGTGGCAGGAGCTACTTTAAAGGGATGTGACTTTTAAGAACTTGCCGTGAAGGTCACGTAATAAAAATGAAGTCAGAAATAGGACCAGCTGCCTCACTGTTTTTATCTCCTTTGTGTTCCTTTGTTTTATATAAGAAATAATGGAAATTAAATGGATCGGATGTATAAAACTTGAATGACTGCTGGATCTATTGTAGTATACAGCCTTTCCATCTATTATTTCTTCGTTTTTTTAACTTTTAAGGACGCAGCCATTTTGTAGCTTAAGGCTCAGCCCATTTTTGTATTCTGACTTGAGTCGTTTATATGGTTATAACTTTTGAACACTGTTACTTATCAAACGGATTTCTGAGATTGTTTTTTGTTCCTCCCAAAGTTTTGCATTTATTTACAAAAAAGAAAAGGTTATGGATTTTTGGAAAAAAATAAATTGCCATTTTCGAAATTCGAAATCATTGCACTTTAAGGCAGATATATTTACCACCTAAATAAGTTTCTGAATAAACATTTCCCATGGTGTCTACTTTACATTTTCATAATTTTTGAAATGTCTGCATAATTTATTTTGATGTCACGGCAGCTTACAATCAAATATCCATTTCCTATTTTCAGAATTGACTATTTGGAGATATTACTGTTTTGAATGAAATTTTAATATTTAGACATTAAAAATACCCTGTATAATCAACCCATTTTCAAATCTGCACCCCTCAAACTATCAGAAACAGCTTTTGGAAGTTTTTTACCCCTGAGATCTTCATAGTAATAAATCAAAATGGAGGTGAAATTTAGAATGGTCAAATTTTGTGGTTATACGTTCATTTAGCCCTAAAATTTACACATTTCCAAAAGATAAAAAGAGGAAAACCATCTTATAATTTATTAATCAATTCTCTCGAGTACAGAGACCCCCTACATGTTGCCGTTACTTGTTTTATGGGGTGCACAGCGAGGCGCAGAAGGGAATAAGGGACCTGCAGCTGCCAGGATTTTGTTCCTCATTGGCACCTTTGTAGGCTCTTTTTTTTTTTTTTGTTTAGCTTTTGCGTTACTGGGGCCATGTGATGGCTTTTTTGCAGGATGAGATGCTTTTTCCAGTGCTACATTTTGGGGTTTGTCTCCTATGTTGAAAATTTAGGAACTTTTTGAGGGCAGGAGTAGAAAAGCATCAATTCTGTACTGGATTTTTAACTTTTTTTTTTTTTGGTGTTTCCCGTAAAGCCTAATAATCATGTTTACTCTTTATTCTTTGCCAAATAAAACCATAATGTGGGAAAAATCTATCTTTTTTGCATCGCCGTCTTCTAAGTGGCATCATGCTGATTGCTTGTTCATGATAATATTCTGCAATACTGATATATTGCAGGGTATTAGCAGTATCAGCTCTGCACATGCAGAGGCTGACACTGTGCCTTTAAGATTACGTCATAGACGCCATCTTACAGGCACCCTGGGGTCCTGATCGAAAACCCACTCCACCACGTGTGTTTACACTGGGGTGGGCTATTAGTTCACGCCGGCACCATGTGTATCCGATGTCGGCTTGGTTCCGATCTTGAACTGACATGGCATCAGTTCTGTGTATGATATATCAGATGCTGAGCGTTAAAGGAAACCTACCACTTCAAGTGGCAGGTTTCAGATGGAAATACCGAGAACCAGCTCAGGGTGAGCTGGTGCCGGAGCTTATTTTTGTTAGTGTTTTAAACCGCTGTACATAGGAAGTGAAGGAGAGCCTATATAAAACCTATACAAATTTGGTATCTGCGTAATCGTATTGACCCAAAGAATAAAGTAGACATGTCATTTGGGGCACACAGTGAAAGCCGTGAGCTGGGTGAGCTGGTGCCGGAGCTTATTTTTGTTAGTGTTTTAAACCGCTGTATCGCGGTTTAAAACACTTTTTAAACTTTATAGCCGGCGCTTACCATGCGCGCGGCTCTCCTTCACTTCCTATGTAGCCGTGCGCACGGTCGCGCGCGTACCTCCCTGCGCCGGCTATAAAGTTTAAAAAGTGTTTTAAACACCGATACAGCGGTTTAAAAAACTAACAAAAATAAGCTCCGCACCAGCTCACCCTGAGTGGTGCTCGGTATTTTTCTTCGAAACCTGCCACTCAGTGGTAGGTTTCCTTTAAGTATCTGCAAAACTTTCAAAACATACTGGTAGGTTGTGATTAACCGATTCAGGACTGGGCCCTTTCTGTTTTACATTTCCATTTTTCACTCCCCACCTTCAAAAATCTATAACTTTTTTCTTTTTATACTTAAATAGCTGTGGTGATGGCTTGTTTTCTGCATAATAAATCGCATTACATAATGGTGGCATTGAATATTCCCTGACGTCTACTGGGAAGCGGGAAAAAAAAATCCAAATTCAGTGAAAATGGTGACAAAAAAGCATTTGCGCCGTTTTCCTATATCTGTGTTCTTCTACCGCAGATTCCTATACATCCCGTCCTGACTTAGGAGATCATCACCTGTACGTCTCTAGTTGGCACTATGTCTGTTCAAATGACTACCTAGTATTGTGTTATACCGCATCACATTTCTAGAGCATCGAATTTTGGTAAGCGGAATATAGCAGGGACTCAGGGTTGACCTTGTTTCAATTTTGTCCTTAACCACTAAAAGGCTAAACCGTCCCCTGGTTAGTACACCTCAATTAATGCATTTGAGGAGCACAGACCAAGTTTCCATCCATTCTTGCAGATCTCCTCTCCACTTCGAGCACGGGCTCCTACAGACTTTCTAAGTTGGGCACTCTCTCTCTTGTGCACTTCCCAGTCCACATCGTACTGCTAACTTAATAGAGGCCGCACTTACTATTGTGTTAATGTTTCATATTTAGATGACTAATTTTGAACCTGGCAATATTCCATAAAAGAAAAATGCGGTTTGAAATTGGACTATCCAACCCGCTCTCTCCGCCGCACTGGAACATTGTACCATTATCTCTAGTAGAATACCCAGGCAGGATATCTGTGGGACACTTGTTTGTATATACAGTCTTTGGTATTGATTCCCCTGTTTGTGCAGGAGAAAGCTTGTCGCATTATGATGAAAACACACCGGCGTAGTAGATACAACGGGCTTTAACAAATTGGACAGCAAGACCTCCCAGCTTCTTCATGTATAATACATTTTTGTACCAACAAAGTGCAGTTTTATGACATTTTTATGATTATTATAAACCTCATATTTTCAGTCCACTTCCAAGAGCTGGTTTACTCTACATCGTCATAAACCTGAAGACTTGCTGAAGTCTTCTTAATGTTATTACAAGCGTATTCAATGATGAGCTCCAGATAGTGAGATTTTTAACCTATAACCTATTCATTAATGTTTTTCTTGACGTAAATTAGAAACCAACCCTCTACCAACGTCAACAAAAGAATTATTTCACCACTTTTACATTAAGACCGATCCCTTGGTTAGGCCTGAAGTCATGTTTCACAGCTGGAGGGTACGTAACTGATTAATTCCATGAAGTGTGATTTTTTTCCAGTGGTGGTCAAATATAGTTATTTTTATACGATTTAAAAGTTGAATAAAAATCTGTAAAACATATTTTAAAACACAACCATGGAGTCTGCTCAACATTTTCCATTATGTCTTCTTTCATGTTCTATTACTGGTTTCCTCTTTCTTCAATATGAACCAAAAATTGGAATGTGATTAAGCCATAACTGGTGAGTCTGGAGTTATGACTCAGAGCATCGGCGTGTTGCAGGAGGTTAACGGGTTATTCCCATTTACATCAAATTCATTTTATTGTTTGTAATTATTCAAATTTTATACAATTTTCCATATACTTCTTGTATCAATTTCTCAGTAGTTTTCTAGTCTCTCTTTCTGTCATTCTATAGAAACTTCTATGTTTATCTTCCATGGATACAAATCTCATCTATCCATGGTCACACCGTTGCAACAAGCTCGCTATAACCCCCAGCTCTGATATTAATGAGCCTTCACCTGTTGTGACCATGGTCCCAGATTTCTTCCCCTGGAAGAAACCTAGAAAGCTTTCTATACAATGACAGAGCAGATATCTAGAAATGGTGAGGAATTGATACAGAACATATATTGGAAATTGTATAAACTTTTTTTATTACCACAAACATTTAACCTTAAAGTATTTACTGGGAACTAAACCATTGTGACCCCCATTGTGGCAGCTATGCACCAGTGAGAGGAAAGTGATGAGAGTTTCTAACCTATCCGATAAGGTGTCGCAGGAGTCAATGTTCACCCAAGGATCTTTTGTGCTCGCCATAGACCACAGATTGCACAGGATGTGCCCAGCGACCTGGTTCTTAGACGGCTCAGGATTTCACACGCGTCAGTCGCCACTGCTGGAAGGAGGAGGGGGCAGGCAACACACCGAGGGACAGAGAAAGGTAGTAAAATTTTATTGTTTTTGTTATACACTGGGGCCTTGGATATATACTGTGTGCATCCTGTGGGCTGTATGTATGTATTTTCTGGAGGCTGTTAGATCACATTATGTATTATTGGGATAAGCATACATACACTCACCGGCCCTTTATTAGTACATCATGCTATTAACGGGTGGACCTCTTTTGCCTTCATAACTGCCTCAATTCTTCGTTGCAATAGATTCAACAAGGTTGCTGGAAGCATTCCTCAAGATTTGGTCCATATTGCATGATGGCATCACACAGTTGGCCGCAGATCTTTGTTCGGCTGCACACCCTTGATGCGAATCTCCCGTGCCACACCACCTCCCAAAGGATTCTCTATGGATTGAGATCTGGTGACTGTGGAGGCCATTTGAGTACAGTGAACTCATTTCATGTTCAAGAAACCATCTGAGATTTCCAGCTTTATTGACATGGCGCATTACCTGGCTGAAAGTAGCCATCAATTTTGGTAGTCATTGTGGTCATAAAGGGATGGACATGGTCAGCAACAATACTCATGTAGGCTGTGGCGTTGCAAACGATGCTCAATTGGTACCAAGAAGGGGCCCAAGATTGCCTAGACAATATTCCCCACACCATGACAACCACCCCACCAGCCTGAACCGTTGATACAGGCAGGATGATCCTGCTTTTTCATGTCTTGTTGTGCCAAATTCTGACCTGTAACCATCCCACGAATGTCGCCCGCAGAATCGAGACGTCATCATACCAGATGGTCAACTGTTTTTTCCAATCTTCTAACTTTCCAAATTTCTCTGTCTCTTGTTTCAGAATCTGTCCCTCATTTTCTGTTTTCTTAGCTGAAAGGAGTGGCACCCGTTGTGGGTCTTCTGCTTTCTTGTCGCTCATGCTGCCCTCAAAGTTCTGACGTACTTGCGTTCAGAATGGCTCTTCCTCCTACCTTGGTTGTAACGGGTGGCAATTTAAGGTCACTGTTGCCTTTCTATCGCTCGAACCAGTCTGCGTCCCATTCCTCCTCTGACCCTGGCATCAACAAGGCATTTCTTTCTTGTCTGTTCTGCCCACGGAACTGCCGCGCACTGGATATTTTTTTCTTTTCTCGAGGACCATTCCCTGTAAACCGTGAGATGGTTGTCGTGAAAATCCCAATATCATCAGTTTTTGAATACTCAGACCATCCTCTTGCACCAAACAACCATGCCAACGTTCAACAGGCAGCACATCACCTTTCTTTCCCATACTGATGCTCGTTTGACCTGCATGAGATTGTCTTGAACCATGTCTTACAAATGCCTAAATGCACTGAGTTGCGCCATGGTGATGGGCTGATTAGAAATTAAGTGTTAACAGAGCTTGGACCGGTGTCCTAATAAAGTGGGCCAGGTGAGTGTATATTCCCTTTTTAATTGACGAAGCTATATGTATATTTATTACCGTGGGAAATAATATGTTTTATCACTGGGGGAGGCTGAGATATGATTACTGAGCGTTGTGTGTATATATATATATATATAATCTATCATATAGACAACGAACATGCAGCACGCCAATTTGGTGTGGAAAAAAGGGTGTTTTATTCCATCCTATGCAAGAACGTGTTTCAGCTGTATCCCAGCCTTTGTCAAGCATCATGTGATGTGGTTACAACAAACAAGCCTAAAAAGAACAAGCAGTGACATCATCCGTGATCATTACCATATGCGTGGGCAAACATATCAGGAATCCTTAAAAGTAATAATACCTAGCAGATCTCCAAGTACATCACAGTTACTAATAACATTGTATGTACATCAAAAGGGCTAATAGTGAAAAGTGCAGAGACTTGTCTAAATATTATTACTGTCTGCATCACCTGTGGTGATGAGGTATGTAGGGATACCCTCCTGACCAACCCAAGAGTCGTCAATCTCGATTATCGTCCCGATGACGGTGGGGGGCGGGGACTACACTGGTGTCTGGGGGGTGGGGTTAGTCGGGTGAAGAAGCCATGTAAACAATAGCGCGTGCGCCAAATACCGGCGTCCTGCGCATAACTAATGGGCGCATGCACGTGCGCTACAAATAAATGGCGCATGCGCACCACAAGATTTACTATGAAGGGGTGGCCATCTTGTGTCAACGCGACACATATATGGCGCTGCGCACAAGTTAAATTCAGAACAAAGGCAACATCTCAAATGAGGTGGGCAATAATGAATAGATGGAGATCAGACCGTAAAGAGGTGGAACGGACTGACTTGTGGAGAGATGTTGGTGGAAGGCTGATATACAACCAAAGGTTTAGATTAGGTGTTAACACTGTTGTCTATGCCTAAACGGTGTCAACTATGACACCCCTAAAAAGAAAACCAGGTATTCACAAAATATGGGCCTTGGTATGTGAGTGCAAAGAAGAATCGGAGACCCGCAAAAAGTGAGCACATGAGTTCAGAAACCCACAGACGTGGTGTGACACAAGTGTAGGTAATTCACCCTGTAGTACAGAAGGAATACCGACTGATCGCAAGGGACAAACCTCTCCTCAAAGAAGCGGACCCTATCTAAAAAGCCCTAGTGGTTACCTAGAATCTAGCCATCTTTCTCGAATAATTCTGAACCTTCGCTGTTGAACTCCCTCATACATGTTAGATACCGGGGATTTCTTAAAACGAAACTTCAAAACATGACACATTACCTACTGATTTTTTATTTTAGCCTCCTTTTACGTGGTTAGCTAAGCCTCTACACCTCAATCAATCATGACAGAGGTTTGATGGCAGTCAGGAGCAACTTGACAATAAACCAGACACCCTCCACCTGTCCACCCCTGCTTGTTAGGAATTGTTAGAACGTGTTACTACGCTGTAACTACTTTCCTCTTCCAGGACGCGTTTTATGTTCAGTTAAGAGGATCGCGATGGGGGCGAATATCGCCCCAACTACCTACGCCAACATGCTTAATGAAGCAATTTTTGAGGAGACATCAGTCTAATTTATCTCCCCCACTCTTGCCATGTTTGCAGTGGTTGCTTTACATAGCGACTCTTCCTTATCTGGAAGGGTACATTGATGAACTTTTGTGGTTTCAAACATTTTTGAACAAATGTGTTAATGATGTACAGTCACACGTTTTTGGTCCCGTGAGAATGATACAGTTTCTTGATGTATGTTTTAACTGGTCATGGTAAAATGTACGGATTTGTTTGTTGTTAATCTACATACAAAATCTTCTTCACTTTAAGAGCAACCCTCACAGAAAAATGGTTAAGGGTCATTGCCATATAGGGGGGGGGGCCAGTTTCTGAAACCAACGTTTGGTGAGGAATGATACCTTACTTGACAAGACTTCACCACTCTGACCTCCTAAATTCAGACCCGTGGGTACCCTATGAGTATTATAGAGGAACTAAAACCAGGGCTCAATCACGAGACATAACTGCCCTCCTACAACCTAAAATCAAAAAAGCGGGGTACTCAACGTATCCCGTTCGTGGTCACGAACGGAGCCTAGTGGCGATATTAACAAATTATTTCCCGTAATTGCATATCCTTACGATGCCTATCCAATATTTGGAATTTATGCCCCCACCTTTATTTTTGTCAGACGTACACCTTAGTCTTAAAGACAATTGTTATGGCCATGTAGGCTCGGTACAACTCAGACAAACCTTTTTTGCCCCACCTAAAATGGGTTGCTTCCATGCCTAAAATTCATCAACTGCCGATTATGCTCAAGGAATGTGTTCATACACCCACCCACGTAATGCAACTTTGAGATCAAACATTTCCTAACTGCGATTCTGACCATGTCGTTATTTGCTACAGTTTCCTTGTAACCTGTGGTACGTAGGTGAAACGCCACTGGATTTCAAGACCCGTCTCAACCAACCCCGCTATAACGATCATAGCTGGTAGAAAGAAGGACCTCCTGTGCCCAACTTTCAAGAACTGTGGACAACAGGTAAAACCAACTACGATCCAACGATAGACAGGATCCCAACCCCTTAGGATAGGTGTGACCGTAATTAGTTCCCAAAAGGAGAGAATTGGGTGGATTATAAACTCAACTACCCATTGAAACCACACTGCCCGCTATCAATGTGGATTCAAAACTATGGTTTGTTTCTGGATCCTTGTTTGCCTCCTTCATATTCTGACACCACGTACCTGTGATTCCCTCTTTTGTATAGGTATTGGTTTATGCACAATACCATAAGATTTCTAATACTTTTGTCTCTTTTTTTATTTTTCAATTATACACTCACTTTGAGAAACACTTCTGCACCTATCTGGCACATGAACCATTTCACTGTATGCAATATCCTTGTCACAACATTGTGAACGCCTCCTGACAAAAGTCCCTTTCCGTATTAACGAGATTCTCTTGTTCCGTACTTAACATCTCTAAATTACATGTCATGGTGTTACGTTTGAGCATATAGACTTTTCTTCTGTTCCTGGCGCAGATGTCACTGGTTGCACATTTACATTAGATTCTGGTAACCACTAGGGCTTTTTAGATAGGGTTCCGCTATTGAGGAGAGTTTGTCCCGTGCGACATCGGTATTCCCTTCTGACTCCAGGTCTCCTATTCTGTCTTTTCACCATATTCACCCAGCCCATATAGTTTGTGACTACCTGGTTTTCTTTTTTAGGTGTCTATCTTGACAACCGTCTTAGGCCTAGACACCAGCTGTTAACACCTATATCTACGGGGGCAGAGGACAAAAAGGGGGGAAATACAACCTTTTGTTTTGGTATAGTCAGCCTTCAAATCTTCGGCTGCCCACACTATCAGTCCGTGTATCGTTTGGTCGATTTCTCATGTATTATTGACCTCATTTGAGAGATGGCTGCTTTGACTGACTTTACTGTGCCGTCATGCGTCCATATATGTGTCGCAGTTGGACACAAGCATGATGCGCACCCCTAGTACATACTTTTGTGTACATGGCCTTGCCATTATTTGTGCGCACGTGCCATGCCCATTTATTATGCGCATGCCCTGTAGTTCCTGAGCCACTAGCGTCTATTGTTTGCCTGGGCTCTTCACTATACACCTGACCATATGTGAGTCGGCGTTTCATCTACTCTAATCGCATCTTGCGACTCTTGGGTATGGTCAGGAGGGTATCCTAACCTCGCTCATCACCAGGTGATTGCATACATTAATTTATATTTATACAAGTCCTCTGCACTGTTTCACTATTTATTATATCATAGCCCTTTTTGATTACATACAACTGGTTAATTATGGTAACGTTGATGTACATGATATTCTGTATGTCATATACTTTTCTAAGCGGGGGGGGGGGGGGGGGGTGTTCCTGATCTTTTTTCGTGCACGCATATGTTAATGACTCCCCGGATATGTCACGTGGCTTTTCCTTTGACAAAGGCTGGGATACGCTGAAAACGTTTGCATAGAGATGGAATAAAACACCTCCTTTTTTACAACACCTTTTCACATAAAATGACAATGTGCTGCCATTTTCATGTTGTCTACAATTTGGGACTACGACGGTTAGAGTTAAGGATAGCAACCCGGTCTCTATCTTCTGCCTATTGGATAAGACTGTGCTGCTGTTTTTTTTATCGTTTTATATATATAAGTATACATATACACACCTGCTCAACAACAACATAAACGGAATGCTCAAACTAATGACTCAAAATGTGACTCAAAATGAGGCTTCAGTATTGTGTGGCCCTCCACATTGCTGTATCCTCTACAATCGTGCCTTGCATGCTTCCTGATGAGGTTTGATGTCTCCTGAGGATCTCCCTCTTGACCTGGGGCTAAGCATCCTAGGGATCTCCTCCCGACCTGGGCTTAAGCACCTCCAACTTTTGGACATCTTGGTAACAATTTGACGTTGTTTCGATGGAGCGAGACATGATGTCCCAGATGAGCTCTATCAGATTCAAATCTGGGGAACTAACAGGCCAGTCTATAGGTTCAATGCCTTCATCCTGCAGAAACTACTTCACTACACCTCCAGAGCCTTGACGGTCACATTGTCCTGGTATGGGAGACCCAGGCTCAACCGCACCAAATATGAGTCTCCAAATGGTATGAGGATCTCATCTTTGGACCATATTGGCAAGGCAGGTTTACCTTTGACAAGGCGCCTCTAAACAAATTGCCCCCCCACCCACACCAATTACTGACACTGTCCAAACCAGTCTGTTTGAAAGAAATTGCAGGCAGCAGATCACTCTCCACGGCATCTCCAGACTCTCCATGGGGAAGATTTATAAAACATGTCCTAATGTTAGACAGTGCAGAGCTAGACTAATGCTGGATGACAAATCTGGTGCACCTCCTATTAGTTGGCTAACTGTACAAAACAAAAACCAAAAGTATTGTCGACTCAGAATTTCTGTCTGGACAGCAGTATTTTTTGGTGTCAAGCACCACGCCCCCTTTGGTCGAGCCTGTCTTAGGAGAGCCGAAAACGGTCTAAAACCCGTTATAATGTGGAGCAGACGGTTTTTTTTTTCTTATTGGCAAACTAACGACGAATTCTGTCATGAGAAGCAAGATTATATTTAAAATAAAATGTAATTGAAGAAGTGTCTCTATATAGCAATGTGCATGTCGAGATAATTATGGGTTTTTAGAAAGAAAGCATATCATGATCTCCAGACCAGGAGTGGAGAGAAAATAAGATTAAGCAAGCTCTGTGTAGCCCTGTGGAATGTGTTGGTGCTATATAAATAAAGGAATTATTATCTCCATTATATGTTCTCACCAATTGGGATCCGTACCTGCTACAAAACTGTATCAGAAAACCTTAATGTGGGAATGAAGCCTGACGGTATGTGTTTGGAAAGACTTAGGTTTCTCACTAAACTTACCAGAGCTGAATTCCCAATAAAATGTAGAAAAATCAAGTAATTCATGTATATATCACAATGCAACTGATGTAGGAATACTGGGGGGTATACTCCGCGTTATAATCTGGACTAGGCCACTTTAACGCCAGATATAGTCTGGGCTGGGAGTATGCTCTGGCCTGTTACACAGAAACTCTGTATTCTGCTAGAGCCAGAACTCTGTATCCTGCCATCTCTGACCTCGGATACCCCCACTGGAGAACCAAAATCTATTACAACACCACCAGCTTTAGCTAACAAAACCACTGCAAATAGATGGTACACAGAATCCCTGCATTAGGATTCTGGCTGATGAGTTCTAAACTACACCCATGACTACCTTGCTGGTAGCTGGGATTGTCAGTGGCCTTTCAGAAACCTGAAATGCTGGGTGGTTCTTCAGGCTGTGTAGCGGGATGGTGATTGCCTAGTGCCACCAGGCCTTGCCTCATCGTTGGCACCCCCTCCCATGCCCTCCAGTACCATCGCGCAACTTTGCGTCTTTAAGACGCACACTCAGTGCTGATCACTGAACGCAGACAGTGTGTTACTCGCTTCGTGCTTATTGTGCAACCCACGCGTAGGGACGCCACTTCTCTCATTTAGTGCAACACGGCACACTGAGGTCAAGAGAGGGTACTGGGCAATGTAATATACTGGTTCTCCGAACTGGCTCAACACAACCTACCCAGTTTTGCTAGTTCCACATTGCTTCTTGGCTTTCCTATTTTCTATCCTGTGATAGACCCAACGCTATCATGGGAATTTAACATTCCTATAACATATACCATCGTCCTTTTTTCAAGCTTTCACTTTTTATCACTAACTTCCTTTTGAGGGACTCTCACAACTCCTCTGATTCTCCTATTTTCACCAGGAGGTAAACATTTAGACCTGTCTTGCCAACCCTCTCGGCAGTTCTTACACTCACTAATACTGAAGCAATTTTACATGTCTCAGGACCATAACCTTTCACCTCTTTTACTTTTATGTTCTTCCTTTACAGAACCAGCCCACCTATCACACTGAACCCACGTGCCATTGATATTCAACGTCTCACAAAAACTTTGCAGTCATTACTCTCCCCCATCTCCTCTCTATGCTGTCCTAAACTGGCTAATAACCATTATACATCCACAACCTTAAAGGGCCGGGATAGGTGGCACCTATCTCCTCAGTCCAGTAACTTTCAACAAGTAGATCTTCGCACCGTTGGCACGCGCCCAAACTCTCTCTCTTCTGGTCGCCTGTTCGCTCTTATCTTTAACATGCTTGTTGTTAACCCATTACTGAGAAGCTTCCTTGGACCCATCCAGTGCTACTTAACGATACCACAACGTCTCTAAATCTCGCTTTTCGTCGGTCCAAACGTCCTGGAACACGCGCTGGTCACACCTTCTCAATACGATGCTTCCTTCTCAGCTAACTCCCTCCTTGATTCCCATACAATCTGTTTCCACGCATAAATGCAGTTCCAACTGAACTGCTTTCTACAGTCTCCAATGATTCCTCAGCTGCTAAATCCAAAGGCACTATCTTCTTTCCTCTTGTTCTCACCTGATCTCTCACAAGCGTTTGCTACTGGTGACCACTCTCTTGGTTTTCTTCTTCTCTCTGACCGACATCTTCAGTGTCTCCTTTTCTTGGATCTTCTTTTATTCGAAAGTCTGCATTGTATACACTCCTGCCGTTACTGCAGAACACAGTGGCATGATGCTGTATCAAAGCAGTAAGCATTTTTTATTATTGAAATTATTTTTTCTTCCGCCTTTACAAATGCTGGACATTATACAGTTCTTATAACTCTTTTGTCACCGCAACTGCACCACGACTTCATCCTCATAGAGGGCATTTCTTTTGTGCACGTATATGACTGGGGCAGCTTGGCCTACTAAGCTACCGTCTCACATAGGGGACAGTGCTGTTCCAGGCTACCTATAGACTTAGGGCATGGTGCTTTCCTGAGCTACCTATGACTAGGGGTACAGTGCGGTTTGGGCGTCTCACGTATATACTGGGGGTATGTGCTTGGCTACACATATATTGGTGGGCATTTGCTGGTTACATTTATACTGAGTCTAACAATCTGGGGCCATTTAAAAATACTGACTGCTAGTCATATGCGTTCAGTATACGCATCATTTTTGGTATAATTATTTATATGTGGATGGACATTTTTTTCTTGTGTGCTGTTTAGTCATGTGGCTATATTTATATGTGGGCATAGTCGTGTATCATTGTGTTTGGTATATTCATTGCTGAAATATATTTATATGTTTGGCAGTTCTTGCAGTATATATATTCTGTTTGTGTTTTTTTCAACTCGAGGAGAACAAATTGTCAAGTCTTCTGGGTTAGTGACCCCCCTAACCACCGCTGAAAGAAACAAGCCGACACCTGTGACCAAATCTACAGGTGACACACCTCACACGGTATTTCACCGTCAGCCCCGCAAGCAAAGCGGGTTGGTCTTGCTGCGGCATGGTGCCTACCCAGGCGTCCGCAAGTGGCACTTGCTGCCGCAGTGGCACTGAGGTCGGTAGCAGATCAGCAATCAATCTCTCTATCGGGGATGTGTCAGTATGTGTGAAGCTCGGGCACATGGTACAAAAGTCATGGTGCGAGCAAGGTCAGAGCCTGGGCCAGCGACAGGAGCAAGGTCATTGGTCAGTTACATGGGTCACAAGGGCGGTCAGAAAACAGATAACACTCAGGGGAGGGTTTTTCAATGGCAATGTGCTCAAGATCCACCGGGGATGGCCCGCAACGCGCACTGGGCAGCCAGGATTGGACAGAATCGCAGAGAGAGGTAACGTGAGTCCGGACAAGGTTGCACGCATGGAAGTGGGCAACGAGTGTGTCTGTCAAGTCTAGGCTTGGAATCGCAGGGACACCCTGACACATATTCTATTAACCAGCATATATTTTCTTCTGGCTGGAGGGTTAACTTGTATATAATCCCCATAGTGCAGTGATGGCGAACCTTTTAGAGCCCGAGTAGCGCCAAACTCAACAAAGGCCACGTATTTATTGCAAAGTGCCAGCACACCAATTTAAGCAGTAGTATATTTCTCTTTGATTCATTTGACAACTTTTCAATCCTTCAACTCCCAAGGACGACCACCAGTTGAAAGGACGGGGCATAATTCGCCTATCTTGATCGTAATAATTCTGGCAGGCAGATCTTTGAGTCCATGTCTGGTAACATTCATGCTGGGTGATATGCCGGGTCCCAAAGAAGGGCTCAGGATGCCTGCTCTGGCAGCGCCGTGCCAAAGGTTCCGCACCTATGCCATAGTGGTTGGCCTCTTTCTTATGATTTTTTTTAATGGGATAGGGCATTTAATTTTTTCCCTCCAGATCTGTCCTGATTCTATTGTGGTTTTGCTACAGTTTTTACTGACATGCGAGGCTGCAATATTTGTTTTAAAAATTCCTAGACAATAAGATAATCTGCAACCAAATGCCTCGTGAAATCTTGAATGTTATTGGGCTTAGTAAATGAGTTGGTTTATTAAAAACAGAGGGTCATCTTAATGCACATATCTTCATATGGGTCTATCAGTGGAGTATGCCACAGGGGTCATAATTGAGACCACTATGACTTTTTAATTTTTTATTAAGACCATCATATAGGGTTTCAAACAGTCAGATTTTCAATATTTGGCAGATATATACCAAGTACTCGTACAAGTAATTAAGTACAGAGAGTATATTATATCATTATAGGGTTTTTAAAAAAGGAACCTGTCTAACATATTTGCACATATATGGCCGATGACAGGTTCTTAATGAGCTTATTACTGACTAACAACCTTCTTGTAGTTAAATAATGTTTTGCTACATCCACATAAATCCACTTTATCTTAGATATTACCTGGCACTCAGTAAGGGAGGCGTGTCCTGCTCATCCCGCCCCTCCCTTTTAATACTTACTCCCTATCCCTTAATGCCTCCTTACCCGGCCACATGTCTCGTCAAGTGACCAGCAGTGACACATCATCTAGGTAACATTTAGCCTCTTAATAGCAACTAAACCCCATGCATTATCTGACCACAAATTATGAGTTCACACGCAGCCGCCATGGACTTCTACCCTCTCACATCCTCCATGGGGCTGCTGTAATTTACGGTGATCACATCACATGGTGTCAATTTTGCTAGTCTTAGTAAGGGCTAATGTCACTGGTTACAAATTGCCAAATGGAAACAAGGCACCGTGTAAAGAAAATTGGGTTGCTTTTTTACTATGGGTCCACGGCCGCACTTCCGTCGGAGTTTCTGACTTTTTCGAGTTTTGCACGGCTGTGACAGGTATTTGAAAGGGGATTGCGTCGCACGCGATCGGATTGTGGTGGAGCTGCGCTGGCTTTCATGCAACTGAAATCGGGATGGGCCGTCGGACGATCCGACGGATTTGGACTGTGCGTGGGATTTAACTTTCAAATTGTGGCAAATCAAGATCAGCACTTCATGCACCCAGGAAGAAGAAGGAACTCCGGCGGTCCCTGAGGGTGGAAGCGAAGCATGGTTATCATGGTGCATGGATCTTCAGTGAATCGCGGCACTCAGTAACATTATCTCGGAGGTATGCACTTTTGGTGAACTCCTCTGGACCGGTAAGTAAATGTGCCCCAATATTTCCAATCTGTTACCATGAGCTTTATATGCTGTATTTAAATATCTAGCGTCTAGTCCCTAAATACCAGAGGCAGAGCAGGCGATTTTGAAGAGGCACTGAGCTGTCATTCAGAATAATGGGAGTCCAGAAATACCAAGATGAGTCAGAAAAGCTAATTTGCATATCGAAAAAGTGTCTGAGCAATTACAGGTACAAACACTGTCACTAAGTTCTTAGTGGTGAATTGGGGAGGACTTGTAAACCTTTATCACAGACCGTGTTAGGCATGGTGGTCCAAATTCTGATGACAGGTCCTCTTAAACTGCAGGCTGCGCTGCAAAAGAGGTTCTGTAGATAGGTATAAAATAATGCGAGGAAATGAAAAATATATCTATTAGTTTTTAAATGGATGGTGTACAGCTCACATTTTGTCTTTATTTTAGACATTGGGCGTACGCCATCACTTGGATAACAGTAGGTCCTGCATTACATCAACCCGCTGATGAGCGTACCTCCTTGCTCTGTAATGGGATGGGAAGGTTACCGCGTGGACATAGTATTCTATTGTGAGGCAAGTTTCCACTAGTACCTTATTGAACGACAGTCTTTATTATGTGGATTTGCATATAATAATTTTGAAGAGTGGAGTATATCCTATGGTCGGACACTTGTGGCTTGTTTTTAATAGAGAAGTACTACAAAGAAAACCAACAAACTCAAAACGAGAAAATAATCCCTCTGGCTCCAAGTGCAATCAGATTGCTTCTACGGAGAAGTCTAAAAGCTTAAATGACCCGGAGGAAATACTATCCATTTTCTATCTAAGCACACAGTTGACATGACAATAGTTCTACAATTTCTGCAAAATCAGTCACTTTATGTTTTTTTTTAAAGATATTTGTCCACTTTCTAACCAGCAGAGGTGGGATGTCTGCTAGAAGTCGTGACAGAGGCCAACTGGGCTAGAGTTAAGACCTAAGCTGGCCTAACACTATAGCCTAGCCTTAGCTAACTGATTCTCTGCTGACTACAAGCCTCCTATAGTGTAGACTCTAGTCGTAAACTGGCCATTACACACTTATTTTATAAATCATGTATACGGGCTTATTTCCAATGGACAAATTTCTTCCTATTGGCACCACCTAATGTTCCCATAATGTGATCACCTTATTTTTTATTTTACTACATGGATTGTAAGTCAGCGCCACTAGTATGAGGCAACTCGAGATGTGTCGAAAATTCTGTCTATGTGAATCCAACATACATGCAATTGCTGAATAAATACTGAGGCGCAGTATATAGCATCAAATATATTGTAGTGCTGCATAGATTGTTCATGTGATGATTGTTCATCATCTTGACCTACCTATGGATTAGTCAGATTATTGTAACTTATGCGGGTATTAGACTTATCCAACAAGCTCACACAGGCATTCAGTCTTGTAATGGAGCTGGAGAGATTACGGTAATTAATAGTTTAATAGTTTACATAGTATATACAACTTAAAGACAGATATACATTTTGAGGTCGATTTTATCAATCTGTTCAAACAAATGTTGTTGCAGTCTTATACTGGCACCAGATTTATCATCCAGAATGCAGGTACTCTATGATAATTGGGTGGTGCAGTTGAGCTGGTCTATCTCGTCTCTGCACCGTCATAACCTTACATTTTTGATAAATCTGCCGCCTTTGGAGTCGTAGCACATGGATAATGACTTAACCCTGCTTGGCAGGACGGCAATATCATATTGAAACCTGATGTAATTTGGCATCCGAAAGAAGAGGCATGCTAATTGCAAACGTTGACAGATACCACTATCTCTAAACATTTCGAAGCTCGTTCTTACAGCACTGAAGAAACCTGTTCTTTATACTTCCGATTTCGCAGCAGTAGATTCAGATTGATCATAACTCATGATAGAGTCATCCTACACTTCAATGACCTACCCAGCATACACATCTTGACCTCCAGCGATACTGCCTCAAATTACACTGCATGGCGCATTGACTCACTAACCCTTTGTTCTCCACTGTTTTCATCTTTTTTCATAACTTCTAATCTCATATCCTGTAACTCTTGCGAGACAGGCTCCTCATCTCCTATTGGTCTCCATATGAAGTTTGTCATCTGCAATGTAATATTAAGTTGTATATGCCCTGTGATTTGTAAACTGCTTTGGAATTGATGCAGCTAATATAATTAAAGATTCATTTATTCATTAGTTTGTATCGGCAAGTGGCACAAGATCGTACCCTTTAAATGCTAGTCTGCATCATGATTCATCTGATCACTTAGGGATTTGCTGCCCCCAATTAGGCCACGGTCAACGTATCCGCTAAGTGTTGCCGTTTTCTAATGGCGATTCGTAGTTGCACAGGGGGCGGTCCATCGGCCCGAAACGCACATGCGTTTCCAGAGAAACGTCATGCGATCTGGCTTATCTACGTCCATGTGTTTCCCTAGCGAAACGCATGTCGTTGCTCGGGCCGAGCCCCCCTTGTAATGTCTAGCGGCGTCGTTATAACGACGCCTAGTGGACGCGTGACCGGGTCCTTCGAGGGTACTCAATGGGGGTGGGGCATCTGTCCTCATGAGACTCCAGACCTGTTACTGAACTGATCTGTTACAGGTGCCGAGGTCACAAAAAATCATGCAAACATTGACAACAATAAACAAAAAATCTGCATTGTTAGGTATGCCAGTTCCCAAAATGCTAGCTGTATAAAAAAATAAATATAAGAATTATTGCAGGTTGTTGAAAAAAGTGCCCTACTTTTCTCTCCATTCTCAACCATAAAATATTTGAATAACAAGACCGCTCAATGGTTGCAGAGTCCAGACATGTAGCTGAAAACTTCATCTTGTCCTGCTAAAAATTAAAGCTACAAGGCCTATATTAGTGTCAAGATTGGTGCTTTCTAACTTCAGATTGAAAAAAACTCTAACTGTCTGATTTTTTGTCAGACCCATAGACTCTTCATTGCCTTTCTATGATCAACAGCAGTTGAAAAACCAGTTTCATATTTTTTTTTCCCATCGGATCCAATGAAAAAAAAATGTAAAACTAAATGAAACACCCAGAAACACAATGGCTCATCGAGTATCCATGAAATCTCTGAACTACAGAATCTGAAAAACAACGCCAATGTGAAAGACCCCTAAAGTCACCATAAACTCATGCACATTTCCTAGATGTTCCGTATATTCCTAATGTAAACTTAGCTCGAACAATAGGCTTGAGAATTAAACTTTATGTCTGTATAAAATAGCCATATTAGACACTATTATAAATATGTTAAGTTAAGATTAGCTTATTTTTTTTTTTAAATACCCCTATACTTGAAGCATCCATATAAATATCTGTGTACTGTACCCATAATATAAAAGAGTACACTATTCCCATTTCCAGACTGTTGTCTGCAACAGCATTGTGACTTCTTATTTATAATTAGCCATTTTTTACACAATGTATCACTGGGCTATGATGATAACACACTGAGCATGCCAGTGACAGGTGGGTTGGATTGAATATCCATGAAATTACGTGGTGAAGTTAAGTGTGATATTTGGGACGCAACTTGGCACCTCCATGTGGCGTGGCCCTAGAGTGCTTACCTTTTAGTACCGCCACAAGCCATTCCACGATTTACTCTCTTAGCTTTACTGGTGAAATCTGTCAGCTGTTAGAATATCTGTACAAAGTGGTATAGGGCTTTGGAGCGTATTGGGACTCTTTTAGTGCAGGGGACTGACCAGAGTGAAAATATACATGTACTCATATTCAATACCTATCACAAGTGAATGTGAGGTTAAAAGGCCAGAATGTTACTGAGGCTGACCTGGCTAAACATACCGTGATTGATCTTTGATCGCGGTAGGTACAGCCAGTCTCATAACAATGCAAAGCTTGCAAAATGTTGTTTCTAGTGCCAAAATAAGTAGAGAAAAAGTTGGCACCTCACCATGATTTCTTACCCAACGTCTTTTGTCTTTATTCTCACACTTGTTAAACCATGCGTGTTACCAGGAGAGGTATCACAACAGACCGTACAAAAAGTGAGTGGGACGAGTCGTTTCAGAACGCTGTCTTAGACTCTTTGCTCTTGCCCCGTTTTGCCTGGTGTGCGCCCACCTGTTATTAAATGGGCCGCTAGGCGTCACAGTAAAACACGCACCTACAACTGTCAAAGCAATGCTACTGTTTAAAAAAGTGTACCGGGTGGAGCCAAACTTGTCTACTGCCCCTAAAAGAGCAGTTTTGTTTGCCGGATCTGAAAGGAGACTGCACTCACAATTTCCTTAATCACCACACGGTCATGTGGATGACAATAGGACGCGATCGGACCTTGGCTAAAAGACAAGTGCGGCCCACTACATACCGTGTGACGTGATGCGAGGAAAGTTGTGTAGCAGTCTCCTTTCAGGTCCACGCGCGAAACACCTTGCACACCTTGTTATTTTAACCATACATTGCTTTGCAGTTAAACGTATGTCTTTCTGTTATGTAATGAGCCGGGATATCTGCCAGGCTTTCGTCTTCTATCGTCTCCTGATCCAGATGCATGTCGTCCGAACAGATCTCACGCGTTGCGGATCTTATCTCTATTAGACCATGAGAAAGGTGCAGGATGGTTGAATGCGTAGGTCATCCTATGATCCATACGCATGGGTTGTTGCTTTTTCATAAACAGATAAATAAAGGAACAGTTTTTTATAATTTTGTATGTCCTGAAGACATATTATCTTATTCACAATAATTCTATACCATGCTGACGTTGTCACTTCTTCTTCCCCTCTCCTCTCCTCCTCTCCATCCAATTTCACGATATATGTGAAGTGTGGCCCTGCTGATTGTTGAGCATTGCCTGAGTCTGTACCATGATGTCACTAATTTTTGTGTGACAGATGCTTACAAAGTCAATTGCATTACATTTGCGACTTATTGGACAACAGAACAAGCATTATGGTTTCCGCTTCCCCACCAAAACCCGGCACCCACCATCCCACACCTTCCCCTTTTTAATTACTGCATATTTGTATGTAGTGTAGCTTAGGCGAGTCATTGATATTTGTCCCACCCTCTACAGCTGTAAATAGGAGCATAAGCCGCAGTTTCCTGCCAGAGCCCCTATATAGCGATGGAACATGTTGCTACTGGCTCCAATCCATTGACATAGATTTGGGCACCCAAATGCTGCCCAGATAGTGATGCATTGCAGGATCCCAGATGATACGTAGCCGCCTCTAGCAATCACACACTCCGAGCCTATCAGGCTGTGTAAACAGTTAACAGTATGAAAGGGAACAGTCCAGACAAGACCTCTAAAGGGAAGCCTGTCCAGTTCGCAGCAGATCAACACTTTCCAGATGATTTTGCTAGAATATAGGTGGCACTTATTCGAATAATCAACTTGAATTATAAGCTAATTATTGTTATAAATATTAGGGGCAGAAGCTCACCCTCTCGGTGCTATCCATCATAGTACATTCCCTCTGCTGCTGATGGTTTTGTCCCTCTCTCCTGAACTGCCAGTCCCAGCAGAGGGGCCTCTCTGACTTCATATAGTTATATTTTTTAGCACTATCAAGCATGATTTTCTAAGGATCCCATCCTGCTCAGTCATAGACAAAACTTGCGCCCTGTGTGATGAGGTAGTGATTTTATTACAACTGATATTCAGTATACATTTTTTTTTATCTGGAATGAGTTTTGTTGTTTCTCAAGTTCTTCATTCTTCTAGGTAGAATCATATAACAAACTATATAGAAAAGATAATCCTGCAAAAGCCTATTGACTAAACTAAAGTACTTTTGGTGATGTTTACTGCGCTATACTGTGCCACAATTATGGAGTTAGCCAAGTCAACTTGGATGTGCTTTAATCGTGTTCAAGGCCAAAGCTGCATCTGCGCGTAGAACACTCTGGCTGGATGAGCCATCGATAGGGCTTAGAGTAATTAGTCTGAACGGCCACATGTTTAGTTTGCTGGCATAGTGGAAAGGGACAGATACAACAAACCGCAGCTCGCGCAAATGTCGCCAAACTATTGGCTTGATAGCCGTCTTGTACTTGTCCATATCCTTGCTCATGACACCCTACTCACACTGTACTACAGGTTCTCACCTTCCCTAAGGTCTATGTCTTCTATCCAGTCATAGTCCTGGAAATAAAACAGCTCTGTTATTAGGAATGGTATATAGGTAAATCATGAGATTTCAATGATCACATCATGTGACACAGAGGGGAACGAGAGATCCAAAAAGAATGTTGTACATATAGAATTCACCTATGATAGATCTGAAAGTCTGGTCCAAAATACCAACGCTTAAAAGCCCCTTCCACTGATGTGTTATCAGGCCAGATATTGTGGACAGAAGATTATCCAGCCTTTGTAATTGTGCACCATTTTTATTAGACAAATGCATTTATAGCAATAACAGAAGCAACCCAAGTTTGCAAAGTTGGGATTAGATAAGGAACTGAAAGGCCTCTTAAACATTTGTTCTGATCATTGCCACTGGTCACCTGGGTCATCATCAATAAAAAAACGAGCGCAATGGGTTGCAAGTAGCAACTGTTTGATCCTAGCTCTGGCAAATGATCAATGTTTCCATGGACTAGCTAATTGGTGGCAATGAATGGGCATAGCACCAGTAAAGAAAGCAGATTTTTACACTATATGAAACCAAAACATTTCTAATTGATTGACATGTGTGACGCCTCCATTATTGTCACTACTTCTTTCAACATCAGATGATAGATTTATATCCGAGGTACGGAGAGACCTTCGGTTTTATCAGTTATAGACCAATGTGACACTATTCATAGTTGTGTTTTCCCCGGGGAGTAGGGGAAACCAACAACAAACTGTAGGGAGGGGTTATGGTCTATTTTTGATGCTCAGACTGATTTTCAGCGCACGTTAGGTCCAGGACCCTTTTTCAATAGAGGTCCATGCCCCCTTGTCACGACTGAATTGGAAAATGTCTGAACAATGGTCCTAAAACCCTCAATAATGTGGCACCTGTTTTCAGTGGCAATTACTCCAGAACTTCTGGGCGTAGACAGTTGGACATCTCCCCCCAGTGTCTACAACAACCAGTGGCGAAGGTTATATAGACAACATTGAGTCTTGACCATGGCATGCAGCTTACCATTGTTTCCCATGTTCAAATGATGTATCATGCACATACTCCATCCTCTATAGCCTATCATGGTGTAGGTTGAAATGGAGATCACATTGGAGATTGATTTTATTTTGAGAGATTATGGTGTGGGGCGGCATAATGTTGTTTAAACAAACCCCTCATTTAAGTTAGTCATTCACACAAACATAATGGGCATCACGCTCTGTCAGAACAAACAAACAATGCATAATACGGTCCGTCCAAAATACTAAAACATTCACCCTCATTGACGTCCTATGGTACCCATGTCACTGTGCAGTCGACCAGTCACACCGCAGAAACTGAATTAGGGGACCTGTCCTATATTTCGCTGTGCTAAGGCGGCTGCCCTTAGCAGCGCTCATCCCTCTTCCTTTCCAGTGCCCTGTGTGAATGTACCCTAACATCTCATGTTACGTTTCTGTCTGTTACATTCAGTGCATCTTCTTCGGTCCGGTCCCGGCACTATATGTGAGGAACGCACTCACTGTATCGGTGATTCACCGTGATCGTCCAGCAGTGTTGAACAGGCTCTAGTGCAGGCTGTCTATTGTATTTTGCTACACCCCATCTTCTGGCATCAGAGTAGACCAGCCAAGAGTTACAGACCCTTGTACTGTGAGTATCCTGCCCTATACCTAAGCAGATTCCTCCTGACTATAAGTATCTGGCTCGCACAAATATAATTGACAGTTTCTGTTCCACTTCTCCGCTATTTGTTTCCTTGATTCCTGGTTCTTGTTCTCTGGCTTTGCTTTATTGACTATTCATTCACCTCATGTCTTGATATTTGGCACGTTTGCTCTCTTATGCGACTCTGGACCATTACCATCCTAAATTTGTGTTTCCATTTCTTTGTCTGTATTTTGAGTGAACTTGACAATGGAGGAACAGCGCCCAGTTATTACCTCAGTTACGGTCACCCAATAAGTAGGCAGTGTCCAGTTTGAGTGCTCAGCTTAGGGACTCACTCTGCCTTCTCTTCCCTGTGTCCAGAGCAGGCCACAAGCCATGCGACGTGGGACCGTAGCAATGCCCTGGCTCAGAGCTGCTGGAGGGCCCAATAAGGATCCATGGGAGTGAGGCGGCTTTACTAAATGAATCCAAGGTGTGAGGGGGGCCTTGATAAAATAATCATGAGGGGGCGACTGTTGTTGATATGAAAACAGGGAAAATGTTATTATGACTTGGGTGTTTCCGATTTTTGAATGCTGCCACAGAGTTCCTGCAAATGGGCCGCACTGAGGCTCTCCGGTCGCAGGCAATACGAACCAGGAACGTCCTGGTCATGAGCTCCTTACTTCAGGTGACTTACAATTTAGTTTTCCAGCCTTGAATACAGGCAGCACCCAACACATGATACGCTAAGTCGCTATCTTAATTTGTGTTTTTAATGTATTTACAATAAGATGGATTGCTTTAAACCATTATACTCAAATATATCAGATTCACAATGTACAGAGATGCTGAGCTGCAGAATATTGTATACAAAGTATAAGGTGCGCCACATGATCAGCGTTTGTTCTGTAGGCTTAGTAGGTCCAAATGACATACCGGTATAATAATTTAGTACGGGAGATGATAAGGGATGTGCTTTATAGATGCTGATACTGCTCCAAAGCACTCCCGTCCTGTTTCCATATGCTTTTCAACTATGCTGAAGAAGAATCCAAGTTCATATAACACATCATTTGCTTTTCTATACTCGCATTAGCTCAATTTGACAGAATTGATCTCATAATGCCTTACAAGCTTTTGTCAATTAAATGAATGTAGAACTAGTCCAGACCTATAAAGTCCTGACAATCTTTTGAAGTGAGGACTCTCTGTAATTGTAGAGTATTATTAATGATAACCAGGCTTTTGTATAATTAATAGGAATACGGATTGTTTGCGTTTTGTCATAACTTATGTTTTTTGTAAAAGATGTGAAGGTGTAATATATGTCAGAGGTGGCTATAAAGGGGGTCATGTGAGTTCTCTAGAGTAACACACCTTTTTTCCGCTGTGCCACGGCCACTACCCCCTTTATATTACAGTGAAGACTTCTCTACTCTTTCCCTTCCCAAAGACAAATGAAGTTGCACTGTGCCCCAATCCCTGCGTGAGTCAAGCATGGGCCTGCTGTATTGGGTTTCTGTCCTTGACCTCTCCAATTTAGAGCTGCGCCCTTTTCTTCCCATTCCCATCTTTGTTTCTGGGGGCACCACATTGCCTCAGCTCCTCTGTGCTTTTCAATGGTAATGGAAGCCATTATCATGATTCCTGTACTCCCCTTCCCCCAGAGCCTTTACAACACAATTGATCCCAGAGGTATGTTGTGCATCTGGGCCCTCAGGCAGGGGAGCAGCAAGTGACAGGTCACGAGAAACTCAGCTGATGAGTCATTGTTTTTCTTCCTGAAACACCTTTAACATGCCTCAAATTTACAGACCTTGGGGCACGATTTACTTACCCGTGTCCATTCCGCGTTCCAGCGGCGTCTTCTATCCGCTCTGGGCTTCGGGTCGCCGGGTTTAATATGTAGTTCTTCCGCCGTCCACCAGTGGTGCGGCTTGCGCTGAAAGTAAACTCATCGCGCCGGAATGCACCGATCTGGACCAGGTGAAGGTTAGACGGTCCTTATGCGACACTTTTTTTCGGTTTGTAAATGCGGGCGCGGTTTTTTCCGAATGCGTCCGGCGTTTCGTTGTCGGACCACGCCCCCCGATTTCCGGCGCGCGCATGCCAGCAGCCGATGCCCACAACTCCGATCGCGTGCGCCAAATCCCGGGCAAATTTAAGTACCAGCGGCGCAAAACGGAAATTCGGTAACACTTCGGGAAAACGCGATCGGAGCTCCATTCAGAAAATAGACCCCCATTGTGTCACTCCATTGCCTTCAAAAGAGAACAATGCAAGCTCCGAAGACACCATGACCATATAAAAGTGCCTTCCCTCCGAGACCAGCTCTGCAGCACATCTGTGATTTATACTATCATCATTTAGGTTGCTTCATCACTGGTACCTTGGCGACCAGACCGGGATAAAACATGATTGGCATGAACATAAGCCTCTCCAAACATTCACCATGGTTGTTTATGTGAGAATGGCAGGACTACTTTAAAGGGGATGTTGACTTTTACAGAACTTGCCGTTTTTGAGGTCACGTATAAAAATGAGTCACGAAAAGGACCATCTGCCTTCAAACTGTTTTTATTTCCTTTCTGTTTTCTATTTTTTATATAAGAAATAATGGGAATTGAATGGTCGGATGTATAAAACTATTAATGCGTGCTGGTCTATTGTAGTATCAGCTTCCACTCTATTAGTTTCTTCAGTTTTTTTAAGCTCCTTAAGGACGCGCCATTTTTTAAGCTTAAGGGCTTCGCCCCATTTTTTTGTATTCCTGAACTTGCGTCTGTTTTTAATGGTTATAACCTTCTTGAACACGTTTACTTATCAAAAGGTCTGAGATTGTTTTTTCCTCCCAAGTTTGCATTTTTTACAAAAAAGAAAAGTTATGAATGTTTTTGAAAATTGCCATTTTCGAAATTCAAATCATCACACTATTCAGGCAATGCGATTTACCACCTAAATAAGTTTCTGATACTTTCCCATGTGTGTAATACTTTACCATTCATATTTTTGAAATTCTGGATAATTATTTTGATGTCACGTCGTCACTTACAAATCAAATATACCCTATTCTGTATTTTCAATTCAGATTGGCTATTTTGGAGATAATTACTGTTTGAATGAAATTTCAAATATTTAGCATTACAAACCCTCGGTATGAATCAACCAACTTTTCAAATCTGTCACCCCTCAAACTATCCGAAACCAGCTTTAGGAAGTTTGTTTACCCCTTGAGATTTTCATAGTAATTAAATCAAATGGAGGTGAAATTAGCAATGGCAAATTTTGTTGTTATACGTTCCATTTAGCCCCAAATCTAACAAATTTCCAAAAAGATAAAGAGAAAACCATCTTCATAATTTATTACCAATTTTCTCTCGAGTACAGATACCCCTACATGTGGCCGGTTAACTTGTGTTAATGGGTGCACAGCGACGGCGCAGAAGGTAATAAGGGACTGCATTCTGCCAGGATTTAGTTCCTCATTGCCCGTTTGTAGGCTCTTTTTTTTTTTTTTGTTTTAGCTTTTGCGTTACTGGCTTTTTTGTGCAGGATGAAGATGCATTTTTTTTCCAGTGCTACCATTTTGGGGTTTGTCTCCTATTGTTTGAAATTTAGGAACTTTTTTGAGGGCAGGAGTAGAAAGCATCAATCTGGTACGGATTTTACTTTTTTTTTTTTGGCTGTTTCCCGTAAGCCTAATAATCATGGTTAATCTTTATCTTATGGGTCAATACGATTACGGGGATACCGACGTGATATTGTTTCTTACATTCTAAACAATTTGACAAAAAACCATAATGTGGGGAAAATCTATCTGTTTTTGCACTCGCCGTCTTCAAGCATCTGAATGCTTTTCATGATAAATATCTGCATACTGTATTTGCAGGGTATTACGTACATGCCTTTGCACATGCAGACGGCGTGCACTGTCCTTTAGATTACGTCATAGACGCTCATCTTCACAGCAGCCCTGGGGTCCTGATCGAAACCCCACTCCAACCAGGTGTACACTGGTGGTCGGCTATTTAGGTTCAACCAGCCGGCACACGTGTCCCTGATGTCGGCTTGGTTTCCGATCTTGAACTGACAAACGCATCATTTCTGTGTACGATATACAGATGCTGTAAGCGTTAAGGACACCTCCACTTGAAGTGCAGTTTCAGATGGAATACCGAGCACCAGCTCAGGGTGACGGGTTCCGTACTTATTTTTGTTGTTTGTTTTTAAAACCGCTGTATTTCGTTTAAAACACCTTTTTAAAACTTTATGCGCTCGGCGCCATACCATCGCGCGCGCCCGCTTGCGCGGCACATAGGAAGTGAAGGAGAGCCTATAAAACCTAAATTTGGTATCTCGTATCGTATTGGACCCAAAATAAAGTAGACACTGTCATTTGCTTTGGGGGCACCACAGGGAAAGCCGTACATTCCCAAGCCCACAGAAAACGGCGCAAGTGCATTTTTTTCCATTTCATTCCATTTTCCACTGAATTGGATTTTTTTTTCCCGTTTCCCGTTCCGTCCAGTCGGAATATTCATGCCACCCATTTTCAGTAATGCGTTTATTAGCAGAAACAATGCCATCACAACACAGCTCTTTTACGTTAAAATAAAAACTTATAGATTTTTGAAGGTGGGAAGTGAAAAATGGAACATGATAAAACATGATGGGCCCGTCCTGAATCGTTAATCAACGCTACCAGTATCGTTTTGGAAGTTTTTCGTGCAGATTACAGAGAACCTACCACGTTGAGTGGCATGTTTCAGAAGCAAATACCGAGCACTCAGCTCAGTGTGTACTGGTGCCGGAGCTTCTATTTTTGTTCGGGTTTTAAACACTTTTTAAAACGTTATAGCCGGCGCAGGGAGTTCGCGCTCGGCGCTTACCCTGCGCGCGGCTCTCCTCACTCCAGGTAGAGTGCGACGGTCGAGCGCATGGGAAGCGCAGAGCGGGAGTAAATCCCTGCAACGGCTATAAAGTTTTACAAAAGTGTTTTAAACCGTTCCTATAAAAGCAAAAAAAATTGAAAAAAATTCCATTGTTTATTTTATTAATATAGGAATGGGAAAAGAGATGAAAATTATGAGAATAAAACTGCTTCAGAGTGGGAGATAGTCTACAAGTACAATATTAGTGATGGAGGTCACAAAAAACAGCTTTTCCTTCTGTGCCCTTATAAAAGGACTTGTATTGTCCTACGAGATACAGGTGTCTAGGCTCCTGGCTGCCAGAATGGGCTAGGTCTTCATCAGCTGTAGAGGTTCTATGATGGCCTTGTAGTCTTGACCTTGAACAACCATGCAGGCTTGGCCCACCATGCCTAACGTCCAGTTCAAGGTGAAGGCAGAACAGGTTAAAGGATCTTTGATCCCGACCCTGCAAATTCCCTCGGGGTCAGCAAACCTCTGTGCGCTGCCAGGACTTGCATGGTCGCTGAATTACTTCCGAGATCAGCCGGGCACGTAGGTAGGGAGTTCTGGAGACCTTCAGCCACTTCAGATGGCAGTGGCGGAGGGAAATCGTACCCAACACCGGGAGAAGTTACCGTCCCTCGAGGTACTCGCGTTACCACTATTCCCTGTCATGGAACCTGATGGTTAGTGTGGCTCCCAGTAGCTCGCGGATGGTACAGTTTTTCTATTAGTAGCAATAATGTTCAAATAGGCCTTTGGAGGCTGTAACAGGGATGCTCCTCTTCGGCATTTCCCAAGGGAGCACTGCGGATGGCGGTCACTGAGAGGCCGTATCAATTAGGCTGGTAGGGCTACTCCATTATGCTCAAATGCCAGGATAACACCTTGACTGTTCCAGACGTTTTAGGAATTGGTTAATGGCAGTCAAGTAGGACACTTGATTCTAGGGATGGAATCAGGCTTGTTGGAGGCCTGTAGTTCCGAACAGAAGCTGTGGCAGATTCTTGCCAGTCAGGGTGCTGATTCCTCATGTGTTATCAGATGGAAGGTCGTTCCTCAAGTACGTTCAATCGCCATTCCTAACACAGGAGTAGCTATTCCTTTGTACTGGGATGATTACGAGCTACTATTACAGCCTGACATTGTGGTGATTAGAAAACACCATGAAGGAATTGCTCTCTCAGGGGCTGGTCTTGATTCTCTGCCTCTCTAGGCTCTAAGGTGTAATAGCCTCCAGGCTTTGCAAAGAGAGGACAAATTCTCTGATGGCTCTCCAAAAACCAGTTTTCAGTTCCCTACAGTACGGTTTTCAAAGGTAGTTCTCAGCCTATCCCGACTGTGGAGGCCAGGATTTGACCTCACGAAGAGCTGCTCCCGACTTGCCAACCAGATGTTATCTCTGCTCTCTGGTCTCAGGGTAAGGTGAAGGTGGACTGAATCTTTGCGCCTAAATTCATGGAGTGTGTTAGAATCCTTCAAATTGGGGCAAGCCAACGAGCCCCAGGAAATAGGCAAGTAAGAGGCTGATGTTTGTGGTGGTAGATAGAAGCAGATTTGTTGGGACTGGCAGGGGTACTTGGCAGATGCCTGCAAATGGGTAGGGTGTGAGATGGATAGCACTACAATGTGCAATATTTTCCTGACCCGATATAGTGGAACCAGGTATACTAAGTCTGAGGACTAAGAGATGAACAATGTCCGTTGCTGGGGGTGTGTTTATAATGGGGACGTGGTTCCTTTAAGGCACAGGCACTATTCCCTGGGAGGTGAGCCAATTACACCTAGCTTAGAAAACAATCTCTACCCCCCTTAAACTTCCCCAGCGGTCTTATCAGGAAAGCCGTGATGACATGTGGTTCCGGTGCACGTGATGCCCTTTTCCAGATGTCTGGAAAAAGAGGGCTCAGTGGGGATCCGCGATGCTCTTTCCAGTGGCTGGACACGTGCATCCGCCACTCCGGAACGATGCACGCCGCAATCGGCAGGCTCAGGGCGGCCCTACGCTGAAATCCAGATGACGATTGACCATCTTCTTTGCGGGCGCGGTCATTCCGGCTGCTCCCACAAGGTACTTTGCGCCAGAAGCACAGGGGGCGGAGCTTAGCTAGTTGCTGGGTTTCCTGCCATGTGGGCTGAGCTCCTTGCTGTGCCACACAGACTCCAGTGGCTAACGCCGACACAGTTCTTTTGTAGGTTTACTCCTGGCAGGGCTCGAGTGGAGGTGAAATAACCCAGTCCTGTTGTATAAAACACTATCACTTGGGCCTTCACTACTCGGGTGGAAGCAGGGTTAGGCAGCCACAGTCTATTAAAAGGACGTCTATGTGCCAGTATAAGGCACAGAAGTATGTATACTGTTGTGATGCCATTACAACATCCCCCAACGGTGACTTAGTATGGGGACTGGAGGCTGTCCTACGCCTGACAGTGTCAGCGGTGGTGTGTGCAGAAATTGAGGGAGATCTGATGATACTGGTTCCCATTGGGCAACCTCAAATGTCTGTAAGATAGTCCCGTGGGTAATGGATGGGGAGCCACAGATGGGGGCAAATAACGGTCTTACGGCAGATCTTGTCGTGTATTACTGGAGTGGTCATGGAGAGGGTCCTCAGGAAAGCTAACAACCGGGTATAGGTGCAGGCTGGGAGAATTTTGATGGAGCGTGTGTCCAAACTGTGGAAGCTGCAGTTCTGGTATGAGTTTCTGACTCTGGTCCTGGGATAGGTAAGTCTCAGCAACTGAAGTGTACTGACATTGTCTGCTTCTTCACTCTGTCTCTGTAGACAGACATGCGGTCTAGAGGCCTGTGCTCTACTGCACAGGGGTTTTATCACTCCCCCTTGTCAGGTGGTAGCACCTCTCCATCACATTCCAATTTACAACAGCCAAAATATTGGTCAAAAATTACTTAGTCTTCCTGTCACAGCTTCTGACATGAGAGGGACACTTTCGCAACACCTACTTAGCATCCGAGGGGTGTTGCACTTGCATCATATTGAGCCTCTGTTGCTGCTGTGTCCAGCAAGGGCAACGAGGTTGCCTCCCTTTACCACTATTATCAATGTATACGATAAGATTTCAGAAGTATAGGCTTAGCTATACCGTACCATAAAAGCGGGTAAACCCAGCCTTACTACAGTGCGTCTATGCACCTTCCCCCGTAATAGAAATAATATTAACAAGTATAACCTGCCTCAATTCAATAATATTGACTTTTTTAGTTTAATGTTCTAAAATATGTAGATATTCTGCTTTTTAAAACACTTTTATGCATATGTGGTGTTTTTTAGGACTTCGTTTGTAGACAGGCACAGTAACACTTTGTGACGCTTGGACTTTTATGAATTGCATTCCAAAATAAACAATATGTTTACACACAAGGGCGACACTTGAACATTTAAATTCCTTGTTTTGTCCATTTTTATATTGCTTCTGTAACTGAAGAGACCGTCCGGCTTTAAATACGTTTTAGTGGCATTTTAAACTTTATTTAACCTTA
The DNA here is from genome assembly GCA_019512145.1 of Engystomops pustulosus. Lineage (NCBI taxonomy): Eukaryota > Metazoa > Chordata > Amphibia > Anura > Leptodactylidae > Engystomops > Engystomops pustulosus. The sequence continues at coordinate 156,939,981 of CM033644.1, read as the reverse complement.
ATAAAAGAAACTCTAAAGAAGATTTTAACCATTGCTTTTATTGTTGGAGTTGGCTTGGCACTATACAAGAGGAAATAATTCTATTTATCCCATCCAGTATCACCGTGCCCAGATGCCTCCTGTAATTGCTGTAATTGATGATAATATATGAACTCAAAGCGTTTTAATACTTTTTAGTACCCCGATATGAGGGTCTGGTAAGTTTCTATTAGTTATTAAAAAAAAAAATATGAATTAAAAAAAAATTATTAATTGCGGGGGGATGGGGCGGTAAAATGAATAAACCTCTTATACTCACCTCGCTCCGGTGCTCCCAAGGTCCCGCTGTGCAGCCACCTCTGTTTGTATACAGTCATTCAGTCCAGTGTCAATAGATGACCAGAGCTGTAAATGCCTTCTACAGCCTCAGTTTAGCTGTAGCTAGGAGTCTACTGCTGGCTCTGTAATCCAAATGGGAGCCCGGAGTAGTGAGAAAATAAATTTATTATTTTACAGCCCAACTGTTATATACATGTTTATTCCCATCTCTTGGTTTAGCTAAGTGAAAAAAGCATAATCTTTTTGTTTTTTTTTTTTGTAATTTTATGTTCTTTTTTTTATTTCTCAATCATATTATTTAAAGTGGTGAGATTTATCATGTATTGATGACAGTTTACATAAATATGTGTTTTTAAGTGCGTGTTCAGAGCATGGTTTACTGGTTTGCTCCTAAATAAACTAGTGACTTCTGGCGCTCTGTGTCCACTTTTTGGATAGACTCTCATAATTTCTCTGTAATTTATGCCAGCTCCTAAATGGTATAGATATGGTTTCAGGCACAAGAGATGCACTTCTAATTTATCATTTTTCTATTGAATACCTGTTCAGTGTTTGTCTGCCTTATTGTTGAGATAAAAGAAATTTGCACCTATCTATGTTTGTCTAATATACATGAGACAAAGGATAAATGTTACACATTTTCTAGAAAATATATTCTAGTAAAGAAGCTGTCTTCACACCACCCAGAGTACCCAAGCATTGCCCAAGGCCTGAGTTCTTGGGCAGGGGGTGGGAAGGCAATATGAGAGGATGCTCTGGCTGGGGTTTCTGCAGGGCTAGCAACAATTTAGTGTGGACAAGGACAGAAAATCACTATGCTTCACTGCTCAATATCAAAAAGGGTGATGAAGTATAGAAAACAAACTGTATGTCTTAAAGTTATAGACAGGATGTAGATGTGTTGTATTTCAAGTGTTTCGAGTCAGTCGCTTCCTCAAAACCTAGGATTTTTCTGTAGTAATCTGACTCTCTTGGAGCATACTATAGAAGACGATGAGGAAGACGTAATCACATGCTCTGTGATCAGGCTGGTTAATGAGCATGAAGGAGAATGTTCTACAACAGAAAGTTATCGCCTATAACATCCCATTAATATATTGTCACAGACCAACCCTTTCACAGATTAAACCAGGGACAGCATATAACGACACAGCCAAGTGACATTTTCTCTGCTGCTTAGGAGGGAAAATAGCAGCCATATCAGTACAGGTACAGATATATTTTCTGGCTCATGAAGGGGGTCTTCTCCAAAACATCCTTAGTTATGACAACTCCGGAGCCAAGCTAGGAGGGAACATGATGGTTGGTAAGGGGAACCGTAACGCCTGAATTTTAGTGCTAGTATGAGTGTGTAAGATAATAAAAATATTAATTCTTTATATATAGTGCACACAGATTATTTAGCGTACAGAGCTTGCCAAATATAGTCCCTGTCCCCATTGGGGCTCCCTATCTATCAACCACCAGTAGTTTGGGAGTGTGGGAGGAAACCGGAGGACCTGGAGGAAACCCACACAAACCAAGAGAGAACATACAAACTCTTTGCAGATGTTGAACCTGGGACTGCTGCAAGTCCCTAATAATAGGTCCTTCCACATACTAAATCCCTCCTCTACAATTATGGCTGCTGTTTACTTATAGTAATGTGTTGTATGTGATGGGTTTAACCTTATATTGGGCCAGCTGGCTTGTGTGTAACTATGAAGTTGAGGATGATGGCACTTTAGGCCTTAGCATGTGCTTGCCTTTATCTTATGGGAGTGCCCCCACACATTATACTTGGTGCACGAAAAGTACGATTTCTTCTGAAACCTGCCACTTCAAGTGGTAGGTTTCCTTTAAGTATACTGCAAAACTTTCAAAACATACTGGTAGGTTGATTAACCGATTCAGGACTGGGCCCTTTCCTGTTTTATCATTTCCATTTTTCACTCCCCACCTTCAAAAATCTATAACTTTTTTCTTTTTATACTTAAATAGCTGTGTGATGGCTTGTTTTCTGCATAATAAATCGCATTACATAATGGTGGCATTGAATATTCCCTGACGTCTACTGGGAAGCGGGAAAAAAAATCCAAATTCAGTGAAAATGGTGAAAAAAATGCATTTGCGCCGTTTTCTTGTGGGCTTGGAATTTACGGCTTTCCCTGTGTGCCCCAAATGACATGTCTACTTTATTCTTTGGGTCAATACGATTACGCAGATACCAAATTTAGGTTTTATATAGGCTCTCCTTCACTTCCTATGTAGCCGCGCACACGGTCGCGCGCATGGTATGCGCCGAGCGCATAAAGTTTAAAAAGTGTTTTAAACCGAAATACAGCGGTTTAAAACACTAACAAAAATAAGCTACGGCACCAGCTCACCCTGAGCTGGTGCTCGGTATTTCCATCTGAAACCTGCCACTTCAAGTGGTAGGTTTCCTTTAACGCTCAGCATCTGATATATCGTACACAGAACTGATGCCGTGTCAGTTCAAGATCGGAACCAAGCCGACATCGGGATACACGTGGTGCCGGCTGTAACTAATAGCCGACCCCCCAGTGTAACACCCGTGGTTGGAGTGGGTTTCGATCAGGACCCCAGGGCTGCCTGTAAGATGGCGTCTATGACGTAATCTTAAAGGCACAGTGTCAGCCTCTGCATGTGCAAAGGCTGATACTGCTAATACCCTGCAATATATCAGTATTGCAGAATATTATCATGAACAAGCAATCAGATGATGCCACTTAGAAGACGGCGATGCAAAAAAGATAGATTTTTCCCCACATTATGGTTTTATTTGTCAAATTTAGTTAAATGTAAGAAACAATATTCAAGTCTGGTATCCCCGTAATCGTATTGACCCATAGAATAAAGATAACATGATTATTAGGCTTTACGGGAAACACCAAAAAAAAAAAAAGTTAAAAATCCAGTACAGAATTGATGCTTTTCTACTCCTGCCCTCAAAAAAGTTCCTAAATTTTCAACAATAGGAGACAAACCCCAAAATGGTAGCACTGGAAAAAGCATCTCATCCTGCAAAAAAATGCCAGTAACGCAAAAGCTAAAACAAAAAAAAAAAAAAGTCCTGGGAGGCTATTCCCATGTAACCCAAAAGTCAGAGAATCAACGACCAAAACCCAAGAAGCGATTCTTCCTTCAATGTTTTTTTCTACCACCACAAACTGTCGCTGCTAAAATGTTATCCTCGTATCAAAGCCTAAGGTACATTCCCACAAACTCTGGGCGCGTATAATACGCGCCACGTAAATCGTCCCGATATTCGTCCCCCCATACACTCCTATGGCGCCACCATGAATTCGTAATATTGTTCTAGTAGAGGGTCAGAGACTGCTCGGGGAATGAGAGGGAGCACGAAGAGGAGAAGATCATACAAAGACTCACGGTCAAACGACACTAAGGGAGAACGGCATCCCTACTGTATCTGTACGAGTGCCGCACACGTGCGGCACCGTACCGTTACCGTACCGGAGAAAGATAAGGACCTGTCCTATCTTTCCCCTAATACGGCCCGTGCCCATAGTTCTATGGAGAGGGGCGGGGGGTGAGCTGCGCTCACCTCCTCCTCCTCTCCCGTTACACTGTCCGTTGCCCTACTACGGTACGGTACGGCGGGCAACGGCATTGTGAGGTAGCCTAACACTTCCTGTGTTAGGATGGCCATTGAAGTACTTGAGGAACGACTTCCTCTATACACAAAGGAATACAACCCCTGACTGGCCAAAGAATCTGCCACAGCGTCTGTTTCGGCACTACAGGCCTCACACATCTCTGATGCCTAAGGAAGTTGCCCCTCTAGAGATCAAGTGTCCCTACTTGACTGCAACTAAACCCAATTCCTAAACGTCTGGAACAGTGCAGAGGTTTATCCTTGCATTTGAGCAAATGGAGTATGCCCTAACCGCCTTAATTGATACCGCTCTCAGTGAACCGCCATCCGCATTGCTACCTTTTGGAAATGCCTAAGAGAGCATCCCTGTTACAGCCTCCAAAGGCCATTGTGAACATATTGCTACTATAGAAAAACTGTACCAATCCGCTGCTACTGGGAGCCCACACTAACTCTAGGGATTCCAGCAGGGAATAGTGTAACGCAAGTACCGAGATGGTAACTTCTCCCTGGTGGTTGGGTACCGATGTTCCTCCGCCACTGCCATCCTGAAGCACTCTACCAGCTGATGAAGAACCTGCCCATTCTGGCAGCCAGGGGCCTAGACCTGTATCTCGAGGACAATACAAGTCCTTTTATAAGGGCACAGAAGGAAAGCTGTTTTTATTTGACCCATCATCTAATATTGTACTTGTAGACTATCTCCCACTCGAACAGTTTTATTCTGCAAATTTTCATCTCTTTTCCACTTCCTATATTAATAATAAAAATGAATTTTTTCAATTTTTTTTGCTTTTATGTGTGAGGACTACGGTATTAGAAAGGCAACTCTAAGCAGATGAACAATGTTGCAATGCACTGCATTCTTCACATTATTCCACTTAAATGTATTAAATTTCAGTATTAACTGCAGTACATTGTTAACATGAAAATAAAAATCATTTACATAGGAAGGAAAATGGACGTTTCAGACAATTGTAATGTGCACATTGTAATGAATGAGGATGTAAATCCCCATATACTGCCATACGTAGTATGGCAGTTATATGGTAGGATCGATCAGACAACCTAGGTTAAAGTACCCTAGGGAGTCTGAAAAATAGTAAAAATAAAAATAATAAAGTTAAAACAAAAGAATTATAATTAAAAAAACTAAAAATTCACCCCCCCTTCCCGAAACTGATTCAATCTAAATAAACAGTTAAATCATAAACACATAAGGTTCACCCCACGTCTGAAAATGCCCAATCTATCAAAATATACTAACTGTTTTTTACACTGCTTAACCCCGTAACGGAAAATGGCACCCAAAGTAAAAAATGGCACTTTTTGCCATTTAAAAAAAAAATTAAAAATCTATAAAAGTGACAAAGTTCGTAAAGTCCTAAAAAAATAATATAATTGAAAACATCATCAAAAGTCCGCAAAATATTACACTACCCACAACCTCCATACACCAAAGTATGAAAAGTTATTAGTGCAGAAGGCGGGAAAATAAAAAAACAAAAATTGTACAGAGGTTTTAATTTTGTAAATGTATGAAAACAGTATAAACCCCCGTACAAATTTGGTATCTACATACTCTAGTTGACCCAAAAAATAAAGTACATGTCATTTGGGCACACGTGAAAGCCGTAAATTCTAGAAACAACTAGAAAACGGCGCAAATGCATTTTTTCAACCATTTTCACTGAATTTGGATTTTTTTTTTTTTTTTCCTTCCCGTGCTTCCCAGTAGACGTCAGGGAATATTCAATGCCACCATTATGTAATGCGATTTATTATGCAGAAAACAAGCCATCACACACAGCTATTTAAGTATAAAAGAAAAAAGTTATAGATTTTTGAAGGTGTGGAGTGAAAAATGGAAATGATAAACAGAAAGGGCTCCAGTCCTGAATCGTTAATCAACCTACCATATGTTTTTGAAGTTTTGCAGTATACTTAAAGGAACCCTACCACTGAGTGGCAGGTTCAGAAAAATACCGAGCACCTACTCAGGGTGAGCTGGTGCCGAGCTTATTTTTGTTAGTGTTTTAAACCGCTGTATCGTGGTTTTAAAACACTTTTTAAAACTTTATAGCCGGCGCAGGGAGGTACGCGCGCGCACCGTGCGCACGCTACATAGGAAGTGAAGAGAGCCGCGCGCATGTAAGCCCGGCTATAAAGTTTAAAAAGTGTTTAAAAAAACCTCGATACAGCGGTTTTAAACACTAACAAAAATAAGCTCCGGCACCAGCTCACCCGCTCACCGGCTTTCACTGTGTGCCCCAAATGACACTGTTCACTTTTATCTTTGGGTCAATACTCTTACGCATGATACAAATTTTATAGGTTTTATATAGGCGTCTCCTTCACTTCCTATGTACAGCGGTTTTAAAAACACTAACAAAAATAAGCTCCAGGCACCAGCTCACCCTGAGCTGGTTCTCGGTATTCCTCTGAACCTGCCACTTGAAGTGGTAGGTTTCCTTTAACCGCTCAGCTCTGATATATCATACACAGAACTGATGCCATGTCAGTTTTCAAGATCGAACCAGCCGACATCGGATACACATGGTCCGGCTGTACCTAATATCCCACCCAGTGTAACACCCGTGGTGGAGTGGGTTTTCGATCAGGACCCCAGGGCTGCCTGTAAGATGGCGTCTATGACGTAATCTTAAAGGCACAGTGTCAGCCTCTGCATGTGCAAAGGCTGATACTGCTAATACCCTGCAATATATCAGTATTGCAGAATATTATCATGAACAAGCAATCAGATGATGCCACTTAGAAGACGGCGATGCAAAAAAGATAGATTTTTCCCCACATTATGGTTTTATTTGGCAAAGAATAAAGATAACATGATTATTAGGCTTTACGGGAAACACCAAAAAAAAAAAAAAGTTAAAAATCCAGTACAGAATTGATGCTTTTCTACTCCTGCCCTCAAAAAAGTTCCTAAATTTTCAACAATAGGAGACAAACCCCAAAATGGTAGCACTGGAAAAAGCATCTCATCCTGCAAAAAAATGCCAGTAACGCAAAAGCTAAAACAAAAAAAAAAAAAGAGCCTACAAAAGGTGCCAATGAGGAACTAAAATCCTGGCAGCTGCAGGTCCCTTATTCCCTTCTGCGCCTCGCTGTGCACCCATAAAACAAGTAACGGCAACATGTAGGGGGTCTCTGTACTCGAGAGAAATTGATTAATAAATTATAAGATGGTTTTCTCTTTTTATCTTTTGGAAATGTGTAAATTTTAGGGCTAAATGAACGTATAACCAACAAAATTTGACCATTCTAAATTTCACCTCCATTTTGATTTAATTACTATGAAGATCTCAAGGGGTAAACAAACTTCCTAAAAGCTGTTTCTGATAGTTTGAGGGGTGCAGATTTGAAAATGGGTTGATTATACAGGGTATTTTTAATGCTAAATATTTAAAATTTCATTCAAAACAGTAATTATCTCCAAAATAGTCAATTCTGAAAATACGGAAAATGGATATTTGATTTGTAAGCTGCGTGACATCAAAATAAATTATCCAGACATTTCAAAAATTATGAAAATGTAAAGTAGACACATGGGAAATGTTATTCAGAAACTTATTTAGGTGGTAAATATATCTGCCTTAAAGTGCAATGATTTCGAATTTCGAAAATGGCAATTTTTTCCAAAAATCCATAACTTTTCTTTTTTTTGTAAATAAATGCAAAACTTGTGAGGAAAAAACAATCTCAGAATCCTTTTGATAAGTAACAGTGTTCAAAAGTTATAACCATATAAAACGACGCAAGTCAGAATACAAAAAATGGGGCTGAGCCTTAAGCTAAAAAATGGCTGCGTCCTTAAGGAGTTAAAAAAAACTGAAGAAATAATAGATGGAAAGGCTGTATACTACAATAGATCCAGCAGCATTCAAGTTTTATACATCCGATCCATTTAATTTCCATTATTTCTTATATAAAACAAAGGAACACAAAGGAAATAAAAACAGTGAAGGCAGCTGGTCCTATTTCTGACTTCATTTTTATACGTGACCTTCACGGCAAGTTCTTAAAAGTCACATCCCCCTTTAAAGTAGCTCCTGCCATCTTCACATAAACAGCCATGGATGAATATTTGGAGAGGCTTATGTCATGACATCATGTTATTATCCAGTGGGTTCTGTCCCCAGGTGGATGAAGCAACCTACATGAGATAGTCATTACACTCACAGATTGTGCTGCAGAGCTTGGCTCTCGGGAAGGCACTTTTATTGGTCATGGTGTCTTTCGGAGCTTGCATTGTTCTATTTAGAAGGCAATGGAGATGACACAATGTGTCTGTAAATTTGAGGCGTTTAAAGGTGTTTTCATGGAAGAAAACAATGACTCATCAGTGAGCTTTCTCTTGCCTGTCACTTGCTGCTCCCCTGCATGCAGGGCCCCAGATGCACACATTACCTCTTGTGCTCATATTGTGTGTAAAGATCTGGGGGAAGGGGAGCAGTAATCCATGACTAATGGGCTTCCCCTTACATTGAAAAGCACAGAGGAGCTGAAGGTCAATGTGTGCCCCCCAGAAACAAAGATGGGAATGGGAAGAAAAGGGCAGCTCTCATTGAGATGTCAAGGCAGAAACCCCATACAGCAGGCCCTGCTCTGCTCTCACGCAGGGATGGGGCACAGTGCAACTTCATTTAGTCTTTGGGAAAGGAAAGAGTAGAGAAGACATTCACTGTAATATAAAGGGGTGTAGTGGCCGTGGTCACACTGCGGAAAAAGATGTGTTTACCTCTAGAGAACTCCATGCCCCCCTTTATAGACCCTCATGACATATTTTACACCCTTCACTCTTTTACAAACAACATAAGTTGAGACAACGCCAACCAATTTCCTATTAATTATACAAAACAGCCATGGTTATCATTAATAATTACCATACAATTTACAGAGAGTCATCACTTCAAAGATCTGTCAGGCTTTCTAGGTCTGGAATAGTTCTACATCATTTAATTGACAAAAGCTGTAAAATGCATATGAGATCAATTATGTTCAATAGCATAACTGCGAGTAAGAAAAGCAAATTGATGTGTTATATAACTTTGGATTCTTCTTCAGCCATAGTTGAAAGCATATGAAACAGGACGGGAAGTGGCTTTGGAAGCAGTACATCATCTATACAGCACATTCCTTATCCACTCTCCCGTACTAATATTATACCGTATGTCAATTTGGACCTACTAAGCCTAAGAACAAAGCTGATCATGTGCAGCACACTTATCTTCTTTGTATAGCAATATTCTGCAGCTCAGCAATTCTCTGACATTGTGAAATCTGATATATTTGATTATAATGGTAAAGCAATCCATCTTTATTGTAAATCCATTAAAACACAAATTACAGATAGACTTAGCCGAATCATTTTGGATGATGCCTGTATTCATGGCTGTACAACTAAATTAATGTAAGCCTGAAGTAATGGGAGCTCTGGACGTCTCCTGGTTTCAGTATGCCCCTGAACGACAGAGCCTAAGTGGGCCCCTTTGCAGTGAACTCATGTGGCAGCATTCAAAATTCGGAAACTCCAGTCATTAAATATTCCCTTGTTTATCATATCACACAGCCCCCTTATGATTATTTTACATAGGCCCCCCTCACACCCTATGGATTCATTAGATACAGCCCCCTCACTCCCATGGATTCCTTATGTACAGCCTTATGTGGGCCCCTCCAGCAGCTCTGAGCCCAGGCACTTGCCCCGGTGCCCAGTCATGGCGCTGGCCCTGCTTTGGACACAGGGAAGACAAACAGGAGAATGAGCCCATATTCTGAAAACCTGCCAAACTGGAACCTGCCTACTTATTGGGTCGACCGTAACTGGTGGCTAATAACTGGGCACCGTTCCCTCCCATTGTCAAAGTTCACTCACAAAACAGGACAAACAAATGGAAACACAATTTAGGATGGTAAATGGTCCGGAGTCGCAATAAGGAGAGCAAACGAGCCAAATCATCAAGACATCATGAAATGAATAGTCAATAAAGCAAAGCCAGAGAACAAGAACCAGCGGAATCAAGGAAACAAACTACGGCAGAAGTGGAACAGAACTAGTAATTATATTTGTGCGAGCCAGATACTTATAGTCAGGAGGAACTCTGCTTTAGGTATTAGGAGCAGGAACTCACAGTCACAAGGTCTTAACTCTTGCTGGTCCTACTCTGACTGCAGAAAGATGGGTGTAGCGAATACAATAGACAGGCTGCCACTAGAGCCTAATTCACACTGCTGGACGACTAAATCACAGGAACAGTGAGCGGTTCCTCAATATAGTGCAGACCGAAGAAGATGCACTGAACGTAACAGACACAAACGTAACACCTGAGATGTTTGGGCACATTCACACACAGGGCGCTGGATAGGAAGAGGGATGAGCGCTGCTTACCTCTCCCCTTTCCATAGAGCAGTGCAGGGCAGCCGCCATAGCACAGCAAAATATAGGACATGTCCTATATTCACGGTGCACGTTCATGGAACATGGAAAAATGGTAGCTGCATGCCAGGTCATAGCTCAATGTTGCTTAATAACCTTCTCCTGGTTTGTGTAGACACTGGAGGGAGATTCATCAACATGTCTCTGCCAGAATTCTGGAGTAATTGGGGTGATTGGAGTAAAAGGGTGTGACCTAACCCGTGCGCTTGAAAATTCAGTCTGAGCATCAAAAACGACATCAACTCCACTACAGTTTGTTGTTGTTTTCCCCACCACTGGGACACACAACTATGAATTTTGCTGGCACATTGGTCTAAACCAAGTGATAAAACAAGGTTCAATGAATCTATCCATCTTAGTTTGAAAGAAGTGACAATATAATGGAGGCGTCACAATGTCATATCATAAGAAATGTTTTGGTTTCATATAGCTGAAAAAATTGCTTTCTTTCTGGCTTATATGCCCTTCCATTTGCCACCATTAGCTAGCTCCATGATAATTTTATCATTGGCAGAGCTTAGCAACAGTTGCTACTTGCATTACCTTGCAGCTTGTTTTTTGATGGCTGACCCAGGCTGACCCAGCTGGCAATGATCAGAACAAATGTTTGAGAGGGCCGTTCAGTTCCCTTCATTTAATCCCAACCGTTGCACACTTGGGTGCTGCTTTATTTTGCCTAAAATATGCATTTGTCTAATATAAAATGGTGCACAATTACACAGGCTGGATAATTACATCTTCTTCCCAATATTTGGCCTGATAACACATTAGTGGAAAGGGGCTTTTAACTGTTTGGTATTTTGACCAGATCATCATAGTTGGATGTTCTATAATGTACAACACTATTTTTGGACTCCTCTTTCTCCTCTCTGCCACATAATGTATCATTATGAAATCTCATAGATTTAACCTATTAACCATTTTCCTAATAACAGAGCTGTTTTATTTCCAGGCTAATGGATAGAAGACATAGACATCTAGGGAAGTGAAACCTGAAGTACAAGTGTTGAAGGTGTATGAGAAGGACATGTGACAATTACAAGACCGGCTAATCAAGCTAATCAGTTTGGCGACATTTTGCCGAGCGGTGTATCTGTTCCCTTTCCACATGCCAGCACAATAACAGGGCCGTTCAGACTAATTACTCTAATCCCTTCGATGGCTCATTCCAGCCAGAGTGTCTCCCGCAGATGCAGCTTTGGCCTTGCACGATTTCTAAAGCACATCCACTTGACTTGGCTCCTAAACTTCCCTCCAAGTAGTGAGGCATGAAGCATAAACATCACCAAAAATGTACTTTATTTTAGTAATAGGCTTTTTGAGGATTTATCTTTTCTATATAGTTTGTTTATATGATTCTACCTAGAAACTGAAGAACTGAGACTAAAACAAACTCATTCAAGATAAAAAAAAATGTATCTGAAATCAGTGTAATAAAATCACTACCTTATCAATCAGGGCAAGTTTCTTCTATGACTGAGCAGGATGGGATCCTTCAGAAAATCAGCTTTGAAGTGCTAAAAAAATTAACTATATGAAGTCAGAGAGGCCCCTCTGCTGGGACTGGCTTTCAGGAGAGGGACAACAATCACAGCAGAGGGAGTGTGCTATAATGGATAGCACCCGAGAGGTGAGCTTTCTGCCTCACTAATTTTATACAACTAATTAGCTTATTAATTCAAAGTTGATTTTCTGAATGATGCCACCATAATAGCAAAATCATCTGGAAAGTGTTGATCTGCTTGATCTACTGGTTCTGGCTTATCGGGTAATTTCTGCTGACAGGTTCACTGGTTCTGGACTGTTCCCCCTAAGAACTTTTCATACTGTTAACTGTTCTACAGGCTAGGTCATCAGTGTGTGATTGCTAAAGGTACATCACCTGGATCCTGTAACGATCATCTATTCTGGCAGCATTTGGGTGCCAAATTCTATTCAATAGATGGAGCCAGTAGCAAAATGTTCCATCCGCTATATAGGGGCTATGGCAGGAAACTGCGGCTTTGCTCCTATTTAAGTGTAGAGGGGGAAATAATCAATGACTCAGCCGTAAGCCGAGGGGGGAGGAAGGGAACCATTAATACTAGTATTCTGTTGTACAAAGTCGCAAATTGTAATGCAATTACTTTGTAACATTGTCACAAAAAATTTGTGGGGAAGAAAGGATCACAACGTCAGCATTGGTATAGATAATTTGTGAATAAGATAATAGTCCTTCAGGAATACAAAATTATAAAAACTGTTTCCTTTATTTCATCTTGTTAGAAAAGAAACACATCCACTGCAGTATGGATCATAGGATGACCTACGCATTTCAACCCATCACTTGCACCTCTTACTCATGGTCTAATAGAGATAAGATCCGCAAGCGGAGTTCTGGACGATCATGCATCTGGAGTCAGGAGAGATAGAAGACGAAAGTGGAGATATCCAGGGCTCATTACATCACAGAAAACATACGTTTAACTGCAAAGCAATGCTATTGGTTAAAAACAAGTGTGCAAGGTGTCGCGCTGGACCTGAAAGGAGACTGCACTACAACTTTCCTCCAATCACCACACAGGTAAGTGGGGCCAACTCTTGTCTTTCCAAGGTCCGACTCCGTCCTATTGTTCATCCCACCTATCTGTGTGGTGATTAGAGGAAAGTTGTAGTGCAGTCTCCTTTCAGGTCCGGCGCAACACCTTGCTCTTTTAGGGGCAGAGCCAAGTTTGGCTCCACCCTGTACACTTGTTTTTAACCAGTAGCATTGCTTTGCAGTTGTAGGTGTGTTTTCTGTGACGTAGTGAGTTTGCATAGCGGCCCATTTAAAACAGGTGGGGACACCAGACAAAAACAGGCAAGATGAAGCGCTAAGACAGCGCTAAACGACTCGTCCCACTCACTTTTTGTGGTCTGTTGTCATACCTCTCCCTGTGTAACAAGCATGTGTTTTAACAATGTGAAATAAAGACAAAAGAAATTCATGGTAAGTGCCAACTTTTTTTCTCTACTCTATTTTTTGCACATAGAAACACATTTTGCAAGCTTTGCATTTGTTGAGACTGGCTGTACATACAGATTCAAAGATCACATCATTGTTGTTTAGCCAGGTCAGCTCAGTAACATTCTGGCTTTTACCCTCACATCACTTGTTGAGTTATTGAAATAGAGTACAGTATATTTTCACTCTGGTTCAGTCCCCTGCACTTAAAAGAGTCAATTACGCTCTCCAAAGCCCTATACCACTTTTATACAGATTAATCTAACAGCTGACAAGATTTTCACCAGTAAAGCTAAGAGATAAAATCTTGGCACTGGCTTTGTGGAGTACTAAAAGTAGTAAGCACTCTAGGAGGCCGCCAATGGAGGTGCCAATGTTGCGTCCCAAATTATCACACTTAACTTCACACGTAATTTCATGGATATCAATCAAACCACACTTCACTGCATGCTCAGTGTGTTATCAAATAGCCCCAGTGATAATTTGTGTAAAAAAGGCTTAATTATAAAATAAAAATCTGCTGTTGCAGACAATCATTCTGGAAATGGGAATAGTTTACTCCTTCATATATGGGTACAGTACACAGAATCTTATATATGATGGCTTCAATATAGGGGTATTTTTTTAAAAAAAGATAATCTTAAACTTTAACATATTTATCAAAGTGTCTAATACTGGCTATTTTTAAGAACTAAAGTTTAATTTCAAACCTATTTGTTTGCTAAGTTTACATTAGGAATATTAGGAATATTAGGAACATTAGGAAAGCGCATAGTTTATGGTGCACTTTAGGGGTCTTTCACATTGGCGTTGTTTTTCAGATCTGTAGTTCAGAGATTTTCATGGATACCTCGATGAGCCATTGTTTTTTATGGGTGTTTTCACATTTGCATTTTTTTTTCATTGGATCCGTGGGAAAAAAATATGAAATCTGTTGTTTTTCACTGATGTTGATCATAGAAGGCAATAGAAGTCTATGGGTCTGCAAAAAAGCTCACGACAGTAGAGTTTTTTTTCACTGCTGAAGCTTAGAAAGCACCAAATCTTGACACTAATATAGGCCTATGTATGCTTTAATTTTAGCAGGACAAGCTGGAGTTTTCATTGCTACCATTTCTGGACTCTGCAACCATTTGAGCGCTTTTTATTCAAATTTTTATGTGTTGTGAAATGGAGAAAAAGTGGGCACCTTTTTCATAATTCTGTTTTTATTTTTTTATACAGCTAGCATTTTGGGACCTGGAAATACCTAACATGTGCATGATTTTTTGTTTAATTGTTTATGTTTGTATGATTTTTTTGTGACTTCGGCACTCTGTAACAGATCATGTTCAGTAACAGGTCCTGGAGTCTCATAGGACAGATTGCCCCCCCCCCCCCTGACCTCTAAGGCCGCGGTCACACATACCGCTAGGCGTCCGTTATAATGCGACGCTAGCACACAGGGGGAGGTCCTCGGCCCGAACGCACATGCGTTTCCAGGGAAACACATGCGATTGATAAGCCGATCGCATTAGTTTCTCTGGAAACGCATGTGCGTTCGGGCCGAGGACCGCCCCCTGTGCCCTAGCATCGCATTAGGAACGGACACCTAGCGGTACGTGTGACCGCGGCCTAAGGGTGCAGCAATCCTAGCTAAGATTGCAGCATACATGTGCAGACAGCATTTAAAGGGTGACGATCTGTGCTACTGCCTATACAACTAATAATAATATTAATCTTTATTTATATAGCTGCATCAAATTCCAAAGCGCTTTACAAATCATAGGGGACATATACAACTATAATATTACATTGCAGAGTACAAACCTTCATATGGAACAATAGGAGTGAGGAGCCTTCTCGCAAGAGTTTACAGACTATGAGACTAAGTAAATGAAAAAGATGAACAACAGCTGGAGAACAACAGGTTAGTGAGCAATGGCCTTGACATGTAATGAGCGAGTATCCTGGAGGTCAAAGATTGTAGCTGGTAGGTCATTGAAGTGTAGGATGATCTATCTGAGTTATGGATTCATCTGAATTCTACTGCTGGAACTCGGAAGTATAAAGAACATGTTTCTTCATGTGCTGTAAGAAGGAGCTTCAGAAATGTTTAGAGATAGTGGTATTCTGTCAACGTTTGCAATTAGCATGCCTTCTTTTTGGATGCTCAACATTACATCAGGTTTTCACTATGATGATTGCTCTCCTGCCACAGCAAGGGTTAAGTCATTTATCACTGTCTACACTCAAAGGGGCAGATTTATCAAAAATGTAAGGTATGACGGTGCAGAGACAGACTAGACAGTCTCATACTGCACCACAATTATCAAAGTATCTGATTCTGAATGATAAATCTGGTGCAGTATAAGACTGCAACAAAATTCTGTTGTGAACAGATTGATAAATCTGACCCAAAATGTATATCTGCTTTTACATGTAGTATACTATTAACCTATTAAACTATTAATTACCGTAATCTTCCAGCTTCCTTTACAAGCTGAATGCCTGTGTGGAGTTTGTCTGGAAAGTCTAATCCCTTCACTAAGTACCATAATCTAGACAAATCCATAGGTAGGTCAATGGATGAACAATCATCACATGAACAATCGCTTATGCAGCCATACAAATATTTTTGCTATATCTGCTGCTTCAGTCATTTATTCAGCAAATTGCATGGTAATGTTGGATTCACTAGACAGGAATTTTCGACACATCCTAGTTGCCTCATACTAGTGGCTGACTTACAATCCATGTAAAGAATAAAAATAAGGGATCCCATTTCATGGAACATTTAATGGTGCCACTAGGAAGCAAATTTGTCCCTTGGAAAATAAGCCCTTATACAGACAGTTCTATAAAATAATGTGTATGGCCATGTTTACTCTACACTATAGGAGGCTTGTAGTCAGCAGAGCAATCAGTTAGCCTACAGCTAGCTATAGTGTATGGCCAGCTTAGGTCTTAACTCCTAGCCCAGTCTGGTCCTCTGTCACGACTTCCAGCAGCACTCCCACCTCTGTGGTAAGATTGTGACAAATATCTTTAAAAAAAAACATAAAAGTGACTGATTTGCAGAAATTGTAGACTACTTGTCATGTTAACTGTGTGCTTAATAGAAAATGGGATAGATTTCATCCGGGTCATTTTAAGGCTTTTAGACTTCTCCAGTAAGAAATCTGATTGCATCTTGGAGCCAGAGGGATTTATTTTTCGTCTTTTGAGTTTAGTTGTTTTCTTTGTAGTCTTCTCTATTAAAACAAGGCACAAGTGGTCAGACCAATGGATATACTCCACTCTTCAAATATTATTTATTGCAATCCACATAAAGCTGTCGTCAATAAGGTACTAGTGGAAACTTGCTCAAATAGAATACTATGTCCACAGGTAACCTTCCCATCCCCATTACAGACAAGGTGTACATCATCAGGGCTCTGATGTAATGCAGGACCTACTGTTATCCAAGTGATGGCTGTACGCCCAATGTCTAAAATAAAGCAAAATGTGACTGTATCACCATCCATTTAAAACATAATAATAATTTTCATTTCCTCGCATTATTTTATACCTATCTACATTAAACCTCTTTTGCCAGCCTAGACCTGCAGTTTAAAGAGGACCTGTCATCAGATTTTGACCACCCTGACTAACAATGTCTGTTGATAAAGGGTTACAAGTCCTCCCCATATCACCTAAAGTTAGCTAACAGTGGGACACTGTACCTTAATTGCAGACATTTTTCTGATATGCAAATTAGCTTTTCTGACTCATCTCTGGTATCTCTGACTCCCCATTAGACTGACAGCTCTGTGCCTCTTCAAATCCCTGCTCTGCCTCCTTGTACTTAGGGACTGTCCGCTAATATTTAACTACAGACATATAAAGCTCTATGTACAGATTGGAAATATCAAATACCTGTCACAGCCTCGAAAAAGTCGGAAAGTCCGACGGAAATGCGGCCGTGGACCCATAGTAAAAAAGCAACCCAATTTTCTTTACACGGTGCCTTGTTTCCATTATGACATGTAACCAGTGACATCAGCCTTCTAAGAATAGCAAACTGTACACCATGTATGTGATCACCTGAAATCACAGCAGCCTCCATGGAGGATGGAGAGGAGTAGAAGTCCATGGAGGCTGCTGTGACTTCATGTGGTCAGATATATGCATGGGGTATAGTTTGCTATTAAGAGGCTAAAGTACCTCAGATGATGTCACTCTGGTCACTTGACATGAACTGTGGCCGGTAAGTGTTATCTGTATTATGACCTCCCTTTGTGATCCCAGACCTGACCATGACCTTGCTCCTTCGCTGCCAGGCCTGACCATCTGCTCCACCCCTGACTATGTACCATTGCCCCCTGCCTTGACAATCTGCACGTCCCTGACTATGAGATTGATTGCGGATTCTGTACCTCGACCTCAGCTGCCACTGCGGACAAGTTGCACCTGTGGAACGACCTGGTGGCACCATGCCGCAGCAAGACCAACCCGCTTTGCTTCGGGCTCTGGTGAAAACTGGGTGCCACTTAGATTCTGGTCCCAGGTGTCAGCTTGTTTCATTGTCAGCGGTGGTCCAGGGGGTTCACTACCCCAGAAGCTTGACAATTTGTCCCTCGAGTGAAAAAAACACAAACATAAATATATATACTGCAATGAATGTAGCAAACATATAAATATATTTCAGCAATGAATATACCAAACACAATGATACACGACTATGCCGCAAATATAAATATTTACCACATGACTAAACAGCACACATAAAAATATCCTCCACATATAAATATATACCAAAAATGATTATACTGCAAGCATATGACATGCAGTCAGTATTTAAATGGCCCAGCACTTGCTGTCAGTATAAATGTAAACCAGCAAATGCCCCCAAGCACATACCCCCAGTATATACGGAGACCAAACCAGCATGTACCCCTAGTTCATAGGTAGCTCAGGAAAGCACATGCCCCAAGTATATAGGTAGTCCTGACCAGCACATGTCCCCAGTGTCTAGGTAGCTTAGGCCAGCATATGCCCCCAGTATATAAGTAGCACAAAACATGCCCTCTATGAGGATGAGGGGGTGGCAAAAGAGTTATAAGTTTTAAAAGGGGATAGAAAAAAAATAATTTAATAAATAAAAATGCTTCTGCTTGAACCAGCCATCAGCCACTGGTGTTCTGCAGTAAGGCAGGAGTGATATTACATGCAGACTTCTATATAAAAGAAAGATCCAGAAAAGGAGACACTGAAGATGTGGTCAGAGAGATAAGAAGAAAACCAAGAGAGTGGTTCACAGTATCAAACGCTGCTGAGAGATCCAGTAGAACAAGGAGAGATTAGTGCCCTTTGGATTTAGCAGCGAGGAGATCATTGGAGACTGTAGAAAAAGCAGTTCAGTGGAATGCATAGAGTGGAAACCAGATTGTATGGGATCAAGGAGGGAGTTAGCTGAGAGATAGAAGTTTACTTGAGAATAGACCAGGCGTTCCAGGAGTTTGGAGATGAAAAGGAGATTAGAGACTGGTTGGTAGTTAGCAGCACTGGATGGGTCCAGGGAAGCTTTCTTCAGTAATGGGGTAACAACAGCATGCTTAAAGAAAGAGCAATAGGCACCAGAAGAGAGAGTTTGGGGCGCGTGCCAACGGTGCCGACGACTTTGTTGAAATGTTCTGGACTGAGGGAGGTGCCACCTCATCCCCAATTGCCCAGGGCCCCCTGAAAAGGGAGAATCTCTTCTTTCAAATGAATCATGAATTTTGTTTCTAGGTGCCATGGATCCAAAGATATTCAGGTTTAAAGTGAGAATATCAGGGGCCATTTTTATATAGAAAAAATCTATCCCAACGGCAGTTTAACAGTTAATATCTCTGTTTTCCTAACACTTAGAAACACAAATTTAGATTGCATAAAAGAGGAGAGGAAAAAAGAAGTGAGGTTCTATGTGTCACAGAGCCAGAGATAGAGCCCCCTGAAATGTGTGTCCCCCACCAGATTCTTAATCATCAGGCTGCAGGGAGAATTTGCTGCACACAGGAGCTGCTGCACCTCACAGATAATGGAAATATTCACTTTATATGTTACTACATTTTGAGAAGGGATAATATCAACTAATATTTATGTTTTTAACCCTTCTCTATGCAGAACTATCTAAAAACACACTTTCTCTCTTATTGCCTTTTATTTTGTGATTTTTTTATTGGTAAAATTGACTGATACGATGCACATTCGATTCTCTTCGCCTGATGTGACTACATATTGACACCGCGACCCAGAACATGTCCATAAAGCTATATGTAACACTATCCTCCATTATTTACACCTGTGTTATGACATTCTCACTCAAATTCTTATGAACAGCGAAGGGTTCTGTTATTAAAAATACATTGGCGCACATCTTAAAGTGACTTTTGATATCTCATTAGATTGGTTTATGTATATATAGTTATTTATTTGGGTGACCATTGTGTAAGGGAGCAACAAGGATACATCTGTGTGACGCTCAGTGAATTTTCTGCAGTTCCCTTTGCTGCATATTTTGGTGAATATTCACATGTGGGGTTTAATCCCCTCACATCTTACTGTTTTAGGAAAGTATTTTTTCTTTATATAAGTATCAGGATATGTACATATTTTAGAGGAAATTTTGAATGTTAATTGCCAAATGCATCGCCTGGTTGTCTGATTTCAAAATTCTATAGGCTTTATGACCCCTTTACTGCTTATTCTGTTTTATTGCTATATTTTGCAGGTTGTGACTGTCTTAAAATTTCTAGCTAAAAAACAGATATCTAGTTATTAAAGTTTGAGTGATATTATGTGGATTTATTTATGTGAACATATCAATAGGGAACATTTGTGAACTCTACACATGTCCATCTATTACATTTAGGAGATGTGAAGGTAAATATTTTCTGTTTGGAACAAATTTTTTGCAATCAAAGTAAAATTTTAAGTATTTTTTATAAAATGTTTCAGTTTGAATCAAAATTGCATGAAGGCGCCTATGTCTGTAAACTCGATGCAATTTTGAAAATGGGGCAAGTGTCTGCTTTCAGAAAATATCGGTCCCTGTCCCCAATGGGCCTTAAAGTCTAATCCACCAACCAGTAATTTTTTGGAGTGTGGGAGGAAACCGGAGGAAACCCACAAGACACAGAGAGAACATACAAACTCTTTGCAGATGTTGACCAGCGCTGCAGGGCTGTAGTGCTAACCACTGAGCCACCATGCTCTCCCTATCATCTATCTATCTCCTATAAAAATTATCCAAAATTACAGTTTATTTTACCATATTAAAGGGAGCCTTTTGCTGACTGTGACTGGTCATAAAATAGTTTTATTTTGGGGCCCCACTTTTAGTTTTGCCCAGGGCCCCACTTTGTCTAGAACCGGCCCTGCTTTTAAAGTCGTGATTAGAGATGAGCGAGCACTAAAATGCTCGGGTACTCGTTATTCGAGACAAACTTTTCCCGAATAACGAGCCCCATTGAAGTCAATGGGAGACTCGAGCATTTTTCAAGGGGACCAAGGCTCTGCACAGGGAAGCTTGGCCAAACACCTGGGAACCTCAGAAAAGGATGGAAACACCACGGAAATGGACAGGAAACAGCAGGGGCAGCATGCATGGATGCCTCTGAGGCTGCTTAATCGCACCATTATGCCAAAATTATGGGCAACAGCATGGCCATGACAGAGTGACAGAATGAAGCTAGATAGCATCTAAAACATCCAATAATTGACCCTGACACTATAGGGGACGGCATGCAGAGGCAGCGGCAGCAGCGGCAGGCTAGAGAGTGGCATGGCGACATACCCTAAATGGACTCAGGCTTCAAACCAATGGGTGGCAGAGAGGAACCAAAGGAGGTGAGCAAGAAGCGCTCAAATAATATCGGTACATGATAAAAGTTTGCCAGTATATTTTGTGGATTACACAGCAGGGTGGCGACAAAGTTAACATGGAAGCCATGAAAACAACCCAAAATTCTGCCTGACACAGCTCGTTTGATAAGGGGACCATGTATGCTTACAGTTCATGCCAGTCGCTGCACTGGCTGCCAGTCTCCTTTCGAATACAGTTTAAAATAATAATAACCCTCATCCATAAAGCTCTGTATAATGCTGCACCCCCCTACCTCTCCTCTCTTATCTCAGTCTATCGCCCAACCCGTGCTCTTAGATCCGCCAGTGATCTTAGATTAACCTCTACCCTAGTGCGGACCTCCCACTCGCGTCTCCAAGACTTCTCTAGAGCTGCACCAATTCTATGGAATGCTCTGCCCCGGACTATCAGACTAATACCTAACCTCCAAAGTTTCAAACGTGCTCTTAAAACCCATTTCTTTAGGCAAGCCTATAACACTCATTAACTGCATGAAGTTTTAACTCTTCTACTAACCCGTCCTGTGTCGTCCTCCCATCTGTTATCCAGCAACCAACAGGCACCAGACTTCTCTGCAGTCCCATTCACCCTGGACCTGGTATATAAGATGACGGCTGAGTGGTTCAAGCGACAGCAATTCCATTTATTATATTTTTTTCTATTCCCTAAGAAGAATGGCTTGACCATTAAATATTCTTTTACCTCGTGTTACCCCATCATCTTCATAAACCGTAAGCTCTGGCGAGCAGGGACCTCACTCCTGTTGTTCCATACAAATGTTGTGCTCTGTTACATTACATTTGTATTTGTTTCCTATGATTTGTAAAGCGCTACAGAATATGATGACGCTATATAAATAAAGATTATTATTATTATTATTATGGAGGCAGTGAACTAGTAGTAGATTAAAGGTGCTGCAACTATGTTAGTTGGATCTTGGGATGGAGCTGGCGCTCTGCAGCCAGGCGAGCTTTCGCCAATCCAAGCCCCTGTCTCTAGGCTACTCCCCAAACAGCACTTCTAAGAACCTTTTGTATAAGATCAAGTGTAGTAGCGTTCTTATAAGTTTAGGATATGGCGGGTGAGGGGAATGTAAACAGATGCGCAAGAAGCGCTGAAATAATATCCCTAAATGGTAAAAGTTTGCAAGTATATTTTGTGGATTACACAGCAGGGTGGCGACAAAGTTAACAACTTTGATGTGGAATGCCCTGTAATAGCTCTTGGGCGGTGTGCCTTTTATCGCCTAGGCTCAGCAGTTTCAGCACCGCCTGCTGTCGCTTAGCGACGGCACTGCTGCTGTGCCTAGAGCTACCGACTGATGAAAGTAAATAAGGGGAAACTACACAAAGGTAGCAAGCTGGGCACAAGCACAGTCTATCCAATATGCAGAGATAGAGATCCGGGTGCTATCCTTGTACTCTTACCAGTCGAGTCCAAATGTAGACAACAGAAAATGGCAGCACTCCAATTGTGTGAAAAAAAGGGTGTTTATTCCATCCTATGCAACGTTTCAGCTGTATCCCTGCCTAAATGCACTGAGTTGCCGCCATGTGATTGGCTAATTAGAAATTAAGTGTTAACGAGCAGTTGGATAGGTGTACCTAATAAAGTGGCTGGTGAGTGTAGACAAGCCAGAAATATTGGCGATCGTTTAGTAAAGTCAGATACAGGCCCTCTAAGGACCTTAACACAAAGTACAGGGAGCTTCCCCTGTAGATCTTGTATCAATTGTTCACTGATGTTGAAGGGCGAAACGTTCTCACATGCAGACACGCCATACAAGATACATCATTACCTCACTTGTAATAGTGAATATGTAATTTATATGTTGACTTGCCCCTGTGGCCTGAAATACATTGGCGAAACAATAAATGAGTTTAAAGTGAGAATCTCGCAGCACAGATATACCATACGTAAAAAAACGACGTGATCTTCCGGTTAGCCGTCACTTTTATGAACAAAGACATAATGAATCCCAACTACGGTTTATTCTGATAGACCACATACCTCCGTTAATAAGAGGAGGAGACAGAACCATGCTTTTGAGGAAATGCAAACTTAAATGGATCCATTGGCTGAATATTCTTCAGCCATATGGTCTAAATATTGAAAATAATATCACAAGTGTCATCTAAAGAGATGGGTATTTTTCGGAATTATTTGTGTTTAACCTGATGCCTGTGGTTCTCTTCTCATTGCTCTTGCGTGTAATCACGCAAATCCAGTTATACTAATATTCTCCTTTTTTTGTAGAAATCAAATATGACTCTGTTACCCCCATCGAACGGACCCCCTAAGATCCACGTCTCCAGCATCATCTACACCACAATTTTTCACGTAACTTGTTCCGATAAGTCTGGCCATATTCTACATGTGCAGAGGTGGGACTAGTGTCCACTCGGGCGACTACAGGTACCAGGGCATGGTGCCGCACCTGTCGGTTGGGAGATTGACATGTTGGTAAATGGGTGGCTCCAGGTTAAAAGTGAGCCCTTCTGACATGAGGGACTCACGTGACCAGCCCGAATCACCTGTGCCCTTCTATGTATTTTTATACTTACCCTCTCGCATGCAGTGTAGATAAGACTTTGAACAGGTTATGCCCCTATCCAAAATGGCTGCCGTCATCTCCACGAGTGGACAGCGCATGCGTGCAGAGCACCACCTCTGGGATACACTCCTCCTTCTAGCACTTCCGGTTTCACGGAGGTTGCCTCGCTCATGTCCGGCCAACGGAGAACAACAGCGCGCCAGTACAGGTGATCCCAGAATTGACGGATTTTTCAATGAACAAGAGGAGACGTGGGCAGGATTCTCGAGCCAACGGGCGGATTTTACTCTCTACATTTTGCACTATGTCACTTTATTTGTATACTATTGAGAATTACAATGCACTTTGTAAAGGTATTTATTTATCTTCATAATCCCACTATTGCACGTTATATATTCATTTTTTACACTGTATATGAATTTTTGTCATTATGTGTCTGACCAATCAGAGTGTAGATTGGTCCTTACATACCTGGATATGTACTTGTCACTTTATGCTTGAAAAAGGTGTGCAATCACACCGAAACGTTGCATTTATGGAATAAAGATACACCCGTTTTTCACTGCCTTTTACATCTATCTATCTATCTATCTATCTATCTATCTATCTATTTATCTATGTATATCCTATCTCTCTACATATCTAAGTAAGACTTCAGCAAAGCACATGATGGGACAGCTTGGAGAGTCTCTCCTGCCATTTCCTGCTGTGGAGTGTGAGGTGATGGGGGGAGGGCTGTAATCGCTCTGCAGTTTGTGTCTGTGTGGATTATTTGTGTAGGAGTTTAATACATTAGTTAGGGCTTCTCTCTGCACATGACAGTGCTGGAGCTGTGGGCTCTGAGGTTATCAGCTGTGAGCGCAGAGCGGACAGGTGGGTGTGTCTCTACCTATCTGAGCTATCTGAGCTCAGCTCAGCTATCTGAGGAGTCACTAACAACAGGGGAAGGCTGCTGAATACAAGAGGAAAGAACAAGATTTGGCAAAATGGCTTAAAATGACCCGCCCTGCAACATATCAAAAGTTTTTTAAAATGACGGTTACACTTTAAGGCAAATTTCGACCTGAAAATACTTACAAATTAAATACAATCTAAATCAATTGTATGAATGAAACTTGCAGTGAATACTTTTGAGGATGTCAGCTTCCCTATGTTTATAATTTATAGTGTAAAAAAGCTTTGGTACATTCTCTTTTCTGCAAAAGGAACACCAGAATTTGTACTAGATAGAGCCTTTAGTCTGGAGAGATTTCTATCATCATCACACTGATACCTTTCATCCATTTACGATTCAAAAATAAAATATGACAGAGAAAATGTTCTGATTTTTCTCTTTCTGTGATCTAAAGATAATTAAACTGTAGAATAGAGAAATCAAACATCATTTTCAGTAGTTCATTTTAAACCTGTCAGAAATCTTTGTATGGCGTCAACAAAGCCAATCTAATTGCAATGGTCATTTTCTCTGTTGCTAGTTATAAAGGCCATTCTAGTTGGCCCTATTGTGTATGTGTTTGAGATGGAGAGATTAAAATGTAAGCCTCAATGAGGACAGATACTGATGTGAATTATAACACTATATAGAGCAACAAAATATACAACTATTTATAAACATTTTCTTATTTAAAGGGAACCTGACAGCAGAATTTTATATGGCATGAGTAGCTAAGTAGATTCATAGACAACAGAAAATGGCAGCACTCCATTTATGTGAAAAAAAGGGTGTTTATTCCATCCTATGCAACGTTTCAGCTGTATCCCAGCCTTTGTCAAGCATCATGTGAGGTGTTACAAACAAGCATATAAAGGCACAGGCCAGTGCCATCATCAGTGGGTCATTAACATATTCGTGCAAAAATATCAAGAATCACTTAGAGAAGTATATACATACAGATATCCAAACACATCAAAGTTACATAATAACAGTTGTATGTACATCAAAAGACATAAATAGTGAAAAAGTGCAAGGACTTGTCTAGATATTAATTAATGTATGCAATCACCTGTGTGATGAGGGATGTAGGATACCCTCCTGACCAACCAAGAGTAGCAAGAGCGATTAGCGTCAGATGAACGTGACTAGCACATGTCAGTGTTATCGTGAAGAGCCATGTAAACAATAGACGCGTGCACCAGAATACACGGCGCATGCGCATAAATAAATGGCGCATGCACGTGCGCACAGATAAATGGCGCATGCGCACCAAAGGAGTGCGCCATCTTGTGTCCAAACTGCGACACATATATGGCGTATGCGCACAAGTTAAATTCAGAACAAAGCAGCCATCTCAAATGAGGTCAATAATAGATGAGATCAGACCTAAAGATAACGGACTGAAGTGGGGAGAAAAGATTTGGAAGGCTGATATACCAAACAAAAGTGTAGATATACGTGTTAACACTGGTGTCTATGGCCTAAGACGGTGTCAAATATGACACCTAAAAAAGAAAACCAGGTAGTCACAAAATATGGGCTGGGTATATGAGTGAAAAGAAGAATAGGAGACCGCAAAAAGATGAGTCACAATGAGTCAGTCCCACAGACGTGGGTGTGACACAAGTGTGGGGTAAGTCACCCTGTAGTCAGAAGGGAATACCGACTGATCGCAAGGGACAGCCCTCTCCTCAATAGCGGAACCCTATCTAAAAAAAAGCCCTAGTGGTTACCTAGAATCTAAATGTAAATTGCCAACCAGTGACACTGCGCCAAAGAGAACTCAGAAAAAAAGTCTAATATGCTCAAACGATAACACCATGACATGTAATTTAGAGATTGTTTACATGGCTCTTCACGATAACACTGACATGTGCTAGTCGCGAATAGCGGAACCCTATCTAAAAAGCCCTAGTGGTTACCTAGAATCTAAATGTAAATTGCCAACCAGTGACACTGCGCCTAAGAGAACTCAGAAGAAAAAGTCTAATATGCTCAAACGATAACACCATGACATGTAATTTAGAGATGGTTAAGTTACGGAACAAGAGAAATCTCGTTAATACGGAAAGGACTTTTGTCAGGAGGGGTCCATATGTTGTAGACAAGTATATTCAAGTGCAAGTGGTTCATAGTGCAGATAGGTGCAGAAGTGTTTCAAAGTGATGTATAATCTGAAAAAAAAAGAGACAAAGTATTAAAATCTTATGGTATTGTCATAACACCAATACCTAAACAAAAGAGGGAAGTCACAGGTAGTGGGTCAGAATATGAAGGCAAACAAGGATCCCTAGAACAAACCACTAGTTTTGAAATCCACATTGAGGCCATTGGGTTTCAAGGTATTGAGTTTATAAATCCACTCCAATTCTCTCCTTTTGAGTAACCTCATACGGTCCCCACCTCTCCTAAGTGGTGGGATCCTGTCTATCAGTTGGAATCGTAGTTGGTTTTCCCTGTGTCCACATTCATTGAAATGTTTGGGCACAGGGAGGTCCTTTCTACCAGCTCTGATCGTATAGCGGTGTTGGTTTAGACGGGTCTTGAAATCCAGTGTCGTTTCACCTACGTACCAAAGGTTACAAGGACACTGTAGCAAATATACGACATGGTCAGAATCGCACGTTAGGAAATGTTTGATCTCAAATTTGACATTAGTGGTTGGGTGTATGAACACATTCCCTTTGAGCATCATCGTGCAGTTGATGCATTTTAGGCATGGAAAGCAACCCATTTTAGGTGGGGCAAAAAAGGTTTGTCTTAGTTTTTTACCAGAGCCTACATCGGCCCTAACTAATTTGTCTTTAAGACTAGGTGTACGTCTGTACAAAAATAAAGGTGGGGCATCAAATTCCAAAATATTGGGATAGGCATCGGTAAGGATATGCCAATTACGGGAAATAATTTTGTTAATCTCGCCACTAGGCTCCGTGTACGTAGACACGAACGGGATACGTTGAGTCCCCGCTTTTTTGATTTTAGGTTGTAGGAGGGCAGTTCTGTCTAGTGATTGAGCCCTTGTTTTATGTTCCTCTATAATACTCATAGGGTACCCACGGGTCTTGAATTTAGAGGTCAGAGTGGTGAAGTTCTTGTCAAGTAAGGTATCATCCTACACAATACGTTTGGTTCTCAGAAACTGGCTATATGGCAATGACCTTACCATTTTTCTGGGATGGTTGCTCTTAAAGTGAAGAAGATTATTTTTGTCTGTAGATTTAACAAACAAATCCGTTACAATTTTACCATTGACCAGTTTAACATTTACATCAAGAAACTGTATCATCTCACGGGACCAAACAAGTGTGAACTGTACATCATTATCCACATTGTTCAAAAATGTCTGAAACCACAAAAGTTCATCAATGTTACCCTTCCAGATAAGGAAGATGTCGTCTATGTAACGCCACCACTGCATAACATGTGCAAAGTGGTGGGATACATAGACTGATGTCTCCTCAAAATTGCTCATAAAGATGTTGGCGTAGGTTGGGGCGATATTCGCCCCATCGCCGTCCCTCTTAACTGAACATAAAACGAGTCCTGGAAGAGAAAGTAGTTACAGGTCAGTACAAGTTCTAACAATTCCATAACAAAGCAGGTGACAGGTGTAGGGTAGTCGGTATTGTCAAGTTTGCTCCTGACTGCCATCAAACCTCTGTCATGATTGATTGAGGTGTAGAGGCTAACCACGTCAAAGGAGGCTAAAATAACATCATTAGGTAATGTGTCAATGTTTTGAAGTTTTGTTAAGAAATCCCCTGTATCTAAAATGTATGAGGGAGTTTCAACAGCGAAAGGTCTCAGAAATTTATCGAGAAAGATGGCTAGATTCTAGGTAACCACTAGGGCTTTTTAGATAGGGTTCCGCTAGATTCTAGGTAACCACTAGGGCTTTTTAGATAGGGTTCCGCTATTGAGGAGAGGTTTGTCCCTTGCGATCAGTCGGTATTCCCTTCTGACTACAGGGTGACTTACCCTACACTTGTGTCACACCCACGTCTGTGGGTCTGACTCATTGTGACTCATCTTTTTGCGGTCTCCTATTCTTCTTTTCACTCATATACCCAGCCCATATTTTGTGACTACCTGGTTTTCTTTTTTAGGTGTCATATTTGACACCGTCTTAGGCCATAGACACCAGTGTTAACACCTATATCTACACCTTTGTTTGGTATATCAGCCTTCCAAATCTTCTCTCCCCACTTCAGTCCGTTATCTTTAGGTCTGATCTCATCTATTATTGACCTCATTTGAGATGGCTGCTTTGTTCTGAATTTAACTTGTGCGCATGCGCCATATATGTGTCGCAGTTTGGACACAAGATGGCGCACCCCTAGTTACATCTTTTGGTGCGCATGCGCCATTTATTTGTGCGCACGTGCATGCGCCATTTATTTATGCGCATGCGCCGTGTATTCTGGCGCACGCGTCTATTGTTTACATGGCTCTTCACGATAACACTGACATGTGCTAGTCGCGTTCATCTGACGCTAATCGCTCTTGCGACTCTTGGTTGGTCAGGAGGGTATCCTACATCCCTCATCACACAGGTGATTGCATACATTAATTAATATTTAGACAAGTCTCTGCACTTTTTCACTATTTATGCCTTTTGATGTACATACAACTGTTATTATGTAACTTTGATGTACTTGGATATCTGTATGTATATACTTTTCTAAGTGATTCCTGATATTTTTGCACGAATATGTTAATGATCCACTGATGATGTCACTGGCTTGTTCCTTTATATGCTTGTTTGTAACACCTCACATGATGCTTGACAAAGGCTGGGATACAGCTGAAACGTTGCATAGGATGGAATAAACACCCTTTTTTCACACAATTGGAGTGCTGCCATTTTCTGTTGTCTATATATATATATATATATATATATATACACACAACTCTCAGTAAATCATCATATCAGTCATCCCAGTGATGAAAATATATTTATTTCCCACTGTAATAAATATACATATACACTTCGTCAATAATTGGAATATACACTCACACCGTCCCACTTTATGGTACCACTGTCCAACTGCTGATTCGTTAACACTTAATTTCTAAATCAGACCAATCACATGGCGGCAACTCGTGCATTTAGGCATGAGACATGGTGACAGACTCTCCTGCAGTTCAACAAACCGAGCATCAGCTATGGGGGAACGAAAGGTGATTGAGTGCCTTTGAACGTGGCATGGTTTGTTTGGTGCAAAGGGCTGGTCTGAGTAATTTCAGAAAACTGCTGTATCTATTGGATTTTCACGCACAACCTTCTAACTACGGTTTACAGGGTTGGTCCGAAAAGAAAATATCCAGTGAGCGGCAGTTCTTGGGCAGAAATGGCCGTTGATGCCAGAGGTCAGAGGGAATGGGCAGACTGGTTGAGCTGATAGAAAGGCAACAGTACTTAAATTGCCACCCCCGTATTCAAACCAAGGTAGGCAGAAGAGCATCTCGGAACGCACGTACTTCACTTTGAGGCGATGAGCTACGCAGCAGAAGACCACACCGGTGCCCACTCCTTTCGCTAAGAACAGGAAACTGAGGCTACAATTTGCACAAGCTCATCAAAATTGGCCAGTAGAAGATGGAAAAAACGTTGCCTGGTCTGATGAGTCTCGATTTCTCTGCTGCGACTTTCGGATGGTAGGGTCGAATTTGGCATCAACAACATGAAAGCATGTATCCATCCTGCCTTGTATCAACGTTCAGGCTGGTGGTGGTGGTGTCATGGTTGGGGGGAATATTTTTCTCGTCACTCTTTGGGCCCCTTGGTACCATTGAGCATCGTTGCAATGCAACGCCAAGCACCTACCTGAGTATTGTTGCTGACCATCGTCCATCCCTTTATGACCACATGTACCCAACATCTGATGGCTACTTCATACAGGATAATGCGCCAATGTCATAAAAGCTGAATCATCTCATACTGGTTTCTGACATGACAATGATTTCACTGTACTCATGGCTCCACAGTCACCAGTCTCAATCCATAGAGCTCTTTGGGGATGTGGTGGAACGGGAGATTCGCATCAAGGAGTGCAGCCGACAAATCTGCGGCAACTGTGTGATGCCATCATGTCATATGGACCAAAATCTCTGAGGAATGCTCCACCACCTTGTTTAATTCTATCCCCGAAGAATTTGAGGCAGTTCTGAAGGCAAAGACAGGGTCCAACCCGTTACTAGCATGATGTACCTAATAAAGTGGCCGTGGTGTTGTATACTGCTATACCATAATACATACTGGCATACAGCCTGCCAGAATACATACATACAGCCCCCAGGAATGCACACAGTATATATCCAGTCCCCAGTGTAATAACAAACAATAAATTTTACTTACCGCTTCTGTTTCCCCTGTCGGTGTGTGCACTGCCCCCCTCCTCCTCCAAGCATTCAGGCGACTGACGCAGTGTGAAATACTGAGCCCCAGCACCAGGTCCTGACATCCTGGCACTCTTTGGTCTAGGCAGTAGCACACAAATCCTTGGGTGCACCTTTGACTCGCTCGCACCTTATCTGTAGGTAGACCTCTCATCACTTTCCTCTCCTCTCACTGGTGCCTACTTCCACAATGGGGTCACAAATGTGTTCCCATTAAAATACTTTAATGTTAATTGTTTGTGTAATACAAAAGTTATAACAATTTGGGATACAGCTGAAACGTTGCATAGGATGGAATAAACACCCTTTTTTCACACAATTGGAGTGCTGCCATTTTCTGTTGTCTATATATATATATATATATATATATATACACACAACTCTCAGTAAATCATATATCAGCTCCCCAGTGATGAAAATATATTTATTTCCCACTGTAATAAATATACATATACAGCTTCGTCAATAATGAATATACACTCACCGGCCACTTTATTAGGTACACCTGTCCAACTGCGTCGTTCGCAACGACTTACAATCCTAATTCAGCCCATCACATGGCGGCAACTCGTGCATTTAGGCATGTGACATGGCCAGACAATCTCCTGCAGTTCAAACACCGAGCACATGTATGGGGAAGAAAGGTGATTTGAGTGCCTTTGAACGTGGCATGGTTGTTGGTTGCCAGAAGGGCTGGTCTGAGTTTTCAGAAAACTGCTGATCTATTGGGATTTTCACCACAACCATCTCTATTTAGGTTTACGGAGAATGGTCCGAAAAAGAAAAACTCCAGTGAGCGGCAGTTCTTTGGGCAGAATGCCTCTTGATGCCAGAGGTCAGAGAGATGGGCAGTACTGGTTCAGCTGATAGAAAGGCAACAGTGACTTAAATTACGCCCCCCCGTTCAACCAAGGTAGGCAGAAGAGCATCTCTGAACCACGTACGTCGAACTTGAGGGCAGATAGCTACAGCAGCAGAAGACCACACCGGTGCCACTCCTTTCACTAAGACAGGAAACTGAGGCTACAATTTGCACAAGCTCATCGAAATTGGACAGTAGAAGGGAAAACGTTGCCTGGTCTGATGAGTCTCGATTTCTGCTGCGACATTCGGATGGTAGGGTCAGAATTTGGCATCAACAACAGAAAGCAGGATCCATCCTGCCTGTATCAACGTTCATAGGCTGGTGGTGGTGGTGTCATGGTGTGGGGAATATTTTTCTGGCACTCTTTGGGCCCCTTGGTACCAATTGAGCATCGTTGCAGCAACGCCACACCTACCTGAGTATTGTTGCTGACCATGTCCCATCCCTTTATGACCACAATGTACCCAACATCTGATGGCTACTGTTCAGCAGGATAATGCGCCATGTCATAAAGCTGGAATCATCTCAGACTGGTTTCTTGAACATGACAATGGTTCACTACGTACTCATGGCCTCCACAGTCACCAGATCTCAATCCAATAGAGCATCTTTGGGATGTGGTGGAACGGGAGATTCGCATCAGGATGTGCAGCCGACAAATCTCGGCAACTGTGTGATGCCATCATGTCAATATGGACCAAAATCTCTGAGGAATGCTTCCAACAGCCACCTTGTTGAATCTATGCCACGAAGAATTGAGGCAGTTCTGAAGGCAAAAGGGGGTCCAACCCGTTGCTAGCATGGCGTACCTAATAAAGTGGCCGGTGAGTGTATGTACT
Source organism: Engystomops pustulosus (assembly GCA_019512145.1). NCBI lineage: Eukaryota > Metazoa > Chordata > Amphibia > Anura > Leptodactylidae > Engystomops > Engystomops pustulosus. The sequence goes on along the minus strand of CM033644.1, from coordinate 156,907,149 downwards.
GCTATACCAATAATACATACTGTATATACAGCCTCCAGAAATACATACATACAGCCCCCAGGAATGCACACAGTATATATCCAGTCCCCAGTGTAATAACAAAACAATAAAATTTTACTTACCTTCTTCTGTTCCCTCGGTGTGTAGCACTGCCCCCTCCTCCTTCCAGCAGTCAGGCGACTGACGCAGTGTGAAATCACTGAGCCGCAAGCACCAGGTCGCTGACATCCTGTGCACTCTTTGGTCTATGGCAGAGCACACAAGATCCTTGGGTGCACATTGACTCCTCGCACCTTATCTGTAGGTAGACCTCTCATCACTTCCTCTCACTGGTGCCTATCTTCCACAATGGGGTCACAAATGGTGTTCCCATTAAAATACTTTAATGTTAATTGTTTGTGTAATAAAAAGTTATACAATTTTCCAATATATTTTCTGTATCAATTGTATCACCATTTTCTAGATCTCTGCTTGCTGTCACTGTATAGAAAGCTTCTGTGTTTACTTCCAGTGGATAGAAATCTGACCATGGTCACACAGGTGCACGGCTCGTTAATATCAGAAAGAGTAATCAGAGCTGTGGGTTATAGCGAGCTGTGCACCTGTGAGTGCTAACTCCAGACTCCCCATTTATGGCTTAATTCACATTCCAATTTTCTGGTTAATATTTGGAAGAGGAAACCAGTAATAGAACATTGATAGAAGACAATAATGGAAAAATGTTTACATAATCCCTGGTTTTGTTTTAAAATATGTTTTACAGATTTTATTAAACTTTTAACATAGTATAACATATAACATATATTTGACCACCACTGGTCAAATACCACTTCATGGACTTTAATCATTTACATACCCTCCAGCTGTGAACATTACTTCAGTGCATTAACAAGGTATCTGTCTTCATGTAGATTGGTGAAATTAATCTTTTGTTGACTATTTGATTCTAGGGTTGGTTTTCTTAATTTAAGTAAACATTAATGAATAAGTTTATAGGTTAAAAATCTCCCTCTCTGTAGCTATCCTTGAATATGATTTGTAATACACATCTAAGTAAGACTTCAGCAAGTCTTCATGTTTATGACGTGTAGAAGTAACCAGCTCTTGGAAGTGACTCAAAATGAGGTTTTATAATAATCCAATAAAAATCATAACATGCAATTTGTTGGTTACAAAAATGTATTCCTACATGAAGGAAGCTGGGAGGTCTTGCTGTACCAATGTAAAGCCCCTTTGTATCTACTACGCCTGGGTGTTTTCATCATAATGAGACACAGCTTTCTCCTGCACACAGTGACTCAGATACCAGAAACCTGTATATACAAACAAATGTGTCCCCACAGTATATCCTGCCTGTGTATTCTACTCAGAGATAATGGTACAACTGTTCCAGTGCTGCCGGAGAGAGAGGGTATAGTCCAATTTCAACAGATTTTTCTTTTTTTTGAATATTTGCCAGTTTCAACATTTCTCATCTAAATATGAATACATTTAACACAATAATGTAAGGTCCTCTATTCATTTAGCAGCTTTAATGTGACTGGGCAAGTGGAACAAGAGAGAGAGTGCCAAAATTAGAAAGTCATGCTAGGAAGCCCTGGCTAGAAGTGGAGAGGAGATCCTGCAATGAATGTGAAACTTGTCTGTGTTCCACTCAAAATGCATAATTGAGGTGTCCTTTAACCAGGACTGGTTCTAGCCTTTTAGCTGTTTAAGGCAAAAATTGAAACAAGGTCAACCCCTGAGTCCCTGCTATATTCAGCTTACCAAAATTTCTGATGCTTCTACAAATGCTGATGCTGTCTCACACACTACTAGGTTAGTCAGTGACACAGACATTAGTGCCAACTAGATCCGTACAGGTGATGATCTACTAAGTCAGGAAGGAGACTGTATTATGATTTCTCTCTGTAGTGACTTTTCACTGCTGAATTCTCTGCCAGATGTCTTCAACTCCTTGCAGGGAATCCCCACACTATGTACCTAAAATACCACAGTCCCTTAAAGTACAATGTCACTTGGATAACAGTGCTACTAATTAATATATACCCCTAACAACACAACTGAAAACACAACTAAAACATCCTATGTATAGCTCCCTGAATAACTTAAAGTATGTACAGCACCAACAATGTATTAAATATGCCAGACCTCCCTTATATATAGCCAGGCAACCTCATAGATGGCAGGATCCCTCCATAGATAGTATATATAGGCAGGACCCCTAACCCCCATAGATAGTACCATATATACAGGCAGACCCCCCACATAGATTGTAAATACAGGCAGGACCCCTATAGATAGAATAAACAGCAGGATACCCCCTAAAGATAGTCTATATAGGTAGGAAATTCTCCATAGACAGTATATACAGGAAGGATTCCCTATCCCCAGATAGATAATATATACTTCAAAAAAATAATAAAACTAATACTTGACTCCAGCCATAGTGCTCCCTCGATGCTGCAATCTCCTCCACTTCTCCTGCTCTTCAGCCACGCCGTCCTGTGTCATGCAATGCGGTGTAGACATACACATCTTTGCTGTGCCACTATACCGGTCGATTACTGATGTGCCTGGATAAGGCCAGCAATTACGGGGAAGTGGGCATTCTTAGGGTTAGGAGAACTTGACTTCAATTCTGAGCGCCCCACCTCCTTGACATTATACAACCAAATTGCATAACTATTCAATGTTCACTTTCTGTGTGATGCATCCACACATGATCAAGTAAGTTGTTAACATACTGGCAGAGGTTTTTAAGGACAATTGTTGACAGGTTGACCTTTAACAACGCATGTACAGCGAAAAGTTTTAAAACCTCCTGGCTCATTGGCTGTGCATAGGTTTCAGCACCAATCCTGCATGTTTACCTCTTTTAATCCCATGGTCAACTGCAAAACATAAAATAGCTATTATTCAACCATCACTACTATACCCTACTGGAGTATTGCAGTGTAGACAATGAGCGATCAGACCCTCTAAAGTTCCAGCAGCTTAAAATGTGAAACAATTAAATAAAATCACTGCCTTTATTTATACGGAACAATATTAAACAGGCAAAAACATACAAATGTTAGACATCCTCTCTTAAAATGCCTTATCAATCTCAATATTTAAACAAACTTAATAAAAAAGTTTAAAAAAACTTAATAATGAAAAAAAAATCTTCCAAATTGCCGCTTTTTAGCCATTTCACCAGCCACAAGAATTTGAATAAAAAGTTGTCTAAAAGTTACCAAATTGGTGTCAATGAAAACACTTATCCCATGAAACCATACACTCACATTTGGCATCTTCCATAAGGACTACACAGTGAAAAAAATAAAATAAAAGCCTGTAAGAAAAGTGTGTGATTTTTATTCCAGCTTCCCAGTTCACTTGTTGAATATTCAACACTGTCACTAGGAAGTACAATTTACATCCCAGATAACAAGCCCCCATACTACTGCTCTGTAAGCTGAAAAATATAAAAGTTTTATTTTTTTTTGCCGTCTCTGTTTGTGCTATCATTTCTCAACTGTATGGTAGTCTGTGTACTGCATAACACTGACTGGCACTCCTTTGATAAATGTAGATTTTTTTCTGTGCTTTTATACCCCTGTATGATATACTTAAAGCATGAGATTGTTAATCTCACTTTATATACTTTCAAAATGTATTTATTTTGCACCATCCATAGCAGTTCCAGAATCTGTTTTGACCACACAAAGCTGGACACAGTTTAAAGAGAACCTGTCATCGTCAGTAACAATGCCTGCTGATAAAGGGTTACAAGTCCTCCCCATATAACCTAAAATCAGCTGCCAGTGGACCACTGTACCTTAATTACAGACATTTTTCCTGTAAAATTAGCTTTTGTGACTCATGTCTGGTATCTGTGACTCTTCTCTCTCCCGAGCTGCCAGTGAACCCCGCCCCATTATTCTGACTGACACCTCTGTGTCTCTTCACATAATTCTCTGCCATGTTGTACTTCCTTGTAGTCCTATTCAACTACAGTCATATAAAGCTATATGTAAAGATGGGAAATATTGTGTCAATTTATTTAAACGTTGCCTTGTGTTACATTCATGACATGTGACCACTGGTCCTTTAACCTTCTAATAATAGCAAACTGTACCCCATGTATGTGATCACATGAAATCACAGCAACCTCCATGAAGGTTGGAGAGGAGTAGAAGTCCATGGAAGCAGCTGTGACTTCATGTGGTCAAATACATGCATGGGATACAGTTTGCTATTATTAAGAGGCTTAAGGACCTGAGATGATGTCACTCTGGTCACATGACATGAACGATGACCAGACAGGAGGCATAAAGCACGGAGAGGATTAGACGGGAGGGGCTGGCTGAGAAGGACACACCCCCTCTGATTCCAGGTAATATAAGATAAAAGGTAATTTATGTGGATGTAAGTGAAACAATTTGTAGCTAAAAGAAGGGTGTCATGCAGTTATTAGGGCTCCATAGGAACCTGTCACACTAGCTTTATATGTGCAAATGTGGTGACAGGTTCCCTTTAAGGTATTGTCACTGGAGATCTGTGTAATCAGATCTTTGTGTTTGTTGTCAGTAATGGCAGGACTGTGAACAGGAAAGTTATATGTCTGGAGGTCCTGCAAGGGCTCTGGATGGATCTTTCAGCTACAAGAGCTTTTTACTCTCTGTGCTGTGCTGCTCCACAGCCCCTCCTCTCTAATATAAGCAGGAGCTGTACCAGGATTTTGGATGAATGCTTACACAGTCATTAAGAGCGGAAGGGATGAGCTGTGGAACAGTTCATTCCAAAGAGAGAAAACTCTTCAGTCTGAAAGACCTGTCCAGAGCACTTGCTGCAAACTTGGATTAAAAGTTCACTTTTCACAGGCCTGGTGCTACTTCCTGTACACATGGAGGTATGACTACTTCGCATGGTCAAAACTTGCGACAAATTCCCTTTAATCCCTTTTGCAGGACATTGGTCTTTGAGGAGCTAGTGTTGGGCTGTGTTATCGCTAACATCCGCGATAGGAAAAGCTCTGATCCCAAGTGTTTAACCCCTTTAGGCACCGAGGACAAACATGGACCACAATGTCTAAGTGCCTGTACTATGAACCCCAAATATGTACAAATGAAATCAACAGGTCTTTTCAGAAGAAAATAAGCCCTCACACAGCCACATTGACAAAAAATTCTAAAGTTATGGCGCTTGGAAGATGGAGATGTAAAAAGTTGTTTTACCCCATAACTATGTAATTATGCAAATGAAGGTAATTTTTTAAAAAAAACTATAAGGTTGGTATTGCTGTATGTGTAGTGGCCCCGAAAAGCTATTATTTTATTTAGGTCGACGATGTAGGCAGACATTTTTTTTATTCGAAAAAACAATGGTAGATTTGTGTTCTTCTTTAAATGTACAGAAAGAGTTAATAAAAGTTCACCAGTAGAACATATGAATCCCACAATTCTGCCATTAAAAGCTAAATTTCTCCCCCGAATAAAAAACCCCAAACAGCTATAGTAAACGAAAAATATGAAAGTTATATATAGGAATTGACAAAAAATAGCCTGGGCATTAAAGTGGAAAACAAGTGCGGATAAGGGCAAAAAATCTTAACAATAATAAAACAAAAATAAATTCTTTAGATTTCAATGAAGCATTATACAAAACAATGTAGCAAAATATTGGCGATGGGGTGAGTATTTTGTACCATTGCCGGGACTAACATGATCGTTATAACTGTTACCTTCTCATAGCAGGTCTGATATCTTTGGGTTCAGTGGTCATGTAATACAGTGCTCCTATTGTATTGAGCAGGTTCCTGGTATGTGTGGCCTATCCTAAATCCAGCTTTCTTAGTGTGATTTCCTCTAAGTGGTCTAGGAACAAACACAGTTTCTACATACTAGCAAACACTTGTATACCTTGCTTTGTTTTGAGAGCAAATCCACACATGGTTAATCCTCAGTTAATCTGGCTCAAACATTCCTCCACTGGTGTCTATTCTGTGTCTTATCACGGCATTGATTACGGAGAATTAGGTCTCATGCAGCAGTGCCACTTCTGTGCTATCGCTGGCAAAGCATCTAATGCAGGCTAAGGAAATGATTAGCAGTACCACAGAAGAGTCAATGAGAAACACAACGAGAGTCAATCACACGCACAGTGCAAAGGGCATCATGATGTTTAGTTCTGTGTTTTGCTATTTTTTTCTATGAAACATATTATTTATTGCAAATTAGTAGAAATTATATTACTATTATATTAGTTATATATATTTTACACAATTGAAACGCTTCATACCCTAGTTTAAAAATCCATGTCCATGAGGAACATTCATAGAACCAAAAGTTGACCATTGTACATTTTTCCTTAAAGGTTATCTACCACAAGAATGAAGGACTGTATGCAAATAAGCCTAAGGGGCTACAGGTTCCATAGGTGTTAATTGCATACAACCTTTCATCCTGGTGGTAGATGTCCTTTAAAGGTTTGGTCTACTTCAACCCCACCAACAATGTTGCCCATTCTTTCCACTCCCCTTCTATTTGTATTTCATTGGTCTGTAAATATGATATCTTAAAACTTTAAATGCCATAGGGGATTTTAAAGAGTTGACATCCACAATCGGTGTCAGCACCCATCACAGGTGTTAATGGTGAGAGGCTGAGCCGAACCCAGAACCAGATCAAAACTTCAAATGAAGTTTGGGGTTGGGTCCAGGACCCGCACTTTTCTGCTCAGATCTGTTGAACACTAATTGTGGCCTCCAGAAACTAGCAAATCTATTTGTTGGTTCAAAGATTCAGCACAAATCTGAAATTTCTCAGGCACCACAATGAAGCTGTATGTTTCCTGCTTCGCTTGTGAAATGGCGGCTAGCTACAGCTGTCACTAATCCCAGAGATTAGGGAGGGGGGATGACTAAGGGAAAACTAAAAAAATTGTAAAAAATTAAAAAAAAAAACCAAACAATAATCTTTTCATGAAAAGTTTGGTTTTGGCTCTGGCCAAATAGACTCAGTTAATCTTGGATGATTCACTCATCTCTATTGGCCTCATAGCTTCTAAGCTCTTGGTATTCTGTGATTGGGTTATTATGTCTAATTATTATATCTAAGGCTGGATTCACACTGCCGTATGGGGGGCGTATATACAGCCGACGTATATATGGCATATATACACTCACCGGCCACTTTATTAGGTACACCATGCTAGTAACAGGTTGGACCCCTTTTGCCTTCAGAACTGCCTCAATTCTTCGTGGCATAGATTCAACAAGGTGCTGGAAGCATTCCTCAGAGATTTTGGTCCATATTGACATGATGGCATCACACAGTTGTCGCAGATTTGTCGGCTGCACATCCATGATGCGAATCTCCCGTTCCACCACATCCCAAAAATGCTCTATTGGATTGAGATCTGGTGACTGTGGAGGCCATTTGAGTACAGTGAACTCATTGTCATGTTCAAGAAAGCAGTCTGAGATGATTCCAGCTTTATGACATGGCGCATTATCCTGCTGAAAGTAGCCATCAGATGTTGGGTATATTGTGGTCATAAAGGGATGGACATGGTCAGCAACAATACTCAGGTAGGCTGTGGCGTTGCAACGATGCTCAATTGGTACCAAGGGGCCCAAAGAGTGCCAAGAAAATATTCCCCACACCATGACACCACCACCACCAGCCTGAACCGTTGATACAAGGCAGGATGGATCCATGCTTTCATGTTGTTGACACCAAATTCTGACCCTACCATCCGAATGTCGCAGCAGAACTCATCAGACCAGGCAACGTTTTTCCAATCTTCTACTGTCCAATTTCGATGAGCTTGTGCAAATTGTAGCCTCAGTTTCCTGTTCTTAGCTGAAAGGAGTGGCACCCGGTGTGGTCTTATGCTGCTGTAGCCCATCTGCCTCAAAGTTCGACGTACTGTGCGTTCAGAGATGCTCTTCTGCCTACCTTGGTTGTAACGGGTGGTGATTTGAGTCCCTGTTGCCTTTCTATCAGCTCGAACCAATCTGCCCATTCTCCTCTGACCTCTGGCATCAACAAGGCATTTCCGCCCACAGAACTGCCGCTCACTGGATGTTTTTTATTTTTCTGACCACTCTCTGTAAACCCTAGAGATGGTTGTGCGTGAAAATCCCAGTAGATTAGCAGTTTCTGAAATACTCAGACCAGCCCTTCTGGCACCAACAACCATGCCACGTTAAAAGGCCACGTTCTTCCCCATACTGATGCTCGGTTTGAACTGCAGGAGATTGTCTTGACCATGTCTACATGCCTAAATGCACTGAGTTGCAGCCATGTGATTGGCTGATTAGAAATTAAGTGTTAACGAGCAGTTGGACAGGTGTACCTAATAAAGTGACTGGAGACTGTATGTCCCCCATAGACGGCAATGGGCGCATGGCGCCCTACAGGAGCGGTACGGTGCAGCACAAGTGCAGCACCGTAACGTTTCGTACCCCATGAAAAGATAGCACATGACCTATCTTTTCTCGGAAAACGGCGCCGTGCCCCATGTTTTTCTATGGAGAGGGGCGGGGGTGAGCAGTGCTCACCCCCTCCTCCTCTGCCCGGTGCTGATGTGTGGCCACCGTGCTAATTTTGTTTTAATGTATACAGGCAGTCCCCTACTTAAGGACACCTGACTTACAGACGACCCCTAGTTATAGACGGACCCCTCTGCCCCCTGTGACCTCTGGTGAAGCTCTCTGGATGCTTTACTATAAGCAATGATCAGACTGCAATGATCAGTTTTAAGGTGTATGTAATGAAGTTTTATTGATAATCCTTGGTCCAATTACAGCAAAAAAAATTTGAAACTCCAATTGTCACTGGGACTAAAAAAAAAAATTTTTGTCTGGATCTACAATTATAAAATATACAGTTTCGACTTACATACAAATTCAACTTAAGAACAAACCTATGGAACCTATCTTGTACGTAACTCAGGGACTGCCTGTACTTGTGACTTGTATGGAGAAGCTATAAAACTATAAAAGTTATTGATGTACAGTGGTTCTGCTTTGTACAGAAGCTTAACTTCATTCACTTGAATAGGACTGAGCTACAATTTACAACATTGGTTAAAATGGGGAGCTTGCTGCAGTAGTAAGGCATCCGAAAATGATCCTAAATCAGGTTATAAAGGAAGCTTTTGAAATGAAAATGTATTCAAAAGCTTTATTCAATCATATTTAGACACCAATTCCTCAGTATTCGCCAGTGATCTGGACTAAGTATTGGTGGCCTTGTCGTTAGAGGAGAACAACTATTTTAGGCACAATTTTCCCCAAAGTGATTTAATTCTGCTGTTTAGTATGTTACAGGAAATTCATGTTTTAAATACATATCACAGAGGAAATAAAAGCCTGCTATGCTATTTTTTTATTATAGATCTTATAACGGATATAGATCTGAAAATTCTTTCATGTATTTTAGCCATAATTCACAGCTTATGGTCACTTACCTGTACCATCCCCCAGAAAATGTGCGGCTAGTATGCTTCTCTAAGCAATCTTGACACTTTTTCAAATAAACCTAGGCAGCGGCTATATCTGCCATTACAAGTGAAGATGAACAGATGTTACATGGTAGTCAAACATGTTTACATTCCACATTTGCCAGGAAGTGAAACCATTTCTATGACCCATGACCATACAGTCAAATCTAATTAACCCAGCTTCCTTCTAACTACTACTAGGTTACGGTTCCTCTTCCAATTCTTCCCTACGGCCGTGGAAGCCTCCTCTTACCATCACACCCAACTGTCCAACAAACACACATTAATGCTTCACACTTGACCACACTGCAATACATCATCCACATTTCCCCAGAGGGACAATATCAATCCACAAGATTTGCAGCAAGGTTGAGGTGGTCTCCAACATCATAGCTTCTTTTTTGAGAAACTCTGTTGCAGGTGTGGTTCACAAGTGAACACAATGCTTGTAGTTGTCCATTCCCACAGGTGACCACTGCACTCAATCCTCCAGACTGTCAAAAAAGGAATCTACTAATATACTGTATAGTGAATGTAAACCCAAAGCAAAATGTGCAAAGAAAAAAGAAAATTAGATGTGTAACTTCCCCTCATCCTCATAGACTGTGGGCCCTCACTAACTCCTATTGTTCCATATGACTGTTATTATTCTGTAATGTCTTATTTTATTGGTATATGTTCCCCAGAATCTGTAAAGCTCTAAGAAATGTGATGGTGCTATATAAATAAAGATTATTATTAGGCAAATATAGGCTATGGTCACATAGACATGTTATTTCCTATGCCAAAGCCTGTAAAGAAAATACCAGGAAGAAGTAAGTCATTGACTTTACTGAGAGACCGCAATGTTTTTTTCAGTAGGAACTCTGAAGTGTGAAATTATGTAATTTTCGTGTACATATTTTGCATCTTTATTCGATTACATTCAATGAAAGAGGTGAAAGTAAGAGCAACCTGTGCATATAATACTTATAGATAAGGCTCATTTCGCACTACCTTTCCTTACCTCCAGTAAAAAAAAAGTAAAGAACGAAGGTTTACCGGAGCTTTAACGTATCAATAAAAAATCCCATTGACATCAAGGTAAATTTTATGACCTCCGTTATGGTCAGTTTGACAGGTATCCGTTATCCATGCATTTTTTTCAAACAGAGGAAAAGTACTGCAGCCTCCATAATTATTTCTGTAAAAAAAACGGATAACAGAACATAACGGATGACATAAAATTGACATTGATGTCAATGGCTCTTTCACATTGGCGTTGTTTTTCGCGTCGTTACGTGATGCCTTACAAAGCCATTAATTTATATGGCCGTTTTATTCACTGATCCGTTGTGGGTGGAAAAAATGATGAAACATGCACTATTTTTTTTCACATATACGGATCATGGAAGGCAATAGAAGTCTAAGGGTCCGCAAAATAAACGGATGCCAATTAAACACCCGTTTTTTTCAACAATGAGGCTGAAAAACCAGGTGTGATGTTTTCTAAGCAATGTTAAACCTTTAGTTTTTTTTGCGGGCAGGGAGACAAAACTGATGCATCACAGAAACAAAATGAAAGAAAAACCGAGAGACACAACAAAGACAAAATGGAAGAAAAACCGAGTGACACAATTGAGACAAAATGGAAGAAAAACTGAGTGACACAGCAGAGACAAAACGGAACGGATGCGCAAATGAAGCATCACATCAATGCTAATGTGATAGAGCCCTTAGTCACAGATTTTGATGATGACTTGGCTACGTATTCTGGTGCAGGACATGCTACATTATATGAAGGGACTAATGGTTCCTGGACTCTGCAAGGAATGTTGACAATCTACATAGGAGCTGTAATTAGGTGCAACCCAATCCCCAGGAAGAAAAAAAAAATCTGTCATTGATAATTTTTAACTTGCTAAAAGGGATGAAGAAGTTGTGAGCTTTCACGTCTACTAGATCTCTCCATTAGGCACGGTATAACACATATTTATGCATACAATGTGTGACTCTTCATACATACATACATGATGGAGAGACCTAAGCAGTCATGGAAGATTTTGTATTCATTAGTGATGTAAAGGTATATATGAATGAGCATCTACCTAAGCTCTGGCTAACACATTACAAAGAATCTCTGTCCTTTAACTAAGATAAGGTATTAGTCACATTTTAATGATAAAATAATGGATCAGAAGAACCTAATGGCTTTCATTATTAAATGTTTTTTTTTTGTGGCCGGATAAGCTATCGAAATATGTGACATGCTGATGATCTAATTAAACAAATTACAACCAATCTGTGCCGCACATATAAAATCACATTACAATGACAAGACCGCATTCCAGAGCCTAAAAAAATGTTGACATAGCGTGTGATGTTTATATTAGCTGTCAATCATTCTGTAGGCTTCATTTTCAGTGGAAGCTAAGAAAACAGGATTTGCACTACAACTATTGAACTATATAATCGGGTTCAGCCAAGGACATTGGGCATCTGTATTGCACCCACTTTATAGCAAAATTTTAACCCTAAAAAGATGTGAGTGGTGAGGGTTTTTTTTTTTTTCAGGCGCAAAAATTCTACATTTCTTAAAGGAAACCTACCATCTGGGATCTACCTATTAAGGTAGATCCGGGGGCAAGTTCCTCTAATAAATGCCATTGGAGGCCTTTTTAGGGCTAATCATTCAGTGCCTGTTAAGTTTGTAAAAGTTTTCTTGCCCTAATATACAAATTAGTGAAAGAGGCTGAAGCTGGAGTGGCCAGAGCTGAAGCTATATGGCGCAGCTACTCCCCACCTCAGTAGCCTCTTTTAAACCTCCTACCCTGAGATCTTTAGCGCGCAGCTCCAGGTAGCTGCATGCACGTGTCCGCGCCCTGCATAGAGTATGCATGCAGGGCCGGCAGCTGCACATAGGCTTCAGAACCCAGCACGCTGAGTCGCTAGCTCAAGCGCTGACGAGGAGCTGCGCACAGAAGATATAGAAGGGGGATGGAAAGATGATACTGGGGCGTGGAGTAGCCGCACCATGTAGCCTCAGCTCCGGCTACTCCATGCCCCAGTAGCCTCTTTCACTTATTTGCATTAAGGGCAATAAAACATTTACAAAACTTATCGGGCACTAAAAAGGGTTCCGATGGCATTTATTAAAGGAACCTGCCTCCAGATATACCTTAATAGATAGATCTGAGCTGGTAGGTTTCCTTTAACTTATAAGAAACATAATCATATTTTATGAATACTAAAGTAACAAAAATGATAATATGCCCACGGTAAGCAGTACAGTGGCTCAGTGGTTAACACTACAGTCTTGCAACATTGGGGTACTGGGGTCAAGTCCCATCCAGGTCAACATCTGTAAAGATTTGTTTGTTATGTCTGTGTTTGCATGGGTTTCCTCCAAGTCCTCCATTTTCCTCCCACACTATAAAACATACTGATAGTGTGGTAATTTTCTTTTTGATTTTGCCATCTTATGGCGCTTATAACTTTTTCATACTTTGGTATACAGAACTAACATTTTTAGGACTGTATGAACTTTTGATCACTTTTTATAGAATTTGTAATATTTTTCAAAATGGAAAAAAAACTGCCATTTTTTACTTTGGACGTTATTAAGGGGTTAAACGCACTGAAAAACTATTTTGAGAGATTGGGCATTTTCAGACACAGCAATACCCAATGTGTTTATGATTTTTACTGTTTATTTATATGACTTCTAGGGAAAGGTGATTTGAATTTTTAGGTTTTTTTTTATTATAATTTTTTTTAAAATTATTTTTATTTTTACTATTATTCAGACCCCCTAGGGTACTTTAACCGTAGGTAGGCTGACCGATCCTACCATATACTGCCATACAGTATGGCAGTATATGGGGATTTTCCTCCTCATTCATTCCAATGTGCAAATGGCACATTGTAATGAATGGGTTAAAATGAGACCGCCTCGGGTCTTCAGAACACCCAAGACTGTTATAGAAACCGATTGATGCCCACAGATTACGTCACAGGGAGAGACGATCTTCACCAAGATGCCGGCGCCTATGCCTTGCCGGCAACGATGGACAGGATAACATCCGCTATCGATGCTAGCCCCGATCATGGGTGTTACCGGTAAGACATACTGGCTATGGAGAGGGCTCAGCCATGCACCCGCACCGGACACGTGCTGTTCTATTATGGCATCCGTGGTTAAGAGGGGAATGGTGAGGAACGCTTATTACTCCTCCCTTCACCTTCCGGCGTACACACATCTGCGTGAATCAGGTATAATAATGACTCATTTGTTTTATTGCATATAGACACTGCCACATAATGAGAAAATATAGTGATTTACAAAGCAGTCTCATCATTCTATAGCTCCTTGTGTTTGGTAGGAGCATTTGGGATTGATACAAAACAATAATTGCCTTTTAATAAGATAGAATCTCGAATAAACATCCATGGCCGATATTGTTTCATACGACAACAAGACAATAAACAATGGACCCCACATGACCTGATCTGGACTTAGTTATACTGGTGCCATGACACATGCTGCCTATGACAGTGTTTAAACTGCTTGCGAGCCTCTATAAAATGCAGCTGTCATACTCGTTCCTTAGACAGTTGCTTGACTACATCTGAAGAGTCCATTCTTTGATTCAATGAATGATTTAAAAGGACAAGAACCGTCCCTACCTACCTGGCAGGACTTAGTTATCATCGTATACAACACTACAACGCTACAGAAATATGGTATTTATGGAAGTACACATCTACTATTCAGCTTTATGAAACCAGGGAACAGCGCTCCGACTATCATTTTCTATCATTCTATGTTGTACATGTATTATTTATAAACTTTGTGCCCCTTATACCAATAAGTACTAGGAGGAGTGGTAGACTCTGGACTGCTCACCCACATCAACTCGCCCTGCCATTTACTATCCTGTCTACGCTGTCATAGTCAGGTTGACATACCTGCTTGTTTTTCCCTATGTGTGTAGATTGCACTTTCTACTTTCTGCTGCCCTCTGCAGGAGAAATTGTCAACTTACCTGGTAACAGGTACAATGACAAATTAGCCGAATTCTACAAATTAGCAGATGACCTGTAAATACTAAATCACATATTGTTACACATGCAGTAAAAGCAATTTCCGCTGCAATGAAAGACGTATGTTCCTAAACTTTCTAATGGCTTTTAGGAGTTTCCTCTGTAGACTCCATCTCTGGTTCTCTGGTAGGGGACAGAGACTTACTGCAACTTCATCTTCCATGATGAGCACATGAAGAAAATATAACTTTCTCTCGCTAAGCATCATGGCAGACATTATAGTACAGTACTAAAGCGGATGAAGCACTTGGGTCATGAGACAATATTTAATATCACACTGACCACTAGAGCAGCCACGATAGGCCAATTCCTCATTACCATTAGTGGGTGAAGGAAGCTCTATTATTACCACTGGAGGTCTCGACTAGCAGTTCTCAACCTCAACCGTTTCACAGGAGTCAGCCAAAACCTTTGGAATTAGGTTTTCCCAAGACACCAATCACCTAATGAATGATCAAATGTACATGCGTCTTTAACACACACCTACATTGGATTGGGAAAGCGGGGCTGCAGTCAAACCTGTGTGCACCATCTCCCAGACACCATCAGACATGTCACTCTGCTAGTGTCCTTAGACAGGAGAGCCAAGGGCTGCAGAAGACTGGTGAGTCTATGGGATTGCGGGCAGGTAAGTACTTTTGACTGCCAGTGGGCATGTGCTCTGATTATGATTTATTAGTGTAGCAAAGTTACAGTAATGAAGTTGCAACGCAAATAATTTTGCTACAACATAAGGAACTGTATAAAAAGGGTATAGGAAGGTTGAGGACCACTGGTCTAGACAATCAGGATAGCATACTTACAAAGTCCTGTGTCAGATAATTTGGTACCCCCAATGTAGTATAAAACTTTTTTAAAAATACAAAAAAAAAATAAAATAAAAGACCTGAACTGCTGGAGAGATCCAGTAGCTGCCATCTATCTAGGGTCTGGTACAGTCTGCCATCCATCAGATCATCTTTATGAGATTCCACCCAGGTGTCCAAGAGTTCCTTGTGCTTACTAGACATAGCAGAGATTGTGCATCCCTCTTTTTTGAAGGAACTTTATCCCACCAGCCTTGTCCATATGATTTTATGGCAATGACAATATGCAGAGAAATTGATCACGTTGGTGGTGGCATGCACACCTGCACTACATGGAAAACCTCTGTGTATTTTCATCTATCAACAGAATTAAGGGTCCTTCTTAAAGCTGTGGACTGTGAGACCTCATGTGGTGGTCATCTAAATGGCAATGATGGTGTTTCCCTCATCCTCTTCTTTCCTTCTAATCCAGAAAAGTCATATCCAGAGAGTCAATGAATTGTTTGTATGTCTCGTTACTGGATGACGTTTTTCTTTATTTTTTACTGTGACGTTACTCTCCCTTTGTACATTAAGGTATTGTGTTACTGTTTGCAAATGTGGGACACTTACCCATAGATCCAGGCACTGTGATGGTAATCTTCTTATATTTGTTATCCAGGCCTGCTTCCTTCTAAAATCAACTATTAAAATTATTCTAATGAGCCTGGAGGACCACTAGGGTGGTTCCCAGAGCCCCTCCATGCAGCAGATTGACACGGCTATTATACTGTCTTTCTCTTTTCCTTCAGCGCTTCCTCTCCTTCAGCGCCTGTAATCTCACAACAGCAGAGGAAGCATCAGCACACAATGGGAGGGGAAGTGCTCATGATACAGTTCCTTCTAAGATAAACTTACATAATTATGCTAATGAGCCAGACAGGCCTGTTACCAGAGCCCTTCCATGCTGTAGCTTCACAGACTATTACATTGTTACTCCCTCTGCCTGCTGTAATCTCTAAACAGGAGGGGAAATGCTCCTGCACAGTTGAAAAGCCTGTGAAGCTGCAGCACAGAGGGACTAAAGTAATGCACTCCAGTAGCCCTTCTGGCTCCCTAGCATAATTTTAAAAGTATATTTTAGAAGGAAGGAGACCATGGATAACAAATCTAAGAAGATTACGGCATTCATGGTGCTTGGATCTATGAGTAAGTGTCCCTGGTTTATCATGATGGATTTTGATGGTAGATTTTTGGACAAACTTACCTTTCTTGTATGTAACTCAGGGAGTGTCAGAGAGTACAGAGTTATAGAATGGAAAAAGAAACCCTTCATGAACGAATCAGCGACCAGAGAAGTCTCTGGATAAACTTTCTACAATAATACTGTTAGCCTTGAATATTGCGATGTTCAAGGAAGTCAATTCATATTATGCCACCAACAAATCCAACGGGAGAATGTTCCTCAATTTTACAGTGCTGCAGGTAATGCTTCTTAAAGGGATCCTGTCATCAGCATCACACATTTTCCCCTAATGTTAGACTTTTTAATACTATTTCCTAATCTGCTTTTACAATTAATATTACTGCTTCCACTCACCAGCTCCCTGCCAGCAAACTTCATTGAGTCCCTGGGGAGTTGTCATCGCCACGTCTTCTCTCCTCTGTGCTAGCTCTCTCCCTCGCACAGTTGACAATCACCCTGCCTGACCCTTGACAGTATTCATGAATATTCTATCAAGGTCCAGGCAGGGTGATTAATCATGGACCGTTATAGATCACACAATCCTCCAGCCGCGGCCATTTTATGGTCAGGAATCTCTGGCTGATGAGGTAAAAGACAGAAGGCTTCACTTTACATATCAAGAAAGAAGCAGAACTATTAATAGATGCATATTACTAAATTAACTAATAACCTGCCCCTACACTTACACTCACATTACAAAAAACATTACCTGCACGTCAACATGTTATCTGGGGATCCACCAAAAAAACCTTGAAAACTAGCAAGTGATATTACTACCATGAAAGGTCATGGTTGCATTAAACAGGACCAGATCCACAAAATACCAATGGCACATAATTATTTAATAGTAATCCATTGTAATTAAAGGGTTATACCTAAAACTAGTTTCTTATATGTACTCAGGATAACACACTCTCCAATTCAACGTTATTAACAAAAATACAGCATTTTCACAGATATAAGTCCAACCTGTCTCTATCAATCCTGGTGTCGCCTCTAGACATGACCCTATAACTTCGGGCTTAGGGGTCGCGCGGTCATCTTGAATTTCTGTGTGACAGCCATGCTGTGAAGTTTGTGTCTCTCTCTGCTGTGTGCCTGTAGCCACGAACCCTGCACGGAACTCAGAGACACTCACTGATTGAGAAGCCACATAAAAGTTTATATACACCTGTACCCTGATAATCTAACCACATTGTCACCCCACAGAACTAGATGGATATAAAGTGTCTGCTAAGACGGGCCCCGCCCACACGTTGGGATTTTTTGCACTGAGCACCCTAGGGAGTGATGGGAGCTAAAACAGCAATAACACTGAGAAACATTGTAAAGTAAGGAGTTAAAATGATCTTTATTGTGTTAAAATAACTAGAGGATTGAAATGTGAGAATTTTCTTTAGCGGAAAAAGCCCTTTAATGTGTTATCTGCAAAAATAAAAAAAACGCTTAGTAATCCTAAATTTACTGAAAATACATTTGTGATTTTAGGTATATTTTATAGCAGTGGTGGCGAACCTATGGCACGGGTGCCAGAGGTGGCACTCAGAGCCCTTTCTGTGGGCACCCAGACTTTCAACCCCAACACAGAGTTTGGCAGACAAGACTTAGGGCTTCCTCCTGCAGTCCAATAGGGCCCAGGACGTGCCATGATCAACGCCATTTTAAAGCAACATCCTTGACTGCCAGAGCTACAGGAGGAACGAGAAGGTATGGGTAGAGATAGATTATTGTTGGAGCTCCTGCTCTGGGAACCCTGATTGTTCCACTTCAGGGGACCCTAAATGCAAGTTCTCCATCATCTTTCTATTGCATTGGTGAACTCAGGACACCAATAAGATTGAAACCTGTGATACAGCAGGGATCAATAAGTTACTGCTTGTCATGTTGGCACTTTGCGACATACAAGTGGGTTTTGGTTGTTTTGGTTGGCACTCTATCTCCAAAAGGTTCTCCATCACTGTTTTAAAGGATCATTAAAAACAGCATCAATTCTTGAAAGAATGACGACACCACAATATTTAAAAGTAAAATGTTTAATTTACTAATATGGGTTTTGTACAGAGTGGAACGCATGGGACGACACAGTACAGAATATTAGAGGTAGTTATCCCTCTACATAACAATGACCTCACAGCTAGCTGCTCACAAGACAAAATCTAGACAGGGGATCATTTGTAGTACCATGAACCAGGCCACAAAAGATGAGGCCTCCTCTAGATATTCATAGGTATGGGCGGCTTTTATGGCTTCCTGGATTTTTAGGAATTAACATAACATGGGATAAAGCAGAAATGACAAATATAACTTATGTAAACAGAAATCAGACAAGTGTGTAGACTATGCACTGGATTCAACAATGACCCCTCAACTACACATTCATCTATACAGCTTGAGGACCTTCACAGCTGCTCCTGCTGAACAGGTGTGAGCAGGGTAGACAACAGGCACCAGTAGCTTGTGGGTAACAGGATAAGGATTCCATTCCGGTGTAGTCACCACGTTACTCCAGGGAAAACGCAGCCATGGGAATATGAGCAAGTAAATCACAGAAAGACAAGGGATAACAGAGCTCCTAATGTAAGTCATGGACTCCTCTGCTGCTTTCTCCATGGTTGCCACAAGGACATCTAGCAGCGGTGGAGATTTGTGTTAATCTTCATATCCAAGCAGAATCTAAACTGTAAAGCTTCAGCTGCAAAGCCAACAATTGTTTCTTATTTGAGAATTAACACACAAGCATCTGCATCCAAATCATTGTGAGCCTCTGCTGGGGCATCTCTACACCCACAGGCCAAGACGCAGCTA
This sequence comes from Engystomops pustulosus, assembly GCA_019512145.1. Classification (NCBI taxonomy): domain Eukaryota; kingdom Metazoa; phylum Chordata; class Amphibia; order Anura; family Leptodactylidae; genus Engystomops; species Engystomops pustulosus. The sequence continues at coordinate 156,887,736 of CM033644.1, read as the reverse complement.
ATAAATGCTGGGCTCATATAATGAATTGTTAGGGTGATGCCACACATGACGTTTTGAACCCATTTTTGGTCAGTTTTTAAGCAATCCGTCCAAAAACGCATGCATTTTTGAAAATGCATCCATTTTTGACCAATTTTAATTAAGATAATTGGTAAAACCTGTCAAAAACAGATGCGTTTTCAAAAAACGCATGTGTCTTTTAACGGACTACTTAAAAACGGACCAAAAATGGGTTCAAAACACCACGCTTAGTGGTTAAGGTAACCCCTTTAGGTCAGGGGTCACATACATGAATTAGCAAACCCGAAATGATTTCCAGTGCCACAAAGTGGATGGGATATTTACTGATCACATCACTATGCTGCTAAAATATAAGCAAAATTATTCATCCTCAGTAGGTCAATTACTGGGGCAGATAACATATGAAGGGATGGGGGTCAGACTCACTTCACAATGTCTACTGTGGACATTCCAGAAAGTCCTAGGCTAAGAGGGGTTGTCTTCATGGTCTGCACTTGCATTATGTCCAATCTTCTGTATGAGACATAGAGTGGCAAATTTTTGGAAAAAAAGTAATTCTAATCTTAAATATGAACCTATATAACTATATATATATATATATATATATTGGGTTTATTGCTTTTGGATTTTTTGAACCACAAGGGCATACACACTTGAAATAGTAATATCCCTTTATATACAGTATACACAAGACAAGAAATTTAGCTAATCAAGCAACCCAATAGGATGGTTCCTATAAACAATCCAACCAGCTAGAGACTAAACTAGTTGGCTGGGATTAACAACCAAAAAAAAATCAAAAACTACCAGAGGCTTTGGCCACAATCAGCCAATCATGTAATAAACCTGTTGCTTGAACTGGACAGACTTCGGGTGAAGACACACATGCCGTTTTTGGGCCGTTTTTACTAAGTGCGTTTTCAGATCGTTAAAAACGCATCCGTTTTTTAAAAACGCATGCGTTTTTTGAAAACACATGCGTTTTTGTCCGTTTTTCATTGCGCAATTTCGGAAAACCGGACAAAAACGCATGCGTTTTTAAAAAACGGATGCGTTTTTTAACGCATGCGTTTTTAACGATCTGAAAACGCACTAAGTACTAAGTGCGTTTTCACATCGTAAAAAACGCATCCGTTTTTTGAAAACGCATGCGTTTTACAAAACGCAAGCGTTAACAGCTGTTTAATTAGGGAAATATCCCTTCAGCTGTAGCAATGCGTTTTTAAACGCATGCAGTAAACGCGAAGTGTGACAGCACCCTAACATTTTACAAGCTGACAGCTCACAAATCTGACTTGTGTAAAATCGTAGTCAAAATAGCAAACTATTATTTTAAAATTAACGGTTGCTCAACCTTTGACAGTTCCTGTTCTATGTTTTTTATTCTGTGAGGTGCGGTCAAACGGTGTGTTTTGGGTGCGTTTTCATAGAGTTATGAAACACATTACAACAGCTGAGGAGAGGTGATTTGCCTAATAACATTACTATTAACATTTGAATTTACAAAATGCATAGTAAACGCGTTGTAAACATGTGTTAATATTGTGTTTACAGTGCTTTTTGTAAATACAAATGTTAACAGTAATGTAATAAGGCAAATCACCTCTCCTCAGCTGTTGTAATGAGTTTCAAAACACAATGAAAACGCAACCAAAACACACCATGTGACCGCAGCCTAAATCTCCATAATTCTTCTAAACTAAAAAAACAAAACAAAAAATCTGAATAGCATAACACATCAGACACTCACAGCAAAAAAAACTGTAAACTATATGTAAGCTTCACAAATAGAATGGAAAAAAAATCAGGAATCAAAACATCTATTTTGTTTAGCTTTTTTCCTAAATGTTTACTGCTTTTAGAAACTATTACTATACTTTTAAATATGAAAATTGGACTGACTTTGCTTACTTACAATATTTAATTTTCTTGAGTTTAGGGCTTACAAAACCTTTTTTTTTGTCACCTTAAAAGGAACCTGTCACCAGATTTTCACTTATAAACCTAATGACAGGTTCCCATAGCACTATGCTAACTATTGCCAACAGTGTTTTAGCTTAAAAATGCATAGTTCCTATGCCTAGAAAATGAAGTTTGTAAGCCTATCTGGCACCCTGCCTATAGGAGCAGCTAGTCACAAGGGTAAAGTGTTATTCATGTGGGGTAGTGTGTCTCTCAGTTCATGTCTCTAGCATCTCCCTAATGCTCCACTGCCTCCTACAGAGAAGAGCAGATGATGTTAGGGAAAGAGAGGGAGTAATTACAAACATTGACTCGCATAAATAGCACATGCGCCTTGTGACTCACTGCTTCTTCTAGCAGGGTACCAGTCAGACTTACAAAGTAAATTTTCTGGGGATAGCAACTACAGGCGGTCCCCTACTTAAGGACACCCGACTTACAGACAACCCATAGTTACAGACAGCCCCCTCTGACCTCTGGTGAACCTTTCTGAATGCTTTACTATAGTCCCAGGCTGTACTGATCAGCTGTAAGGTGTCTGTAATGAAGCTTTATTGATAATCCTTGGTCCCATTACAGCAAGAAATGTTTAAACTCCAATTGTCACTGGGGCCAAATTTTTTTGGTCTACAATTATAAAATATACAGTTTCGACTTACATACAAATTCAACTTGAGAACAAACCTCCGGACCCTATCTTGTACGTAACCCGGGGACTGCCTGTATGCATTTTTTTTTTTAGCCAAAAACAATGTCGGCAAAAGATAGCACTATTCTATGTAAAAAATACAGTAATAACAGCTATGTGCTGCACACCTCTCTCAGGGAATCGGGAGAACTTATTTTCTATATTCTATGTAAACCTGTCATTAGGTCTATTAGTGAAAATCTGGTGACAGGTTCCCGCAATTTCTCTATATTTTTAGTGGTGGGTGTGCGTGAAGACCGTACTTCCCTGAATTTCTCGTGTAAAACACGTACAATACAAAGCCTACAAAATACAGAGAACGCACAGCCTTTAGTTAACTGCAAAGGCAGTTAATCACATGTAAAATGTTGTGTAACTTTCACCGTTGGTGAATACTTGTTTTGTAAATAATGTGTATCCGGCATATGTTGTGTTCTGCACTTACAGAAAGTTGTATCAAATTCACAATTTTTGCTAAGTATTTCCTATGCCAAGAGTGGACATAAGTGGTTTTGCATCAAAATTTGCAACTTTTTGAATAGTTGCATGCCAGGATTCTCTTGAATATAGTGCAAATTAGGAGAAATGGCGAGACTAGGCAAAAAATTTGTTGAAATTGGTAGTTGCATCAATTTAGTGACCGTAATATGCCAGAAATATGATGCAATTTCAACAATAAATTCCACCCAATGTTTTCACCAACATTCCTTGTGATTTCGCAAAACAATATTGAGGTCCTTGCATAGAATTCCTTATAAGTCACCTTGCAGTCTAACCCACAGTCCGAGCTACAAACTTATCAATTTCCTTGCAGGTCAAGATTGAGAAGTGAAACCCAAAAATTGCCAATACCATAAATAAATCACTTTACTTATCCAGAGATCCTAAGTTCTTGTAACTTACAATCATCAACAAAAATAGTAAAATGAAACCTTCACAATGTCTGAAATGTAAACCCTTAAAACTACATCACATATGCTGGCAACCGTGGAGTGCATGTGCCACCTAGTGACGGATTACAAACACACACAGGAAGGAAAAGTCAAGCAATCACTTTTGGTATTATCAGGTCCTACTTACATCAAAATTACTACATTAGAAAAAAAAATGAATAAATAAAATTAAAGAACAACTATTGGATACTGGTTGACGTTTGCAGTAACATCTTCATAGGATGCATATTCATCATGAGGGGACACACATGGACTCATAAGGCTCTTGTTCATGCAATTTCCTTGGCAGAAATGAAGAGGAAATCTACCGAGCTAAGAGTTCTTACAACCAGTCATATCTTGATAAACCAGGGACACTTACTCATAGATCCAGGAACTGAGACTGTGGTAATCCTCTTATATTTGTTATCCCATCCTTCTAAAATCTATAATTGTGCTAATGAACCTGAGAAGCTACCCTAGCCCCTGCGTGATCTCCACTTTACAGGCTGTTACACTGCCTCAACCTCCCCCTTCAGCATTTGTGAGGAAGTACTCACTGCACAAGTGTGGAGGAAGCAGGGGTGAGACAGTGTAACAGTCTGTAAAGCCAGATCACACAGGGGCTAGGGTAGCCCTGCAGAATCATTAGCATAGTTTTAAAAGATGATTTTAGAAGGAAGGAGTCCATGGATAATACATAGGAGATTACCAGAGTCACAGTGCCTGGATCTATAAGTAAGTGTCCCTGGTTTATCCCAATTGATTTTGATGGTAGAATTCCTTTAAGATGTCAGTCCTGTGCAAGTTTACAATATGGTATCCTAAACTGCATAACTACAAATAAAGGGAAGGCAAATAATGACCCCCATACACATAAGAGTCAGGTGAACCTTCTCACTCTCCTTTGAGGAAGGAAACATTTTGGGCATATCCGATGCTTTGTTCCTGCTGGCAGAGGTGTGACAGCTTACTCTTGAAAATAAATGCATACAGTACCAAACCCAATCTGCACAGAAGAGCAGGAAGGAATAGCGGTCTGTAGTTTATGGAGGTCTGTGGGCAACTATAATCCACATTGTAATGCACAGATTTGTGGTTTCTAAAGTCATTTCGTATCCAGTAGTTGCCATAGTTGTGACAACAGAAAAGAGAAAAGAGACAGTTTTCAGATAAAGGATTACAAATAAATACAACATTAAAATGATTAAAAACAAATATGTGAATCTGGAGCAGAAAGCACTTGTTATACTGAACAATGGAAATACAGCTTCTGGTAGGAGTAGGAAACCCTCAATCCTGCAGGTTTAGTTTCCAGCCTCTTCAAAGAATGTAATGTATATTGAACAGGTCTATGCGGCTTCACAGAATTCCAAATGGAAAACATAGACACCCGGAAAAAAGGGACACAGTCCTCCTGTTGCAAGTTTTACGTTCATGGGTAAAAGTAAAGGAACAGAAACACAGTCACTAGGATTTGACTGGGTGAATTCTCACACAACCGTTTCTTTGTAGAAATCACAAGTGGGGAACTTATTCCATTTATATAAATGGGTAATGGATGTCTACAATAAATCTGAAGTGTGTGAATACCAACCAAGACCATGAACAAGGTCTAGTAGCCATGACTGAAATAATTGTAGCCATCAGGCCCCATCATGTCTCTCATATATGGTTGTGGGTTCTGTGGAGCATGAGGGGGTAGAGGAAGTAAACCCCCACTAGAAGCGCTATTCCCCACATTTGGTAGACCATAGGATGATGTGGAGTAATTCCCAGCCATCGATGAGTAAGTACCAGTAGATGAAAGTCCACCTCTAGATGATGTATAATCAACTGTGTAGGAAGTTTCTAAGGATAGCAGGCGGCTGGGTAATGGTCCGGTGCGAGATGACTTATTAGTTGATGGTGTGTCCCAATCTGTGGTTTCCATGGCTTTTAAACTGGAGAGAGAAATGTAAATCATCATGTACAAGCAGTCTAGCAGGAACACACACACATTAGAGGACTGACCATTAATACATAAATAATAGTGGGGGCATCGTGTTAGCCAAGGGTCATTGGTGCCTGAAGGTCCAGATCAACTTTTCTATTCTGCTATTCTTTTAAATGACAATTTCTTTGGCATTTTACGTTGTTTTTATCATGACATTTAAGACAATACAGTAACTATATATTAGGTAAAAGGTCCTCACTTGCAATAAATATTCTTACAGCCATTACATACAATAAACGGTCCAAGTGCCTAAAACTCAACTTTTAATTACAAAAACAACACCAAAATTATATATACAGGCAGTCCCCGGGTTACATACAAGATAGGTTCCATAGGTTGGGTCTTAAGTTGAATTTGTATGCAAGTCAAAACTGTATATTTTATAATTGTAGATCGACAACAAATTATTTAGCCTCAGTGACAATCGAAGTTTCAAAATTTTTTGCTGTAATGGGACCAAGGATGATCAATAAATCTTTGTTACAGACACCTTACAGTTGATCATGGCAGCCTGGGACTATAGTACAGCATCCAGAGAGCTTCATCAGAGGTCACAGTGGGCAGAGGGGTCTGTGGGTAACTAGGGGTCGTCTGTAAATTGGATGTCCTTAAGTAGGGGACCACCTGTAATGTGGCAGAACAGTTGTGCCAAACCCAAGAAGTGAGGTGTCATATCCACCATGGTATATTTCACTTCAACCTGATAAGATAGTTTTATTAATTACTAAACATGTGGAAATTATTTTATGTCATTCCCCCCCATTAAAGCTTTTAATGTGTTAGAGATTTTGCCAATTATGGTTGCCTTGCAGGTCGTGGAGACTTATAACCATTGAGGATTTCCCTTGTCCCAGAATTCCCTAGTGCAGCATCAATGGCTATAAGTCTCCACACACCTGCAAGGCGGCCTTAATTGGAAAAGTCTTTGTAAGGTCTCACTTCACTGTACTGAAGAGATGCAAACACATCGATAGAGCGCTGTCTACAGTTGGTAATCTGTTCTTTCAGGAAAATATATACTGGTTTAGCTTTAATCCCAAATCTTGTAATTAGGCTTCCTGAAAGTCATGCTCGATGGTATAGGGGACTGCCTTACAAGGTAGAAAAAGAGGAATTGTTTTCCTTGTCCCATCCTGAAAAACTTATTTGGACACTGCCCCAGGATGAGCTACAGATGCAGTCTCCCTGCAGGGGGAATACTTCAAACAACTATATATTCTGAACTGTGGCACCTAAAAACACAGTTCTGGATTCATTTTAAAGAGGATGACCTCCACTTGCCAAAGAATCGAGGATCTACAGTGTAGCAGGGCGCAATGCCTGCAGTCTAGGATGGAACCTGTGCAAAAGTGGTATTTTATAGGTATCATGTTCTTATGTAAACTGTGTTATGTATTCCTTGTACCACTGTAATTGGTAGGCAGAGATTGGGTTACAATTAAACTACACACACAAACTGGCCACATGGGAACTGCTTGGGAGAGGGAGGTGGCAAATGTGTGCTCCTGGCTGTAAGTTATAAGTTTCTTTTCTAGGTGATCCTGGAGTGTAAAGACTAGTGACGGACAGCATCAGGATCAAGATGAAGGGGATCAGAGGCGAGTATTTCTAGGTTCTTTTGTGTTTTTGCAACTGGTTCAACGCTTCCATCAGTTGTGTTACATCAGTTATGGAAGCACTGACAAAATGCATGTGGTCTGTCAGCACAGGTTGCGCATCCTCATAGGTTTTTAGTTGACATGAATGTGTGCTGCACTTTAGGTACACATCCAACAGTGAAGCTCCGCCACAGATCAGAGGAGTAAGGCACTGGGAAGAAATGCTCGCATTTATCTCAGCACTGCCAGAGTGACCATGAAAGCAGGACTGAGTCGAAACGTGAACATTTTGGTGGAGTTGAAGTTAGGGAAATTGAGGATTCAGAGTTGCAAGTTTGGCTTACTGATTCCACAACCCTGCCAACGAATGGAGAAACGACTAGACACAAACACAGGTAGAAATTGGACATGCTCTGAATTTTGCAACTTAGGCAGTCAGCTCATACACAGGACCTTGGAAACCACAACCGCTTATATTAGGCCATCAAAATACAAAAATGCATATACTGTATAGGCATAACATTTCATGGTAACCCTGATGTCATGACTACTGAGTAACAGTAAAATAGTGTTTAGTGCAACCAATTTATCAATAGTTTAAAAAAAACTAATTATATATAATGGAATCTATAATGCATAAAGGATAACCATGAAATGTGGGCAACCCCCTTTAATAGTCCATTGTGTAGTCCCAAGCATAATATTTATGTGTGGGCACTGCAAAATTGAAATATCACAAAATTACTAATGAGTAGGAAGGGAAGAGTGCTGCTTAATTGTTGTGAAAGCAAAAGTTTTAAACCAAAATTTTTTCAGCCACCAATTCCCATTGTTACATGATCCAGTTCTATTGACTCCAGAAGACTCAAGTGTTTTAAAGATGATATTACTAAATCTACTAGAATTAGCCTCTAAAATTCCCTTCCCATATTTTTTTGGTTTCCAAAATGTCAACAGGCTGTTCTACTGCTGTTAATTGCCCAACACCTTTATCAATGGTTCCTTTTCCTTAAAAAAAGAAAAGTCTGTGGCTATAAATGGATACATGGCCAAATATGATCCTCTAACATTTCAGGAACAGGGTGGTTTGTGCAATGATGCACAGTGTAAAATTTCACCTTTTGGAATACTGTACTTTAATGGTAGCATTTTCTTTATTCTTGATGTTCTCAGTTTTGTTTCTCTTATATTAAATATGTGACACATAGGACTATATTTTCCATGATCACAGCTGATAAAATTAGATTTTGTAAGCCTAATTTAGGGTGCGTCCACACGTTCAGTTTTCCAGATGCCGCTTTTGAAGCCAAAAGCTGGTTTGAATGATAAAGGGTTGAGACATAATTGAAAGATGCTGATCCTCCTCCTACTTTTACTCCATTCCCGGTTTGGACATCAAAAACTGCCACTGAAAAATTGAACGTATGGTCGCACCCTGAAAAATGGTCAGGAAAAAAAAAATAGGGCTGGGTCACATCAGGCAAACATTGGCGACCTTTGGTGTTATTAATGTATTGTACATGCTGCATGACGAGAACAAATTATATCAACGTCTGAGAACCTGTTCATGCCCTGTGCATTCAATGGTGTGCAAGTGGCTTAAGAGGGGTACATGCGGTCCCCTACTTAAGGACACCCGACTTACAGACAAACCCTAGTTAAAGAAGGACCCCTCTGCCCACTGTGACCTCTGGTGAAGCTCTCTGGATGCTTTACCAAGTCCCAGACTGCAATGTTTAGCTGTAAGGTGTCTGTAATGAAGCTTTATTGATAATCCTTGGTCCCATTACAGCAAAAAATTTGGAAACTCCAATTGTCACTGAAGCAAAAAAGAATTTTGTCTTGAGCTACAATTATAAAATATACAGTTCCGACTTGCATACAAATTCAGCGTAAGTACAATACTATGGAACCCATCTTGTATGTCACCTGGGGACTGCCTGTATTGATATTTTGACATTAAAGTCAGATTAAATACATCTGTGCTCCATCATTTGCAAGTGTTTGGTTTAGACTGCAATTTATACACTTAGGACTAGAAAAGTTGAATCCTTACACCTTTGAGCTGCTGGAGGACTACGAACTTCTCCGGCTTAGGGGCCCTTCAAAAGACCTTACTGGATCAGATGTGAATGAAGTCAGAAGAGCTGCTGGAAGTGGCGATAACATTGTTACTGCCCCTGAACCACAATCCTAATTACCAACAGCACCCCTCCTGGACAACTCCTGTGGTTGCACGGTGGTCCCTCCACGGACTAATAAAGGACAACATTGAACTGACAAACGCTGAAGCATGTGTTATCATGCTTGCAGGTCATATATAGTGTTAGAAAACTGGCTTCCTCATACAGACCTCTCTTGGGCAACACCTATTAAGTACTGTATAGAATATCTAAGAGTCAATTACTAAAATGTGTCCATCACATGTCAACTTAGGTGTATAGTGTGTGATAGGGAGGTTTACTTGATACAGAAGTAAAAAACTTACTTGTTCTTGTGTTTGGATCCCATGACGTGAGCCGTATACTGCTCTACAGAATTCAGAACAACATTGCATGTATCACAGGTGAACCAGTTTCCGGCTGAAAGACACAGGAATGGTAAGTATTTAATATGACCCACTACCCAAGACTCGTAGATAAAACAGAGGATGAGACAAGAAAACTGCATATCTGCTTGTAGTACTGATCAACGCTTGAGGATTTGGAACCTATACTAGTTAGTTTTTCCAGTAATGTGAATATTTGGAAATATTGTTTTCAGTGGAATCAAGCAGCAACTTACAGGTTACGTTAATGTACTGTCTGCCATACTTTAAAGCAGCGTCACTGACTGAATCCTCCTTTTGCACCCTGATACAGATATATATATATACACACACACACAGTAAGTACATTTCAGCAAGTTGGTAGCAACTCTTCACCTGCTATATGGGAGGTTTTCAGGTATCATTTTTAAGAAAACAAGGTCGAAGCACAAGCATGTAGGAGCCGTAAAAGTTATTTTCCTATAAATTTCAAGCATTCCCGATTTTGAGGAAGCCGAGTCAGGATGGGTCCTCTGTGCCATGGTGTATGATGACATTGGGGACTTTTGCATTGAATATTTGGAAGTAAAATATAAAATCTGAAACTATAGGGAGTAAACTAAGATATACTTGATTTTCTATAGAAGTACAGGCCGTCTCCAGGTTACGTACAAGATAGATTCTTTAGGTTTGCTCTTAAGTTGAATTTGTATGCAAGTCGGAACAGATAAATTTATAATAGTAACTGCAGGCAAAACTTTTTTTGTCCCAGTGACAATTGAATTATCAATAAAGCTGCATTACAGACACCTTACAGCTGATCATTTCAGCCTGGGACTAAGGTAAAGCATCCAGAGAGCTTCACCAAAGCAGAGAGGGGCAGAGAGGTCTGTCTGTAACTAAGGGGCATGTAAGTCGGGGGCTGCCTGTACATGGCAGGTCTAAAAACCCAACAATACTTTTCAGTTTGGGGGTGACACAGTATTGAACATCATGTGTGGGAAATAATGAATACATATATGAAAATGTTAGTTCAGTGAACTTCTGAATGCATAAGGGCCAGGCTGGCACACAAGGTGGTCACCAATTCACTCAACTCTTCCATTAAAACATCCAATTGTCAATTAAATTAGAAATGACCAAGAATATTCAAATCCTGTTAGATTATGTCTGGAGAAATAGCTAGATCTTTAAAACAGTTACTAACTTTTCTACAAACTTTGTATAAAATGGTAAAAGAAACTTTGGAATGTGTCTCATTAAAGTTCTTCATTCTCCATTTACTTTGGCTCGTATGATTACCACAGGCACATTTGGTTCCACAGACTTGCTTTGTGTACTTGCACAGAATGTCCGTTCAGTTCAGAGATTCTAAGTGTGGCCAACCCCATAAGCACACAGAGCCAGACTGTTGGACCAAATATCCTCATGGGCAGCAGCTTGAGGGTGCGTCCACACGTTCAGTTTTTGACGTCCAAACCAGGAGTGGAGTGAAAATAGAGAAGGAGCAGCTCTTTTCAATGACAAGTCCTAACCCATTGTGATCCACACCGGCTTTTGGCTTCAAAAACTGCATCTGAAAAACTGAACATGGAGATGCACACGTCGATCATAGCAGATAGAAGATACAGAAGTGAGAAGCACAGCACCTATACAGCTCCACTAACCATCTAGGAGGCTGCCAAAAAGCGGGGAAAAACTAATAAAGAGTCACAGAATGACCATAATCACAGACTACAAATTGGACTACTAATTTCTACAGAGTATTACTCTAACTGCCTCTATTCTTTGGCGAGATTGAGACAAATATTTTTGTGGGGGTTCCAGTGGTTAGATTGGTCTCCTATGCTGTGGATAGAGGCTAGCAAACTTGGCAAGTTGACAAATTATGCTTCATGCGATTCATACCCGACATAGGCCAAGTGGGCCCAAGAGTATGAACCTCCGACTTGAAAACAAGGTTAAGAAAGATTGGTCCCTGGGGATATTTATTGCAAATTTACACACTGGGAAAATTTTATCACACGCTGGTACTTGTGTGCCAGCATATAATAAAGGACCCCCCCCCCACGTCTCAGCAGATCTGCTTATAACTCTCAACGTATTTAAAATTGCTCCATATCCAACCTGCCATTTTTGCCCTGTGCCTGTCCACTTTGCTGGCGGCCGCACCCCTATTCACCCACATGGCATGGAGGTGGTGTAGCTACAAAAATATTAGCAATTTCTTGAAGTGTAATTAGGCCCCATGCACACAAAATTGCAATAAGCCCCATGCACACAACTTGCAGCCGTACATACGTCCCCCATAGATGGCCAGGGCCGCACAGAGCGATATGGTGCTGCTCCCTACACAGGAAAAAGATAGGACATGTCCCATCTTTCCCTGGGTTACGGCCCGTAGGCCGTGGAGCTCTATGGAGAGGTGAGGGGGTCATTCGTGTGCAAACAGCCATACTTCAGCGTTGTGCTGTAATCTTCTGAACCAAGTATAAATTCAGGAGGGAGTTTCAGCACTCAATAGTTCTTTATCTTTCTCATCACATCACTGCGATATGTGTTCATGTCATAAACAAGGAATAATCTTTCGTGATCTGCTATATATTTGGTAACTAGGACGAAAACCATTTATTAAATCTGAAGAAGATTTTGTGGTGACAGACAGTAAGAAACAGAAATATGGAGATAAAGATGATCATTTTTAATATACCAAATAATATTAAAAATAAGTCATCTGCTAATTTAAAAAATAATGGACAAAATATGCTTTTAAAAACTTTAAACACAATTTTATTTCTTGAAGAATCCAGCAAAGGATGTTTTATTAGGAATAAACACATTCACATCTTCCAAGTGATTTCAACCTACAATATCTATGCAGTACAATTGCAAGGTTTAATTCATGTTAAAGAAAAAAAAATTACATTTACACATTCCAGGTACTGACTGACGTTAGAAGAGAACTGCAGTCTACACAAACATCTTAATCCCACAAATATCATCCCCTACCGCTAATCTGTCAAGAACCAACCTCGTAAAAGAAATAAAACAGTGAAAGCACTCGGGGGTGATAGGAGGACCTTTAGGCCACAAGCCTAGTACCCGGACCTTGTAAATGGGGAGTGTTAATGAGCCTGTGATCACGGATGTGAGAAGTGCCATGCCCCGGACTGATCACTCTGCTGGGGACTGAACTCTGTGTTATATCAATATTGTGCACAGAGTTCTTGTTTCCCTGATATGTAACAGAGCTCACACTGTACTGTTGGCTCTTAAAGGAAAACTACCACATGAAATGGTAGGTGTAAGCTGCAAATACCGAGCACCAGCTCAGGGTGAGCTGGTGCCGGAGCAAACTTTCGTTAGTGTCCTAAACCGCTGTATCGCGGTTTAAACACTTTTTAATCTTTATAGCTGAAGGAGCTTCGTCGCACCAAGCTGGTGCTCGGTATTTGCAGCTTACATCTACCATTTCAAGTGGTAGGTTTCATTTAAAGGCTAAACAAGAACTCCGTATAATTGATCAATATTATGCACAGGGTTCATTGCAAACTTTCCAAAGTCTGGGCCTATGCACCAGAAAAAGGATGCATGGTGGATCCTATACCCCTGCAAGGCTTAAATGCTGAATTGTTTTTTTTTTCTTTCTATATTTTATGTATGCAGTAAATGTAAGTGGATTCTGTGCCTTATGTAGAAGGGTTTGTCCAACTTTATTCCTCAAGAAGGTTACAGTACAAGAGGTAGGGGAGAGGACTACTGCTTGTGGTATCCCTTTTGCATTTGCAGGCTCAGAAAGTGAGCCAGGATATGTAAACGGGAGACAACAGACTTCCACGGCTAAAAATAGGAGCTTTAAAATGGGAGTTCTAACAGAAATGTAACACAGGTCAAGTGCAAGATTATTATATTCTGCAACACGTTCTAATATCTGCATAGTTTTCCACAGTTTATAGACCATGCTGACTTGCATTGTTCTGCATCGACTGTGTAATTAATTATTCCAGTGCTGCTGTTAAAGGGTCTCCTTGCACCACACATGAATAGGATACCAGGAATCCCATCCCTGGCAGAGTGGTCAACCCGAAACATAGGACTCTACAGGGTCCATGTTCATAGGCTGATCATGCTATGTGTGAAAACTCTCCAAGGCCCAGTGAATAGGACCGTATTGGGGGTTTTGATCTGGCCACACAAATTGCATCCGGATCACACCAGATGATGGTACTGTGAGCATAAAGTGTCTCGTTACACCGTAACATAACCAGACGGCCACTCCACATAAAATAGATGTCCTATTCATGCCCAAATTTGCAGAGTGGATTTTTAGCCAACTATGGAGAGGGGATAGGAGAGGAGCGTGCACTGCCTGGGTTCAGGGCCCAGGTAAGTCACAGGGGCGTGCACTGAAGATCAGCTGCTCACCAGGACCTCTTGGTTTTGAATAAGCTTACACAGCCTTGACCAGCAATTTTAATCCATCTTAAACCTATTTATATAATTATTTACATGTTTTAGAAAGGTACAGATGGTAAAGGCGCTAAACTATTCCATCTGTATTAGACAATGCAATATTTACCTACATCCTTAATATAGGAGGGGAAGCGTTTTGTTAGGGGTTGTTAATGTGAACATCGTGCTGCTCTTCTATCAAGAATTTTCCCGCCGTCTGCCCACAGGCCACTCTGAATGTTACAAACGTATAAGGCTAACTGCATTTAAAATGAGTTAATAAAAATAAAGACTAAATAGGAAAAAAAATTAAATATAACACAAACATGCAACCACTAACAATCTAACACAAGTAACAGGTAAAGGTTTACCTCTATGAACACAAGTACACATGATGGGGTGCTGGGCACATCAACAGCTGCATTAGAAGCCATGCCCTCCTGTGGTGGCCAGTGGCCAAGGCTTTATCCAATTCAGCTTGTATCCACTGGTCACAGAGCGTGGTCAGGGGATCAAACACAGCTGTGGATGTGCTGCATTGGGCACCCTCATAAGCAGCCAACAATAAATTAATACAAGATTAAAGAAGTTTATGATAAAAAAAATAAAAAATAAAAAAAAGCTTAAGATTTGGAAAAGAAAATGCACAGACACACAAGATTAGCTTCATTTTAGGTGGTGCAATGCATTACATCCCCCAGTAGGAGGGGAGAGAACACATTCATGCTGCGCTCCGGAGTCGCTGCAGTGCTTTCCACTTCATTCAATAAGTGACCTTAGCTCACAGGAGTCAATTCCGTTTTTCAGGAGACCTTTGGTGTCTCCTGGTATGAGGTGGTCACTTATTGGCTGAAGCAGATCCACCAAACCCCAAAACCTTGCGAGAGCCAGAGTGCAGCAGGCATGCATTCTTAATTTCCCAATCCCAGCCCCCTGGTGATTGTTACCGGTAAACCCCTTTTAAAATTAAACTAAATGATACACAAATTTAAAATAATTAAAAAAAAACAAAAAATGTATAGCAGAGTAAGAATACATTAAAGCTATAGTATGAAGGTTTTAGGGTGAGAAATTTGAGCAGCACACACCGGCAGAATCAGTCTGCCTTTGTATGAGAGCTCACAAAGCAGCTCATCAGTACAGAATGTGTTGATGTGAGTAGATGTTCATGCAGTACATTATTATGGAGATAATGAAGAGAAAAAGCAAAGATGTGCCCTAATATGAAGCTGGACTAGTAGAGCAAATAAACATTATTAAAACAGAAAAAGTTCTACTACAAAACTTATTTCCTGACACATTAGACAGTGGGTTTTTCAGAATCAGGCTCAGCATTGGACTCACTTGCTCCAGAGCCTGGCATAAGTGGATTGATGGGTGCAGTTGGTAGTAGAGCTTTCCCAGAGCTCGAGTAAATAGTCATGAGCTTGTTTTTTTTCTCTTGCTTCTCATGTTTCTTGCCCCTGTAATGCTGCTCTGCCATGTGGGGGTTATTAAAGGTAGCGTTGCAAAGTTGGCAAAACTTGTTACGGTCCGATTTATCTGGGTTTGCTGGTGGCACACGTGGAGGCTTGGGAACTTGTGGCATACCTTAAAACACAAACATCCAGTTAAGATAGCAAGAACAATTCCCATCGAGAATTTGTGTATATGATATATCTGCCCAAACATAAATATTGCACCTGCTTGATTGTTATATGCCACAAAATGCTATTGGTTGCATCAGTAGAAAAAGGCAGCTTATTTCCCCAAAATGTGCATTACTATGGGCTTTGTAAGTCATTTTCTCTCTACTAAAGGCATATAAAATCTTTCAGTGAGGTGTGTGCAAATGTAGAGAACATGGCTTGTCACTTGCATTCTGTTATTTTCTGACACCTTTCATCTCTGCGTATCTCTAATTTTGTAGTCCTCTCTATGCAGACTACTTCTGTGTCTTACTACACCCCCTTCTTTGCATGCAGCTTCTATGTAGTCTGACAGATCTGCTAGCCAGACAAAATTCAGCAGAGAAGGAAACCTGGGGATATACCGCCCATACACCCATTTACAATTAATACCAAGATGGCGGCAGCAACGCATAACTATTGCTGATTAAAAGGTTAGCAACTGCTTTCGGCCGTAAAATACAGCAGTCACACGCCATGTATGGAGCGAATTCAGCCCGAGAGCCTCCGCCCTACAGGTTATATGAACAACACATGTGAGATACATATATACACACACATACACTCACCGGCCACTTTATTAGGTACACCTGTCCAACTGCTCGTTAACACTTCATTTCTAATCAGCCAATCACATGGCGGCAACTCAGTGCATTTAGGCATGTAGACATGGTCAAGACAATCTCCTGCAGTTCAAACCGAGCATCAGTATGGGGAAGAAAGGTGATTTGAGTGCCTTTGAACGTGGCATGGTTGTTGGTGCCAGAAGGGCTGGTCTGAGTATTTCATAAACTGCTGATCTACTGGGATTTTCATGCACAACCATCTCTAGGGTTTACAGAGAATGGTCCGAAAAAGAAAAAACATCCAGTGAGCGGCAGTTCTGTGGGCGGAAATGCCTTGTTGATGCCAGAGGTCAGAGGAGAATGGGCAGACTGGTTTGAGCTGATAGAAAGGCAACAGTGACTCAAATCGCCACCCGTTACAACCAAGGTAGGCAGAAGAGCATCTCTGAACGCACAGTACGTCGAACTTTGAGGCAGATGGGCTACAGCAGCAGAAGACCACACCGGGTGCCACTCCTTTCAGCTAAGAACAGGAAACTGAGGCTACAATTTGCACAAGCTCATCGAAATTGGACAGTAGAAGATTGGAAAAACGTTGCCTGGTCTGATGAGTCTCGATTTCTGCTGCGACATTCGGATGGTAGGGTCAGAATTTGGTGTCAACAACATGAAAGCATGGATCCATCCTGCCTTGTATCAACGGTTCAGGCTGGTGGTGGTGGTGTCATGGTGTGGGGAATATTTTCTTGGCACTCTTTGGGCCCCTTGGTACCAATTGAGCATCGTTGCAACGCCACAGCCTACCTGAGTATTGTTGCTGACCATGTCCATCCCTTTATGACCACAATATACCCAACATCTGATGGCTACTTTCAGCAGGATAATGCGCCATGTCATAAAGCTGGAATCATCTCAGGCTGGTTTCTTGAACATGACAATGAGTTCACTGTACTCAAATGGCCTCCACAGTCACCAGATCTCAATCCAATAGAGCATTTTTGGGATGTGGTGGAACGGGAGATTCGCATCATGGATGTGCAGCCGACAAATCTGCGACAACTGTGTGATGCCATCATGTCAATATGGACCAAAATCTCTGAGGACTTCCAGCACTTGTTGAATCTATGCCACGAAGAATTGAGGCAGTTCTGAAGGCAAAAGTGGGTCCAACCCGTTACTAGCATGGTGTACCTAATAAAGTGGCCGGTGAGTGTATATACATTCCCTATAAATTCATACCTTGCAATACAACACCCTGTTCCTTCATTTTCAAATTTCTTGCATGTGTTTTGCCAATGTAGTGAGACATAGCAACCACGGGGGAGGAGAAGGTCATGTTGCATACTGGGCAGCATTTGTTTCTATCTCCATCATCAACAGGCGCCGGCTAAAGCAAAAAAAGAAAATAGAAATATTACTGTAAAACAAATTCTGCATTTATTTTCAATAAAATCTGCCCAATAAAGCCACCCCAAAATGACCTATAGATTCATCACAGTCAAGATTTATCAAAATATCACATCTGTGACCCTTTTATCTTAGGGGGGAAACACCTTAGAGAAATACTTAGTCCTCAGAAATACAAAGATGAGAATTTACTTACAACAGAAGTGTGTACGGCAGGAAACTATGTTACCATATTGTTTGACCTTTAGCACTGTACCCCCCAAAATACTTATTTTACTAAAAGACTATACATACGTCCGAAGTGTAGTCAGTTTTCATCTTCTTAGCTGGACTGAAGTCTTCACCTTTGTGGATGGACAAGTACCGGCGGTATTTATTTGCATGTTTCTTGCTCTTTTAGGGCAAAAAAAAAAAAAAAGACACATGAAATCCAACAACATGTAAAATAATAAAAGGGAGAGATGAAAAAAAAAAAGAAAAGCTACCTGGTAATGTGCAAGCTTCTGGGATTCTGAGATAAGGACTGCACTGCACACTTTACAATGTGAATCAGAGAAAAGGTGGCTGTTCTCCCGGATAAGACGATTAACTAGAAGATAAAGCCCATGAGAGGACATCAGATGAATCAAACAATGTGCATGAACAGAGTCCTAAAAAATCTAGATTTCCCAAATGGCTTGAGCAAAAAAGTTTAGATTTGTAGGACTCAACACTTTATAATAAACCAAGTAAAAAACAAATTTTAATGTAACTAATCAGTTTTAAAGGGCTTGTGTAAAGATTTAGGGTAGTAGCATGATGATGCAGATCTTCATACAGGGAAACCAACATGGCCGAGGAAAAATTGCAGATGTAAGTTAGACGTAAAGGCGTTGTACCAATTTAGCATGTTCTCCTCTATCCATGGCATAGGGTATACACTGGTCAAGGTCAGACTTCTGGGAAATCCACCAATCACAGCATCGAAACCCTAGCATCTAGTTATGAATGGAGGAGATGGTCAAGCATGTGTCTAACCACTACATTCAATAGTGAGGGAGTATTGGAATTTCAGAGTACAATGTTCAGTTATCTCCCAACTACTATTTACATGAGTGCTGGAGATACCAGAGTGCTGTTCATGGCTATTTCTATCCATCCCATACTAATGAATGGAGCATCAGGACGCATGCAGAACTTTAATGCATGGGACAGACAGAAAAATATTCTCTGAAATTTAAAACTTTAAGCTCAGCACACTGTGCC
Organism: Engystomops pustulosus; assembly: GCA_019512145.1. NCBI lineage: Eukaryota > Metazoa > Chordata > Amphibia > Anura > Leptodactylidae > Engystomops > Engystomops pustulosus. Next base: position 156,868,675 of record CM033644.1, on the reverse strand, counting down.
AAGTAACTAATTATTTTTGACCTTCAGCCCCCAGTTTAAAGTTTTTTTTCATTAAGGATTATAATCCATCTGTCAGAGGAAATTAACCTATAATCTCAGGGACACCGACCAAGATAAACCCCTGATCAGCAGAACAAGGGAACATACCCCAAGTTCCCCTATGCTGCCTGGGACTTCCATGATCATTGCTATAGAGAGGAATAGTGAGCTGTCAGAGGAAGCCAAAGGTCACGAGCCATGCCATAGCTTGTACAACTCCACCATACCCTATAACAGTGATGGCAAACCTTTTAGAGACCGAGTGCCCAAACTACAACAAAGACCCACTTATTTATCGCAAAGTGCCAACACAAAAATGTAATTTGTGATTTATACTCCCTTCTCTGTCACAGTTTTCATTGATACCAGCACCCTGAGGACACCAATAAAGCAGAAAATAGTCATAGGTAGAGCTGTCACTTTAAAATAGCTCTGTGCACAGCAAGTCCTGGGCTATCTAGGACTGCAGGAAGATACCTGGAGTCATCTCTGGTGATGGCCTGAGTGCCCACAGAAAGGGCTCAGAGTGCCACCTCTGGCACCAGTGCCATAGGTTAGCCATCACTGCCCTATAATGCAGGCCGGCACTGCTCAGAAAATAGGGAGTGTTGGAAATGCCGACACAAGATTTTAACCCAAATTTTCCACTGGTCAAATACGGCCATGGGAACATAACCTAAAAGGGACCAATCACCTGCAACCTTTATATCCTTTCCCATGTCCCCAAAAGCACATTCCCAAACCATTTGTATAAATACTCTGACTTTTTTTAGTTGTAAAAATAACATATCAAAGAATACCTGTTTCTCTTGATGTCCCAAGTCCTAGGGGTATGCGTATCGGGAAGCTGTTTCCCCCTCATGAAACAGCTCCAACATTAGCAGGTTTAAAAATAAAAAACAATTACCATCTTGTTTTTTGCAGACATGCACAGTACCAGTTGGCCGCATTGTTCTGCGCAAGCGCCACACTACGCTCTGAGACTTGGGACATCAAGAGACACAGGTGTTCTTTGATACAAGTTGTCTTTTCAGCTAAAAAAAAGGCAGAGCGTTTATAAAGGTTTGGGAATATGCATATAAGTGCCTATGGGGACACAGGGGAGGACAGGTTCCCATTAATGGGGTCATCTTACTAACTGGTGGTGGAGTAGGTTGAGCACATGTCCTGATGCTCCATTCAGCAGTATGAGAGTGTCAGAAATTGCAGAGCACAGCACTCATATCTCCAGCATGTCCACTATGAGTGTGCAGCTCTCTGCAAATTCCAACACTCTCTTCCTATTGAATAGAGTAGCACACATGCTCAACCTGCCACTCCATTGATTAACACAGCATATTACTGGGGGGTTGTTCTTGATTGGTGCAAGTCCCACTTGACCGATACTCACCAATCAGCTTGTTATCCTTATTATGTGGATAGAGAATAAAATTCCTCAATTGGTACAACCCCTTTAAGTGATGACATAAAGTAGTACTGAGCAGTAAAGCCTTAAAGGAAATCTACCAAAAGGATGAAGGATAGTAAATCAAGCACACTGACATACTGGTGTATGCCCTCCGTGGCAGGATATGCTCTGCTTTTAGCTTCTTATACCCTTGGTTGTAAGAAAAATGCTTCCAAAATTATCCAAATGAGCTTGAGGGGCTCCAGTCTTTTTTGTAAAGGCCAGAGCATAAGAAGCTAAACGAACAGAAGATCCAGCAAGAGGGGTAACACACCAGTATGTTAGTGTGCTTGGTTTACAATCCTTCATCCTGGTGGTAGATGACCTTTAAGGCATTACTACTCAATACTACTGTATGATGCCACTTCTGCAGCTTCTAACATTGGTGTGTAACAGAAAGAATGTCCTCCTTGGGTACACCACACTGGGAAAGAAATTTGATTTCCCAACAACAGCTCCAGGAAACTGATCACAGGTCACTACATTCACCTTTGTGAGGAGTTCAGGTCTCCTGCACAAGTGACCCCTGGCATTAAGATAATACATACCAGCTTACATTCACATGTCATACATCCTTGACATGTATGCCAGAAAAGCTCCTGCCGTACAGACAAAGTGGCCATCTATTTTTTTTTTTTCATCTGCTCAGTATATGTTGCATTCTCTGGATTAAAAAAAAAAAAAAAAAAAAGCAAAGCAGGGTGCACTATACCACCTGCTTTCTGTACTTATATGATATCCATATCCGGCCTCCACCGAGCATATTCTCAGCGAGGGTCACAGTGATGTAACTGATCATTTCCTTCATGACCAGTCAATCACTGGCTAAGATAACTGGACAATGTAACCTACTCTGTGAACATACAGTGGGATATGTCCTAGCCCTCTATTGTAAGGACTCTCACTCCTTACAAGGGCGACTAAAAGATGTGAACATAACCGTACAAGAATCATGTCTGACATCAATCACACAGTCCCCAATAATTACAATGGGACCAGTGCAGGATACACTCCTGGAGGCACATGAGAATCGCTGTGTGAGTACAGAACCCTAGTGGTGCACGTTTCTATCATCTCTGTGCCATAAAGCGTCATACATGCCAGAGCTGCGCACACTCCCCTGTATAAAGCACCTCATTCATATCTAGTATAAGGTGCATGGAGACACCGCGCTCTGGCCTACCCCGGTTACACCCACTCCCAGCACCTGTGGCCCATCTCTCGGTGCTCCGTTATAACTACCTGCAGCCGCTCCCACCGGCAGCTCCATAGCTTCACCATTCCCGAAATCTTCCGCCATTTTTCTTAAAAGAAGCGCCTGCTAGACCGCGCACCGCACTGCACACACAGCGTCAGTAAAGGTACACACGCGTTTACAGTGGAAACCTCGCGAGATTTCAGTCAGGCCGCCGCTACTCTCGCGAGATTCAAACCCCTTCTCCAGAGAATAACCCTTCTACAAAAAAAAAAAAACCACAAACAAACAAAGCTTTATTAGCCAAAGCACACGGCGCGTCGCCACCACGTGCACTGCTGGTATGTGTGGCGGCATTCGATTATATAGAAAATACATACAGCAAGTGACCGAATCCCCAGATAATTACCGCCAGCAATGATGGGGATGACACAGCTAAGTAGTGTCTTGGCTGCAGCACATAATGGCCGCAGGGAGCAGTTTTGGCCAGTAAAGTAGGGACTAAGTGCATTCAATAGCCACAGCGAGAAACAGGGGAGACACCATGGGTGACCACAAATTACTTTGCTCCAACAAACTCTCTGCTGGCGGGATTTACTAGACCGAACCTATAATGACTGAACTGATATGCAGAGTTATCCAGTGATTCTGGGTTTTGTAGGTAAATCCTATATCAGATCAAACTCACTTGTGGGCAACATCTTTAAGACTCAATCAGAAGGCCTCCCCTGTGGTCACATGTTAAGGTAACATTTAATTTCCATCAGAGTAAGTGCGATACAAAAACGCAGTGTTCCCTAAGGCTGGCGCTACACGTAGCGCTTTGTCTGCGCTTGCAAATGCAGACAAAGTTGCGCCCACCGGGGCGGGCCTCGGGCCGATCGCATCAGCGTTTCTATGGAGGCCCGTCCCGGTGGCCTCGGGCAGACAAGGCGCTACGTGTGGCGCCAGCCTAAGGATGGGATCATGCTGGAGCCTTTTTCATTGTGTTTGAGGATAGAGGACAAGGGCCCACAATACGAGGAGGTTGAGGACAGGGGGCCCAAATATGAGGAGGGTGGAGTTAAAAATATTTTTTGTCTTGGAGGTTTTCGATATTGATGGCTGGCAACAACAATAGGGCGTAAGCACCGGCATGAAGACTAAATACGGCCCTGGATGAGACTAGTATAAATTCCATCATGTACACAACTATTCATGATAAACCATTTTTCTTCCATGTTCATGGAATTGTGTGGTCGGTCGGTTTTATAGCAGATAGCAAATAAGCAGAATAGACACGTTCCCATACCTGACTCCTGTCATTTATTGGATCCTCATCCGTGACTGGACTTCCTTTTTCTATATTTCTCCAAAATTACACTTGAGTTTGCCACCAGAGGCGTACCTACAGGGGGAGGCAAGGGTTAGTGATCACCTAGCACTGCGCCCTTGTCCGTCCAGGTACTTAATTCCCTTGCTTAGGGCGACGGCGCCTGGGTTATAGAGAGGACTCAACTCTATGATCCAGGCGCCGTTGCCTAAGCCAGTGACTTTCAACCAGTGTGCCGCGACACATGGTCGGGTATGCCGCGGGGAAAGTCCCAACATTGGTGTCCCCCTGTGTTTTGTTTTCCCTCACTGCATAGCGATGCGCAGTCACGTCTTCTTAAATGTAGGAGACGTGTAACAATAACACAATCGCAAGCTTTGAACCTCGCACTGACAAAATGACATCACCGAGGCCGGCGCATCATCTTGAGAGCGGAGAGACTCTTGCATTTGCCCCCGCCAAGGTATGCCCCCAAGTAATGCTGACTATATGAGCTTGTTGCCTGAGTATATGAACTGTTGGCAAATACTCAGCATATTGAGCTGGTACTTTTAGTACTCCAGCAGTATACTGCACATAACAATGAGAAATGTAACAATGTAGAAATACTATAGTCATGAGGCTGGAGTACTACAAGCACCAGCTCATTTACTAGACCGAACCTATAATGACTGAACTGATATGCAGAGTTATCCAGTGATTCTGGGTTTTGTAGGTAAATCCTATATCAGATCAAACTCACTTGTGGGCAACAGTCTTTTAGAGACTTAATCAGAAGGCCTCCCCTGTGGTCACATGTTAAGGTAACATTTAATTTCCATCAGAGTAAGTGCGATACAAAAATGCAGTGTTCCCTAAGGATGGGATCATGCTGGAGCCTTTTTCATTATGTTTTAAAACACACTGGGGGTGGTGGAGGACAGGGGGCAACAATATGCGGACAATGGAGAACAGGAGGCAACAATATGTGGATGAAGGAGGACAGGGGCCAACAATATGAGTAGGATGGAGAATAGGGAGCACAATATGAGGAAGGTGCAGGACAGGGTGGCACAATATGAGGAAGGTGAAGGACAGGGCGGCACAATATGAGGAAGGTGGAGGACAGGGCGGCACAATATGAGGAGGATGTAGAACAGGCACCAAAATATGATGAGGACAGGGGGCCACAATATGAGGGGGATGTAGAACAGGGACCACAATATGAGGAAGGTGGAGGACAGGGTGGCACAATATGAGGAAGGTGGAGCACAGGGCGCCACAATATGAGGAGGATGTAGAACAGGGACCAAAATATGATGAGGATAGAGGACAGGGGGGCACACTATGAGGAAGGTGAAGGACAGGGACTACAATATGATGAGAATAGAGGACAGGGGGCCACAATATGAGGAAGGTGGAGGACAGGTTCTACAATATGATGAGGATAGAGGACAGGGGGCCACAATACGAGGAGGATGGAGGACAGGGGGCCAAAATATGAGAAGGATGGAGTTAAAAATATTTTTCTGGATCTTTGGAGGTTTTCGATATTGATGGCTGGCAACAACAATAGAGCGTACGCACTGGCATGAAGACTAAATACAGCCCTGGATGAGACTAATATAAATTCCATCCATTACAATGATGGCTCATGTACACAACTATTCATGATAAGCCATTTTTCTTCCATGTTCATGGACTTGTGTGGTCTGGTCTGGTTTATGAAGGCAGAGCAGAATAGGAAATGTCCCAGAATAAGCAGAATAGACACGTTCCACTACTGACTCGCCTGTCATTTTATTGGATCCTCATCCAGTGACTGGACTTCCTTTTTCTATATTTCTCCAAAAAATAATAATGGGTTGGCGATCACCTAGCACACTATACTCGCCTCCCACTCTTTGGACGCCATCCCGCCCCTCAATAGTGATCAGCAGTGTGCTGCCTGTGCGCATTGTCCGGTCCAGGTACTTAATCCTTTGCTTAGGGCGACGGCGCCTGGGTTATAGAGAGGACTCAACTCTATGATCCAGGCGCCGTTGCCTAAGCCATGAGGTCAGTGCCTGGATCAGTAGATCTTGAGAGCGTGGAGGAGGTGGCTGCAGGGAGCACAGACAGGTGAGTATTATTTTTTTTTGTTTTTTGCCTGTACTTTATACTGCTGGGGCATGTGTGGAGGGCTACTATATACTGCTGGGAATGTGTGGTGGGTACCATATACTGCTGGGGCATATGTGGCGTCTACCATATACTGCTGGGGCATGTGTGGTGGCTACCATATACTGCTGGGGCATGTGTGGGGGCGCTATATACTGCTGGGGGCATGTGTGGGGGCGCTTGCATGCTGCTACTACTAATACTGCTGGGGCTCTTCAACTCTATTACTGTAATCGCAACAGCCAGCTCGTCTTTCAGGCCACACGCTAACAACGGATGCCTCCATTTGGGCCAATGCACTGCAACTGGCTCCTGTCTCCTTCCTATTCACTTTAAAATAAAACCTCATCCACAAACTCGAATAATAGTGCACCTCCCATCTCTCCTTCTCTCGTCTAGTCTAGTCGCCCTCTGTGCTTTCGATCTGCCAGTTGACATATATTAACTCTACCTTATTCGAACCTCCTGCAGCTATACCAGGACCTTCTCCCGAGTTGCACCAATTCCGGAATACCCTTCCCCGACTCGAGCTAACTAATACCCCACCCTCCAAAGCTTCAAACGTGCTCTTCCAAACCATCTCTTATAGGTAAGCCTATCACACTCGCTAATGCATGAAAGTCAAACTCCTCCCTTACTAATCATCCTAGCTCCCTACTCCATCATGTTATATCCCTGCAACAGCAGACTTATCCAAGACTCCAGGCTTCTCTGCGTCTTTTCACCTAGACCCTGGAATAAGTGGCACGCTGATGGCTGGTTCAACAGCAACATCGTGTTTGTAAATCATTTAATTAAATTATTTTATATTGTTCCCTATAAAGATGGTCGGCCATAATACAACTTCCTGTGTCACCCCTATCCTCATAGACTGTAAGCTCTTGTGAGCAGGCCTCACTCCTATTGTTTCCATATGATGTTTGTATCGCTGTATGCTAACTACATAGTTATAACATCACCCGGCCACTTATTAGGTACAACCTGTCCAACTGCTCGTAACACAATTTAATCAGCCAATACATGGCGGAATCAGTGATTTAGGCATGTAGACATGGTCAACAATCTCCTGCAGTTCAACACCGAGCATCAGTATGGGAAGAAAGGTGATTTGAGTGCCTTTGAACGTGCATGGTGTTGGTGCCAGAAGGGCTGGTCTATGAGTATTTCAGAAACTGCTGATCTCTGGGATTTTACACCACCACAACCATCTCTAGGGTTTACAAGACATGGTCCGAAAAAGAAAAACATCCAGATGAGCGGCAGTTCTGTGGGCGGGAAATGCCTGTTGATGCCGAGGTCAGAGGAGATGGGCAGACTGGTTCGAGCTAAGAAAGGCAACAGTGACTCAAATCGCGCCACCCGTACAACAAGTGAGAGCAGAAGAGCATCTCTGAACGCACAGTACGTCAATTTGAGGTCGAGATGGGCTACAGCAGGAAGACCACACCGGGTGCCACTCCTTTCAGCTAAGAACGGAAACTGAGGCTACAATTGCACAAGCTCATCGAATTTGGACCGTAAAGATTGGAACAAAAAGTTTGCCTGGTCTGATGAGTCTCGATTCTGCTGCGACCTTCGTTAGGTTAGGTCAGAATTTGGCGCCAACAACATGAAAGCATGGATCCATCCTGCTTTATCAACGGTTCAGGCTGGTGGTGGTGGTGTCATGGTGTGGGGAATATTTCTTGGACCTATTTGGGCCCCTTGGTACCAATTGGCATCGTTGCAACGCCACACGCCTACCTGAGTATTGTTGCTGACCATGTCCACTCCCCTTTATGACCACACCATGTACCCCAACTAGTGATGGCGCTACTTTCAGCAATTAATGCGCCATGTCATAAAGCTGGAATCATCTCAGACTGGTTTCTTGAAACATGACAATGAGGTCACCTGTACTCAAATGGCCTCCACAGTCACCAGATCTCAATCCAATAGGCATCTCTTTGGGATGTGTGTGGAAGGAGGAGATTCGCATCATGGATGTTCAGGCCGAACAAATCGCGGCAACGTGTGATGTCCCATCATGTCATATGGACTCAAATCCTCTGGGAATGCTTCCAGCACTTGTTGAATCTATGCCACGAAGAATTGAGGCAGTTCCGAAGGCAAAGGGGTCCAACCCGTTACTAGCATGGTGTGTACCTAATAAAGTGGCCGGTGAGGTATGGCTCCCTATGACTTTGAAAAGCGCTACCTACATTTATGATGCGCTTATATAATAAAGTTATTAATCTCATTAATGTGTCGGGGGGCCTACTATCATACGTCTGTCTGGGTCATCTGTGTGGGCGGCTCACCTATATCAACCTCGGGCATGGTTGTGGTGGGCTAACACCATATACTGCGTCGGGCGCATGGGTGGTGGCGGCTAGCCCATCCACTACGCTGGTAGTGGGTCCATACTATGTCGGCGGCTATGCATTGTGAGGTACATTTTACTCATACTGCTGGGAGCATGTGTGGCTAATGTGGCAGGTGGCGGACTACCATATACCTGCGCGGCGCACCGCACATGATGGGCGGCTTCCCACTATAATGCTGGGGCATCGTGTGAGCGGCTACACATATACTCCGCTGGGGCTGTAGAGGCCATACTGCTGGGGCTGCTGGCTTTATATACTGTCGGGGCATGTGTGTGGGGGGCTACTATATACTGATGCGGGGCATGTGTGAGCTACCTACACTGCTGGGGCATGTGTAGAGGGGATATTTATTACTGCCTGGGCATGGTGTGTGGGGGGCTTACTATAACTATGGGGGCATGTGTGAGGCTATACACCTATACGCTGCATTGGGCTTGTGTAGGGTATTATATACTCTGGCTGTTGGGGTCATACGTATGGGAATGCTGTGGGGGGTACATATATACCTCGCGAGGGCATTGTGGGGGGTAGACATTCTGTGGGCATGCGGGATATATATACGTGCTGGAGTAATGTCGTGGGGGCTCTAATTACGCTGGAGCATGTGGGGGGGGGCTTACGCGCTGTGGGATCACTATACTGCTGGGCATGTGTGGGGGCGGGTACTAAATCTGGTGGGCAGTGTTGGGGGGGTACTATATATACACCCTGGCGTTGGGAGAATACTGCTGGGATTGGGGGCTACTATATCACTGCTGGAGCCCATGTGGGGGCGCCGGGTACTTATACCTGCTGGGGCGGTGCCGAATGTGTGGGGGGGTACTTATACGCTGTGAGCATGTGTGGGCGCGGGGTACTATAATATACTGCTGGGCATGTGTGGGGGGTACTTATATAATATCTGCTGGGGCATTCCGTGGGGAGGGTACTTAGTTACTGATACTCGCTCGGGGCCATGTGGTGGGGCTACTATTATACTGCTGGGGCACTGTGTGAGGGACTTGCTGTTGGGCGCACTGTTTCTGGGTCTCGTTGTGGCGGTTACCTATATACGGATGGGAAGTGGGCTAATAGATAGTGTTGGCGGCTACCATATACTGCTGGGGCATGTGTGGCAGGCTACCTATACTGGTGGGGCATTGTCGGGCACTACAACACATCTGTGGGGGCATATTATGCGGGATGTGGGGGGGGTCTAATCATACTGCTGGCTCATGTGTGGGGGCTCTAATACTGCTGGGCATGGTCGTGGAACGGGCTAAGCATTACTCTGGGGCAGTGTGTGGGGGGGCTATCTTAATACTGCTGCGGGCATTGTGTGGCACTCACGTATACTGCTGGGTCATGTGTGGTGGGCACCTGATACTGCTGGGCATCTTTTGGGGGTCTCACTAACTACTGTGGGTGGGGCGTGGCTAGCCACCTATATACTGGTCGGACAGACTGAGAGACTTTGGGGCTACAATTGTATGTATTGATGGGCAACGGCTTTGCTGCTGGGGCTACCTATATATTGCTAATGCGGCTGTTACTCATATGCGGGAGACAAGCTTCAAATATACTCCCCCGGGTGCTATGGTATCTACAATCATGGATGATACTGGTGTTGAAATATGAATTAAGGGAGGAGTATACAGTAGTAGTAATTTTAGTATGAGGGGGTCGCAGTGTATTATCAGTATTTGCATGGGGCACCATGGGAGCACTAGTTTGGACAAGTGTGAAGATGTTCCCCAGCGGAACAATACCACAGGTGGCAATTCTGCATTGATAATGGGAGTCATATTCTGTCGGGAGTGTTCCGATGATGTTCTACCTACTGAACTGGATAACCGCATTGGCAAACCACAATGAGGAGAACTACAGAAGCAGGGGGGATGGACCAGCCCGACCCAACATAGAAGGAGACGTACAGCCTAACAGCAAGTGATTGCTGTGCCTGATGCAGCCCAGACTGTGCAGGACATGTAATGCTTTTTATATGTTTGTGGTTATTGCTGTCTGATATATATTGATAGCGGCAGAATATCTCATTTTGGTTTATATTTATATAGCAGGATATTATGGTCTGTGTTTCATTACTGGACACTACTCATATGTTCGGCCCAGCGTCGGAATCCTTGTGTTTGGTGTATCATTGCTGGAATACTATTTAGTATCTTGCTATTGGTGGTATATACATTTTTTCAGGGCTTATCCTTGGCTACATTCACATAACATATGCCGACCCGCGGGCTGTAGCACAAGTAGCGTCTTTTCCCCTGGTACGAGAGCGGCACATGCCCGCACGTGTGCTCTTGACCCTAACGCTCCTCTGCGCCCATTGCATGGCCTATGTCGTGACGTATATACATCCCCAACGGTCTGGGTGAATGTAGCCATTTCTGCTGTGAGGGACTATTTTCTCATTAACTACTGATAGGACTTATGTAGTAGTGATCCCAACAGCAGTAGAACTTCTAGATTTATCTCTTGCTTCCTTTCTTTTTTCATTCTGGTGAGGCGGGGGACTTCATGTGTCCATGCAAGCCCTTCAGGCACCGCGCATCAGACACACAGATACACAGATAACATTGTAGGCCCTGTCCCCTAAATATTCCATAGTTTATCACAACCAAACCAGAGACATAACGCCATAATTATAAAATATTATCCTGCGAGACGCTAGTACAGTATGTTTATACCAATATTATAGCCAGAACCGCACTCCCCCCAACCGTCGGTAATATAGCCAGCCCACTACCACAGTATACCCGGCAGGCAAGCCTGCCTTACCCCCAGCTATATAAATCAGCCGACCACCCAGTATATACCAGCTCCATGTCCTCACCCCGTATATAGCCCCACCCAAGCCCCCGATTATATAGCCAGTCATGCCACCAACCCGTGCAAGGCGGGGGTACTGGAGGGGCCCACTCGCGATTGGACGCTGGACTACAGTCACCTGAAAGGGCTTTAGGTTGAAGTGTGATATACTTAATTACATTCACTTTTTATTCGGTCAAAATGAGAAATGTCCTAGTAACTGAGAGGCTCTCCTCCGTGTACACAGCACAGATCTCCCGCCGTTACCAGCACAGCTCTCCCTCCGTGTACCAGCACAGCTCCCCCTCCGTGTACCAGCACAGCTCTCCCTCCGTGTACCAGCACAGCTCCCCCTCCGTGTACCAGCACAGCTCTCCTTCCTATGACACACTTGGGCCCCTCATTGCCTTGCTGTGCTGCAGATGTTGTGTCAGAGGTGACCTTGACAACCGCGTTACAGCTAGCAGCACGGCCCATTTCACCGCTCAGGGTTGTAAGGGTATGGAGCGCCCCCTTTCGCTCTACGCACTTGGTTTTGCCCAGCTCTCTGCGCGCTCCCGTTTTGCGGGAGCAGGAAGCGCGGTGGTAGGCGCGTGACCCGGTTGTAGATTGGTCACACGCACGACTTTTGTTGTGGTAGTTCCTCCCGCTGTCAGTGAGTGGAGGGAGTATCCGGTAACATCAGCCACTTTTATCTATCAATGTCTCCCTGGAGAGCGGAGACGGGAGTATAAGTAGCTGCAGAGGTAAGTGCGGGGTGTGTCTCCCGCCCTGTAGTGTCAGACATAAGCTGCTGGGACGTGTAGTACTTCAGCGTGTGGCGCTGTCTTGCCATCAGGGGGCGCTGCTTCTACTGGAAACTTTTAGTCCAAGTGTTGGTGGAGTCTCCGTGTATTCGCGCTATGGTCACCCCGCGTGTACCAAGTACATAATAAGGGAGGGGTGTTTCTAATGATCCATCACCACATAACTGAGTACAGTGCGGGTACAGCTATATCCTTGTTTCCCTTACAGCTTTTATCTCATATATCTCTCTATCCATTGCTTATAATGTCTGCATTCAAAGAGGGCCCTAAAGCAACTACAGGTCTGATTGGATCTGTGGTTTAGGGTCTCAAAACGGCCCTTATAAGCTCTTGTGGGAGCAATGTAGAAAAATAAATGTATATATACTTACCTAGATGAGAGTCCCATGAGGCATTGGACACATTTTATTTCTGCCCCACACTGGTACTAGTACAGGGCGATCGGGGACACTAAAACACAGGTCCATAAGAACCTGTGGCCGGTTTTGTGTCCTGAATCACCCTGACAGGTTCTCTAAGCGTGTACTCACCTCTTCATGAGATGGAACTTTCTCATAGGGAGACTTGTAGCTCCTCAGAGAGATTACCAGGGTAAACACAATCCACTCATAGGGCCACCCGTAGTGTACTTACCTGATGAGGATTTTCAGGTCACTTTATAAGGTTCCCAGGGATATCTCTTCTGTTTCTCTACAATCTGTCATTTAACGTTATGCAAATGAGATTGTTGGTGCACAAGGGGCGGGGCCATTCCTGTAGGTGCACCTCCTATGATGTTCAGCAGCACCTTTCTCTCAGTGGGACACATGTCTCTCTGCATTATGTGTGAGGCTTTTCCTGTGTTCTCGTTTTTTTTTTTTTATACTCTTTCTTAGTTACATTCTTATCAAATTTCAAATTTTCACTTCACGGAAACCTCACTTTAGTGGGTCCTTATGCTATTTGGTGTGGCATCACATGGTATCCACCCCCACTGCAACACAGCGCCAGCAGGGAACTAGCAGCCCCACCATTATCCAGACTGGCAGGCCAAGCCCTCATGTCCCCACCAGCACCGCACCACAGAAAAAGCAAACACCATGCAATACTGCACCATATGAACAGGGCTTGAGTGCTCACCGATCCATGTGGTTTCACCTTTCACGTGGTGCAGTAATGCAAGTGCTGCAACATGTTGCGCTTTTTAAGAGCATCCAAAACGGAAGTGGAAGGAGCTTGGCACAAACCCATATGCGTTTCTACTGAAAGGACAAGCCCCTCCAACTTGTGTTTTGGATGCATTTAAAAAGCTTCCAAACGCAGAATGTCCAATGGGTGCAGGGGGGGTGCAGGTCCCTGCTGACGCTGCAGAAGCAGCGGGCACCCAATAACTAGAACTAGGTCACTGTGAAGTGGCTTATGCAATTTTTGTAAAATGTAGCTGAGAAGCTTGAGTTTGTTAATGTAACCTAGGGGCAATAGACCATTGTATGATGTGTGGATGTATGCTCCAGATCTTTCTCCAAATGTTGGTCTGGTTAAAGGATAAATCGCAATTTCAGCGCTTCCCTGCCAGAAAAGGGGCAAAGAACCACTGATAATTTTCCCCCTTTGTGCCTGTGTGTCTATCTTTACTTTTTTTTTGCAGCAATTTCCTGGTGTGTTGTCATAGATAGGAATCTGAGTATGCCTGGGGGTGGTATAGAAATGTACCTAATAAATCACACAAAATTGGGGGATGAAGTAGGTGCAAATCAATGAAAACATATGTCTTGCACAGATACATTAGAAACCCTGCAATAGACACACAACGGCAAAAAACATCTTGCCACCAGGACATAGGCGCCAATATAAATATACAAGTCTCCCAATGACTCTAACTCTGTGAAGAAATTAGGTGCACCAGCAGGTACAGCCCAGCCCCTAAAGCACAGAGAAGCTCATTTGCATAAAGACACAAACATAGTTTGCTCCAGAAGACAAAACGGAAGAAGAATGGAGATGCAACTGAAGCTGAACATCACCGCCAATGTGAATGAGCCCTAATACTGCTTTTACTTATATAACCAGACATATTGGTTGTGCTGTAGTTTTTTTGCCTGAGTATATCCTTAGTGTGTAGTGGCATGTGGCTTTCTAAAAGCTAGCACAGCATAACTTACTCTAATGCATCTAGTGCCCCCAGCACATGGACTGAGCACCGCCTTACGACCCCTTCTCAGGGGCATAATCATTCCTGGAAGCTTGCCATTATACACATAGCTCCTGTCTTCCTGCTGTACTGATAATATGATCAGTGTACCGAGCTGTAGTGTCCCAGGATGGAGGGACTGTATCATATAGGACTAAGATCAAGGATCTGAGTCCTGGGGCAGTGGTCAGCACAGGCAATACAATAGTCTTATTCTGATTATTGGGACATACTACACCATGTATGGCTGCTACCTAGCAACAGGCACTTGATGTCTGCTTGAACAATGTTCTTTCATTATGTGTGTCAATGTTTTTTAACAATTTGGTGTTAGAATTTCTATTCAGCTTCTTCCGCTTTTATAATTTTGAGTCATTTACTTGCTATTCATGATATACATGAAATAAACATCACAGTCATCTTATATCTAATTTCTGATTTGCAGGTGTGGATGAGTATGTACCATCGCAGGAAACAGCGGTTCTCTGAAGGAACTTGCAGGCAAAATGCTGTGGAGAATGAGGAATCCAGTTCAGGGACCGCAGTCAATGTGGATCATCCAAATAGGACTGATAATGAAGATTTATCCATTGTGATCTCTGATGGCGACGATACGGTATGTATTCTGGCAGTATAATTGATAGCTATTAAATATGGCAGTGAGTATAAATAGCCTTTACATTCCTAATAATATTCTGGTAGGTTATCCATATATAGGAGTAGATAGAAAGGAGACGTGAGGGAAATCTACCATGAAAGGCAAAATAAACAACTTACTCACACATCCAAGCAGTGATAATCTTATAATTTTTATCCATGGCCTCTTTCCTTTTAAAAAGAACTTTTAAAATTATGTTAATGACATAATCACAGGTGGCTGCGGCATTTAAATGGCTGTAGGGAGATTCACTCTGCTTACATACGGGACTTTACAGGCAGTGTGCAGCCTATACATCAGCAATGGCTGACACTGCTAATACCCTCTGGCGTGCAGCGAGACTCACACCCCATATTCCACCACTGATCGGCCTCTCTCCTGCCTCACTACAGTGCCGCAGCTCTTCTAACCGGCTCACCCACTACTTAAGGCATTTTATCCAAGACCACTGGACTAGGTCTATTAGATCCCACCTCAGCCGAGCATATGTGAGTCTCTACATAGGTCCAAAAGCAACATACACTGGATGCAGAGGAAGGGGACAATTCGTCCTCGAAACGCGTCGTCCATAAAAATAAAGCCTTTAGCACACATCTTGGACTTTACTGTTACATTTTAGCTCTAGGGGCAGCGCGCACCTATATACCTGTGTTTTTGCACCTACTTTTCTATTGTTCCTTACACCGCCAGTGTCCCACTGCGTGTCACGGGAGACGCTGCAGCCCGCCAGACTTACTACTAACCTATTCCACCAGTTCATCTGAACACCATCAATCTTCCCATTACCTCTAGCATCAGGCGCCACGTGTTCACTCCTTTAAACTACTGCTAATACCCTGCAATACATGAGTATTGCAGAGTATTATACTGAACAAGTGATCGATTGCTTGTTTATGGCACAAGTAAAAAAAAAAAAAAAAAGTTTTAAATAAAGTAATCAAAAACCCTCAAAGCCCTGTTACACGTAGCCGGAGGGTTGCTGAAGAAAGAAGAGGACCAGCGGGGGCATCAGAAAGGTGAGTACAGTGTTTAGTTGTTTGTAAAAATCTGTTACAGCAGTGGTTCTCAACCTTTCTAATGCTGTGACCCCGCAATACAGTTCCTCATGCTGTGGTGACCCCAAACCATGCAACTCGCAGTAAAAACACAGTAAAATTGCGGCTCTGATGGCTTTAGGCGACCCCCGGTTTTGGTCGTTCGACCCCCACTGGGGTCCCGACCCACAGGTTGAGAACCACTGTGTTACAGCATTGATGTTTTTTCTACAACCCCCCCCCCCCCCCCCAAAAAAAAAAAAGTGAATAAATTTTCAGCAATCGGGCATAGCCACCCCAAAATGGCACCACTCAAAAATGCATCTCATCCTGCAAATAATAAGCCCTTGCATGGCAAAATTAATGGAAAAACAAATATTTTATAGCCGAAAAAAGTATGCAATAAACCAACTAAAAACCACTAAATTCTATACAGCAAAACTGGCTAATGCATGGACCTCCTCCCCTTCTGTGCCTCGTTGTGCACCCATATAACAAGTAACATCCACATGTGGAGTGTCTCCATACTCTGGACAAATTGCATAACAAATTTTAAGATGGGCTGTTTCTGATAGTTTAAGGGGTGTAGATTTGAAAATGGGTTGATATATAGGGCGTTTTTTTTAATATTATATATTTCAAATTTTCATTAAAAAGAAAGATCCCCAAAAAACTCAATTCTGAAATCTCCTTGAAGATACGGAAAACCGATGTTCTATTTTAAAGCCGTGTGACATGAAAATATATTTTCCAGACATTTCTAAAATTTTGAAAACTTAAAGCAGACGTATGGGAAATGTTATTCAGCAATGCATTTAGGTGGTAAAACTATCTGCCTGAAAATGGCAAATTTCTCAAAAAATTCATCATTTAAAAAAAAAAAAAAAAAATTTTTATCAGCCAAAATTTACTCTGATAAGTAAAAATGTTCAAAAGTCAGAAATACAAAAAATGGGACTGAGCCTTAAGAAAAATCTCATGGGTTGCACACAGAGCAGTGAACGGGAGTATATAAAAATATATGGCAGGGACATTCCCTTTGCCAGCCGAACACCCACATCGGAACTAGTTTAACTATTACAGTTCCTGCACAGCTTTTCAGCCAGGAGAAGAAACGTCCTTGCATTCTATTTCTATATAATGGAGGGTCTCCCGTCCACCGCGTGCAGCCCGTGGGATTGTGCCACCGTATGGCACGTTTACACTGGCTGCACAGGTTTGTGTGAAAAAGCCCTAATGTAGAGGACCTGGGACCAGTACAGTACAACTGCTCTTAAGGTCGCTGTGCTCTATGTCATTACCCCAACGCATACAACCAGTGTTAGGAGTCAGAACACAGGGTGGAGCGGCAGGAGAGCAGTGAGAACTTCCCAGCTGCACTCACTGCTAACCGGCCTCCTACACCAATGATCTGCCATCCGTTATGGAAACTCTCATTGGAATCAGCATGGTGACTTTCGGCAGGGTGCGGACCGCAACTTATGGCTTTACAGGCCGCCTGTTGTCATCCTCTTCTAGGCTTTTAGTTGAGATGAATGTGGCTGCACTTTATGTACATGCTCAGTAGTAAAGCTCCTCCGCCACAGATAAGAGGAATAAGGCGCTGAGATGGAATGCTGGTATTTATCTCAGCACTGCTAGAGGAACCAGGAAAACAGTTCTGTAGAGTCGGAGTTGGTGAACATTTTGGTGGAGTCGAAGTTGGGGAAATTGAGTTTTGAGTTTGGCTTACGAACTCCACAGCCCTGTTACAGATTAGTTGCATGGGATCCCTTATTTCTTCCCCGTGTAGTCACACCTGATTTCTGTTACTAAGAAATATTCCAATTAATTTTCATCATTTGTATTGTTCATGCTTGAGCAGATGTTCATCCCTCCACGTCTGTATTACATTCAAACTATGTCATCTTTCATCTGATTCTACTCCAGAAGGATTTATGTGCTTCCCAAATTATCAATGAGAATGTTTAACACCTCGCTTTTACATTCCAAATGAAAGGTGTTAGACTGCGCTTTTAATATTACACAAAGATGAAAATAAATTGTCATTCCAACACACACCCATCTGCTAACAAGGAGGTTTAATGCCCAATTAGCTTCATGCAAAGCTGACAGTACGTGGAAAGACGTGAAGTAATTTCATTATGGTTTGTGGCAATATACGCCGTACAGAGGAAAGCCGGGTTTCTTTTGTTACCTGCCTTTTATGTTGCATCCTATTACCGTAAAAAAACATGTTTATGATTGCATTGTTAATGAGTTGGCAAAAGTGTTTTATTAAGAAGAGGATCCTTTTAAGAGGTACTTTCTCTGCAATATCAATTAGCACTCATTATATTTTGGTAGGTGGGCATACACAATGTCACATGTGCTGCATCTCTAATTCCAAATTAGGATTTTGTGTTAGTCCAATGATCAGCACATGTGAAAGGGGTTGTCATAACGTGACGTTTGCGCACAGGGGGTGATCACGTATACGCTTCCAGAGAACCGAATATGTGATCGGGCCGTGGCCCGTCCCCTGTGCGCTAGCCTCATGTTATGTTACGGCCTCAGTGTGGAGAATAATTGGTCAGGGTGAATTCACATATGGCAGTACCAGATACATTTTCAAATGTATCAGAACAGTGGAGAAGAGGAGATTTGCCTGATTACATAGCTGTTAACATTGTCTTTACAAAAGAAATGTTAACATATATGTTAACACTTAACTAACAAATGCGGTAACATTTCGGGCAGTTTCTATATTTGTAGATGAGGGATTCTTATGGAAGTATTTGATTTGTAGTTTCCACATGCTCTGGGTGAGAGTATTGGGATTATACCATTGTAGCACTATGCCTTTTCCTACAAGAAACAGAAAATTCTGGCTCATGTCTGTCTGACATAAGTCAGATAGAGAACCTTTTACTTGTTTCCAGAATTCCTTTCTTTTGGAGGTCATACGCTACATAGGCCAATAGTCTGCTTCCAAGCGGCTTCATATCAGACAGGCAGTGTTGGGCATCTATCCCATTGTATATGGTCTGTCTTCTGTGAGATAAGATGGCTATGGATCTCAGATATCTGTCCTTGGGGACCTTGAGTATTGTATTGCCCTGTAAGCAGGGGGTACATGTAGTTCGGTAATGAGGCGGCCGGTACCTGGTCAGTTAGTGCATATAGAAGTTGGAAATAATGAAAGAACCTTACTAGAAGCATCTAAACTGCAAGAGAATGGTAATAGCCCGTCATTGAACTAGACATTAGTCAATAAGTGCACCCAGGCGGTTCTCCAATCCTCCACTCACTATTTTGATGGATCTGTAAGGAAGGCTTTATCCTTATTCCAGCCCCTCTGCAGCCATTATTCTCCTCACCTGTTTCTGCTTTCTTCTTCCCACTGTCAAACTGCATTTACCTTGCGTTTATGTAAGTGACCTTAGTGTTAGTGACCTTCGTGAAGACTCTCTTATAACCTGCCTGAGGCCCTTAGTGTGATGACACACGTCACATTTTGAAAACGTATGCTTTGAAATGGTCCAAAGACGTGTGGCATCACCCTTACTGTTTGAGCCGCCCCAGACAGTCATTATAGCTCCTTAAGCCTAGTCTTCTCCTTGTCACTAATGATAAAGATGTATTGTCAATTTCCTGCATCTACTTTCGCAGCATTTAGATGACACTCCTTGAAGTGTGAATAAATCTTGCAGCTATAACAGAAGATCTTAGAATCTGTAGCTCAAAGTGTGAAAGAGGGGTAAGATAGTGTCATCGTAGGATTCACCTTGTTTCCTTGTCATGTATGAAGCTGGGGGTGATTTCTACTCCATCCATGTGTTGCTTTCTGCACAAGCCCTGCCCTGTCTGCTCAGCCATGGGGATCGCTTTGAGGAGCTATTGCATTTCCATCTACACAGATGATTAAGAACTGCAGGATTTGTAAGCTGCGCCGTTTATAGCTGGAATCCTGTAGGATTTGGGCTGATGTACGAGAACGGGGAAACTGCTAAGCATATGAAATGTGTTAAAGGAACACTTGGGAGCTGCTGGAGAGAAAACGCATGCACTCGGCAAGACGTGTTTGCATTTTAATGGCCTGCAAGAGCAATTATTAAATTTCTTATTCATTAAATGATAAACACAGGAAGGCAGCTGTGCCATTTAAGAAATGAGAAGAACGAACATTGCCGAGGCGCGTTCCTGAATTATAATATCACAACGCCGGCTGGGAAAAAGTGCGCTTGGAGTCCTCAAGGTGGCACCGTTGCCCCATGTCTATCATGAAATACTTTTCATTTTTCCTATATAAGATTGAAGTTTACTTGTTTTGCTTCTGAATTACCTAGGGATATGGTGGCAGGATTCCAAGTTTTAGATATGTTGTATTACAACTAATCCGCATTGTATAACCCACTAGTCCTTACACAAAACAATAGAGATGTAGTTCCTTAATTTACATACACAGGTTCGTTTCTTGAGATCATAATTAATTTTTAATTTTTTTATTTTTGGAACAACCTGCAATAATGTGGCTAGCGATCAATGCTTCACTACATGTGTGAAGGCTTCATAACCTCATCCACATAAGGCCCAGTTCACACCTGCACCTATGCTTTCTGCTAAACTAAAAAACTAAAAAAAAAGTAATCATAATGTCTTCCACTTACCGTCTATTCCACAAAGGTGTGAACTTAGCCACTTAAAAAGGGTACTTTTTTAATATGAAGTTATCCATAGAAATTTTATCACTTTCCATTCACTTTTATAGAAGTGCAAGACATGGCCAGTTACAGCGCATAAAGAGGGAATGAATGGCTGTGCTTCCACAACCAGTTACTTCATTCAACCGGGGGTACAAGTGAGCACTACCCTGCCAGCTGTCAGGCACCCTCCAAATTATCCCCATTTTTATATGACTTGAATACCACTTAAGGCTACGTTAAAATGTTAGAAGTTGTGTTTGAATCACGTCAGAATCTGTGACAACAATCATTGTGAGGCTTCATTCACATTGTATATTTTGGACACATTGGGGGATATTTATCAGGGCCTCTGTACCACGTCAGTGGCCTAGAAGCCCTGAAAAAATTGCAAATGCTAGCTACCACCTGCCATTATCTACCCCAATCCACCAGGAGTTACCGCAGCGCTCTTGCTGCAGACTACAAATTTTCACATGTAAAAATTTGCCAGCAGCGGTCATTTCTATGCCAGGCAGGACCGGAGCCTCTTGATGTATCGAGCAGCAGTGGGGCTATCGCGAGCGCTGGCGTATGATAAATATCCCCCATTAAGTGTGTACGCCCTTTATATACACTTAATGTATCCATAGAATACTACTGGCTGGGGCAGAAAACGCTGGATGCAAAAGCACAATAGACCAGATTTTTCCATTCTGCTGTATATACTCGGTGAAGACCATAATAGCTTATGGGGATTGATGCAACTATAGGACATCCATTCCCTGTCTCCGCTGGCTCTGGAGCTCCCCAGTGATGTCCAGATTAAGGCTGCATTCACACTACCGCAAGGGGGACGTATATACGGCCGATATACGTCCCCTATAGACGGCAATGGGCGCGCGGCGCCCTACGGGAGTGGTATGGTGCCGCACACCATATAACCCTATGGAGAGGGCTGGGGGTGAGCAGCGCTCTCCCCCTCCTCCTCTCCCCGCACGCTGCTGTGTGCCCGCTACGGCGGGCACCGGTCGTGTGAATCCAGCCTAAGACCGTGATATCACTGGGAGAAACACCCTGAACACGGGCAGCAGCCAATCACTGGCTGCTGCTGATCGCTCCTCCTCCTTCCATCCTGGGGGAGGAGCAGAACCCAAAGATTTTCCCACAATATCCTCCTTAAAACGGAGAGAATAAATGGGTTTGAATTGAGCCTTGTCTCTCCTGTTACTGCTGAGGGTACACTGCCATACAGCTAAAGAGCAGCCTTTGTGTCATTCAATGGAGCTCATTTATGCAGAATAGAGAACCCCATTCCCATGATTACATTTCTTTTTCATTAAATGCATGCGGGAGCAGATATATTTACATCAATTTCAATGGAAGTCATTTGTCCTATACAGTATATGAGAGGAAAATGCTGTGTGTATGGATTTCACAGGATTTATTTAATATTTTGTGATCAGTTGTTAACATTGTAAAAATACCTTCTGCATCAATTATATAGATTTTTTCGAACCTGCTGCTTTTTTCCTCTATTTAGCAATAGATACTCGCAGCAAATCTAACAGCCGCTATAATAGGACTGCATGAATTATTCTACAGTATTATAGCATGGAAACAACCCGCAGTACAGGTTTACAGAGCATTTTCTCTTAAATATTCATATTTTGCACCGAAAAGCAACAATAGATTTATAGTACACTGCGGTATAATAGGACTTTTAACTGTTTTCACACGGTGTAGAAAAATATCTTTTGTTTTTATGATTTCAACAGGTCCCAAGTATAATTAAATTGAAATAAAGATTTCTGTTCAGTACAGCAGAGCTGGGGGTCAGGGTATTTTCTTCCACTGACCACAGAATTTATGCTGCAATAGTAAATGGTGCAGCAAAACAATTTCAAACATCATTTTTACTTGATGTGGCCTTAAAGATCAAGGTAAACATTCAACATAGGCAATGACCCAACTTACACAAAGTACAATAATGGTTGGATCTTACCTGTGTAAGAGTGGATGAAGGAATGGAATGAAAACAGGAGCAACATTGGGAAGGGGTCCGGACGGTGGTCTGAAGTAAGGACAATGTCCCTAATGCACCTTACATACTGGATCGGTGCCCTAAGATATCCTAAAGACTCCTGCACTGACAATAACAGTATCAAAAAACCTCTCTGTACAGGGGACTACATGGCCCTATTCATTCCCTAACAAGTGTCCTGGTGCATTTTTAGATGAGCACTAAGCTACATTTTTCATCAGGTGAAAGGCCACGCAGTATTGCCTGCATATCGGCTGCCGTAGAGGACGGTACCTTGTCACTCATCTCAAAGGTTATCTGTGCATTCAGGATAAATAATGCATGTAGGTGTCACCCTAAGGCCCATGGGCGGGTGTGACAGATACAAAATTCTGGTATCATAGTTAAAGGAAACCTGTCACCACATTTTCATCTTATCCTCCCCATGTCCTATGCCTCTTTTCAGCATGTCTTATCAACAGGGTGACATCATCTAAGGTCCTGGTACATTTGCACTGTCTACCCCCCATATATGTACCTGGCTGGCTGTACACAGGGGCAGGTGGCTGGCTATATTCAGGGGGCTGGCTGGCTATATACTTAGGGGCATAGGCCGCTTATATACTGGGGGCAGGGGGCTGCCTATATAATGGGATAGCTAGCTATATACTTGGGGGCATGGGCTGGCTATATACTGGGGGCAGATAGCTATATATTGGGGAGCAGGAGGCTGGCTAACTATATATTGGAAGGCATTAGCTGGATAGCTATATACTGCGAGGGAGGTGGTGGCACCAATGCATTTCCCACCCTCGGCTTATACTCAAGTCAATAAGTTTTCCCAGTTTTTTTGTGGTAAAATTAGGTACCTCTGTATTCATGTTGTCTCTTAGAAACCAGTTGGTTGTCCTTCGATATGACCACCACTGTGTTTTTCCAACAGTGGCCAGGCATACACTACTTAGGCAACTGACCAGCTGGATTCAGTGTTCATTACCACATTTTATATGAGAAAACAATTTGTTTCTATGCATGATCACTCCAGCAGCGGTGGTCGTATCCATGGACAGCTGTAATACGCTTCTAAGAGACCATATGACTAAATGTACGGAACATTTAAACAAAAATAACATTAATTTGAAGATATGTATGTATATATATAGCAGATGAATTACATTAAATGGGAATGGCCGGATTAGAATATTGCTTTAAGGGACATTGGGGACACATATTGACTGTGAGTAAGTCTGTCTCTCAATGATCTCCCCTTCCTGTGTGTAACCAGGGGTGAAGGGTCCATTTCATCCACAATGTCATGGTCCATATGCAGTATGTGCCAGTGTATTTGGAGGATATTCCTGACTTCTTTGGCTCTTCTAGTCAATTTGGTAATGAGCCTAAGAGGTTCCCTAGACAAGTAGTTCACAGTGTTTTTTCTCGAGGGCATTGATAAGCCTTACCCAATACAAATTCAGGATAGTCCTTAGCCAAGAATCATTAGTGAATGTCATTACCTGGGTCCTAAACTCCCCATGTGAGGAGCAATTACACCTTAGGCCTCATTCAGATGGCTCTCTGTGGGGGATGTATATGAGGCTGCATATACGTCCCCATAGGCGGCAACGGCGGCCCGGCAGCGTGGCACTGATCCGCGCCGTACACGGGGAAAAGACATTTTTCCTCCAAAACAGCTGCACCCTTCCCATTGAGGTGCAGCCCATCCCTACTGTAGAACCTGTAGCTGACAGCAAAGTCAGCCCAGTTCTCCATGAACCCAAAGCCCTTCTTCCTACACCAACTTTTTGAGCCACTTATTTACCTCCCTTGGATGAATTGTAGTATATTAACATTACACAAAAGCACTGTATAATCCCAGCCCCCTGCACTGTATAATGCCCCCACCTCGCACTATATTTCTTTTAGTGGATATCTACTACTCCTCATCGGCAAAAAATACTCCTTAAAATGGTAAGAGGAGTATTATTACTCTCTGGGAAAAAATGTAGTGTGACCTCTGAGAGCAAGGGTGACAGTGAGCAGCATTGTTGGGTCCCTTTTCTTATAGGGAAAGGTGCTAATAGTTTAGTGATAGATGCTGACAGTTTCCCCATAAAGTATAAGGCAAGACAATAGCTAATGGTAACACAAGGACACGTTGAGTATTATCCTTGAATATTGAAGTAGTGAAGTGTTTCACATGTTGTAATCAATAGTCATCACTTTGTGTCTTATTACTGTATAGTACTTTTCCCATGTACTTTTCTTATTTGCTTTTAGAACTTTACGAGCTATAGGTTGCCATGGAAACATAGTGACATATTTAAATATTATTTTCCCATAAATGTATTTTTATTTCAGACCTGTACAATTCTTTATACCTGACACAATTCCTAGTAAATAATAGCTTTCTTCTCTTCATAGGCTTTTATAATATTGAAAAGATGTTTTTTTCTTTCTTATACTTTAGGAACTGCAGGAAGAAAGTATTTTACCAAAAAAGAGACGCCGGCCTCCTACCCTTCGGAAACCATCGCTGGTCAAAAGAAAGATTACACGTAAGAATTCAGTGATTGGGGGGGGTCCGTGTGGAATATAAAGCATTGAATACTGATGTGGGGGAGTGTTGTCTAGTTTTAAAAGATTATACTACATTAAAAGTTCTCAAAATTGCCAACCCCTGGGCGCTCCTATTTTGGCACTTCCAGCTCCACCTCCACTATCTTCATATACTGCTGTGGCCAGTGGTCAGGTGTAGTGGTCATTGGTGGTGCCCAGGAAGCATCAGAAAGAGAGCAGCACAGGTAGGGCGAGTGTGCATACTGCTATTATTTAAAGGTGGGAGACACACTGCATATGCCATAATTATTTAAAGGGAACCTGACTGCCGGAGGCGGGGGTAACCCAACTTAAAATCAGAATCTCTTTAAAGGGAACATATCAGCAGAAATTGGCCTACCAGTATGTTGTGAAGCAGATCCACACCTTCCAGATCATTTTTTTCCTTACACTTATTTTCTTTGATAGTTTACCGTGGAGGAATCATCTTGAGGATCAACTATGAAGTGAGTGTTAATTGATTGTATAAAGTCTGGGAGGAAGAGCACTCTGCACTGAGGTTAAGCTTTACCTTGCTCCGAACATCCCCTTCAGTATGATTTCTACCATGCAGTATATTTCAGGAGAGCCTGATTGTGACGTCCCAGGTCACAGCAAAAAGGCCATTCTGAGACAGGGAGAGCTTGACTTCAGAGTTAAACTCTCCGCCTCCATGAGTTTATACAACCAATTTACATCTCACTTCAAGGTAGATCTTCTGGATAATGTCACAACTATGGCTCATGAAAGAAACAGAAAATGGAAGATGTTACTCTGCTTGACAACATACCATCCTGGTTTATTAGGTCAATTTCTGCAGGTTCCCTTTAATGAGAAACATTGATTGTTTTTTACTCGTGATTTCATTTTTTTTAAATATTTTAGATATGACTGAGGAAGAACAGCTGGCACTGGCAGTAAAGATTAGTCAACAGGAGCAAACAACACAAAAGAAATACACCCAAGAAGAGGAGGAGGAGCTGATCAAAAAAGCTATAGAAGAAAGCCTTCATGTAAGTATATCATTCATATGTTTAGGGTCTGTTTAGATATTGTTTTCTGTAGCCGATTTTGGGACGTCAAAATACACAACAAACACTTTTCAAATTTAACTCTAATAGTCGCTTGCCCTATTTTGCCTTGTTTTCAGCAGTGAAATAACGTGCATGTGGCTAAGACCTATTGTACAATGCTAATCGGTGGTTTAAACTGAGGCGCAAAATGTCATTTTCCAAATTAGTAATTTATTTGCAGGCGTACATTGGAAATGTGATCATTCACCAGTCGATTGATCTGTGTCATGTCTACCAGTTTATTGAGTTAGAAAATTACAAACTTTCACTTTCCTTGTCTTTTCAGAGCTGTCAAGTTACTGATACTCCCATTAGTGAGGCAGAGGATGAATTTGCAAATGAAACGTCTTCGAGAAACGAACAATTAAGTTTAAACAACCATAATGAAGAAACACATTCGCCCAAGGAGTCTACACTTTCAGAAGACACATCAAAAAGTCCAGTTGTTCTCTTGCAGCGTTTAAGTCAAGATATTGTGGAAAGCTCTAGTGTCATCTTATCTCCTAACTGCAAGGATCCGGTTTCATGCATAGAAAACCGGCTTCAAACTCCTCTGTCTCCATGTTACAGTAGAGACTATGTAAAATTCTCCCCAGCTAAAGAAGTTCCCTTAAGCCCTGTTTTTCCAAAGAGGCCCCCTCTTTCATGCAGACTGGTTCCCTGCAGACTATTTCAGGAAAAAAGCGCAAGTGCTGAAAAGCTGGTAGATGATTTAGATGACCATTGCACCCACTGTTCAGAGAGTCCCCAGATGGACTCCTCTGTGGGACCTACCTCATGCTCTCAAGGAGAAAGCTCAAGTCAAAATTATTTAGGAAGCACAAATTGCCTTTCCACTGACAAATCTAAGAAAATAGACTGCAAGGATAGTTCTTCTGCAGATAGAAGTGAAGGCAGGTCAGACATGCAGAATCAAAGTGGGAGTAAGGTTCACTATTACTGGGGTATTCCTTTCTGTCCAAGGGGTGTGGATCCTAGCGAATACACCAAAGTCATACTCTGCCAGCTTGAAGTGTATCAGAAACACTTAAAAAGTGCTCAGAGACAGCTTTTGCATAAAATGGATTATGGACAACCAATCCATCTTGCAGATTCAGGTCAAGAAAGTTTGAAAGAGGACACTCAAAAAAGCAACAATCCAGAAGATGCTGAAGATGGTGCAAGTGAAGATGACACACAAAAGCTTGAGGAGGATGAGAAAGAGGATAGTTCTGACAGTCAGGAGACCCTGGAGCGATCCAGCAAAAGGCAGAAGGTTGTCCACAGTCCAGCACAGACAGTCCTGGAAAATGACCATTGCTGTTCATCTCCGTCAGGTGATAAAGATAATGCGAAGGTAAGTGATCTGGTCATACACGCATTGATTTGTTAAGGAAGCCATTGTGTAGATTTTTTATCTGGTTTTTGATGCCACATCTACAAATAGTCTTTATGTCCTAACAAAAATAAAGTAATTGCTCCAACAAGCCTTGTTAGAAAGCAATTGGTCTTCCATAGCTCATAGATAGGGATGACCCTATGAGAGGTAACAATGAAGCATCCCGGGCTCGTTTACAACTAGATCAATGTTTCTCATATATTGTGGAGTGTAAGGTGTTGTGGACTGAATGGTCTTATTACACCTTGAATAATAAGCTTATCACTCCCTTGGCCTGACGGTTGCATTACCCCACCTTCGCTACTCCTTACTATGAAATAAAAATACGTCAACCTGACCTTTTATAGTTCTTCAAGCAATTAATTTTGGAGCTGTACTGCTCTCCCCCCTGGGGAATTTTTGGCCATGTTCCATGTGGCTTAGGGTGTCTTCATTCTATGCAAGTATTTTTTCACTTCTCATTTTCAGGTGCAACTTGGGACACACGAAGGATGCCCCTTATTTCCCCTGCTTTTTATTTTAGCTCTTAGACGATCACCAACTCTGTATGTTCTCGGATGGCCTATTGTTGCTTGTCTCTTTGCCCTTGACCACCAGTTTTCTTGAAATCGTCACAATACTTAGCCGACTCTTTTCTCTATACTGATGTGTTGAGATGAACTGATGTGACAGGTGCCTGTAGCAGCTATCCCCCTCTCCCCATGGTGAGAACATGTTCATAGGGAATAGCTGTGCATGTTGTGCGGTTACTGACAGCTTTGTGCTATACACACACTCTTCTGTGTGTATGTTGGGTGTGCTAGGAGTTTGCAGAAATGACGAGTTTGTGTCTATAAACCACAAGGCTTTTTCTTCATAGCAACGATGGATAGATTTCAAACAGCGTTAAAAAAGTATTCCTCGTAAAACAAAAGTTGAGGACTCCCAGTATTACGGTTGATGCAGAGGTCTGCAACAAATGTGGAATTTCACAGTGAATTCACCAGTTTTTGCTTGTTTGTTTTTTTTTCACCCTGTAGCTGTGTTACTAGTTTTGCAGAAGGTGGCAGTGTTGCACTGTTGCGCATTTGTGATACATACTATGTATTTGCTTACAGTAAAAGCCTATTTGGTACAGGGTCTGGTGGATGTACGCAATACATATGTAACTACCTAACATGCATTGAATGGTGGTAAGCTGTTATAAGCAATGCGATGTAAGTCATGATCTTTCAGCAGAATGCGGATTTCTGTGTATAGCAGCCTGTATTCTGTCTACGGATCATCTGCCCCCCTCCCCTCCAACTTATACTGTCCTCATATATCCATAAAGCCGAACTTAATCCCATCTAGTTTCACCATTCTGCTTTAAGTGACAGCGCCCCCTACTCCTCCTGTGAAAGTGAGCAAGAGGTGGTGCAGCAGACTTTAAGACCACACCTATGGTGCATCTACAATGCTCATTTGCATATAATAGAATTTCAGAATGCTTATGATGGCAGTTCACTTCACCGACAAGGCCATATGATTAGTTTATATGTGCACAGGGAACAGAGTTTGGTTACACTGTTACACCACAAGCGGGAAAAAAAGCCTACAGATCCTGCATAGTAACTGTGTCAAATTCAGTGTGAACGTTACATTATTTGTAAAGTGCTCCGGAATTTGATTATTATTATTATGTCACATCCAAAATGAGTGCTAATTTTTGAGGCAAGGTCTGGGTCTAACCTTTAAAGGGTAAAAGAAGAAAGTTTTTACTGTTCTTATCAGCTCATATTGATGGTCATGGCAGAGACTGTCAAAAAATCCAGAGGATAGGGGATAACTTCCTAATCAGTAGGACCCCCCCCCAGTTATTAGGAGAATGGGGATCTCGTTCTCATGAATGGTTGGAGTGCCCCTTCTGCTCAATTCTATTCTATGGGAATGGTCCCATAGACCTGAATAGAGTGGTAGGCCGAGCCAAGTTTGGACCCACTCCAATTAGGAAGTTAGCTCCTATCCTGTGGATTGAGGATGACTTCCTAAGTTTAACGGAGACCAGCAAACCTGAATACAAATACATTTTTTAAATGTATAATTCTGAAAATGTCCCTTTTCAGATAAGATATTGCAGACAGATGTGTACCTTTGTATTGTAGAGCCCATTACAAGCTCCCTGTATCCGGCCTTTCCTGCACTGTAGGCGTCTTGTATGTGGCTGCAGTTGCTTCTGCTTTGTTGCCCCACAGCGTTTAGTAAGTGACAGGTTAAGCAATGGGTATGAGCCGAGGTATATTTCACATGTACAATCCCGAGACTGAGTTGTCAGCGCTGACACATTGACTGAAATGTTGTATTCCTGGGGGTTTTGCAGCTGCAGGGCCTGCACTTTCACACATCTTTTACAAGTGCTAAATACAAGTTACACGTAGGAATAATCATATGCTCAGAATGTTCCTTCTTTCCACAGTACAATCATAATGTATATAGGAGGGAAGATGGAGACATGAGGTGATGGAGCAGTGCAGTGCAGGTATTGTGTGTTGTAGGTGACTGTCAGTATGGGCACGGTTATATGAAGAACGGATAGATAGTGGCCTGTCCTGTTATCAGACGTTTATCTCCTATGCTGTGGGAAGAAGAATAGGGATAAGTATTGTTTATAGGGAAATAAAACCCATCTCCCTGCTGGACTGTATGCTGCCCTCTCTCGGGTCTTTCTTTATGCTGCACTTTCTCATTTCTCTCTCTTGCCTGTTTATCTCTATGACCCCATCTATAAGGGTTTCCCCCGACTAATCTTTTTTGCACATTATTTTGAAACTTAAATTCCCCCAAATGTTCTCCAAACAAAAATGATACCTCATAATAGTTGTGGAGCTTTTCACTCTGCTAAACCGGTGGAGGAAAACCTAGAATATGCAGCAAGTTTCCTGGTTCCTGCTAATGGCATCTGCTGGACATATGGTGCCTCTGCCATAAGACTTCCACCATATGTAGTAACACCTACTGAAGAGATGTTAATGTCATCATTATTTCATTATTGCTAACAATACAGATACTAAGGTTTGTTATTCATTATTGGTTAGTTATGTAATTACTGTACAATATGTTTGAAATAATCCCATATGAATTTATGTGTTTTATTTTGGTGTAAAGGTTCTGGCTACTCCTTTTTATTGGGCAAGGGGTCTTTCTGATGCCAGTGACTTGCAAGCAAAGATTTGGAGGGAGCCTGGCATCAGCTCACTCAAAATTAACTCAAAATGAACATTATTAATGAATTCCCTATTTTGTTTCGGTCATTTTGATATATAATACGTGTAGTCTCGGGCAAACAGGGCGACTATGGGAGGCTTTTTGTAGAGTAGCGGGGGATTTTTTTTTATTACATGGGGAAATTTCATTGTATTTTTATGAATATTTATTAATATTTCTTTTGTATTTTTACTTTATATGTCCCTCATGAGGTCATGAAAGACCCATGGGGAACATTTTTTCACTTTTTTTTTTTTAATTTTACTTTATTTATTTTCTATTACAAGTTTTCCCCTGAGGCATCTATAAGAGCCTGAGACTGGGGATTCTGATCAGAGATGGACTGGATCTAATTAGACCCAGCAACTCTAATTAACCCCTTTAGACCCGGCGGTCACGTGACAGCCGAGTCTATGGAGCTGGCGGCAACACCGGCTCTGCTCATTACGCTCCTTCAGCACGATGCTGTGAGGAGCAGAGAAAGGAGAAGCGGTAACAAACCACATCTCCCTTCTCCCTAGGGTCTCTGAGTGTCTCTGACACCCGGAGACCAGGTCCTGCTCATGTGCTTAAACTGCAGCTAAAAGGGTGAAGGACCTTAAAATGATGCAAATTCACCTGTGGGGCTCTTGGGTCCAGAGCTGTTAATGGAGACTGGAGCTCCTCAGGCTCATTTGCCTCATTTTTAAAGTCTAAAAGGGCATAAGGAGCTAAAAGAAGAGCAGATCCTGCCAGAGGGGGAGCAAACCAGCATGTAAGTATGCTTGGTTTACAACCCTTCTTCCTGGTGGTAGATGTTTTTTAATGTTTCCTTTATATCTGGATAGGTTTTTGCTGTGTTGTGAGTGTGGGCATTTTGTCTGAGACAGAAAAATATTGATGTTCTTGTTCTCAGTGAAATACAGCCCCTGTATTACATGTAGGAAGTCGCCGCTTGTCTGATGATTCATATACATCATAGACTGATTAGTAACGTAAATTGAAGAGAACTGGTCTTAAAAGGATGGAAAAGATTTATTCTAGATGTTCCTTCCTGTGTTTATATCGCTGACTGACAGCCAAGTTTCCCTAGAACAGTGATGGCAAACCTTTTAGAGACTGAGTGCCCAAACTACAACCAAAACCCACTTATTAACCCCTTCACACTCTGCGACGGATATATTCACCACAGATCTATGAAGGGTGTAGAAAGAGGGCTCACGGGCACAGATGGGATTTGCTGCATATTGCAGCAAAGACCCATTGCTATCACCTACGGTTGGTGCTTGCAACGATTGCGGGTGTTAACCTCTTGGCTGCCGCTGGCACTTAAAACGCGGCGGCGCATGGCTTGCCATGACAGCCTCTGGTCTTCTTCACACCCGAGTCTGCATGGTTTCTGCAGATTCGTTACAATGAGCCAGTGGCTCATTCTAATGAATCCTATGCAAAAACGCCATATACTGCAATACAGTAGTATTGCAGTATATGGTAGGAACCCTTGATGGTCTAAGAAATAGTGGGGAAAAAAGTTTAAAAAATGTAAAATATTAAAAATTCAAATGAGCCCCCTTTCCCTAGAACTGATATAAAACATAATAAACAGTAAAAATCACAGAAACATTAGGTATGGCCGTGTCCCAAAATGCCCGATCTATCAAAATATAAAAACGGTTATTTCCGGCGGTGGCCTACATTTGGGAAATGGCGCCCAAATGTCCGAAAGGCGGCTTTTATACCTTTTTACATGACATAAAAAATGGAATAAAAAGTGACCAAAACGTTGAGTAGTCAACAAAATGGTAGCAATGAAAATGTCGGCTCATTTTGCAAAAAATGACACCTCCCCCAGCCCAGTACACCAAAGTATGAAAAAGTTATTAGCATCAGAAGATGGCAAAAAAATGTTTTTCTTTTTCGTAAACATTTGTTTAATTTTTGAAAATGTATTTAAACACGATAAAACCTGTATAAATTTGGTATCACCGCGATCGCACCGAACCAAAGATTTAAGTTGATGTGTTATTTGGAGCGCACAGTGAAGGTCGTAAAAACTGAGCCCACAAGAACGTGACGCACATGCGCTTTTTGTGTTTTCAAAAGATGAGTCCCTAGTCACACAGCAGATGCTAATGAAAGGTACAATATAACATATCTTTTTTTCTGTAAAACCTATTTTTTAATACAAAAACACTTTGGCAGTGTATGTACTATGCTCTGTGGGAACTGGGGGAGTGCTAAAAATGGGTCTCCTGGTGACAGGTTCCCTTTAATAAAGATTCTGACATTGTATATTTATACCATTGTGCTACCCTCTAGTTTTTTCTGTTGGAGATGGCTAGAACTGTTACCTCCGCTGTTCATGTACAAGTTTCATACACTGTAGTTGATATTTGTCTCATCCTATTTCTATTTTCTCTCCTTTCCCAGGCCCTGTTTACCAAGCGGCAGCCAAGTGAGTGTGCAGGAGTAGCTTCAGTGGCACCTGGTGAGAGGTGAGATCAGTCACGAGCTGTGTTTCCCATCGATGAGAAGTTTTTCCAGGGCATGCTTGTAGTTTCCCATTGATAAGACGTTGCAGATGATCACCCGCAGGCAGCTGTACACCTCCTTATATGGGAAATTCACTTTCTTCCCTCAATGAGACTGATTTTTCCCACTCGGCATCTAGTAGGCACCTGGCTGCGGGCCACGCGCCATCCCTCTGGAGTGCACTTCCTAGCAACGTGATCATTTTTCATGTTTCAGGTGCATTTCTTCTTGGCATAAACACGTTTCAAGAGCAGGCGGTAGTCTTGTCACAGGGGAGATAACTTACTTGTTCAGAGAGTAGTTAGAGCTCTTAATGTAATCGTCTGAAAATTAGTGGAAGCACAGGCACCGAGCTGTAACGTTACTGACTGTGGCGTGACATCAGATGTGCCTAAGTGTCCCTCACTCTATAATAGCAGCTCTTTTATTACTTGCACAACAAACAAGGGGAACAGGATCAGGATGAAGGGGTTCTGCAATGTGCATTGTTCTTGATGTCATTTGCAGAGCATTGCCTTCATTTGTGCTGCTCGTACATAAACGTAGATGTTGGAGGCGGGGAGAGCGTCCTCTGTGGACTTTGTTTCACCACATGGATACTTTATCATTAATCCTAGCTGTCTTCTAAGTGTTTCTAGTATGGCTGAGTGTAATACATTTTACCTTTACGCTTGAGCTGACTTGCCGAATATGGAGCATTGGCAAAACATGTGTATATGTCATCCAGGTCCTCTGCAGAAACCGTATGTTCCTTAGGTAAACACTTCTTATTACCTGCTTTTCATATGCACCAGATCTATCATAATATTGGTTTTTCTGCTGCTCTGAAATGCATACAAAGCACTTTGGGCACACCGAAGAGCCTTCCATTAATAAAGCTGTTGGGTATTACAAGTACAAAGGCAACCTGTGTTAGGATATGTTGACATAATCCACGTCTTTTTATCTGTCTTTTTTGTAGTCCTGGGAGTATTAGAGAGACGGCTGAAATCTCTAGCGATATTCTACCGCACGATGTGCACACAACTAAGATATTATGAAGAGTCTGTACACGTGTCAGGAGGAAGCTTTTCTTCCCCAAATTCCTATCCCTTATGAGATCTAGCAACAATCACCCGTACATATCAGTGTGCTCCTACAGATAATCCCTATTAAACCTACAGAGGTTTAGTCCAGCTGCTAAATTGAGAGATGATATTCTATGGCTACACTCCTTACATTATAAAGGAGTTTGGTGTCTTAATTTGTTTCTACACTTGCTTAATGAATGTAGATAATATTGTGCTATAACAAGTAAGTAGAAGGATGCACATGGTGGGGGCGATGATGAAGACTGTTAATGACGTGTTATTTATGGCTTCCTCGTTTGGTTTCACAGGAATTGCCACAAAACGGAATGGCTGTTACAATGTATTGCTTAATGGCAAACATAATAGAAAATAGTCGCTTGTTAAGCTGCGCAGTCGGTGGTCACCACGCGTGTCCTTAATCCAAATTAATAAAGCCTTGACTTAAAGGGGTCCTGTAATCTGCCATGTCAGAGCTTGTACTCGCCATAACATAATAATTGTGGAAGATTTTTTTATAAACTCTGTTTCTGCTCTATGTATCTTAGAATTTTTTGAATAAATTGACAACGTGTCAAATTGACAAAGGGTCCTAGCGCACTCTCCCACTGTCCAGACTATAAAAAACAAAAGCACCCCCTTAGAGGGATGTTTGGTTTTTGTTTTTTTCCTGTAGCTTCACAGAATGTTACACTGTGCAGGAGCACTCCCTCAGCCCACTGGGTGCAGACAGGGGAAAGAGAATGCTCCTGCACAAGGAAAACAAATATAAGAAGATTACCACAGTCACTGTGCCCGAATCTATGAGTAAGTGCTCCTGGCTTATTATAAGGGATTTTGATAGTTTGATACGTGTGACGTACCTGGCTGCGGGTCTATAGAGAGAGCTCAACGGCTGAGCCCTCTCCATACAAGGTTGTAGCAAACGCCCATCGGCAACACCCAGGTGTTAACCCTTCGATCAACACGGCAATGCATGCGCAAAAGTGCAGCCATATTGGCTTTGATCATCGCTCCCTGTGACGTCATCATACCCCATTTATGTGCAATTTGCACATTGTAATTGATTATGTGGAAAATCCCCATATACTGTCATACCGTACTATGGTTGTATAGGGTAGAATTAATCCGACAACCTAGGGTTTAAGTACCCAAGGGAGTCTTAAAAATAGCAAAAAATAAACATTAAAAATAACATAATTCAAATCACCCCCCCCCCCTTTCCCTAGGACTGATATAAAAATAAACAGTTAAAATTATGAACATGTTGGGTATCGCCGTGTCACAAAATCTCAGATCAAAATAGAATAATGGTTAATCCCTGTAACGGAAGATGGTGCCCATGTTAAAAAATTGCCACTTTTATGCCTTTTTGAAACATGTAATAAAAAGTGATCACACTCACAGCTTTGTACACTGAAGATGAAAGTGAAGAATTTTTTTGTGGTTTTTATTTTTGTTAATGTTTGAAAAATTATAAAACCTACCGTATATACTCGAGTATAAGCCGAGGCCCCTTATTTTACCACCAAAAACTGTGAAATCCTATTGACTCGAGTATAAGTTGAGGTTGGGAAATGCATTGCTCACATCCTCCCAGTATGTAGCCAGAAAGCCCGCAGTGGTATATAGCCTGCCAGCCCCCAGTAGTATGAAGCTAGCCCCCTGTAGTATACAGCCGGCCCAGCCCCCTGTAGTATACAGCCCCAAACTCCCAAATCACCTTCAGAGCTTTTGGAACAGATGTATTAGAATCTTTTAAACAGAGCAGAACATCGTCGGCGTACAACATAATCTTATCCATTGGTCCAGCTAATCCTCCACCCTGAATCTCCCCATCAGCCCTGAGTTTTATTGCCAATGGTTCTATAAAAAAGGCAAATAATAGGGGAGACAGGGGGCAGCCCTGCCTAGTACCCCTAGACAGGGTAAAGAAAGGAGAGTAATCTCCATTTATTCTAATACAAACCTTAGGGGCCTGGTAGAAGAGTCTCACCCAGTCCACGAATCTGTCACCCAGCCCAAATCTGTACAACACCTCCCAGAGGAAGTCCCACTCCACCCTATCAAAGGCTTTAGAAGCGTCCAATGACAGGATGGAGCGCGACTCCCCCGGTCCCAGCTGAAGGCCCGCAAACAACCGTCTTATATTGTTTTTACCCTGGCGACCCGCCACAAAACCGCATTGGTCCTCATGTATAAGTGTTGACGCACAATCTTTTAATCTATTAGAAAGCAATTTAGCCACCAATTTAGCATCAGTATTGAGAATGGAAATCGGACGATAGGATTCTGCCTCCAGAGGGTCCTTATTTTTTTTCGTTAGAAAAACTATACATGCCTCGTACCAGGACTCAGGTAGTCTCCCCACTCTCTGTGCCGTCTCCCAAATCTCGACTATAAGGGGAAGGAGAATAGAACCGAATCTGTTGTAAATTTCTAGAGGCAGACCATCCAACCCTGGTGAGGAGTTACGTCTAGAGGATGAGAGAGCCTCCTCGAGTTCCAAGATGGATATTGGACGGGATAACCTATCCGCTCTTTCTATCAATAACATAGGAAACTGGATATTATCTAAATAATGACCTATATCCTCCACTGACACCTCCAGATCTGAGGAATAAATTTTTTGAAAAAATTGTAGAAAGATAGCGCTAATCTCCCGCGCATCACCGATTACATCCCCAGAAGAATTTTTAATCATGGCTATTCTATTTGATTCCTGTTGTTTTTTAACTTTGTACAATAGCCCTTTTGAGGGGGATCCACTCTCACAATGTGTCTTCTGATCCAGGAAGAATAACTTCTGCAGAGCCTTGTTAGCAATGCATCTATCATACTCCTCTTGTGCTTTATTAAATTTATCAAATGAATCTGGCGATCTATTTGCCTGATATTCTATTTCTCTTTTTTCCACTACCTCTTTTAAACTCCGCTATTGTCTAGCCCATTGTTTACGGAGAAATATGATTTCTGAATTTATTATCCCTCTAAGGAAGGATTTCAGCACGTCCCAGATCAATCCCACATTATCCGAATTCCTGTTAGCGGATATGGGTATATTAGTAATATGATTCTGTATAGTGTTACTTCACCTTCTATTCTTTTACTTAGAATTTTCTGGAAATACTTCCTTTGGTGGATAGATTACGGAATAGCTTGGCAGGAATAGACACTAAGTAAATAAGAGCCATGGAAAGAGTGTGTACTGCCAGCTTTGTACTAGGTGGAAAAACCTGTATGTCAGCTGGGTTTGCCCGTGATCGCTCAGATAATTTATACCAGTTTGTACTTGGATCTACCTTTAATAAACGAAGCTCAGGAGACACCCATTGAATTCCCTTCTTGCCTCACTCATACAATAAGTGGCATGTCCAAGGCTTTGTTATCTGCACAGTATGGCAATGTGTTAGCACATAGATTACAGATACACACTGCTTAGCTGTGATTGAGGTCAATGTGACACTGACAGTCACTATGGATGGAGTTGTGTGATTCCTGCTCCACAACCTCATCCTATTTTTTAGTGTGAACTGATCGGGATAGTGCCAGGTGTATCTCCATATACCCGTGTTAATGACCTATCCAGAGACCTGAAACTTGCAAGTTACTAAAAGAGGCTCGGTACGGAATAGTTCTGGAAGGCATTATAAGCCCATCCCTTTTTCATTTTTCCATTCCTCTATGGGCTCCCCACTCAATAACACATCTTTCCCATGTAAAGAGTACGTGTAGGTGATGATCATTTTACATACAGCATTCATGCAGAAAATGGAGCCATAACATAATCTTGTCTATGCTGCTCATATTAAAGGAAATCTACTATTAAAATCAAGCATGATAAACCAGGGACACTTACTCATAGATTCAGGCACTGTGACTGTGGTAATTTCCTATGTATTATCCATGGCCTCCTTCCATCTAAAATCAACTTTTACATTTTTAAAATACAGCCTCTCTGTGCTGTAGCTTCACAGGTTGTTACAATGAGCAGAACATTTCTCACCCAACCCTCAGCTCTCTCCCTCCTTCTTCTGCCTGTGTAATCTAGCATCAGCAGGAAGTGCTCATTGTAACAGCCTGTGAAGCTACACTACTGAGCACTGGTAACCATCCAAGAGCCCCACTGGCTCATTAGCATAATTATAAAAGTTTTTAGAAGGAAAGAAGCCGTGGATAACAAATTATATGAAGATTACAGAAGTCACAGTGTCTGCATCTATGAGCCAGTGTCCTTGGTTTATTATGATGAATTTTGGTGGTAGATTTTTTTTTTATAATAAAGTGGGTGGTGGGAGCACAATTCAGTAAAATGCAAAATGAAACATATCAATAGATCTTTTAGAACAGGTTTAATGCACTCTGTTAGATAAAGTTTCATTTGAGATCATGTTCCTGTGACTAGATATTGCCATATTGTACTTTATATGGTAAGTCTTCTTTTGACTGCCCTTCATAGTGTCCCCCTAACATTGTCACATATTATGCACTGTAGCTAGGATCCCCTAGTACACAGCCAGGAGAGGAATTTCTTCTATTTAACTGGAATGTAACTTCTTCCTACCTGAATTTTACATTTAGGTGAATCAAAAGAACACGAGCGGGGGCAGTAACAAACACTTGCTAGACCAACGCCGATTCCACAATGATTCTAATTGCAAGAATGTTGCTTTGCTTGATCTAATGTATTATCTAATTGTCAGACAATGCATTCAAGGGGCTTTATGTGAAAACTGTGAAATACCAGAGCTATATATCCAATGATAAAGCCTTGACTGTCCTGATCAAACCACTGAATACATAAGAAAACATTGAAAAGAATGAAATAATGAATTCTGCTGCTTATTGAGCCATGATAAATTGTGAATACAACGACCATAATACAATAAGCACAGTAGAAGAGTTAAATGTATATGGCAGGTGATGCCTACTAGGGCAATCAATATCATGTACTGGTGCGCCATGCTGGTTTATTGATTCAATAGCATGTGTTGCTGGGCATAGCATGCCACCCACCAGTGCACGGTATTGATTTTAACAACTTGCATTGACTGTGGTATTCAGGGCACACCATGGCGGCGTTATTGAATTTCGGCCAATGTTTATTCCATTATATTTTATAAAAGTACAAGCGAAGCGTATAAAAAGAAAACATATGCAGCCTGTGTTCTCATCCTGCAGAACAATACAGAACATGGGGCAGCAGTATGCGCTGTAGCTGGGATGAGTATGAAAGGTGAGAATGGGAAGAAGAGTGAATGTTAGCGGTATTGTAATGCGCGGTGTGCAAGTTCACTTCTCCGCTGTAATTAATGAGACAAGTTTTAAAAGGAAATCATCACCTTATTACAAGTTATGCTAATTAACCGCTGCATTGTGAGAAACTCACCGTGACATGTCCCTGGATTGGAAACCTACTTTAGATTCCCTGTGTGCGTTTAAGTCTTTTATTACTGTCATATCTTATTCCGCTAATAGTTATTTATATAGAAATTATCCCAGAACAGGATCATTGTAGGTAACATATGGCAACCTTTGTTTCCTCCGTGATGTGTAAGGGCAATGCTAATTCCTGTGATGTCATTCCATAATTTTGCTTTTCCTTTGACTCAGAAAATGTAATTTTTAAGGGGATGGGTACAAAGTGTTGTTTTACAAGTCTGGAGATCAAAGCGTTAATGCTGGTACCAAATTTTAACTGGGCAACTTTTGGCAAAGTTGATTTCGGTTTGATGTCTTGATCTTTCTGTGTGTATTCGATGAAAGTTGCCCGAAACTACCTTTTTAAAGGAAGGAATCTTTAATGTATATGAGGTCCGCTGACTCACCCTTATCAGCAGATATCAGGGCTTGCTTGATTTTCACATGCTGAATCCTTTGTTCTAATAAGATACAAGTCCATTTCTGAGGAGTCCAGTAGCAACTTGTTTCTTTCGTTCCTTTGAGATAAATATACAAGTTTGGTGACAAGTGTGAGCTCCATGAAATAGTTGGGAAGAATAGGTGTTAAGCTTTACCATCTAAACAATATTGGTAGTTTTAGATATGTGGAAATATTAGACAGTCTTCACACTGAAGACCCACAAGCCAAACGCGGTGCACCACTTTGTTTAATTCGGCCTGCTGCTTGTAGTGAGAGGGTGCCTATCAGAAGCGACACTCATGCACCTAGGATTACACACAGAGCACATGACTGAGGGAGAACAGAGGTCGAATAGTGCAAATAAAAGTATTCTATAAATGTAATGGGGCACATTTACTAAGGGTCCACGGACCCCATTTCCCTCATTTAACGACTATTTCCAATTTGCGCCGCATTTAACAGGGGTTTTTGGCGCACGCAATCAGATTTTGGCACAATGGCGATGATTTTCATGCGACACAAATTGGGGGGCGTGGCCTTTGGACAACCCGACTGATTCGGACTAAGTGCGGGATTTAAAATTCAGATTGTGTCGCAAGACATGCACCATGGAAGAAAAAAGTGAGCTCCGGCAGACCTCAGCAGGGAAGCAACACATGCAGGATATCAGGCGCACGATCGTTGTGAATCACGCCGGACTTCGGGCCGTCTGAATCGGGGATCATGACAGAACCAGGTAAGTAAATGTGCCCCAATATCTACTCAAGAGAGAACTTGCCATGTAAATCAACCCACCCAAAACATGTGTCGCTTCCCCGCTGAGGTCCGCCGGAGTTCACCTTCTTCTTCCCAGTGTATGTGAATGCCGATCTTGCGACACAATTTGAATTTTAAATCCCACAATTAGTCCGAATCAGTCGGGGTGGCCAACGGCCACACCCCCCAATTTGTGTCGAATAAAAGTCGGCGTGACTGCACCAAAATCCAATCGCGTGCGCCAAAAACACCAGTTAAATGCGGCGCAAATTGGAAATCCGACAAAAATGCGGTCTGCAGACCCTTAGTAAATGTGCCCCAATATGTTTACTGGCAGAAAGTGAGTTAATGTTTTGAGCTCCGTGCTGTACTGCAATGGAAGACTACAGACTCAGAGCAGAGAGACAGAAATCTCCGCTCCAAGCCGTCACACAGAAATCCAAGATGGCGCTCACCCTACCCTAAATCAGATTCGTTACAGGTTCGTGTCTAGGAGCAAATGAAATTGTGTACAGCAGGACTGATAGAGACAGGATGGTCTTATATCTGTGAAATGCTGTATTAACAGTGAATTAGAGAATGTGTTATTTTGTTATCCTGAGTACATTAAAGAAACTTGTCTTTGTGGGAATACCCCTTTAAGCTATGCTTAATTTGTTCCTTTACTGGAGTCACTGTGTGATGGTGTCAGTGTCTCTTGCACTCTGTAGCGGTGAATGGAGCCAATGCTGCCAATCTACATTACAGTACTCATTCCCCATCTGAAACCTGAGGACACAGATAGAGGACTGACTAAAGGACAAGTGTCCTGCTAACCTGGGGAAATCCGAGGCTCCTATTTACCCAACCTACCCACAGGGCATCAGTACAGTTCAGAACTATGGCAGAGCAGGGGTCAATAGATTTGTTCTTCTGCCATCCTGAACAGAGTCGTACATTTGGTGGGCCCCAGATATGATTTTACTTCGGACCCCAGAAATAAAAAATCAGACCCTACAGCCAGCATGCCCTAACACATTAATTCTGGATACTAATACTAATTCAGGGTCACCAGCTTTCCAGTGCATTCTGCAATTGCCACTATCCTGGTACAGTATATGGGGCACATTTACTTACCCGGTCCATTCGCGTTCCAGCGGCGGCTTCTCCGACGAGCATTCGGGTCTTCCGGCGATTCATGAAGGTCCTGCGTCCGATGTCCACCAGGTGTCGCTGCTGCGCCGAAGTCCGCCGAGGTGCCCCGGAGTTCATCGTCTTCATCGTGGTGCATGTGAGTATGGCCCGTGCGACCAATTTTTTTTTTTTTAAATATCTACATTACAGTACTCATTCCCATCTGAAACTGAGGACACAGATAGAGGACTGACTAAGGACAAGTGTCCTGTAACCTGGGGAAATCGAGGCTCCTATTTGGTGTGCTTCTTGAACATCGATATTTGGATGCTTGAGCATAGCTCAGTTCTTTCTCTCACTCTGTACTCTTTGCTTTGGTGACTCAAATGGATCTTGGACTGATGCACTTTGGCTTTAAAGGTGACATAAATGTAAAAGTAATTATTGCTTGTACTACTTTTTGTGCCCTGGCACATTTTTCTTCCAACGTTATGGCATTTTCTGTTCTGAAACGTGTTTGATTTACAAAAATCTTTATCACAGAGTGAAGTGGGCGAGGAAGAGGCTAATGTCTGTCGTCTATGCCACAGATCCTGATGTCTTGTGTTTTCTCTTTAAGTAATTTGCATTTAAAATCCATTTAGATTCTCACATGTAAATCCACTGAAGCAGAACCTTTGCAAAGGGGCCAAAGCAACAGGAGGTATATGATGACCAGCGGGGCAGGCTTCCATCAATAGCAAGAGCAGGGAATGGGACAGATGTAATAAGTGTGAAAAAAATATTAACACAAAAAAATTATAAGTAACCAGTTACATGCAGTGTATGCATGTGCTGGTGTGCAATATGGATTAATAGCTTAATCTGCACAGAGCTGATACGGCCGAGGGGAAGGGCTGAAGCACGAGGTTGCAAGAGAGACAGAATTAAAAGACAAGGATTGGAGGACTGATAGGAACAGGGGGGGAGATCTTGTACCTCGCTATCTGGGTAGCAGGAGAAGACGAATTCTGTACCACGTTCTGAACACAACCGGCCCTGCGACATACACAGAGAGGATTCTCTGTCACATGCCCTATGATTATTACCGAATGGTTAGCAAACCTCAGGTTACTTCCCAAGATTTGTGGCTTACTTCACTGAGGGCCGGAACCTCGGTGACAAATATTGGCCTCAACCACAATACTTGTGCTTGTCACAACCCTAGTGTAACGTCAATAACTCTTTTTCAGACTTCAGTGTACTATGTACATGTTGTTAGATTTTTTTTTTGCCATGAAACGCTAGCAATTTATACTTTAATTGGGGGACTGCGTACAGTGTAGATCAGATATCGAGATAGATAGATGAGCATTTTGGGATACGATACCTAACGATACCTAACATGAC
This sequence comes from Engystomops pustulosus, assembly GCA_019512145.1. NCBI lineage: Eukaryota > Metazoa > Chordata > Amphibia > Anura > Leptodactylidae > Engystomops > Engystomops pustulosus. Next base: position 156,825,053 of record CM033644.1, on the reverse strand, counting down.
TATGTTTGTTTTATTTATTCTGTTCTAGCAATAGATTGATTTTAAACTCTTTAATTGTTGAATGATTGATGCATCATGACGTTTCGATGTCATTTAGTGCCAAATCCTTTGTTCAAGCACTAAGTTGTTAACCCACACGATTGGTTGCCCCGATTGATTAAAAGGTGTTAAAGACAGTTATTTGCTGTATAATGTCAGTAGAAAGGGCTTTATGCCATAACGTACAGATCCACGAACATACCATTATGTATAGCAGTGCCACAGGGTCAAAGGGATTAAGGGATTATGACTGACAGGACCTTTAGATTACCCCACAGCCAAAGTGGTCTTAAAGGTGACACAGTGGATCCACACCCACATTTTTTACCGCCCTTTTAGTGCGGGACTTCACAGTGCAACGGATTTCGCACACTGCATATAGAGCCTTTAGTAGACACAGAAGAAAGTAGACAAAGATAGTGGCATAACACAAGCCCACCTACCCAGGCATTCCCTCCCGAAAGGTGGTAAGGGACCCACTGGTAAACCCACCCCATCGTTTGCCAAGATCATGGATATGAATCCGAGGGCATGTTCATGTAGCCTCCATTCAATTTGAGCGGCAAAGATATCATCTATACATTGTGTGCATTTTCTGCTCAAAAGTTGCATAAATGTCCCCCATTGTCTGAGGGCAGGCACCCTCTACAACCACAGTAAGTAAAATGTGTTAATTTAACTATACATGAGGACAGTGGTTTGTGCATCATTATTATATTGTACAGGGGTGCATTCTGGTATCTATTTAATAGGTCCGGGTGTATAATTTAAATGTTTGGCGGTTAGGTTCATTCTGATTAAAATCAGCATATATATGTAGATCCGCACAAGAGGGAAGATGATTTTCCTGGTATAGTGACTCTGCTATAACAATTAATTCATGGTGAAATGACCTTTGTACATAAAGATACCGGAATTGAAAATACTAATAATAAACACATGATGTGCTCATTAGCCTTTTCCTGTTTCTTTGATGTCCAATTAATACCCTCTACAATAAAACAAAAAACAAAAAAACGGCTCCTTAAAACTCTGCTCTGCAGTTTTCTATAAATTGTTCTGGATTATCTAGGCAGTGATCTGCAACTACAGGTCCACAGTCCAAATAGACCCACTCGGTCCTGGGCGCCCATATGCATGAGTCTTAAATGGATAATATAATGTGATCCTATCAGTATAATTTATATTAGTCTTTAAAAGATGGGTAGTAATGGACCAAATATATATAAAACTAGTGCCATGTGCCTAGTTTTAGTTTGCAGATTTATTTATGCAAGTGTGACACATTGGCCCATTTGACGCTAGAGATGGTGACCTGTCTGTAAAATTCGATTTGACCGGTTTTTGCTGAATTTAAGAGAACGATCCTAACGAAGCACAAACAATGGACGTAACGGTGAGCCCTCTCATAGCAGGAGGATTTGCTGCATATTTCGGGTAAAAAAATTTGCCAAGGCACTTCGTCCCCGTGACGTCATAGGGGCAGAGTGCGATCCATCGCCATGACAGCCTCGGATCTTCCGAAGACCTGAGGGTTTAACCACCTTCATTACAATGTATGCGATCAGTTAGTATCGCAGGTATATGATAGGCTCGATCAGATAATCTAGGGTTTAAAGTATCATACGGAGTCACAAAAATAGTTAAAAGGAGTACCGGGGTGTGGTAACAACCGCGACGGTTTGCCGTAACCGGATCGCGGGTTTGTTTTGTTGTTTTTTTATGCTGACGCTGCCAGAAAAGGTGCCGGCGCTTCAAAAGAGGCGGGAGCGCGGGCGCCACCATCATTCCGTGGATCGCATGCGATCAGGCGCATGGTAAGCTTAGGTCTCCGAAGACCCGAAGATACTTCGGGTTTTAAACTATTCAGTACTGAGTATGGCAGTATATGATGGTTCGTAACAGACACCCTAGGGTTAAGAACACTAGGGGCTGAAAAATTAGTAAAAATAAAAAAAAATCAAAATGTTAAATAAAAAATTCTATAAAAAAAACCTACAATTCAACTCACCCCTTTCCCTAGAATGATATAAAAAATAAAACAGTAAAAATCATAAAAACACATTAGTATCGCCGCGTCGAAAAATGGCTCCGATCTATCAAAATTGACAACGGTTTCACTGCGTTTAACCCCATAACGGAAAATCGCGCGACGGAAAATGAACTTTTTTGCCATTTAAAAAAAAATTAAAAATGAATGAAAAAGTGATCAAAAGGTATACAGTCCTAAAAAAATGATCACATTGTAAACGTCATCAAAATACGACAAAAATGCCATCACCACAGCTCCGTACAACCAAGTAGGAAAAGTATAGCGCCAGAAGATGGCAAATTCCCCAAAAATTTTTGTAACAGGATGTTTTAATTTTTTAAATGTAATGAAAACATTATAAAGCCTATACAATGGTCCTCCCCGTAATTCGTACCGACCCAAAGAAAAAGTAGACATGTCATTTGGGCGGGCGAACAGTGAAATCCGTATTAAAATCCAAAGCCCACAAGAATACGGCACAAATGACGTTTTTTTTACCAATTTCCACTGGATTTGTTTTTTTCCGCTTCAGTACAAGGCATGGAATATTAAATACCACCATTTGCCGTGTAATTTGTTACCCAGAAGAATAAGCCATCACCACAGCTCTGTACAGGGAAAAATAAACAGTGACAGATTTTGAATGTGGGGAGTAAAAAAAAGGGGGGGAAAACGCAAAAAACGAACAAAAGGGCTGTGTTGGAAGGGTTAAAAATGATAGGAATGACAACAGCATCAAAAGTCGCAAAAACAATTACACCGCCAAAGGTTCCATCCCCCAAAGTTATAAAAAGTTTTTTCATTAGTGCCAGAATTATGGCAAAAAAATGATTTTTTGGTACAGGAGGTTTAATTTTTGTAAATGTATGACACACATTATACAAACCTCCCCATACAGTGAAGAACATACTGCCAACAGTTGAGGAAGACTACCTCATACGTGAGGAACACTACCGCCATACGTGAGGCGAAAAGTTTTCTACAGAAAGCGTGAGGAGGAAACACTAAGGCCATTACGTGAGGCTAAACAATACGGCCATACTGTGAGGTACACTCTACCATATACGTGGGAATACTACCCCCATACAGTGAAGGACACGATACCATACAGTTAGGAACACTACCTCCATACAGTGATGAACACTACCTCCTACAGTGCTGAAACACTACGGCATACAGATGAGGGGAAGAGGTAAAACCTACGGCCATACTGTGAGGTACACTACCCCCATACAGTGAGGACACATTACCGCCAGAAAGTGAGGAAAAACTACTGCCATACCGTGAGGAGGAACACTACGGCCATCACTGTGAGGTACACTATCCCCATACAGTGAGGAACACTTACTCCATACACGTGATGACACTACCCCCCTACAGTGACTGAACACTAGGCCAACAGTGAGGAACACAATTCATACAGGAGGACACTGTATACCGCCATACCAATGAAGAAACACTATCCACGGTACAGGGAGGAACACTACGCCATACAGTGAGAACACTACGCCATCCAGTGAGAATGCTACAGGCATACAGTAGGAAACACTATCCCATACAGTGAGGAAATGCTAACGCCCATACAGTGAGGAAACACTACCTCCATACAGTGAGGAACACACCGCATACAGTGAGAACACTACCAGCATACAGTGAGGGACACTGTATAAGCATACAATGAAGAAACAATATCACCATACAGTGATGGAACAATACCGCCCTACGTGAAGGAACACTACCCCCATACAGTGAGTAAATATTGCCATACAGTGCGGATTGCACCGCCATACAGGAGGAACACTCTCCCCCTACAGTGAAACACCTGATGCCATACAGTTGAGAACCAGTACCCCAACCGTGAGACCCCACAATACCGCAATACAGTGAGGAACACTACCCTCATACAGTGAGGGACACTGTTATACGCCATACAATGAAGAACAACATTCCCCCCCCCCCTACATGATGAACACTACCGCCATACAGTGAGGACACTACCCCCATACAGTGAGGAATGCTACCGCCATACAGTGAGGAAACACTACCCCATACAGGATGAACATACCCCAATACAGTGAGGCAACATTTCACCTACAGTAGGACACACTACCCCCATACAGTGAGGAACACTACGACATACAGTAAGGAACACTAAACCCACACTGTGACTAACACACCCCATACCGTGAGGGCACACTACCGCCCGTTACAGTGAGGAACACTCCCGCCATAACAGTGAGGAACACTACCCCCATACAGTAAGCGGAACTAGTACCCGCCGTTAATTGAGGCACTATACCGCGTGTACAGTCAGGAAGGATACCTTCATACAGTGAGGAAACACTCCCGCCATAAAGTGAGGGGACACTACAGCAACCGGACAGTGAGAAACACTACCGCCTAAAGGGAGGCCCATACCGCCGTTACAGTGAGGAAGACTACGTCATACAGGTTTGTTTTTTGGGGGAAAACTTACACGGAATACAGTAGGAACCATACCCCCATCAGTGAGGTTAATACAACCATACAGTGAGGAAAATACCGCCCATCAATACAGTGAGGAACAACATACCCCCATACAGTGAGGACCACTACCGCCGTTACAGGAGGAACACTCCCGCCATACAGTGAGGGACACTACCCCCATACGGAGGAAACACTACCGCCATACAGTGAGGCACAATACCGCTAAGTAGGAAGACTACCTTCATACAGTGAGGAACACTCCCGCCCCATACAGTGAGGGACACTACCGCCGTACAGTGAGGAACATAACGCCATACAGGAGCACATACCGCCGTACAGTGAGGAACTACCTTATACAGTGAGGAACATACCCGCATACAATGAGGAGGAACACTACCCCATTACGTGAGTACAATACCCCATACCGGATGAACACTACGCCATACAGTGAGGGACACTACCGCCATACGTAAGGACACTACCCCCATACAGTGAGGGACACTATGCTACAGTGGGGAACACTATACGCACAAAGTGAGGAAACACTACCCCCACACAGTTAGGACACACGTATACGCCCTACAGTGGGAACCACTACCCCCATACAGGGAGGAACACTACACCTATACAGTGAGGAAAACTATGGCCATACAGTGCAGGAACACTACCGCCCATACAGTGAGGACACTACCTGCATACAGTGCAGGACACTACGCCATACAGTGAGGAAACATACCCCCATTACCGTGAAGAACACTAACGCCATACACTGACGACACTACCCATTACAGTGAGGAAACACTACCCCCATACAGTGAGGAAGACTACGCACATACAGTGAGGCACCAATGCCGCCGTACAGTGAGGAAGACTACCTTCCTACAGTGCGGACATTCCGCATACAGTGAGGAACACTAACACCAAAACAGTGAGGGCACACTACCCCATACAGTGAGGTACACTATTGCCATAAGTGAGGACTACTACCACCATACAGTGAGGAAACCACTACCCATACAGGAGTACACAGCCATACAGTGAGGAAACACTACCGCATACAGTGAGGAACACTACCGCAATACAGAGGAACACTACCCGCCATCCAGTACGGAAAACTACCCCCATACAGTGAATGAAGAATGAGCCATACAGTGAGGAACACTACCACCAATAGTGGGAACACACCGCCATTACAGTGAGGAACAAACCTCCATACGTGAGGAACACTTACCGCCATACAGTGAGAATACTACCTTAATACAGGGAGGAACAATAACGCCCTACAGTGAGGAACAATACCTCCATACAGTGAGGAACACTACCGCCATACAGTGAGGAATACTACCCCCATACAGTGAGGACCACTACCCCCATATAGTGAGGATTATTACCCCCATACAGTGAGGAATGCTACCACCATACAGTGAGGAACACTACCCCCACACAGTGAGAAGCACTATCGCCATACAGTGAGGAACACTAGCGCCATACAATGAGGAACCCTACCTCCATACAGTGACGGAACACACCACAATACGTGAGGCACACTCCCCCATACAGTGAGGAACCACTACCGCCATCCCGGAGGAACCTACCGCCATACAGTGAGGAAAACTACCCCATAAAGTTGAAGAATAGAGCCATACAGTGAGGGGAACACTAACTACACCTATAGTGAGGACACCTACCGCCATTACAGTGAGGGATCAATACGCACTTCAGTGAGGAAACACTACCCATATAGTGAGGGACACTACCCCATATTTTTTTTCCTTTCTCCCTTTGTGAGGAATACTACCCCATAGAGTGAGGAACATAACCCCTACAGGAGGAACATACCCCCATAGAGTGAGGAACATTACCCCCATTATAGGAGGAACATTACCGCCATTCCAATGAGGAACAGTACAGCCCTGTCCCTTTTTCTTTCCCAGAGTTCTCTGCACCCATGTAACACATTGTGCTTTGCAAAAAGGGGAAAAAAATGAAAATAAATTGAAATTGGTGTTCACAAATCACTGTAAATTTGATCGTGACGAATCAAAGTTTTCCTGATATTCCAACGAATTCTCGAATGTTAGAATCCGATGCGCCCATCTCTATTTGACACATTTATATAACATGTTTCAGTTTGGCAGTAAAGTGTGCATGGGTCACAACGAAATGTGCGGTTCTTCACTGGCACGATAAAAGTTACGAACAGACAAACTGTGCACGGAACCACCCCGTTATGTGCAGAATTTGTGTTGCTTAGGCTAAAGTGCAGCCGTGACTACAAATGTGTGGTGTGTGACACATTGGTGGCTGGACACTTCCTAAAAAATGTGCAAGAGTTTGCACGAAAAAGAATATGCAAGGTCAGACAGGGAAACAGATTGCAGGGGCTTTATAAATCGGGGACCATTATTTCAATAATGTCACAACTCTTAGTAATTTGGTCAGGCTCAGGATGTGTCTTGTGACACAGTGGCACCTAGCTTTACCTGGTGCACTTTGCTAATGTGTTGCGACAGAATTGTGCGCATTCAAGTAATAACTTGGTGCAATTAGGTCCCCAATAATATTACAACCCCATGAGCTGCACAGTTCTGCAAAAAATACACAACATTTTAAAATGCAACCAGGGACACATGTTCGTGCACAAACATAATTATGAAACTATTAAATAATGCCCAGAGTTATAAACCCCTGCATCAGTTTTCTGATTTGCATGTTCTTTTAAGTGCACAGTATAGCACCAATTTGTGGTCACAGGAGACCGCCCCGTGAAAAGTAGGCCCGCCCAGCTCGGATGCGGTGGTGTGATCGAATCTGAGATTTCTATTTGCGAGTTATTAATACATCAGAATCGACCACACTTTTCAACCTCTTCCACCAACCATTATTTTAAATTATAATATCGCTTTGCAACCCCTATGCATACCTAGAGTTAAAATAGGATGGAGCCAGATTGCTACCCCCCACTATTGTGACAAGTAATAAAAAGTGCACACAAAAAAACCAATGTCTTGGCATGTTTGATGAAGTATAAACGATACTCCATTTGGAATTGTGGTTTGTGTTGTTGTTTTGAACAGCTTTATATAGCAGACTTATATGGCGGTGCCAGCCCCTGTATAGATCAAAAGGGGGACAGAATTAGTGCTCAAATAGTTTTGGAGGCCGAAGAAACAAACGAAAATAAATATTTGCCAGAAATAAGGAAATAGAATAAAACGCGTATTAAGAAGGTCACGAAATAGTAAAAGAGTAACAACCGACCCCACCCCCACACCAATGAGTTGAAAGAAATAATGAGAAAATGAATACTATATGTGTCCGCTCAAATGAAAAAAGATTTAGGACGCAGCTAACATTGTATCAGATGCCACCCAGGTTGTTAATGCGTCACGCTATCGTTGCGTATTGCACCACGAGATGGTGAGTGTATACACATGCTTGTCGATTACACCGTCGGTAGGGAATTCTGGGTAGGGTTAGTGGCTTGTGTTATGGCCACTACTTTGGTATTCTGTGTCTACTAAAGGCTCTATATGCAAGTGTGCAGAAATCCAGTTGTCATTGAAGTCCCTGCCACAAAGGGCTGTAAAAAGGGGTGTGGATCCACTGTGCACCTAACCACTTTGGCTGTGGTGGTCATCTAAAGGGTCCTGTCCGTCACATAATCCCTTAATCCCTTTATGACCTGTGGCACTGCTATACATAATGGTATGTTCGGGGATCTTTACGTTATGGCCATATAAGGCCCTTTCTACTACATTATACAGCAAATAACGTCTTTAACACCTTTGATCAATCGGGTCGTGGCCACCAATCTTGTGGGTGGTTACAACTAAGGTTTGACAAAAGCGATTTTGGCACTTAAAGACAGCGAAACGTCATTGATTCAATCAATTACATTCAACCAATTAAAGAGTTTTAAATCACCTTATATGGCTAGAACAGAAAATAAAATAACAAACATAGTCATGTATGAGTATCCGGTTAGGTATGTATCCCAAAAGGCTCATCTATCTATATCTCTATCTGATCTAAACTGTACGCAGTCCCCAAAATTAAAGTTAAAATTTAACAGTAAAAATTGCTAGCTTGTCTGCTAAGAAAAAAAAAATAAAAACACTGTACATAGTAACCCTGCTAAGTATGAAAGTTTATTGCGTTACAATATGGGTGTGATCAAGGCACAAGGATATTGTGGTTGGGCGCCAATATAATTGTCACCGAAGGTGCCTGCCCTCAGTGAAGTAAGCACGAAATCTTGGAGAAGTAACCTTAGGTTGCTAACCATCTTTAATAATACTTGGTCATGTGACAGAGATCTCTCTGTGTTATGTAGCAGGGCTGGCTGTGTCAGAAACTGTGGATACAGATGTCTCCTGCTCCAGATAGCGAGGTACAAGATTCCCCCTGTTCCGATATCAGTCCCTCCATCCTTGTCTTTTATTCTGTCTCTCTTTGCACCTCGTGCTGCAGGCCTTCCCCACGGCAGTATCAGCTGTGCAGGTAAGCTATTAGTTAATCGCATGCGCCACACGCACATGCTATTACACTTCATGTAACTGGTTACTAACATTTTTTTTATTAATTTTATAAGTTTTTTAGCTATAACAACCCATTTATAGTTTGTTCCTTATTACATATTCCCTGCTCTGACTTGTGGTGGGAGCTGCCAACGCTGTGCATCAAAACATCCTGTATGTGCACTGTGCTAGTATTCAGATGGATTTACATGTGAGAATCTAAATGATTTAATGCTGAATACTTAGAGAGAGAACACAAGACATCATGGGCTTCTGTGGCATGACGACGAACAGCATAGCCTCCGCCCACTTCACCTCTGGTGAGAAAGATTTTTGTCAAACACGTCAGACACAGAAAATGCACAAATTTGGAGAAGAAGAAAATGTGAGCAGCACCAAGTAGTAAAGAACATATTACTTACAGTTATGTCAAAGTTAAAGCCAAAGATCAGTCCAAGATACAGGTTGAGATCACAAAAGCAAAAGAGTACAGAGGTAGAGAAGAGAGAAACGAGCATGATCAGGAATCCAAATTCAGATGGTAACAATAAGCCACCTAGCAGAGCCCTGGTAACTAGGAACATGATGTCTACCATTGCAGAAACAGCAACTGTGTGTGCCTGAAGTGAGATGGGAGGTACAACAGTATCCACTACGCGTCATTACAGAAGTTTACCATGGTCATTGACCTACTCTGAAATAGGTCAAGCTGAAGTTTCAAAATAACAAAATTTAAGTTCTAGGACTGTGGTATCCTACAGTGATAGTAAATTAGGGTGATCTTTTTTCAACTTGATCCACAAAATCCTTCATGGATTGATAGACAGTGACAGCCACTTCCCAAATGAACCAACCCGATACCTTTAGCAACTTCCACTTATTTATGCGCTTTGGCAAGCTGCAACACCTCTATTCATAGAGCAAGTTAATGTAATTGGTGGGAATATTGATGTTTATAACCAATGGTAAAGTATTGGGATACTAAGGAGTGCCCCCGCGTGTGATGCTTTGAAAATGTCAATTCTGAATGTTTATGAGATGTTTCAAAAAAGAATTTAGGTTTTATTTCATTTAAGTCAAAACAAAGTCGTAATATCGAAAATCACAGGTGGATATTCGTGTCAGATAATACTTATATCAATACAATTATAAGGTGGAGCTCCAATCACTTGGCATAAAAAAGAAAATTCAACCCTATCGTCTTAAGAGCATTTCCGTTCAAAGATAGATGCAACGCCCTACTTTATTACATTATTCAAATTGAATTCGATCTTTATCCACCATGATAAATGGTTTCCCAACTGTGGGGCATTCTTTCCTTCAGCCTTTAAAACTTGATCAATGACAATCTTTCCCGGTGTATAGTATAACATGGTATAATATCTTCGGTTCCGCAAGATTCCTATCTCACATGAGATGAGCTAGATAAAAGGTTTCTTAAACGTGGATTGCGTGCAGCTTAAGTAGAATATTCAAACGATGGCAAGATGATGCCTAAGATGAACTTCCCGTGTTACATGAATGCATCGTGAATTAGCTCCACCGAATTTAACGCACTGACATAACAAGACATTCACCACACCACACTAACAATCAGCCCCACCACAGACGTCTGTTTCTGCCAAATACCAATGACTTGCGACCCTGCTGGATTGCCTAAGCTGAAGTGTTTATAGTAAGGACTTCTTTTAGACACAATGCTTTTAATGGACACAACACATAACAATATGAAGAAGGACAGATCTTATCTAGCCTACAGATAGACACAATCTTAAAGCCTTAGTGTGGAATGTATCATGCATCCATGACCTTTCTTGTTCTTGTCCTGACGGCACATTTACTGTTCAAATCGCATAAATAGAGCTTTCTTATTTCTTCTGAAAAAGGTAGCAAACCGGAACTTCAGGAGATCTGGTTATGTGAGTCACTCTGGGTGATGAACCAACCAATTACCAGGGAAGAGGTTCTAAGGCAGGAAAAGCTGAATGCATGAGTTTTAAGTTTGCCTCCTTGACTTGTATACAACATTAATACTCCTTCAAAGTGGATTTTGGATGATAAAACCACCTGGAGCATGATTTGCCGATCGAAAACAGATCTGGTAATGGTATGGTTTAGCTGCTTGAACACATTCCTAGTGAGTGAATTTAATGTAGTACCGTATTTTCCGCAGGCCATTAGGCGCACCGTGAATATAAGGCGCATCAGGTCCGATGCGCCTTATATGTATAATTCATATATAAGGCGCATCGGACTAAGGCGCAGGGTCCGGGGGCGGAGCGGAGAAACGACGGGACGCGACGCGATGCCGAGACGAGACCGGAACGGCGGGAAGTGTAGAGGGAGGGAGAGTGGGAATGGCATTACTTACATGAGGGTTCCCGCCTCCCCAAGAGACAGCAGATCTCCAGCGGGACTGCCGACCGACGCGGCGGGAAGTTGTTCGTGCCGCGTGGTCTGAAGTTCCCGCTGGAGATCTGCGTCTCTGCGGTAGCGGGGACCTATGTAAGGAGGGTACGCGTGCGCCTCATAGGGGCACCCGGACATAAGGCGCACTTTGATTGGTTTTCCAAGGAAATCCCAGGCTTATATGTGCGCCTATAAGTCCGGAAAAATACGGTTATGTCAATTTCCTCTGACAGGTTCCCTTTAATGCCGACCCTCCCAACTCCCGCAGCCTCCTGATATACCCAGCGAGCCACTCCTGTGTAACTCTACGCTCTTTCCATAAGACGCTTTTTTTTTACCAAACTCTTTCATTTGTTTTTATACTGTTTAAAAGTCTTTTCGAATAATATTCCATAAGTGAATTGTCGGGTTTACACGTTTGCATCTAAGAACCATTATAATAATATATCAGAATTTCATTTCAGTCAATAATATAAGGACTTAACATAATTAAAGCATACACACAATAGAATTATCACACAAGGAAGGAGTTTCTAGGTCATCACACAAGCAAAGCATTCACCAATACAAGCTATATGATCTGCTGTCATTTCCAACATAAAGGATGTCTGTGTGATGGAAGCAGTACAAATCAATGACAAATGCGTGTCCTCTGCTGAACTTTCATGAGATCAATCTAATCTAAAATACACATATGAAGCAGATCACACGCTCATGGGGGAGCTAGGATTTCATGCTTCTACCATGACATGGCCATGTCACCGGGATGGACTAGACCGGCACAAAAACAGAACTGGTCGTGTCACAACACGGACTGTCCTTGTAACTCCAAACTTGGTAAAACAAGGTGTAGAAACTTAGTATTTTCTTGTCACATACAAGCGTTGATGTGTGTAGTGTTGACCGGTACTTATATAGTAATATTGATTCTGTATAGTGTACTTCACCTTTATTCTTTTACTTAGAATTTTCTGGAAATACTATACTTCCTGGTGGATAGATTACAGATTAGCTTGGCAGGAATAGACACTAAGTAAATAAGAGCCATGGAAAGAGTGTGACTGCTAACGCTTTGATATAGGTGGTGAAAAACCTGTATGTCAGCTGGGTTTGCCGTTTGTGCTCGCTCAATAATTTATACCAGTTTGTACTTGGATCTACCTTTAATAAACGAAGCTCAGGAGACACATGAATCCTCTTGCCTCACTCATAACCTACGTGGCATGTCCAAGGCTTGTTATCTGCAACAGTATGGCAATGTGTTAGCACATAGATTACAGATACCCACCTGCTTAGCTGTGATTGAGGTCATGTGTGACACTGACAGTCACTATGGATGGAGTTGTGTGATTCCTGCTCCACAACCGTCATCCTATTTTTTAGTGTGTGACATGATCGGGTAGTGCCAGGTTTTTCTCCATTATACCCGTGTTAATGAATATCAGAGACCTGATGAAACTTGCAAGTTACTAAAAGAGGCTCGGTACGGAATAGTTTGGAAGGCATTATAAGCCTCTCCTTTTTCATTTTTCCATTCCTCTTGGGCTCCCCACTCAATAAACACATCTTCCCCATGTAAAGAGTACGTGTAGGTGATGATCATTTTACATACAGCATTCATGAGAAAATGCAGCCATAACATAATCTGTGTATGCTGCTCATATTAAAGGAAATCTACTATTAAAATAAAGATGATAAACCAGGGACACTTACTCATAGTTTAGGCACTGTGACTGTTAATTTCCTATGTATTATCATCAGGCTCCTTCCATCTAAATCAACTTTTACATTTTTAAAATACAGCTCCTCTGGGCTGTAGCTTCACAGGTTGTTACAATGAGCAGAAATTCTCACCCAACCCTCAGCTTTCTCTCCCTCCTTATTGCCTGTTGTAATCTAGCATCGCAGGAAGTGCTCATGTATAAAGCCTGTGAGGCTACACTACTGCGCAGGTGAACCATCCAAGAGCCCACATGTCTCATAGCATAATATAAAAGTTTTTGAGGAAAAGCCGTGGATAACAATATATGAAGATTACAGAAGTCCCAGTGTCTGAATCTATGAGCCAGTGTCCTTGGTTATTATGATGAATTTGGTGGTAGATTTTTTTTTTTAATAAAGTGGGTGTGGTGGGAGCACAATTCAGTAAAATGCAAAAATAAACATATAATAGATCTTTGAACAGGTTTAATGCCACTCTGTAGATAAAGTTTCATTTGAGATCAGGTTCCTGTGACTAGATATTGCCATTGTACTTTATATGGTAAGTCTTCTTTGACTGCCCTTCATAGTGTCCCCCTAACATTGTCACATTTATGCACTGAGCTAGGCTCCCCTGTACAAGCCAGGAGAGGAATTCTTCTATTAACTGGATGTAACTTCTTCCACCTGAATTTTACATTTAGGTGAATCAAAAGAACACGAGCGGGGGGCAGTAATCAGTAACAAACCCTGCTGACCAAACGCCGATTCCACAATGATTCTAATTTCAAGAAGTGTGCTTGCCTGATCTAATGTATATCTAATTGTCAGCACAAGCATCAAGGGGCTTTATGTGAAAACGTGAAATACCAGAGCTATAAATCCAATGATAAAGCTTGACGTCCTGTGATAAACCACTGATACATAAGAAAACATTGAAAAGAATGAAATAATGAATTCTGCTGCTTATTGAGCCATGATAAAATGTGAATACAACGACCATAATACAATAAGCACAGTAGAAGAGTTAAATGTATATGGCAGGTGATGCCTATAGGGCAATCAGTATCATCTTATATGGTGCGCCATGCTGGTATTGATTCAATAGCATGTGTTGCTGGGGCTAGCATGCCACCCACCACGTGCACGGTATTGATTTAACACAACTTGCATTGACTGTGGTATTCAGGGCACACCATGGCGGCGTTATTGAATTTCGGCCAATGGTTATTCCTTATCATTTTATAAAAGTACAAGCGAAGCGTATAAACAGAAGAAAACATATGCAGCCTGTGTTCTCGTCCTGCAGAACAATACAGAACATGGGGCAGCAGTCTGCGCTGTAGCTGGGATGAGTATGAAAGGTGAGATGGGAAAGAAAAGAGGAATGTTAGCGGTATTGGAATGCGCGGTGTGCAGTTCACTCTCCGCTGTAATTAATGAGACAAGTTTTAAAAGGAAATCATCACCCTTATTACAGTTATGCTAATTAACCGCTGCTTGTGAGAAACTCACCGTGAAATGTCCTGGATTGGAAACCTACTTTAGATTCTCTGTGTGCGTCTTTTATTACTGTCATACTTATTCAGCTAACGTTATTTATATAGAAATTATCCCAGAACAGGATCTTGTAGGAACATATGGCAACTTGTTTCCTCCGTGATGTGTAAGGGCAATGCTAATTCCTGTGATGTCATTCCATAATTTTGCTTTTCCTGACTCACAAAATGTAATTTTTAAGGGAATGGTACAAAGTGTTGTTTTTTACAAGTCTGGAGATCAAAGCGTAAACTGGACCAAATTAAACTGGGCAACGTTTGGCCCAAAGTTGATTTCGGTTGTTTGATGTCTTAATCTTTCTGTGTGTATTCGATGAAAGTTGCCCGAAACTACCTTTTTAAAGCAGTGGTTCTCAACCTGTGGGTCGCGACCCCTGCGGGGGTCGAACGACCAAAACCGGGGGCGGCTCTCCTAAAGCCATCGGAGCGCATTATGGTATTGGTTTACTGGAATCTCACGGTTGGGGTCACGCAACCTGAGGAAACTGTAATGCGGCTGGGTCACAGCAGTCGAAATAGGTGAGAACCATGGGGTTAAAGGAAGGATCTTTAATGTAATGAGGTCCGCTGACTCACCTTATCAGCAGATATCAGGGCTTGCTTGATTTTCACATGCTGGATCCTTTCGTTCTAATAGATACAAGTCCATTTCTGAGGAGTCCAAGTAGCCACTGTTTCTTTCGTTCCTTTGAGATAAATATACAAGTTTGGTGACAAGTGTGAGTGGAGCTCCATGAAATAGTTGGGAAGAATAGGTGGGTTAAGATTTACCATCTAAACAATATTGGTAGTGTTTAGATATGTGGAATATTAAGACGTCTTCACACATGAAGACCCACAAGCCAAACGCGGTTGACCACTTTTTAATTCGGCCTGTGCTTGTAGTGAGAGAGGGTTGCCTATCAGAAGCGACACTCATGCCCCTAGGATTACACAACAGAGCACTCATGACGAGGAGAAAAAGAGGTCGAATAGTGCAAATAAAAGTATTCTATAAATGTAATGGGGCACATTTACTAAGGTCCACGGACCCATTTCCTATTTAACGACTATTCCAATTTGCCGCCGCATTTAACAGGGGGTTTTTGGCGCACGCAATCAGATTTTGGCACAATGGCGATTTGATTTCATGCGACAACAAATTGGGGGGGTGGCCCTTTGGACAACCCGACTGATTCGGACTAAGTGCGGGATTTAAAATTAGCGTTGTGTCGCAAGACATGCACCATGAAGAAAAAAGTGAGCTCAGCAGACCTCAGCAGGAAGCAAACACTGCAGGTATATCAGGCGCACGATCGTTGTGAATCACGCCGGACTTCGGGCCGTCGAATCGGGATATAGACAGAACCAGGTAAGTAAATTGCCCCAATATCTACTCAAGAGAGAACTGCCATGTAAAATCAACCCACCCCAAAACATGTGTCGCTCCCCGCTGAGGGTCCGCCGGAAGAGTTCACCTTTCTTCTTCCCAGTGTATGTGAATTGCCGATCTTGCCGAAACAATTTGAATTTAAATCCCACAATAGTCCGAATCAGGCGGGGTGGCAACGGCCAACAACCCCCCAATTTGTGGTGTCGAATAAAGTCGGGGGTGACTGCACCCAAAATCAATCGCGTGGCCAAAAAACACAGATAAATGCGGCGCAAATGGAAATCCGACAAAAATGCGGTCTGCAGACCCTTAGTAAATGTGCCCAATATGTTACTGGCAGCAAAGTGAGTTAATGTTTTGAGGCTCCGTGCTGTCTGAATGGAAGACTACAGACTTCAGAGCAGAGAGACAGAAATCTCCGCTCCAAGCCGTCACACAGAAATCCAAGATGGCGCTCACCTACCCTAAATCAGATTCGTTACAGGGTCGTGTCTAGGGCAAATGAAATTGTGTACAGCAGGACTGATAGGAACAGGATGGTCTTATATCTGTGAAATGCTGTATTAACAGTGAATTAGAGATGTGTTATTTGTTATCCTGAGTACATTAAGAAGAAACTTGTCTCTTGTGGGAATACCCCTTAAGCTATGCTTAATTTGTTCTTACTGGAGTCAGTGTGATGGGTCAGTGGTCTCTTGCACTCTGTAGCGGTGAATGGAGCCAATGCTGCAATCTACATGTATCAGTACTCGATTCCCATCTGAAACCTGAGGACACAGATAGAGGACTGACTAAAGGACAAGTGTCCTGCTACCTGGGAAATCCGAGGCTCCTATTTACCCAACCTACCCACAGGGCATCAGTAAGTTCAGAACTATGGCAGACCAGGGGGACATTTGGTGGGCCCCAGATATGATTTTACTTCGGACCCAAGAAATCGAAATCAGACCCTACAGCCAGCATGCCCTAAACATTAATTCTGGATACTATACAATTCCGGGACACCAGCATTTCCAGTGCATCTGCATTGCAACTATCCTGGTAACAGTATATATGTCTAATTTAGCAGGAACACAGTCATTGGGGCACATTTACTTACCCGGTCCATTCGGCGTTCCAGCGGCGGCTTCTCCGACACAGGTTCGGGTTGTTCGGCGTATTTAATAAGTGTCCTGCGAACCGAGTCCCAGGTGTTTGTGCGCGCCAAAGAAGTTCCGCGAGGTTTGCCCCGGAGATGTTAGTCTCATCGTGGTCCAGGCAGTGTGAGTATGCCCGTGAGTAAAGGTACACACGCGTTTACAGTGGAAACCTCGCGAGATTTCAGCCAGGCCGCCGCTACTCTCGCGAGATTCAAACCCCTTCTCCAGAGAATAACCCTTCTACAAAAAAAAAAAAAAAAAAAAAACCCCTCCAGAGAATAACCCTTCTACAAAAAAAAAAAAAAAAAAAACACAAACAAACAAAGCTTTATTAGCCAAAGCACACGGCGCGACGCCACCACGTGCACTGCTGGTTGCTGGTATGTGTGGCGGCATTCGATTATATAGAAAATACATACAGCTGCTGGTATGTGTGGCGGCATTCGATTATATAGAAAATACATACAGCAAGTGACCGAATCCCCAGACACCGCCAGCAATGATGGGGATGACACAGCTAAGTAGTGTCTTGGCTGCAGCACAATATGGCCGCAGGGAGCAGTTTTGGCCAGTAAAGTAGGGAGCTAAGTGCATTCAATAGCCACAGCGAGAAACAGGGGGAACTGAGACTGTGGTAATCTCATATGTGTTTATACCATCTTCTAAAATCTATATATAAGTGTTCTAAATGAAACCCTGAGTAGCTACCCCTAGCCCCTGCTGTGATCTCCACTTTACGCTGTCTACATGCCTTCAACCCCCCTTCGCATTTGTGAGACGTACTCACTGCACAAGTGTGGAAGGAAGCGGGGTTAGACTGGTAACAGTCTGTAAAGCCAGAATCACCACAGGGGCCTAGGGTAGCACCTGCAGAATCATTAGCGTATTTTAAAAGATGATTTTAGAAGGAAGGAGCCCATGGATCTATACATAGGAGATTACCAGAGACACAGTGCCTGGATCTATAAGTAAGGTCCCTGGTTGTAATCCCGATTGATTTTGAGGGAGAATTCCTTTAAGATGTCAGATCCTGTGCAGTTCTTGGTACTAACTGCATAACACAAATAAAGGGAAGCCAATAATGACCCACCTACCATAAGGTCGGTGAACCTCTCACTCTCCTTTAGGAAGGAAACCTTTTGGTCATATCGTATGCTGTTCTGCTGGCAGAGGTTTGACAGCGTTACTCTGAAATAAATGGCATACAGTACCAACCAATTCCGCACAGAAGAGGCAGGAAGGATAGCGGTCTGTAGTTTATGGAGGTGTTGGGCAACTATAATCCATGAACACATTGGTTTCTAAGTCATTTCGGTTCCAGTAGTTGCCATGTTGGTGACAAGATAAAGAGAAAAGCGACATTTTCTCAATAAGATTACAATAACTACAACATTAAAATGATTAAAAACAAATATGTGAATCTGGAGCAGAAAGACTTGTATACTGAACAATGGAAAATACAGCTTCTGGTAGAGTAGGAAACCCTCAATCCTGCAGGTTTAGTTCCAGCTCTTCAAAGAATGTAATGTATATTGAACAGGTCTATGCGGCTTCACGAATTCCAAATGGAAAACATAGACACCAACCCGGAAAAAAGGGACACAGTCCTCCTGTTGCAAGTGTTTACGTTCATGGTAGAAGTAAAGAACAGAAACACAGTCCTGGATTTGACTGGGTGAATTCTCACCACACCGTTCTTTGTAGAAATCACAAGTGGGGACTTATTTCCATTTAATATAAATGGGTAATGGATGTCTACAATAATCTGAAGTGTGTGAATACCAACCAAGACCATGAACAAGGTCTAGTAGCCATGACTGAAATAATTGTAGCCATCAGGCCCCATCATGTCTCTCATATATGGTGTTGGTTCGCTGGAGCATGAGGGGTAGAGGAAGTAAACCCCCACTAGAAGCGCTATTTCCCCACATGGTAGACCATAGGATGATGTGGAGTAATTCCCGCCATCGATGAGTAAGTACCAGTAATGAAAGTCCACCTCTAGATGATGTATAATCAACTGTGTAGGAAGCTTCTAAGGTAGCAGGCGGCTGGGTAATGGACCGGTGCGAGATGATTATTAGTTGATGTGTGTCCCAATCTGTGGTTTCCATGGCTTTTAAACTGGAGAGAGAAATGTAAATCTCATGTACAAGCAGTCTAGCAGGAACACACACACATTAGAGGACTGACCATTAATACATAATAATAGTGGGGCATCGTGTTAGTCAAGGTCAATGGTGCCTGAAGGTCAGATCAACTTTTCTATTCTGCTACTTTTAATGACAATTTCTTTGCATTTTACGTTGTTTTTACATGACATTTAAGACAATACAGTAACTATTATTAGGAATAAGGTGCCTCACTTGCAATAAATATTCTTATAGCCATAAATACAATAAACGGTCCAAGTGCCTAAAACTCAACCTTTTAATATAAAAACAACACCAAAATTATATACGTACAGGCAGCCGGGTTACTACAAGATAGGTTCCTGGTTTGTCTTAAGTTGAATTTGTAAGTCAAAACTGTATAATATTTATAATGAAGATCGAAACAAATTATTTAGCCTCAGTGTACAATTGTAGTTTCCAAACATTTTTTGCTGTAATGGGACCAAGATTATCAATAAATTGCATTACAGACACCTTACCAGTTGATCATTGCAGTCTGGGACTATAGTAAAGCACCAGAGAGCTTCACAGAGGTCACAGGGGACAGAGGGGTTGTGTTAACTAGGGGTCCGCCTGTAAATGGAGCCTTAAGTAGGGGACCACCTGTAATGTGCAGAACAGTTGTGCCAAACCAAGAAAGTGAGGTGTCATATCCACCATGGTCATATTTCCCTTCAACCTGAAAGATAGTTTTATTAATTACTAAACAGTGGAAATTATTTTATGTAATCCCCCCCCATTAAAGACTTTTAATGTGTAGAGATTTTGCCAATTAAGGTTGCCTGCAGGTCGTGGAGGACTTATAACCATTGGGATTTCCCTTGTCCCAGAATTCCCTAGTGCAGCATCATAGCTATAAGTCTCCACACACCTGCACGCGGCCTTAATTGGAAAGTCTTTTAAGGTCTCACTTCACTGTACTGAAGAGATGCAACACAATCGATGAGCGCTGTCTACAGTTGGTAATCTGTTCTTTCAGGAAAACATATACTGGTTTAGCTTTAATCCCAAATCTTGTAATTAGGCTTCCTGAAGTCATGCTCAATTGGTATAGGGGACTGCCTACAGGTTGAAAAAGAGGAATTGTTTTCTGGTCCCTCTGAAAACTTTATTTGGACATGCCCCAGGATCAGCTACAAATGCAGTCTCCTGCAGGGGAATACTTCAACAACTATATATTCTGAACTGTGGCAACCTAAAACACAGTTCTGGATTCATTTAAAGAGGATGACCTCCACTTGCCAAAGAATCGAGGATCTACGTGTAGCAGGCGCAATGCCTGCAGTCTAGGATGGAACCTGTGCAAAAGTGGTATTTTATAGGTATCAGTTCTTATGTAAACTGTGTTATGTATTCCTTGTACACTGTAATGTAGGCAGAGATTGGGTTACAATTAAACTACACACACAAACTGGCCACATGGGAACTGCTTGGGAGAGGGAGGTGGAAATGTGTGCTCCTGGCTGTAAGTTTAAGTTTCTTTTCTAGGTGATCCTGGAGTGTAAAGACTAGTGAGGACAGCATCAGGATCAGATGAAGGGGATCAGAGGCGAGTATTTCTAGGTTCTTTTGTGTTTTTGCAACTGTTCAACGCTTCCATCATTGTGTTACATCAGTTATGGAAGCACTGACAAAACGCATGTGGCTGTCAGCACAGTGCGATCCTCTTATAGGTTTTTTTATGATTGCGATTGAATACATGAAGTGCGTGTGCTGAGCCTTTATCTCAGTGCCATGCCAGAGAGTGAGTCGAAAAGTGAACATTTTGGTGGAGTTGAGTTAGGGAATTGAGGATTCAGAGTTGCAAGTTTGGCTTATGATTCCACAACCCTGCCAACGAATGGAGAAACGACTAGACACAAACACAGGTAGAAATTGGACATGCTCTGAATTTTGCAACTTTAGGCATCAGCTCATACACAGGACCTTGGAAACCACAACCGCTTATTTAGGCCATCAAAATACAAAATGCATATCCTATAGGCATAACATTTCATGGTACCCTGATGTCATGACTACTGAGTAAACAGTACATAGTGTTAGTGCAACCAATTTATCAATAGGTTTAAAAAAAACAATATATATAATGGAATCTATAATGCATAAAGGATAACCATGAAATGTGGGCAACCCCCTTAATAGTCATTGTGTTGTCCCAAGCCAAATAGTTTATGTGTGGGCCTGCAGAATTAAATATTACAAATTACTAATGAGTAGGAAGGAAGAGTGCTGCTTAATTGTTGTGAAAGCAAAAGTTTTAAACCAAAATTTTTTTCAGCCAACCAATTCCCATTGTTACATGATCCAGTTCATTGGTCCAGAAGATCAAGTGTTTTAAAGGATATTACAAATCTACTAGAATTAGCCTCTAAAATCCCTTCCATATTTTTGGTTACAACATGTAACAGGCTGTTCTATGCTGTTGTTTTCCCAACCTTTATCAATGTTCCTGTTCCTTAAAAAAGTCTGTGGCTGTAAATGGATACATGGCCAAAATGATCCTCTAACATTTCAGGAACAGGGTGGTTTGATGTGCACAGTGTAAAATCTCACCTTTGGAATACTGTACTTTAATGTAGCATTTTCTTATTCTTGATGTTCTCAGTTTTGTTTCTCTTTATTAAATATTGTGACACCATAGGACTATATTTTCCATGATCACAGCTGATAAAATTAGATTTTGTAGCCTAATTTAGGGGGCGCCCACACGTTCAGTTTTCCAGATGCCGCTTTTGAAGCCAAAAGCTGGTTTGAATGATAAAGGGTTGAGACATAATTGAAGATGCTGATCCTCCCTCCTACTTTTACTCCATTCCGGTTTGGACATCAAAAACTGCCACTGAAAATTGAACGTATGGTCGCACCCTGAAAAATGGTCAGGAAAAAAAAATGGGCGGGTCACATCAGGAAACATGGCGACCTTTGGTTTAAGTATTGTACTGCTGAATGACGAGAACAAATTATATCAACTCTGAGAACCTGTTCTGCCCTGTGCATTCAATGGTGTGCAAGTGGCTTAAGAGGGGTACATGCGGTCCCCTACTTAAGGACACCCGACTTACGACAAACCCTAGTTAAAGAGGGACCCCCTCTGCCCACTGTGACCTCTGGTGAAGGCTCTCTGGATGCTTACTAAGTCCCAGATTGCAATGTTTAGCTGTAAGGTGTCTGTAATGAAGCTTATTGATAATCCTTGGTCCATTACAGCAAAAAAAATTTGGGAAACTCATTGTCACTGAAGCAAAAAAGATTTTGTCTTGAGCTAACAATTATAAATATACAGTTCCGACTTGCATACAACTCGCGTAAGTACAATACTATGGAACCTATCTTGTATGTAACCTGGGGACTGCCTGTATGATATTTTTGACATTAAAGTCAGATTAAATACATCTGTGCTCATCATTTGAAGTGTTTGTTTAGACTTGCAATTATACAATTAGACTAGAAAAGTTGAATCCTTACACCTTTGAGTGCTGGGAGCACTAACGAAACTCTCTCCGGTTAGGGGCCTTCAAAAGACATTACTGGATCAGATGTGAATGAAGTCAGAAGAGCTGCTGGAAGTGGCGACAGCACCACCCCTCTGGACAACTCCTGTGGTTGACGGTGGTCCCTCCACGGACAATAAAGGACAACATTGAATGACAACGCTGAAGCATGTGTTATCATGCTTGCAGGTCATATATAGTGTTAGAAACTGGCTTCCTCTACAGACCTCTTTCCCCTTTTTCTAGTTATTCTTCCTTTTTCCGTTTCAACTGCTTAATTTCGCCCTGTCTTCCTTCGTATGTGTCCTTATAGCTTCAACTTTGTGTCCCATCTTGTTCTTTTTTTATCCACTTCTCCTTATCTCTCTTTTACTCTAGGTTCTCGCTCTCATTCATCTCTGTTACTCATTTTTCGGCTGAGACACGAATGGTAGTATTTATATGCCTCACTCATCCCCTATCTTTTTCATTCCGACTAGTATTCCGATTGGATCCTCATTTTGTCTTCTGTGGTATCTTCTTTCTGGGAACACGCCTATACTAATAGTGTTAGTATCTAAGGTATTAAAATGTGTCCAGTACATGCACCTTATTTAGGTATAGGCGTTACTTGATACGAAGTCAAAACTACTGTCTGTTTTGCACCCTGACGTAACGTATATCTATATACCGTATATACTCGAGTATAAACACGACCCAAGTGTAAAGCCGAGGACCCTAATTTAACACAAATGGAATAAAACCAATATTTTACTCGTATAAAACGAGTGGGCAGAGCATTCTGATTGTAGAGCGAAAGCTTGGGATTTGGCTATACTGAGTCCATATGTGGATATTTGAAATGTCAAATAGCACAAACAGTATAGTAGCACTTATACTACGATTACCTGTCAGATATATGTATATACCACAGTAAGTACATCAGCAAGTTTAGCTCTCACCTGCTATAATGGAGGTTTTCAGGTATCATTTTAAGAAAACCAAGGCGAAGCACAAGCATGTAGGAGCTTAAAAGTATTTTCCTATAAATTTCAAGCATTCCCGATTTGAGGAAGCCGAGTCAGGATGGGTCCTCGATGCCATGGTGTTGATGACATGGGGACTTTTGCATTATTTTGGAAGTAAAATATAAAATCTGAAAACTATAGGGATAACTAAGATATACTTGTTTTCTATGAAGTACAGGCCGTCTCCAGGTTACGTACAGATAGATTCTTAGGTTTGTTCTAAGTTGAATTTGTATGCAAGTCGAACAGATATAAATTTATAATAGTAACTGCAGGCAAAACTTTTTTGTCCCAGTGACAATTGAATTATCAATAAAGCTCATTACGACACCTTTACAGCTGATCATTTCAGCCTGGGACTAAGGTAAACGCAATCTAGAGAGCTTCACCAAGCAGAGAGGGGCAGAGAGGTCTGTCTGTAACTAGGGCATGTAGTCGGGGCTGCCTGTACATGGCAGTCTAAAAACCCAACAATACTTTTCAGTTTGGGGGTGACACAGTGATTGAACATCATGGTGTGGGAATAATGAATACATGATGAAAATGTTAGTTCTGTGAACTTCTGATGCATAAGGGCAGGCTGGACACAAGGTGTCATCACCAACTTCCATGAAAACATCCAATTTTCAATTAAATTAGAAATTACTAAGAATATTCAAATCCTGTTAGATTATGTCTGGAGAACAGCTTCGATCTTTAAAAACGTTACTAACTTTTCTACAAACTTTGTATAAAATCTAAAAGAAACTTTGGATGTGTCTCATAAAGTTCTTCATTCTCCATTTTACTTTGGCTCGTATGATTACCACAGGCACATTGGTTCCACAGACTTGCTTTGTGTACTTGCACAGAATGTCGTTCAGTTCAGAGATTCTCAAGTGTGGCCAACCCATAAGCACACAGAGCCACACTGTGGGACCAAATATCTCATGGCAGCGGCTTGAGGGGCGTCCACACGTTCAGTTTTTGACGTCCAAACCAGGAGTGGAGTGAAAATAGAGAGGAGCAGCTTTTTTTCAATGACAATTCCTAACCCATGTGACAACAGCGGCTTTTGGCTTCAAAACTGCATCTGAAAAACTGAAAGGAGATGCACACGTCGATCATAGCAGATAGAAGATACAGAAGTGAGAAGCACAAGCACCTAACACTCCACTAACCATCTAGGAGGCTGCCAAAAAGGCGGGGAAACTAATAAAGAGTCACAGATGACATAATCACGACTACAAATTGGACTACTAATTTCTACAAAGTATTACTCTAACCTGCCTCTATTCTTTGCGGAGATTGAGACAAATATTTTTGTGGGGGTTCCGTGGTTAGATTGGTGCTCCTATGCTGTGGATAGAGGCTAGCAAACTTGGCAAGTTGACAATTAGCTTCATGCGATTCATACCCGACAAGCAAGTGGGCCCAAGAGTATGAACCTCCGACTTAAAAACAAGTTAAGAAGATTGGTCCTGGGTATTTATTGCAATTTACCACTGGGAAATTTTATCACAGCTGTACTTGTGCCAGCATATAATAAAGGACCCCCCCCCCCCCCACGTCTCAGCAGATATCTTTATAATCTCGAGGTATTTAAAAATTGCTCCATATCCAACCTGCCATTTTTGCCTTTGCCTGTCCACTTTGCTGGCGGCCGCACCCCTATACACCACATGGCATGGAGGTGGTGAGCTCAAAAATATTAGCAATTCTTGAAGTGTAATTAGGCCCCATGCACAAAAATGCAATAGCCCCATGCACAGGCAGACTTGCAGCCGTACATACGTCCCCCAAAGGATGGCCAGGGCCGCACAGAGCGAATGTGCTGCTCCCCTACACAGGAAAAGATAGGACATGTCCCATCTTTCCCTGGTTACGGCCGTAGGCCGTGGAGCTCTATGGAGAGGTGAGGGGTCATTGTGTGCACAACAGCCCATACTCAGCTGTTGTGCTGTAATCTCTGACCAAGTTATAAATTCAGGAGGGAGTTTCAAGACACTCACATGTTCTTTATCTTTCTCATCACATCACTGCAATATGTGTTCATGTCATAAACAAGGATATCTTCGTGATCTGCTATATATTTTGTAACTAGGACGAACCATTTATTTAATCTGAAGAAGATTTTGTGGTGACAGACAGTAAGAAACAAATATGGAGATAAGATGATCATTTTTAATATACCAAATAATATTAAAAAATATGTCATCTGCTAATTTAAAAAATAATGGACAAAATATGCTTTTAAAAACTTTAAAACACAATTTTATTTCTGAGAATCCAGACAAAGGATGTTTTATTAGGAATACAACACATCACATCTTCAAGTGATTTCAACCTACAATATCTATGCAGTAACAATTGCAAGGTTTATTCATTTAAAAAAAAATTACATTTACACATTCAGGTACTGACGACGTTAGAAGAGACTGCAGTATACAAAACATCTTAATCCACCAAATATCATCCCCTACCGCTAATCTGTCAAGAACCAACCTCGAAAAGAATAAAACATGAAAGCACTCGGTGGTGATAGGAGGAACTTTAGCCCAAGCCTAGTAACCCTGACCTTGTAATGGGAGTGTTAATTGAGCCTGTGTCACGGATGTGAGAGTGCCATGCCCCGGACTGATCACTCTGCTGGGGACTGAACTCTGTGTTATATCAATATTGTGCACAGAGTTCTTGTCCCTGATATGTAACAGAGCTGACACTGTACTGTTGGCTCTTAAGGAAAACTACACATGAAATTGTCAGGTGTAAGCTGTCAACTTGCCATTCGTAGGTCCTAAACCGCTGTATCGCTGTTTAAACACTTTTTAATCTTATAGCTGAAGGAGCTTCGTCGCACCAAGCTGGTGCTCGGTATTGCAGCTCTTACATCTACCATTTCAAGTGGTAGGTTTCTTTAAAGGCTAAACAGAACTCCGTATTAAATATCATCAATATTTGCACAGGGTTCATTGCAAACTTTCCAAAGTATGGGCCTATGCACCAGAAACGGATGCATGGTGCATCCTACCCCTGCAAGGCTTAATGCTGATTGTTTTTTTTTTCCTATATTTTATGTATGCAGTAAATGTAAGTGGATTCTGTGCCTGTAGAAGGGTTTGTCAACTTTATTCCTCAAGAAGGTTACAGTGCAAGAGGTAGGGAGGGACTACTGCTTGTGGTATCCCTTGCATTTGCAGGCTCAGAAAGTGAGCAGGATATGTAAACGGGAGACAACAGATTTCCACGGCTAAAAATAGGAGCTTTAAAATGGGAGTTCTAACAGAAATGTAACACAGGTCAATTGCAAGATTATTATATTCTGCAACACGTTCTAAATTGCATAGTTTTCCACAGTTTATAGACCATCTGACTTGATTGTTCGGCATCGACTGTGTAATTAATTATTCCGTGCTGCTGTTAAAGGGTCTCCTTGCACCAAATGAATAGGATACCAGGAATCCCTCCCTGGCAGAGTGGCTAACCCGAGACATAGGACTCTACAGGGTCCCTGTTCATAGGCTGATATGATAGGTGTGTAAAAACTCTCCAAGCCCAGTGATAGGACCGATTGGGGGGTTTTGATCTGGCAACAAATTGCATCCGGATCAACCAGATGATGGTACTGTGAGCATAAAGTGTCGTTGCACTGCAACAAACCATACGGCCACTCCACATAAAATAGATGTCCTATTCATTCCCCACTTTGCAGAGTGGTTTTTAGCCACTATGGAGAGGGGATAGGAGATGAGCGTGCACTGCCTGGGTTCAGGGCCCAGGTAAGTCACAGGGGCGTGCACTGAAGATCAGCTGCTCACCAGGACTCTTTGGTTTTGAATAAGCATACACAGCTTTGACCATCAATTTTAATCCATCGTTAAATCTATTTATATAATTATTTACATGTTTAGAAGGTACAGATGGTAAAGGCGCTAAACTATTCCATCTGTATTGGACATGCAATATTACCTACACCTTAATATGGAGGGGGAAGATTTTTGTTAGGGGTTGTATGGAACTCGTGCTGCTTTCTATCAAGAATTTTCCCGCCGTCTGACCCAGCCACTCTGAATTTACAAACGTATAAGGCTAACTGCATTTAAAATGAGTTAATAAAAATAAAGACTAAATAGGAAAAAAATTAATAAAACAAACATGCAACCACAACAATCTAACGCAAGTACAGGTAAAGGGTTACCTCTATGCAAGTACACATGATTGGGTGCTGGCACATCAACAGCTGCATTAGAAGCCATGCCCTCTGTGGTGCATTGGCCAAGCTTTATCCAATAGCTTGTATCCACTGGTCACAGAGCGTGGTCAGGGATCAACAACAGCTGTGGATGTGCTGCATTGGGCCCCTCATAAGCAGCCAAAATAATCAAGATTAAGAAGTTTATGATAAAAAAATAAAAAATAAAAATAGTTAGATTTGGAAAGAAAATGCACCGACAACACAGATTCGCTTCATTTTAGGTGGTGCAATGCATTACATCCCCAGTAGGAGGGAGAGAAACATTCATGCGCGCTCCGCAGTCGCTGCAGTGCTTTTCCATTCATTCTAAATGACCTTAGCTCACAGAGTCAATTCCGTTTTTCAGGGACCTTTGTGTCTCCTGGTATGAGGTGGTCACTTATTGGCTGAGCAGATCCACCAAACCCCAAAACCTTGCGAGAGCCAGAGTGCGCAGGCATGCATTCTTAATTTCCCAATCCCAGCCCCCGTGGTGTTACCGGTAAACCCCTTTAAAATTAAACTAAATGATACACAAATTAAAATAATTAAAAAAAAAAACAAAAATGTATAGCAGAGTAAAATACATTAAAGCTTAGTATGAAGGTTTTAGGGTGAGAAAATGTGAGCAGCACACTCCGGCAGAATCAGTCTGCTTGGTATGAACTCCACAAAAGCATCTCATCGTACAGAATGTGTTTGATGTGAGTAGATGTTCATGCAGTACGATTTGGAGATAATGAAGAGAAAAAGCAAAGATGGTGCCAATATAAAGCTGGACTAGTAGAGCAAATAAACATATTAAACAGAAAAAGTTCTACTACAAAACTTATTTCCTGAACATTAGACATGGGTTTTTTCAGAATCAGGCTCGCATTGGACTTCACTTGCTCCAGAGGCCTGGCATAAGTGGATTGATGGGTGCAGTTGGTAGTAGAGCTTTCCAGAGCTCGAGTAAATAGTCCATGAGCTTGTTTTTTTTCTCTTGCTTCTCATGTTTCTTGCCCCTGTAATGCTGCTCTGCCATGTGGGGGTTATTAAAGGTAGCGTTGCAAAGTTGGCAAAACTTGTTAAGGTCCGAGTTTATCTGGGTTTGCTGGTGGCACACCGTGGAGGCTTGGGAACTTGTGGCATACCTTAAAACAAAACATCAGTTAAGATAGTAAGAACAATTCCCATTGAGATTTGTGTATGATATTCGTGCCAAACAATAATACTCACCAACACCCTACCCTTATTGCTTGATTGTATATGCCACAAAATGCTATTGGTTGCATCAGCAGAAAAAGGCAGCTTATTTTCCCAAAATGCATTAACTATGGGCTTTGTACATCTCTTGCTAAAGCATAAAAAACTTTCAGTGAGTGTGTGCAAATGTAGAGAACATGGTTGTCACTGCATTCGTTATTTTCTGACACCTTTCATCTCTGCGTGTCTCTAATTTTGTAGTCCTCTCTATGCAGACTACTTCTGGGTCTTACTACACCCCCTTCTTTGATGCAGCTTCTATGTAGTCTGACGATCTGCTAGCCAGACAAAATTCAGCAGAAGGAAACCTGGATATACCGCCCATACACCCATTTACAATTAATACCAAGATGGCGGCAGCAACGCATAACTATTGCTGCTTAAAGGTTAGCAACTGCTTTCGGCCGTAAAATACAGCAGTCCACGCCATGTATGGAGCGAATCAGCCCCCCCCCCCTACAGGTTATATGAACAACACATGTGAGGATACATATAGATAACACACACATACACTCACGGCCACTTTATTGGTACACCTGCCAACTGCTCGTTAACACTTATTTCTAATCAGCAATCACATGGCGGCAACTCAGTGCATTAGGCATGTTAGACATGGTCAAGACATCTCCTGCAGTTAAACCGAGCATCAGTATGGGGAAGAAAGGTGATTTGAGGCCTTTGAACGTGCATGGTGTGGTGCCAGAAGGGCTGTCTGAGTATTTCTAGAACTGCTGATCTACTGGATTTTCACACACAACCATCTCTAGGGTTTACAGAGAATGATCCGAAAAGAAAAAAACATCCAATGAGCGGCAGTTTGTGGGCGGAAATGCTTGTTGATGCCAGAGGAGAATGGGCAGACTGGTTTGAGCTGATAGAAAGGCAACAGTGACTCAAATCGCCACCCTTACAACCAGGTAGGCGAGAAAGCATCTCTGAACGCACAGTAAGTCAAACTTGGGCAGATGGGCACAGCAGCAGAAGACCCCACACCGGTGCCACTCCTTTCAGCTAAGAACAGAAACTGAGGGCTACAATGTTGCACAAGCTCATATAAGACATTGGAAAAACGTTGCCTGGTCTGATGGGTCTCGATTTCTGCTCGCAATTCGGATGGTAGGGTCAGAATTTGGCGTCAACAACTGAAAGCATGATCCATCCTGCCTTGTATCAACGTTCAGGCTGGTGGTGGGTGTCATGGTGTGGGAATATTTTCTTGGCACTCTTTGGGCCTCTTGTACCATTGAGCATCGTTGCAACGTCAACACAGCCTACCTGAGTATTGTTGCTGACCATTCCATCCCTTTATGACCACAATGTACCCAACATCTATGGCTACTTTCAGCAGGATAATGCGCCATGTCATAAAGCTGAATCATCCAGATGGTTCTTGACATGACAATAGTTCACTGTACTCAAATGGCCCCCACAGTCACCAGATCTCATCCAATAGAGCATCTTTAGGATGTGGTGGAACGGGAGATTCGCATCATGGATGTGCAGCCGACAAATCTCGGCAACTGTGTGATGCCATCATGTCAATATGACCAAAATCTCTGAGGAATGCTTCCAGACCTGTTGAATCTATGCCACGAAGAATTGAGGCAGTTCTGAAGGCAAAGGTGGTCCAACCCGTACTAGCATGGTGTACCTATAAGTGGCCAGTGAGTGTAATATACATTCCCTATAATTCATACCTTGCAATACAACACCCTGTTCCTTCATTTTCAAATTCTTGCATGTGTTTTGCCAATGTAGTGGAACATAGCAACACGGGGGAGAGAAGGTCCATGTTGCATATGGGCAGCATTTGTTCTATCTCCATCATCAACAGGCGCCGGCTAAGAGCAAAAAAAGAAATAGAAATATTACTGTAAAACAAATCTGCATTTATTTTCATAAATCTGCCAATAAAGCCACCCAAAATGACCTATAGATTCATCACAGTCAAGATTTATCAAATATCACATCTGTGACCCTTTTATCTTAGGGGGGAAACACCTTAGAGAATACTTAGTCCTCAGAAATACATAGAATTATGTAGATGCAAATTTACTTAATCACAACAGAAGTGTGTACGCAGGAAACTATGTTACCATATTGTTTGACCTTTAGCACTGTACCCCCAAAATACTTATTTACTAAAAGACTATACATACGTCCGAAGTTGTAGTCAGTTTCATCTTCTTACTGGACTGAAGTCTTCACTTTGTGGATGGACAAGTACGCGGGTATTTATTGCATGTTTCTTGCTCTTTTAGGGCAAAAAAAAAAAAAGACACATGAAAATCCAACAACATGTAAAATAATAAAAGGAGAGATGAAAAAAAAAAAAAGAAAAGCTACCTGGTAATGTGCAAGCTTCTGGATTCTGAGATAAGGACTGCACTGCACACTTTACATGTGAATCAAGAAAGGTGGCTGTTCTCCCGGATAAGACGATTACTAGAAGATAAAGCCCATGAGAGGACATCAGATGAATCAACACTGTGCATGAACAGAGTCCTAAAAAATCTAGATTTCCCAAATGGCTGAGCAAAAAGTTTAGATTTGTAGGACTCAACACTTATAATAAACCAAGTAAAAAACAAATTTTAATGTAACTGTCATTTTAAAGGGCTTGTGTAAAGATTTAGGGTAGTAGTGATGATGCAGATCTTCATACAGGAAACCAACACGAGCCGAGGAAAAATTGCAGATTGTCAGACGTAAAGGCGTTTGTACCAATTTAGCATGTTCTCCTCTATCCATGGGATAGGGGTATACACTGGTCAAGGTCCGACTTCTGGGAATCCACAATCACAGCATCGAAACCTAGCATCTAGTTATTATGAATGGAGGGAGATGGTCAAGCAGGTGTCTAACCACTAATTCAATAGTGAGGGAGTATTGGAATTTCAGAGTACAATGTTCAGTTATCTCCCAACTACTATTTCCATGAGTGCTGGAGATAACCAGAGTGCTGTTCTTGGCCATTTCTATCCACCCATACTAATGAATGGAGCATCAGGACGCATGCAACACTTTAATGCATGGGACAGACGACAAAAATATTCTCTGAATTTAAAACTTTAAGCTCGGCACACTGTGCCAAGTAACTAATTATTCACCTTTGCTGAAAGTTTTTTTCATTAAGGATTATAATCATCTGTCAGAGGAAATTAACCTATATCTCAGGGACACCGACCAAGATACCACCTGATCAGCAGAACAAGGGAACATACCCCAAGTTCCCCTATGCTGCCTGGACTGCCATGATAATTGCATAGAGAGGAATAGTGACCTGTCAGAGGAAGCCAAAGGTCACGAGCCATGGCATAGCTTGTACAACTCCACCAACCCTATAACGATGGCACCTGGAACTGCCTCATGAACAAATTAGGGATTTGACAATGCAGCACCAATGAATTTTAACCCAAATCCACGGTCAAATTAGCAAGGGAAGAACTAAATCCGTAAAAGGATCAGGCCAAGTCACTCTGGCACCCTTATGCCATGCCATACTCCCACTGTCACGCTCATAAAAACAATTCCCAAATACATATACCTTGATCAATTATATCCTCTCCAAGACATTTTTAGATTGTTAGTAAAAATAACATATCAAAACCTGTTCTTTGATGTCCCAAGTCCTAGGGGTATGGTATCGGGAAGCTGTTCCTCTCTCATGAAACAGCTCCAACATAGCGGTTTAAAAATAAAAACATTACCATCTTGTTTTTGCAGACATGCACAGCATACCAGTTGGCGCCATTGTTTGACAAGCGGCCACACACGCTCTGAGACCTTGGACAGTCAAGAGACACAGGTTTCTTTGATACAGTTGTCTTTCAGCTAAAAAAAAAGGCAGCAGAGCATTTTATAAAAGGTGGGAATATCATATAAGTGCCTATGGGAACAGGGGAGGAAGGTTCCCATATGGGGTCATCTTACTAACTGGTGGTGGAGTAGGTTGACACATGTTCCTGATGCTCCATTCAGCATAGTGAGAGTGTCAGAAATTGCAGAGCACAGCACTCATATCTCCAGCATGTCCACTATGAGTGTGGCAGCTCCCTGCAATCCAACACTCTCTTCCTTGATAGAGTAGCACACATGCTCAACCTGCCACTCCAGTGATTAACACAGCATATTACTGGGGTTGTTCCTTGATTGTGTGAAGTCCACTTGACCGATACTCACCAATCACTTGTTATCCTTTTATGTGGATAGAGAATAAAATTCCTCAATTGGTACAAACCCCTTTAAGTGATGACATAAGTGTATCTGAGCAGTAAAGCCTTAAAGAATCTACCAAAAGGATGAAGGATAGTAAATCACAAGCACACTGACATACTGGTGTGATGCCCTCCGTGGCAGGATATGCTTCTTTTAGCTTCTTATACCTTGTTGTAAGAAAAATGCTTCCAAAATTATCCAAATGAGCTTGAGAGGCTCCAGTCCTTTTTTGTAAAGGCCAGAGCATAAGAAGCTAAACGAACAGAAGATCCAGCAAGAGGGGTACACACCATATGTTAGTGTGCTTGGACCTTCATCCTGGTGGTAGATGCCTTTAAGGCATTACTACTCAATACTACTGTATGATGCCACTTCTGCCAGCTTTAACATTGGTGTGTAACAGAGAATGTCCTCTGGGTACACCACCTGGAAAAAATTTGAGTTCCCAACAACAGCTCCAGAACTGATTCACAGGTCACTACATTTCCACCTTTGTGAGGATTCAGGTCTCCTGCACAAGTGACCCTGGGCCTTAAGGGAACTACCACCACAAACTACCCTAAAGGGAGATAGGGTGGAGGTGGATCAATGGGACGTGCGGATTAGGCCTTAACTTTTTTGGTAACTTTATTAAACTTGTATGCAAATTTACTTATGCGGTACGGGGCGTGGAGTAGCCGCATATGAGGTACACGAGGCGGCTACTCCACGCCCGGTAGCCTCTTTTCCCCTCCTACTCCATCATCTTCGGCGGCACACAGTCCGCGTAGCTGCGCGGCCCCTCTTCCGGCGATCATGCCTTCTGCGGAATGCGCAGAAGAGCAGGGACCGCGCCTGTTCGGAGCAAGTGACCGCGCTCTTTGCGCATACGTAGACGGCAGGATCGCGGACGGAGGCGAAGCTGGTGAGTAGGAGTAAGGAGGGAAGAGAGGCTACCGGGGTGTGGAGTAGCCGCCTCGTGGAACCAGATGCGGCTACTCCACGCCAGTAGCCGCATACGCAAATTTGCCTACAAGTTTAATAAAAGTTAACAAAAAAAGTTAAGGGCTAATCCTCACGTCCATTGATCCACTACCACCCGATCACCTTATAGGTAGTGGTAGTTTGATGGTGGTAGGGTTCCCTTAATAATACATTCACATGGCATATATTTTTGACATGTTTAGCATGTATGCCAGAAAAGCTCCTGCAGTACAGACAAAAGTGGCCTATTTTTTTTTCCATCTGCTCAGTATATGTTGCATTCTTGGATTAAAAAAAAAAAAGAAACAAAAAGCAAAGCAGGGTGCACTATACAAGCTTTCTGTACTATATGAGATCCATGCTCCGGCCTTCCACGAGGCAATTCTCAGCGAGGGTCACAGTGATGTAACTGATCATTTTCTTCATGACCAGTCAAATCAATGGCTACGATAACGGACAATGTAAACTAATCTATTGAACATACAGTGGGAATGTATAGCCCTCTATTTTGTAAGGACTCCACTGGCCTTACAAGGGCGACTAAAAAGATGTGAAAATACCTTACAAGGCTTATGTCTGACATCAATCACACAGTCCCCATTTAACTACAATGGGACCAAGTGCAGGATACAATCCTTGGAGCACATGAGAATCGTAGTGAGTACCAGAAACCCTAATGGTGCACGTTTCTATCATCTCTTACCACTAAAGCGTCATACATGAAGAGCTGCGCACACTCCCCGGTATAATAGCACCTCATCCTATTAGTAATAAGGTGCATGGAGGAAAACAGCGCTCTGGCATTACCCCGGTACACCCACTCCAATCTCACAGACCTGTGGCCCATCTCTCGGTGCTCGTTATAAACTACATGCAGCCGCTCCCACCGGCAGCGCCATAGCTTCACCATTCCCGAAATCTTCAGCCATGTTCTTTAAAAGAAAGCGCCTGCTAGACGCGCACCGCACTGCACACACGCGTCAGTAAGTAAAGGTACAAACGCGTTTACAGTGGAAAACCTCGCGAGATTTAAGCCAGCAGCCGGCTACTCTCGCGAGATTACAAAACCCCTCCAGAGATAAACCCCTTCTACAAAAAAAAAAAAAAAAAAAAAAACACAAAAAAAAAGCTTTATTAGCCAAGCACACGGCGCGCGAAGCCACACGTGTACTGATGGTTGTGGTATGGTGCGGCATTCGATTATATAGAAAATACCATACAGCAAGTGACCGAATCCCCAGACACCGCCAGCAATGATGAGGAGATGGCCAGCCTAAGTAGGTTGTCTGCAGACAATATGGCCGAGGGAGAAGCAGTTGTGGCCGTAAAGCTAAAGGGAACCTACACACGAATCTAACATAAAGATAGATTGGTGGTAGGTGGATGTTAAGGAAAGGACGTGGAGGATAGCTCTTTTTAGGCTAATCTCACGTCCCAGCAACTTTTGGGAACCTTTATTGATCAGAATAGTAAATTTAGTTAGGCGGCTAAAGGGGCGTGGAGATAGCCGGAAGAGCTACAAAGGCGGCTACTCCACGCCCCGTAGCCACATTACTCCTCCTACCCTGTTGTGGCGGGCGGCAGCTCCTCGTAGTGCGCGCCCTGTTGACAGGCGGCTAATGGATGCGCAGAACGCCCTATTCGGATGAGGGCGACGCAGCTACGAGGAGCTGGCGCCGCAAACAAACAGGGTAGGAGGCTAATGTTTTTGTTTTTTTTTTTAGGGGCTACCGCGGCGTGGAGTAGCCGCGCGGTGTAGCCTCGTGCCGGCTACTCACGCCCACGTAGCCGGCATAACTAAATTACCTATTCGGATCAATAACAGTTTCCAAAAGTTAGCGGGGGACGTGAGGATTAGCTCTAAAAAAAGAGCTTATCCTCCGGCTGACATCCACTACCACCCAATCTACCTTTAGGTAGATTGTGGTGGTAGGTTCTCTTTAAGTGCATTCAATAGCCACAGAGAGAAGAAACGGGAAGACACCATGGGTGACCACAAATACTTGCTCAAAAACTATGTGGCGGGTCCAAACTCCCAAATCACCTTCAGAGCTTTTGGAACAGATGTATTAGAGTCTTTTAAACAGAGCAGGACATCGTCGGCGTACAACATAACCTTGTCCATTGGTCCAGCTAATCCTCCACCCCGAATCTCCCCATCAGCCCTGAGTTTTATTGCCAATGGTTCTATAAAAAAGGCAAATAATAGGGGAGACAGGGGGCAACCCTGCCTAGTACCCCTAGACAGGGTAAAGAAAGGAGAGTAATCTCCATTTATTCTAATACAGACCTTAGGGGCCTGGTAGAAGAGTCTCACCCAGTCCACGAATCTGTCACCCAGCCCAAATCTGTACAAGACCTCCCAGAGGAAGTCCCACTCCACCCTATCAAAGGCTTTAGAAGCGTCCAATGACAGGATGGAGCGCGACTCCCCCGGTCCCAGCTGAAGGCCCGCAAACAACCGTCTTATATTGTTTTTACCCTGGCGACCCGCCACAAAACCACATTGGTCCTCATGTATAAGTGTTGACGCACAATCTTTTAATCTATTAGAAAGCAATTTAGCCACCAATTTAGCATCAGTATTGAGAATGGAAATCGGACGATAGGATTCTGCCTCCAGAGGGTCCTTATTTTTTTTCGGTAGCAAAACTATACATGCCTCGTACCAGGACTCTGGTAGTCTCCCCACTCTCTGTGCCGTCTCCCAAATCTCGACTATAAGGGGAAGGAGAATAGAACCGAATCTGTTGTAAATTTCTAGAGGCAGGCCATCCAACCCTGGTGAGGAGTTACGTCTAGAGGATGAGAGAGCCTCCTCGAGTTCCAAGATGGATATTGGACGGGATAACCTATCCGCTCTTTCTATCAATAACCTAGGAAACTGGATATTATCTAAATAATGACCAATATCCTCAACTGACACCTCCAGATCTGAGGAATAGATTTTTTGAAAAAATTGTAGAAAGATAGCGCTAATCTCCCGCGCATCACCGATTACCTCCCCAGAAGAATTTTTAATCGTGGCTATTCTATTTGATTCCTGTTGTTTTTTAACTTTGTACAATAGCCCTTTTGAGGGGGATCCACTCTCACAATGTGTCTTCTGATCGAGGAAGAATAACTTCTGCAGAGCCTTGTTAGCAATGCATCTATTATACTCCTCTTGTGCTTTATTAAATTTATCAAATGAATCTGGCGATCTATTTGCCTGATATTCTATTTCTCTTTTTTCCACTACCTCTTTTAAACTCCGCTCTTGTCTAGCCCATTGTTTACGGAGAAATATGATTTCAGAATTTATTATCCCTCTAAGAAAGGATTTCAGCGCATCCCAGATCAATCCCACATTATCCGAATTCCTGTTAGCGGATATGAATCCCAGATCAATCCCACATTATCCGAATTCCTGTTAGCGGATATGAAACTACATATTTCTCTCTTAATTTTGTCTTCATCTGTTAGCAGGGACAGCCAGTGTGCATTAAGTTTCCAAAACCTACGGGCAGGTTTAATTGAGGCAGCCTACCCTGTGATCTTCGGCGCGCAGCTCCTGGCAGCTGCGCGCCCTCGTCCGAGAAGCCGGAGTTCTGCGCATGCGCAGTAACTCCGGCCTCGTTCCCGAGATCGCGCATCCTCGGGCTCCGGCTTCTCGGACAAGGGCGCGCAGCTGCCAGGAGCTGCGCGCCTTTTCCACTACCTCTTTTAAACTCCGCTATTGTCTAGCCCATTGTTTACGGAGAAATATGATTTCTGAATTTATTATCCCTCTAAGGAAGGATTTCAGCGCGTCCCAGATCAATCCCACATTATCCGAATTCCTGTTAGCGGATATGAAACTACATATTTCTCTCTTAATTTTGTCTTCATCTGTTAGCAGGGACAGCCAGTGTGCATTAAGTTTCCAAAACCTACGGGCAGGTTTAATTGAGGCAGACAACTCAAGAACCAGTGGGGAATGGTCAGAAATGGACCGATTATCATATCGGATTTTACGCACCCAACCAATGGCATAGTCATTGGCCAGAGCCAAGTCGATCCTGGAAAATGAATTATGAGAGCGATTATAACATGAAAATGCTGGCGAATCCCCGTTTAGGGACCTCCACACATCCAACAGACCTACTTCCTGACAGAACCTGGAGTAGGGGGTGTCCATCGCGATTGTACCTACCCGCTTGCTTTTCCCCAGTCGATCCTTCTTCTCTGACATAACAGAGTTGAAGTCTCCTAGAGCCAATACGGGACATTCACCCACCCTCTCCAGGAACCGCATCAAACTATTCAAAACATCATATCTAAAGGGAGGTGGAATATATACCCCTGCTACTACACATTTAATACCTTCTAACATACCAAACAAAAAAACAAATCTCCCCTCTGTATCACACAAGGCGTCTAAGACTTGAAAGCAGATTGACCTATGGACCAGAATGGATACCCCTCTAGAAAATGATGAGAAGACTGAATTATAAATCTGGCTGGCCCACCTTCGATCTACTAGGGCTAAAGAATCTTTGTCAAGATGTGTCTCCAACAAAATCACAATTGCAGGAAGTTGCTTGGTAATATAATCATAAATAATACAACGCTTCAGGCGGTCTTTCAGCCCTCTTATATTCCACCATATGAACCTAGTGCCCATTGGATAAGGTAAACAGAAAAACTAGCAACCAATCAACATCTCCAGCAACGAAGCTTCCCTCCCCCCCGAACCCACTCAACTGTCCTACCATGGTAGAACTCTTCCTGCTTAGGCCACTTACCCGCCCCCGTCCAACCCCTGCTCCCCCGAAACTGACCTAGAAAAAAATACAGAATGTCCATCTGTGTCGTACGGTTCATAGTCCCTTAAGATCTAACCAATCAGGTGTGCATTAAGTTTCCAAAACCTACGGGCAGGTTTAATTGAGGCAGACAACTCAAGAACCAGTGGGGAATGGTCAGAAATGGACCGATTATCATATCGGATTTTACGCACCCAACCAATGGCATAGTCATTGGCCAGAGCCAAGTCGATCCTGGAAAATGAATTATGAGAGCGATTATAACATGAAAATGCTGGGGAATCCCCGTTTAGGGACCTCCACACATCCACCAGACCTACTTCCTGACAGAACCTGGAGAAGGGGGTGTCCATCGCGATTGTACCTACCCGCTTGCTTTTCCCCATTCGATCCTTCTTCTCTGACATAACAGAGTTGAAGTCTCCTAGAGCCAATACGGGACATTCACCCACCCTCTCCAGGAACCGCATCAAACTAATCAATACCTCATATCTAAAGGGCGGTGGAATATATACCCTTGCTACCACGCATTTAATGCCTTCTAAAATACCAAACAAAAATACAAATCTCCCCTCTGTATCACACAAGGAGTCTAAGACTTGAAAGCAGATTGACCTATGGACCAGAATGGATACCCCTCTAGAAAATGATGAGAAGACTGAATTATAAACCTGGCTGGCCCACCTTCGATCTACTAGGGCTAAGGAGTCTTTGTCAAGATGTGTCTCCAACAAAATCACAATTGCAGGAAGTTGCTTGGTAATATAATCATAAATAATACAACGCTTCAGACGGTCTTTCATCCCTCTTATATTCCACGATATGAACCTAGTGCCCATTGGATAAGGTAAACGGTAAAACTAGCAACCAATCAACATCTCGAAGCTTCCCTCCCCCCCGAACCCACTCAACTGTCCTACCATGGTAGAACTCTTCCTGCTTAGGCCACTTACCCGCCCCCGTCCAACCCCTGCTCCCCCGAAACTGACCTGGAGAAAAATACAGAATGACCATCTGTGTCATACAGTTCATAGTCCCTTAAGATCTAACCAGTCAGAGGCTTGGTCTGGCGTGCTGAAAAATTGGGACTGACCTTGAAAAATAATTTTTAATTTTGCCGGGAACATTAGTGAATAGATAATACCCTTATCTCTCAACCTTTTTTTCACCTCTAAGAAACTTTTCCTTTTTTGAAGGGTATCCCTAGAGAAGTCCGGATAAAGCGATACTTTTGAACCTTGAATTGATAGATCTGTAAGGTCGCGTGCTCTTCGTAATATCATATCACGATCTCTAGAGAGTAATGTTTTACAAATAAAGGTCCGGGGGTTATTACCAGGGACGTGAGATACTGATGAGATTCTATGGGCGCGTTCTATATCAAAATTAGAGGAGAGGTGCTCCTTCCCTATTCTCTCCAACAGCCACTCTTTAATAAAGGTTACGGGGTCATCTCCTTCAGCCTTTTCTGGTATCCCTATAACCCTCAGATTGGCTCTCCTAGAACGATCCTCCATTTCGGCCAATTTCCCTTTAAGAGTCTTATTTTCACTTTCCCATGAGGAGGTAACTTTTTTTAAATTGCATATCTCCTTCTCCATATTAACAATTTTATCCTCCACAATTTTCTGCTTATCTCTGACCTTATTCAAATCCTCTCTCAAGAGCAAAACATCCCCTCTCAAAGCACCCACTTGATCTGTGAGGTCGTGTATGGCAGAGTTGCAGGTTTTTATAGAGTCAAGGATCTCTCTAAGGATATCTTTTTCTCCCCCAGCTCCTGCCTGTTCCTCCTCCTGTTCTTCAGTCTCTAGCACTGCAAATCTCGACCCCTGTACTCTATATTTGGGGTCCTGACCCTCAGATTCGGGAATTTTCTGTGTTGTCAAACCGGTACGAGTTTTCACTGAGGGGGATTTCCATAATTTATCTAGTTTCGTAGAGTTATCCCCTTTGGCCCCTCCTTTCTCTTTCTCCCTAGGAGAGGTTGTACCTAGGGATTTTCTTGATGTATTCTTAGGTGGCATCCTAACAAGTATATAACCAACAACCAGAACTGCCAACCCCTTGAAGTACAATCACAACAGATATTACAAACTAACAATATATAAGACCAGGCTGTTGAGGGTAAAAATATAACTCTTATGTAACTCAAAAAGTGGAACCCCTCAAAGTAGCATACAGACTCGTTATTGTCTCATATAAATAAGCCCTATGAGGGTAAATTCTGTACAGTGTCTACTAGAGTCCACTCAATCTTTAGGAGGGAGTTAGTATGAAAATGAAGTCCATATGTTGCAAGCTGGTTAGTAACAGATGGATGCTGACGAAAAGGCTGTTCCTCGTAGATAAAGTTAAATTAGAAGGAAAACAGTTTTTTAAGGCTAATATTTAAATTAGCAAAGCAGGCAGATTCAGTTAGTACCATTTAGTAGCGCATGTTAGTAACAGATGAAGCAAGGCAGAGGGAATAACGGTAAGCCGATACATCTCACCCATCCTGTAGAATGGCTCCAAAAGACTCCAGCGATCAGCAGACACATAGCCAGGAAAATAAGAAACCAGGCATAGGAGGGCTACCGGATCCAACTCCTGACCACGCTGACACCATGGAGGACACCCAGGCCGCACCACCTCAGCAGCGAACCCTGAGATCACTTCACACCTGGTCAGCGCTTCTTCCAAGACGACGATCCAGCCCAAGATCCAGCCTTCTTAATGAAACTCCAGCTGTCCACTTTCGTGCGCA
This sequence comes from Engystomops pustulosus, assembly GCA_019512145.1. Classification (NCBI taxonomy): domain Eukaryota; kingdom Metazoa; phylum Chordata; class Amphibia; order Anura; family Leptodactylidae; genus Engystomops; species Engystomops pustulosus. Next base: position 156,782,966 of record CM033644.1, on the reverse strand, counting down.
CGGAGCCTGGAGCAAAGAGCCCCACAAGATCAGTGACCGCACATAGGTAGCGGATCCCCGAACAGCCGACCCGAGGAGAGACAACAGCGCCGGAAAACGGGGACCTCTGAGCACCGGGGAGCCTCTGCCACTGTGTCCACCCGACCAGGCATGGGAGCCGTGGAGGCCGCGGAGTCACGGTCCAAGATCCACCATCCTCGGCGTCCGACACGCGGCGACCCGGTCAGCGGGGGAGAGCAGGTGAGGTTGGCGGGTCAGCTGTGCAGCGTGACGTCTCTACGTCATGCCGTTACGCCTCCCTCCCTCGTGCACCATTATATACATGTGCTGCACATTGTACATCATAATATGTAATGTAAACAAACATGGCCGCCGGAGCAGCGCTGCATTCAGCTGCCGGCCGGCCGTGGCCGGGCACGCCTATCCGTCCCTATACACAGCATTGTGTATGGGGGCCGGAAGGTTGTCGGGTCCGGCCGGAACTGAGTCCAGCGCTGCTCCGGTGGCCATGTTTGTTTACATGGCGCCCGGACAGGAGCGACAGCAGCGCTGGATACGGGAGGGCACCGGAAGGTAAGTACAGCTTTATTGTTTTAAGCAGCCCTCTCCCGGCCACATATATATTTTTTTTCAAAACTCGGACAACCCCTTTAAAATATATAGTAATATCTATGATATAAGGGACTTTATTACAATACAGGCGGTCCCCTACTTAAGAATACCTGACTTACATACGACCCCTAGTTACAAACGGGCCTCTGGATATTAGTAATTTCCTGTACTTTAGTCCTAGGCTACAATAATCAGCTGTAACAGTTATCACTGGTGCCTGTAATCAAGATTTATTGTTACTCCTGGTTCTTATGACAATCCAACATTTTTAAAATCCAATTGTCACAGAGGCCAAAAACATTTTGACTGGGGTTACAATAATAAAGTATACGGTTCCGACTTGCATACAAACTCAACTTAAGAACAAACCTACAGACCCTATCTTGTATGTAACCCGGGGACTGCCTGTACTTAAACTATAACTTTAAAAAATAGAATAAAAAGCTTTTTCGAGACATGTAATTAAGTGGTGTGTGCGGCGAGAATATACCCATTGTGTAAAAGCGTAGATTAAATAATGGCAATCGGTTATATATTAGGTGCATGTAAAACAGACTATGCTCAAAACTGTGTTGTTAGAACCAAATTCCCACTTCCTAACCTTCGATGTTTCAGCCTTGTACTCCAACATCTCCCATGAATTAGGATTAAGAACAATGGATTAGTATCTACGCAATCAAACCAACATCGACAATAGGCAAATCAAATTTATTATAGAGGGCTTCACGTTTGTACTAGAACATAACGTCTTTGAGTTCAAAGGCCAAATATTTAAGCAAACATGTGGCACAGCGATGGGGACCTGAGCTGTCCCCAGCTATGCAAACCTTTTTTTATGGGGAGATTTGAAGCCCAATATATACAAGCCTCCCCCTTAGATGCAAATTAAAATAAAAAAAGTAGAACGTTATTGTAGCCCTAAGAAGGGCTGTTGGGTTCTTTGAGAATCACTCCTGCCTAACAGTAAGCTAATAGAACACCCTAACGCTTTCCCTGACCAGCAGCAGCTCTCTCCCTAGCGGCATCCAGACACAGAATGATCCGAGCAGCGTGGGCAGCGGCTAGTCTATCCCAGGGTCACCTGATCAGGCCAGCCAACCACTGCTATCGACGTGTAAGGGTACCACGTCATGCTGGGTGGAGTGCAGAGTCTCCTGGCTTGTGATTGGCTCTGTTTCTGGCCGCCAAAAAGCAAAACGGCGGGAGCTGCCATTTTCTCGAGCGGGCGAAGTATTCGTCCGAGCAACGAGCAGTTTCGAGTACGCTAATGCTCAATCGAGCATCAAGCTCGGACGAGCATGTTCGCTCATCTCTAATCTAGACCTATAAGGTCATACATCTTTTATTTTTTTTAAATTAAATTAAGATAGTAATAAAGACTATTTGCAGCATCAGCTTATATTTTTCACTTTTTTCCATCTTTGGGCACATATAATAATTTTTTTAAATTTGTTTGGACGTCCTGTGCCAAGAAGCCAAGTACATTCACATCTTTTATCCTTCAGAACACGTGTAATGACATCATCACAGTGAAGGTGCCTAGAAAAACTAAGTCTCTTCTGACAAACTTTCTCAGGGCCTTTACATCCTCCCCCCAAACATAGAACTGCTGAACTGAACTCTGCAAGTCCGATCAGTTCAGCAGTTATGGGTTTGGTCCAGAGTTTGGCAGAAAAATGTCACTTGTAGGCAACTGACATACATCCCCCACCATAACACAGGTTCCGGATCCCTGATAATTTTTCCTTCAATAACTTTTTCTTTATGCCTAATGTCAAATAAACTATGAAGTACAGGCGGTTCCCTACTTAAGAACATCCGACTTACAGACGACCCATAGTTACAGACAGACCCCTCTGACCTCTGGTGAAGCTCTCTGGATGCTTTACTATATTCCCAGACTGCATTAATCAGCTGTAAGGTGTCTGTAATGAAGCTTTATTGATAATCCCTGGTCCCATTACAGCAAAAAATTTTGAAACTCCAATTGTCACTGGGGCAAAAAAAAAACATTTGTCTGGAGCTACAATTATAAAATATACAGTTTCAACTTACATACACATTCAACTTAAGAACAAACTTACGGACCCTATCTTGTACGTAACCGGGGGACTGCCTGTACTGGAATATTGAGAAATTAAACTTATATTATTGTGACTCGAAGTTGACCAAACCAGTTGGACCTATCAAATATCAAATATGTATGAGGGTTACCCAGTTCTCAACACAGAAGATGCGCTGCCACAAGAATTTTCTTGCTCACTGTCCTCTCCCCACTGAAAACACATGCACACTTGGCTGTATCGAGCATAATAACGTAACATGGGGGTCAACAAATATAGTTGTTGGTCATATTAGTATTTGTCTGACTATTAAAAATATATGGCTGGCTTAAGAACCCGGAGAAGAAATGGAATATATTTTTCATGCACCTTTATTAATATAAGGATTGGTTCATTGGTCTTTCCTATGTTTGACAACAAGTTAATGTATTTTGATTTACGAGAGGTTGTTAAAGGGATGATGGGATAAGGTGAGACTAATTTGCTGAGTTCCATAAAATTGTCAAACTAAGTTGGTTTTCATTGATTAGCAGCCAAACAAGATCTTCCATTTTCAGCCTTACACAGCAGTTTTACAGACTTCCATGTATTACTGACTCAGCGGCTTTAAAGGGGGTGATGTGGTTCGTAAACTGTATCAAGAAGAACTGGAATATCTTGAAATCGGTCAATCCGCCTTCCTGTAGTAATTTCTCATTCTTCGAAAGAGGTGTATGACAGGTGTACTAAAAGTTAGAGCAAAACAGTTTCTTGTTGTATTCTCTCCGTCATGTGTGTAGATACGTGAAAGATATGGTTTAACAAAAACTCTCATTGTGTTCTTCTCATGAACCTCAGCTTTGAAGAGAATCTTAAATGTTATCAATCTATGTCAGTGATGGCAAACCTTTTGGAGACAGAGTGCCCAAGCTACAACCAAAACCCACTTGTATGTTGCAAAGTGCCAACATGACAATTTAAGCAGTAACTTATTTATCCGTGCTGTATCACAGGTTTTAATCATGTTGGTCTCCTGAGTTCACCAATACAATAGAAAGATGAAAGAGAAAATTGGATCGTAGCTTCCCTCCAGGGTCTCCGGAAGAGGAAGGATCAGGGGACCCAGAGCAGAAGCTCCAATGACAATCCATCTCTATCCACACCTTCCCGCTCCTCCTGTAGACCTGGCAGCCAAGGGTGTTGCTTTAAAATGGCGCTGAGCGAGGCAAGTCGTCGGCTGTCTTGGACTGCAGGAGAAAGCCTTGAGTTGTATATGGCAAATTCTGTGTTGGTGTGAAGGCCTGGGTGCCCACAGAAAGGGCTCTGATTGCCACCTCTGGCACCCGTGCCATAGGTTCGCCACCACTGATCTATGTAGTTCAATAAAGGACAATGATGAAGCATAAAGACAAACCCCAGAACCCCATATCCTTATTGGTGGATCATTGGTTCTCAATGGAGCCACAAAGATCAAGCTTGCCTAGGCACTGAAGCCAGATTGCCCTGATGTGTTTCAGAGGTCGCGATAACGGATGTATATGCAAAATAGACTGCTATACAGGTGTTAGAGATTTTTATCTAGGGCCTAACCGCCCTTACTTCATGTTGTACAGTGACCTTCAAATTAACCCTTTCATGGTTGTCCTGGTACCAAGAACTTGAACATAAAACCAAGACACGTCAGTCTCTTAGTGTATGTAAAGATCTTCTCTCCCGTTTATTCCACTGCTGCATTGTTTATACTAATTTCCCTGAGAAGAATGAGATAAACTGTCTCCAGAATCATAATATAATGCAGCATCAAGGACAGGCTGGCTTCTCATTAAATGTCAAAGGGAATTAGTTGGCAGGCGAGCAAACCGGTTACATAAAATGAAGTTTAAATCATGACATTAACTGGACAGTGCTTTGACCCCCGGCGTGACCCCTGGCTAATACTTAAAATGGTGGACAGTAGTCAAGATGGTGTCCGAAACCAGTGCGATCTCCCTAACACAGGCAACTTTGCTCCCTCTCGGGATACATGCTGTCTGATAAGGGCTGCAGATCATGGCCCGATGTAAGGGCCTATAGCAGTGTTTCAGTCATATGACCTTACACATCGGCCGGGAGGAGCCCTGCCTGTGCCTATGACATTGTGTGCACATGCTCACATGGCCACCGTCACGATCGGGCTGTCACACTGACAGGGGGCTGATATCATCAGTCCCCTATCACAGCAGTCCCAGCAAACAGAGCCCAGCAGGGGATATATAGATAAAAGTGCATGTGCAAAATATTAAGTGCAGTGCATGTTAAAATCAATCGATGCTACCTCTTGGTTAAGGACTGCCCCATCGTCTCATTCATTTAATTCATGAAAAACATGTAAATTAGATATCTGATACATAGTAACATACCACAAACAGGCTTGCTCCCGGAGCTGATGTGTGTAACATAACAAGTACAAAATAGGTGAATGAAACTATTAAAACTTAACTTTTAATTTAACAATAACAAAAGATAAAAAAAATCTAGATATAGTTTGGTTCTAAAATTATAGTCCCCAAAGGAGCATTTCTTATGTATAGTAAGGGACGCTGTTAGTTTAGTTTAGATACTACTCAGCATGCATATCAATATGGTCGGTCACATACCTGTCTCAATAAAAGCTTGATAGATAAGTATCCAAGGTTGTCTTTTCTCCGTTTCGAAACTACAGATATTGACCATCGATAAGACCATGTGCAAGAAAATCATGAAGAGTAGCCACCAAAGGACAGTAAAAGGTAAGTATAAATGTCATGTAGATGCATTAGATAGTTGGGGCAGGGGTGCACTTTAATAGTCCTGGTTGCACAACAATGACCCTAATTGTCCCTAAACGTATAGGGGAAGGGGCCGGAATAAGCCCTAATGCCTCAAAACGGGACCGCAGCACTAACCAGCTGCCACCCCGTCTGGAGCCTAGCCCTCTACTCGGCCTTCAGACCCTACAGAAGTGGATGAGTTTGTATATTCATGTCCTCTACATGTAATGAAAAACTTTTGCATTTCATAGAACAGAAACATGTATCCCAGCACCGTAGTAAAAGGTTATGTGCATCAGTGTTGAGACACAACTGTGGTCACGTAACAGTGTGTAACAGCCTTTATTCTCCGGAGAAACTGGAAGTGGAGTGTTTATCCCACTATGGAGGCAGATTGCCATGGAGAGAAAAGCTGGCGCATGGAAATGTAAGTATCATTGGTCTTTTTCCTAGCCAAGCGTCGTAAACACACTGGGGCAGATTTACTTACCCGGTACATTCGCAATCCAACGGCGGGTTCTCCGTCAAGGATTCGGGTCTTCCGGCGATTCACTAAGGTAGTCCGCCCCATGTCCTCCAGGTGTCGCTGCTGCGCTGAAGTCCGTCGGAGTTCACTGGAGTTCACCAGTATACTAGGACTCGCAGAACACTGGATGGCCGTGAATTGGCAATCTCCTCGTGTATCCGCTATCATCCCATTGACACTCCACATAAGAAGGTATAGACCTGGGTAACAATCTTGAAAAAAAAACAGTTTCAACCATAAGCCGACTCTTCATGTGTGGAAATAAATATGTTCAGAGACGTACGGGGTTTATTAGTCCCACCGAAGAGGAAATCTAAGGAAACAAAAGAAAAAATTGGTATTGTGGTAAAATATCGCTGGAGGGGGAATTCTCCCCTAATAACATATACTTTATACTTTAGAGGATTAACAGAAATGGCAATGCATCATTCACAGTTCATACAGCTGCTTCAATTACACAGCACTCTATATTATGGTACTCAAATTGAATTCAATATTCAGACCATCAGGTTGTAGTGTGTGTATGGGATGTATCCACTCCAATTCTCTCTTTCTTAACATGGATTCTCTATTCCCTCCTCTCCTAGGAGGAGGGATATGGTCAATGAGTTGGAATTTTAAATGTGATTCTTTATGACCTTTGTCCGTAAAATGTCTGCTGACTGGTAAATCCAGTCTGCGTTTGCGGCTTGTATACCGATGCGGTGTAAATCTAGTTTTGAAATCAAGGCTAGTTTCCCCAATGTATACTAAGTTACATGGGCTAGTTAGTTTGTAAATTACAAAATCACTATTGCAATCCGTTATGTCACATTATTGTGTGTAAATGTATTGCTCTTGATTGCATGGGAGAAATTCACACACGAGCGACACGGAAAGCTTCCTGTCCTTTGGATGCCACTTATAGTTCTCTGTGTAGATGTTTTTAAGTTGACCCACATCTGACTTTACCAAGTGGTCTTTAAAGGGCACCTACCACCACGAATCTACCTATAAAGGTAGATCGGGTGGTAGGTGGATGTATGGGACGTGAGGAGAGCCCTTTTTAGAGCTAATCCTCACGTCCCCGCTAGCCTAGCATAAAATAGGATTCCTGCCGCTACATCCCATCTAAGCACCCTCTATTTCAGTTCTCTGCTTCAGTAAAAACCTGTGGCAGCATCCACCAATACCTGATGGTATGACCCCAACCTGCCCCTTTCCCCGCCAACTATCATGGGGCTGGAATGCTCTGCCCACGACTTCCAGTAAGCCTTAGGAGAGTCCTCTTCTTCATTCTGATTGGGCCCTGTCTGTCTCCCCACCTGAACTGTCTCTCATCAAGTGCCAATGCTCAATGCTCCTCCATATGCATTAAGAGCCCTGCTGGCCCAACGTGCATACTGCACTCTTTCTCACATAGGACCCTTGTTCAAGCATCTCTATTAGAGCTGTAGACTCCTTGCAGGACATAAGATACCACCTCAGGGCCATCCCAATATAAAATAACATGGAGGGGTATATCAATATACTTGTGTCAGCATACAGTACTTAAGTGATTTCACTACAAACCAACCAACTAACCCTGGTCTTGAAGGCTAAATGACAATTTACTTAAAGATGTGGTTCATCTAGTAGATGTTTATTCTTCTATCAATAATTTTCAAACAAATCACACCTTGATCCATCTTACTCCTCCTATCAAATGGGATCTTTGTTAAACACAGGGCGACGCTTAAGAAAGAGAAGTCCTAGAAAATTCTCTTCCTTTTAAGTTCCACTCTCATGAGACGTCTCATAAACTGCATAGGACCCCTGATTTCCCCCATGGGTTGCTCACTACCAGAGAGGAACTCCATCATCTACTTGACCAAAAATATAACCATTACAAAGACCAGAACAAAATATTCTGATATGAACATTCAAATATATGTGGAAAACCACTGACCAGACTTCTCCATCCCTGATTATTCAAAACATCTATCCCCCACATTCACATTTTATCAACAATTGTACTTCATTAAGAGCCAAACCAATAATATGTTCTGCAAGGACCGTTAAAAGAAGTACATGGACTATGCCAAGGACACAGCTTTCCCAACTGTCACCCCTGAGGTCAGGGTGACACTGGAGTCACTCATTACAGATGAGAAAATAACTAATGTAATCAGTCCCCTACAAGTAAATCTTCAGTGCTGGGCAGGTTCACCTTAGGTTAAACACCAAGTATTTTGGTAGATATTGTCCATGGTCTCAGCTGGCACCTTCAACAGTAATTCTGGCTCAACCCTTTTTGCCCCCAAATCTCTGGAAACTCTTTGATAATTGTTTAGCCCAATCTCCTACGTCCAGTAATCCCCAGCCTTGTGTGCTTTGACCAAATAGGGTATGTCCTGGGGAGAGAGGCAAGGGATAACAGTTGATGCTAACCTGACAGTTGACGCCAAGAAGGCCTTTTACCATGTACATTGGGGTTCCCGAGGGCAATTATAGAACAAATTGGTCTAAGCCCCAATTTAATTAGACATATTCTTGCACTTTATAACAATCCTTCTGCTATGGTTCCGACCAATGGCTTGTTATCTGGACTGTTACCCATTTGTAATGGAACCAGGCAGGACTGTCTGCTGACTATGGAACAATTTACTGTTGCCTTGTGTGGAAACTCTGATGTACACAGTATGCCATTTTCCTCCTAAAAATGCATATTCCCATATAATTATAATACATTATAATCATAATGTATATTCCTTCAGATCTCTCCCACTTTTACCATCTTAACCACATTACTTTATTGAACAAAGTCTTAGGAGACTTAGATTGTTACCACATGAAGCAGCTCTCCTGGTTCAGCCGCATCAATGTGTTGAAAATGGACATTGTACCTCACTTTCTGTATCTCTTCCCGGCATATCATATCTTCCCTCCTTCTTCTTCTCTGACTTTCTCTGATTTGAAACTGGCCTATCCTGATGTCCTGGCATTCTTACTTACAGTAATCTTCTTTCAGAAATTCTGTTGCACATTAATTTGCTTGAGACTTGACCTCCCTTGAGTGATATCTCCAGCAATCTTTGCCTCTGACTTGACCACTCTCCATGATCTACAGTATTCTAATAGTGGCCTAGAATAACGATAGACCACAATTTGTTTTTGCTTGGGAGGGAGATTTACCAAATTCTCTATCTGATGAGGAATGGTATTGTGTGTTCCTGCTTTCTCACAAACTCCCTATAGCATGTTCTTCAAAGGAAAAGTATTATAAGCTCTTTTTACCAGGTGGTACCAATGTCCAGCACTTCTACATGGCTTTTACCCCATATTCTCATAGATTTTCTGGCAATGTTTGAACTATCCTACATGTTTGATGGAATTGTTCTAAACATCAACCATTCTAGAACATAGCACTTGAAATGTACACCAAATTAGCTGCAGCTCTATCTCCTTTAACCGACAATTAGCTCTACTTTCAGTTCATTCTGGTCCTTTAAGGACTATAAAATGGGACATTTTTGGACACTTAGTGATGGCAGCCAAGGCACTTGTACAGCACCAGTCCATCAGGTACTGTGGAGTGGGTTTATGAGGTAAACAACATCCAGCAGATGGAGGAGTTAACAGTAGAAGAGTCTGGTGCTCTTGACAGCATTCCACTTTCCTGCCAATCATGGAAGACTTTTCGCAGTTCTCAAGCATTTCTTTATCTTCTGAGGTAAATATCTAGATAATAATAATAATCTTTTTTTATATTGCGCCATCAAATTCTGTAGCACTTTACAAATGACGCATCCTTTCCTTATATCTTTTCTTCTTCTTTCTATCTCTCTTCATTGGGGTAGTATGGATCTTCTCCCTGCTCCGTGCTGATTATGTGTAGTTTGGTGTGTCTGAATGGCAATAGTGTTTTAGCTGCATATACTTGTGTACCCTTACCTTTTTGTTTTCTGTTCCCCCCTCATATAGGCAGAAAAACAAGAAAGATATAGGGGGGGGGGGGGGGTTTATCATACACCAGAGTTCGTGCCCCATTTTATGATAGCCCTGTCGCCCATAAGGTGCAGCCGATATATCAAGAGGCTCTAGCCTCTGTGCTTAGAAATGAGTACAGCTCCGGTACCCTGTGCTTAGAAATAAGTGCAGCCGGCAACTTCTCATGGAGACAGGAACGCGCCAGCCCACTGCCCAGCCAGATGCACCCCCTCCATGGATGGCTGTGTTCCCTTCACATCCCTCCATGCCCCCCTCTTTTATTTCCTTCTCTTTCTCACGGGCTGGCCTCCATATATAATAACTCTTCCCAAGTCTTTTTTCCCCATTATTCAACTTTCAAAAATGGTCAAAGTCAAGGAAGACCAGATCTCTGCGTACCAGGAGAGGAAGTAAAGCAGATTACCTGGCGGTGCATAGGAATAGTGTTTTCTTGGTTTACTCGTGTCAGCCACATTATGCCTGCCACAGTGTGTGAGTTGGTCCATTGATAGTATGGAAGATATAGCTTGAGCCCACCTCGGTGCCTTCTATTGGGTTACTTAGAAGGTTGTATGCTATGCATTTTTGCTTCTATTTTACATGTACTGTATTACCAGTTTTTACAATGCATTGTACATTGGAGCTTTTAATGTGGTTTTGTCATACCCTCCCTTAGACATTCAATAAAGTATGTGGTTTGCATAGTTAAAGAGTTTTGTATGTGTTTTTGGCCTGAGTTTTGGATAAATATTAGACTCTCTCTTTATGGCTATTTTCCCATGTCAGTGATTTCTTTCTGCATTTCACAGCATTTTAAACAATTTGTTTTAGCCACTCAAAACTCTGTGCAGACACCAGATGTTCTTTGCTTTTTTAACATTTAATATTAATATTTTTGTATCTTTGTATATTTCTGCATTCTTGCATACTATGACTTTGGCAAATTTATAGGCATTTGAGAATAACATTGTAAAATGAGATAAAAAAGCAAATTCTTTAAAAAGGAGAAAGAACCTGAAAGTGGACTTCCACAAATGTCTGAGATCCAAGACACAGCCCATGCAGGTGTCCACATGTGTGTCGATTCAAGGCTTCTACTGGTGCATTGCTTTGTATTGTGAGCGCACTGCAGCATGTAAGAACATAAAACGGCGATCAATATGTAACCTTTTGAAGAAAAAGTATTGACACTACTGACAGTATTTTTTCAAATGCTACAGACCGAAAAGAAGAGGGAACATTATTCAGATTGTGTTCTTTCATAATGATCTTTTCATCACTCTGATGTGCAAAACAATATTTGTAGAATTACGATTATCATTCAGGAAAATTCAGGGAATGGCAAGATTGAATATTGGGTACTGCCTGATGTCTATCTCGAGGTAGACATGTATACTGATGTGCAGATGCATAATGAGCACAATACAGCTTGGCTGGAGCTACTAACGCTGTACATGCCCCTGTTTTACGTCAATGAAGGTTAATTTCCCTTCTTTCTTCCATACAGTCATTCACCTCAGCTGGTGAAAACAAAGACAAAACGATGGGTAAAGCACATTCACGAATATAGATATATTCCATGTTTATTATTGAAAAAGATCAATCATAGAAATGAATCTTATTTAGTAGATTCCACATTAGAATTAAAGATATGTGGCCAGGGATACATGTAACGTAATCGCTGCAGGCAAGAGCAGTTAGAATATGGAAGTCTCTGCCGAAGGAGGTTGTTATGGCGAACTCTTTGTACATGTTTAAGAGAGGCCTGGATGACTTTCTGAAGAGCAAAAATATCACGAGTTATGGGAAAAAAAACATTAGTTCTTAAAGGTTGGACTTACTGGGGCAGATTTACATACCCGGTCCATTCGCGATCCAGCGGCGCGTTCTCTGCGTTGGATTTGGGTCTGGCCGGGATTCATTAAGGCGCTGAAGAGCATCGGAACGCACTCAAGTTCACCGGCCTATTCCTAGTGAAGGTAAGTGCAAGCTCCGCGACGCATTTTTTTTTTAAATTTCCGAATCCGTTGGGTTTTCGTTCAGCCACGCACCCTGATTTCCGTCGCTTGCATGCCAGCGCCGATGCTCCACAATCCGATCGCGTGCACCAAAATCCCGGGGCAATTCAGGGGAAATCGGCACATATCGGAAATATTCGGGTAACACGTTGGGAAAACGCGAATCGGGCCCTTAGTAAATGACCCCCACTATGTTATAAAGCCAAAAGTCTGCAAATCATTTATGCTGTCAGTTTAGATATCTGCAAAAAGTTAGCAACTCAGCCACTGGCTTTGGGGAATTGCATCTGATAGCCGTTGCACAAAGAAGTCTTTTTCAGTTACTTTAGCCATGGGTGCGGAGATTCCCAAACAATTTAGTCCCACATTTGCCCAGACTTTAGGAGTATATTATAGTTATTGTTTATATAAATTGCCATTATGTAACATAATTTTAAAACATACCTATAGTTTTTACGTTTTTTGTCAATCACTGGTACATGTAAATACATTCAAAACTTCTTAACATTTGTAATCAGATTATCCACAACTATATTGCTATTCCTTATGTGGTAATGACAACTTTATATCCATTGCACATCTAAAAGATTATTAGTTTGAAGGTCAGTTCCATCGTGAACTGTTTCTCTGCTTTTTATGAAATTCGAGAATGCAGATTAATCATTTCTTTTTACATACCCTCATACCCTGCCCTTTCCACAGAATACAGATATAAACCATTCCCGTTTTGCCCAGATTTTCTTCCACTTAATCATACCCCTTTGCAGATTCTCTTGCATTGTTTTATTTTTTAAGTTAGTCTCTTGATTTGATAGGTCTCTCCCTGCTACCCCATTTTCAATAAAAATACACCCCACATGTAGGACCCTACCAATAACACTATACTTACTAAGGTCCTGAAAATTATCCTCTATAAGACTTAGGTCAGCTGTTTAATTTGAAAGAATAATATTAATTTTAAATACCTTGGATATAAGATCAATTATGTCTTCCCAAAAAACAAAAATAGAAAGGTATCTCTATATGACATGTAGAAAATCTGCATCAGAGCCCTTACATCTATAGCAGTGGTGGCGAACCTATGGCCCCGGTGCCAGAGGTGGCACTCAGAGCCCTCTCAGTGGGCACTCAGGCTGTTGGCCCATGGCACAGTTTGCAGGAAGCGAGAGGAGGTGTGGACAGGGTCAAATTTCTTCTCCTTTAGACAAAGATATTGGTGCCCTCAGGACCATTGAAAGATGTGGTATAGCACAGAGCAAGAAGATTGTAATAAGTTACTGCTTGAATTGCTGTGTTGGCACTTTTCAAAAATTATGCAGGTTCATTCTGCATAAATCTACCAGTATAGTATAGTATAGTAAATCATATGCACAATATTAATTTATTATATTTTCAAAGTAGACACCTTTTGTTTTAATTACTGCTTTGCTCTTGGCATTCTCTTGATGAGCTTCAAGAGGTAGTCACCTGAAAAGGTTTTTACATCACAGGGGTGCCCTGTCAGGTTTAATTTGTAGGATTTCTTGCCTTATAAATGGGGTTAGGACCATCAGTTGTATTGTGCAAAAGTCAGGTGGATACACAGCTGATAGTCCTACTGAATAGACTGTTAGAATTTGTATTACGGCTAGAAAAAAAGCAGCTAAGTAAAGAAAAACTAACGCCCATAATTAGTTTAAGAAATGAAGGTCAGTCAGTCCGAAAAATTGGGAAACTTTGAAAGTGTCCCCAAGTGCAGTTTCAAAAACCATCAAGTGCTGCAAGGAAACTGGCTCACATGAGGACAGCCCCAGAGATGGTTTGGGGTGAGCTGAGCCGCAAAGTAAAGGCAAAAGGGCCAACAAGTGCTAAGCCTAAGCATCTCTTGGACTCCTTCAAGACTGTTGGAAGACCATTTCTGGCAATCTCTTGAAGCTCATCAAGAGAATGCTTAGAGTGTTCAAAGCAGTAATTAAAGCTAAAGGCGACTTATTTTTAAAAACCTAGAACATAAGACATATTTCCAGTTGTTTCACACTTGTTTGTTAAGTGTATTATTCCACATGTGTTAATTCACAGTTTTGATGCCTTCAGTGTGAATCTACAATTTTTATAGTCATGAAAATACAAAAAACTCTTTGAATGAGAAGGTGTGTCCAAACTTTTGGTCTGTACTGTAGATTCTTCCAGCAACTTGTATCTCCAATAACCTTGGGGAATTAATATGGGACAGATATGATTTCAATCTTTGGCATACTATTTCCTGGGAAGACCTATATACCCCTTCATAAAACTTGGCTAAGAATTGGCTAAGAATCACCCCTGATCTTTATATATATTCCCATTATGATCATTTATCCCCTTCAGAAAAAAGGCTCAAGCCTTGAAATACCGTCCTATGCTCTGCCATGCATCCTCCATTATCTCCCTCTTTTCCTTGCCAGAATTTTAGCAACTCCATCGCAGACTCCTGACTAAGAGATTGCTGTTTCTGGGTGAAATGTTTACCATTTCTTTTTTAAACAAACCCCTTAAAGATGATTCAAGGGTATCCCAAGTGACTAGAGAAGATGTAGTATCCTTAATATTTTTCCAAAATTCAGAAACAGCTCTTCCAATGTTGACATTTTTTCTAAAATTGAGAGCCAATGTGGGTTAAGCTTGATTATTTTTTACAATTATCCCTTCTCCATCTAAACTCAGCATCAGGGGTACATGATCTGAAATCATGATGGCTTCATATTTAATTTTTGTACATAAAAGATCCTAGCCCGGTGTACCCAACAGTGGTCAATTCTGGACAATGTGTTATGGGTTTTATTAAGGCAAAAGAAACCTTTTTTTCTTGCCATATTTAGCCAGCCATACATCTATCATCCAAAAATCCTCACAAAATGATGCCAATTTTGAGATGCTGTTCACTACTGCCCCCTTACGTTCCATGTCAAAATTCTGATGGGACCATTGATATATCACTTAAGAAAGAAAAGAGGGAAGAAATGACAAAAAAACATTTTTTACAATTTACAATTACAGCAATTCCATGCTTAAAAGGGTTGGTCACTAATACAAAATTTTACCAGTGTAATTACCCAAACAGACTCAAACAGGGTCACTCATAATGTACTTCCCCTGGTTAAATTTTTCTGTAATCCACAAGAAGTCACCTGAGCCACTGGCAGCTGGACTCGGAAACCTCCTGTGATGACCCACATTCTGCTGGCTTGTGGCGTATCAAGGGGGCTCTGCATTCATTACTGAATGCAAGCACCTCTTTTATTCAGTGGTTAGTTATCACAGGTATTGGAGTGGTTATGACAGAGGAGGCATACATGCAGTAGCCAGCAGGATGTCCCATCAAGTGACATTGATGATTGCATGACCTAACAAAGGGGATGTTTCACCCTTAGGTGATAGATGAGCTACGGGCAAGCGGGAACACGTCGGGCATGCTGGGGAGGCATCCCTCCATAGAGAATAATGGCGCAGGCTGTTCTTATGACCAAAGATCGATCACGCTCTATCTCTTTTACAGCCATGGCATGGTACGTTGAGCAAGTAAGTTGTGCTCACCGTACGGAGCCCGGGCGCCAAAGGCAACCATGGGTGACATATTTGTGGCTGTATGTACGTCCCCCATACATTCGTGTGCATGGGCCCTTAAAACCTGTTGTCATAGCGATTACTTTTAATTAATAAATCTGAACCTCCATTATTCAGATGATGACACCACAATTTTGCTTTTATGAACTGTTTTATATAGTTATGAATTGCCTTATACACAAATCTGAAACTAGCTGAAAATATGTACAGTGAAGTTAAATGGACCCCACTTCCTAAAGGTCTGATCATTTAGCAAGACAGGATATGTTTTTACATGAACCATACAGCAGTTCATACTTTAGGCAGGCGATAAATAAATGGAATTGTCCATCATTCAATGGGATTTTCTTGTGAATGGCGATTCAGCTAAAATCCATTTCAGGAAGCTGATCTTTTAGTCCATTAGGAACCAAACCCATAACAAAAGCAGTATGCATTGGAAGGAGCCAAGAAGTGTACAGAAAGGATAATGACCATAAGGGCTGCCGAAAGAGGGTTCTGAGACAAGAGGAAAGGTGGGCTTTTTGATAAAAAGAAATATAATTTGTGTGGAATAAAATACTTTATCAACAAAAGAACCAGATTCCAGCAACATAATATTGTAGCAAAAAGCATAAAAGATTGTGTTTCTTAGCAACCGTCATAGCTGGTAGGTTTGCATTGAGAGAGTGATGAGTTAAAAAGCAACAAATCCTTCTACTACTACTACTACTACAGATCAACAATCAATAAAGTGGACTATGCTGAGCCAGAATATGAAACACACTGATAGGTTCTGAAGACAGATCCTGTAATGTCAAGGGGGCTCAGAACTGAAAAAGGGTTTTGTTTTTATCTAGGAACTGTGATCATCTATGCAGTTGTGCTGACTTTACAGAAATGTTTTGAGGCTCCAGTTATGTTACGTGTGTTGGAGACTGTTTAGGGGTTGGCCACTGTGATGACTTTGGGTAGTCTATCTTTCAGTTTACATGAAGTACAGCTGAAGCATTGAAGTCAAACACTCGATAAGATACTCAACAAACAAGTTTTGCAATTATTGTACCATCACGTGTCATACGTACGGATTATACGTTATATGAACGGAAGTACAGTTCTTGCATAAATTTGTAGCAATAACTACCTTTGTAAGTTTACCGTGTAGGAGTGTGTTCATAGAAAGAGAAGGAAGGAAAAGTGGGGACCCTTGATAAATTGGGAGCCTTTGTTAAAACACAGGTAATGCCATCAGTGAGAATCTACTTTAAGTTGTTATCATGTTGTAAAATGAGGAGGTATTTATCTATATTGTTGGTTACTTATTGAAAATTTTTTACTATCCCTATCACTTGCTTACTAATGAAGTTAGGGGCAGGAGACTAAGTGTCCACTATTCTTGTAGCCCTATTGCATAAAACGTTAATATAGTATTTTTACGGAGATGGGATGAGACCATAGTACATTCAGAATTGTAAGCTGATTGTCATACTGGTTCTGTTTCTTCTATTACTGTCATTACCATTGATTGTGTTCCTGCTGACAGGAGGGGAGGGGGCGGTCGCATTAGAAAATTGCAGATGAGGGAGGCTAAATTGATTTTGTTACTTGATACTCGTCGTCTTCTATGTTTAGATTTCAAGAATTACATATCGGGACACATTTACTAAGAATGTGAAAAACTTCACTAAAAGTGCTCTGCCTGTGTATAATGCTGGGTGCGACAGACTCATTAAGAACATGCGCCAGAAATCATGAATCTGTCGCTTCCCTGCACTGGCCCAACAGTGTTCACCAACTTTTTTGTGGTGCACCTTTGACATAGACCGTGCAACAGACACTGGATGTTAAATCTGGCGCACGGTCCGACTTAGCACTGGAACACCCCCAATTTGTGTCACTTGGTGTCTAGTGCAGCTGCGCTACAAAACGGTCGTGTGCAATACAATTGTGGCGTGGAAACTTCTTAAAGCAGTTTACACCTAAAAGAATGTCCAAAGTCTGTCAGAAAACTGTGTGCCCCATCATGTATATTGAACGTATACTTACCTGTGTTTTGTCTTCTTCCTTTGTTGTTATTTACATGTCCATTCTCCTTTGTTCTTGATCATGTGATTGTTCCCTGGCACGTGATCTAGGGGAGGCACATCCTGTGATGTTTTTCTCCTATTTATTCTGGTGTGCTCTTTGCCATTTTATATTAGGTATGAGTAAGAACCAGTGTTTGTAGGTCTGAAACACATCACCCACTTTTTCCAGTGATCCTTGTTTTTTCGCTGTTTTAAACTTGTTTTTCTAATAAACAGATAAACTACATTTGCTCATGCTGATGGTCTTCATTTCTTGTTTTCCATGCGATTTTGCCTTGGGGCAGGACCAATTTCTTCTACCATCATGGCAGGGGCGTCACTACAGCGGTAGCTGCTATAGCAGCTCAGGGGCCCCCGGCATCCGATTTGACACACTAAAGAATGGGGAATGTGCACCATTATATACATGTGCTGCACATTGTACATCATAATATGTATATAACAGTGAAATCTTCTACAGTACACAGCTAAACCGGGGAACTCGGATAAGAACTGTCCTGCAATCTACTTCCCCCCATGTAGTCTGCAGTTACTGGGACTGATATTGTTACTGGGACTTTTTTGTTCAACCACCTCAGAACAAGAATACTGCTTGGTGAAGGGGGTGTCCCATTCAGAAGTCTGCTATGGGGGCCGGCCTATCCAAGTTATGCCCCTGCATCCTGGAACGGCAATACAGGAGCATACAACCTATGGTGAGCAGACACAGTTTCTATTTTTCATTACTTTGTATTATAATAAAGGTGTTCCCAGTGATGAGTGGGAGTAGTATACCATGTGAAATAAATTTTCATACCATGTACAAATCCCCTGATGTACACTTAAATGCTTTTAAGGTGATCATATCTTATATTCTGCACATTTCTTGACTCAACTATCTCACTTGGAATTAGAAGATTGGTATTCAACATGTTTGACCTCTTCTTCCCTGACATGTACCACACCAACATTTAGATGGTTGACTGTTTTGGCAAATTGGCTGGGTATGCTCAGTTCATACTGCTGTTCAAATCTACGTTCCTTACCTCTATTGAAATAAACTACACAAGGTAGGTTTTAACATATCAATTAAAAATTCAATTGACATCAAAGTAAATTTTATGTAACCCGTTTTGCTCAGTTAGGCAGGTATCCGTTATGTTTGCATTTTTTTAATGGAAAAATTACTGCATACATATTCTCCATTTTAGAAAAACACATGGACAGCGGTTACCTGCCTACCTGAACATAATGGATGACCTCCATTCTATACTGAACGGCGAGTTAGAAATACAGAAGAAATACAAACCTACATTATACTTTTCCCTATGTAGATTTCACCTTTGGGTTTTTCTATCGACCACTGAGCAAAGTCAAAAATACTATAAAAATTTTTTTTTTAAAAAACCCAAACTAACAGATTTGAATGGTTTATCATAAAGAATGTATGTTAATGTGCTCTACCAGTCCTCTAAAGACATCTAAAGATTATAACCACAAAAACAAATTTGCACCTTTAAAACAAATTGTGATTTAAAAAAAAATACCAAGAAAAGATTTTCAGCTCATGATTGCATTGGCAAATTTCTGCAAGGCATTGACTGAATCCCAGGCACAGTATTATCCTGCCTTGTATGAGGTGTGGGGGAGGAAGGTATGGATGCTGTGATGCAGGTGTACAGCCAAGACTCTGAGGAGTAATTGAATGAAAATTGCATAAATCCTTCTCCAACTGCTATTTCTCTTCCACAGGTCAGCTCTCAGAAATTCAAGTCTCGGGCAAGTATGAAATCAGAGGTGTCACTTTGTGTGCCACTTATATCCCCCTGGAACTGGCTCACCCACACACTCACTTAGAGTAATCTCCCAAACGCGGCATTGTGGCCTGTCATTAGAGGGAGTTTTTTTAGACTGCTCGACTCTTGCCAACCTCCTGTAAATAAGGTGCTAAGCGGAATGAATAATCACCATTGTATACTAACCATCATCATGCCAGAAAAATAAAAATGTTAAAGCTGAAAACATAAATTGATGAAATTGAGTTTGCTGGTTAATTGAAGAAATTGGGTTTGCTGGTTAAGTGCAGTTTTGTTTGCCAGAAAATGTGTGATAATTATACAGAATAGTTTGAGTCCACAACCAGACAGATGCGGCATGTCCGAAAGTACTGAGATACCAAGCTCTTATACAGGAGTTTACAAAATATATACTGAAGCCACACAATATTCAACACCAACAGCTTAACAGAGTCCATTACAGACCCATTCATCATGGAATAGGTTGTTCTGTTACAAGATTAGGAACTAGACTAGTTAATGTATGTCCTCTGTGGAATGAACTATGCTGAAAATTCTATTAAAATATGTATATTCCTTTTTTTTATTAATATGACAGTATAAAAAATAGAATAGTGTTAAAATGAAATGAAATGGTACTAATCTCCCAGCCAGATCTGCCTGATGTACCATAGGTTTTTACTTCTTGATCCTGGTCTGTACAGAGGAAATTCCTGGTTCTATGCCGGGAATTGTGCCTAAATCATGACTAAATCATAGCTTGTATGCTGGTATTCAGTCCTAAAATTCATTTCTTATCTTTAAGTGTACCTAATCATTCATCTTGAAGCCCTGGCATGCAAAGCCCTGGAATTATTAAGAGGTTCTGACCTGGCATAGATTTTAGCTATAACCTGAACAAGTTCATTGATGATTTCTCTAAGCCAGAAATGTCAAACTCATTTTCAAGTGATGCCACATCAGCCTCGTGGTTGCCACATAGGGGGCGATTGTCATTTTATTGCTATCTAAATGTATCTACTTGAGCTGTTCAGTAGTTACATTTATACAGTGTTAAGCTACATTCACACTGCCGTTGCCCGCCGTACCGTAGCACGGCAGGCAAGGGCAGTGCATGAGGAGAGGAGGAGGAGGTGAGCGCAGCACACCCCCAACCCTCTCCATAGAAAGATATGGCGCACGGCGCCATAACACGGGAAAAGATAGGACATGTCCTATCTTTTCCCGGGCTACCGAGTGAAATGGTGCCACACGTGTGCTGCACCATACCGCTCCGGTACGGTGCCGTGAGCCCATAGAATTGTATGGGGGACATATATCGGCCATATATCTACGTCGGCTGTATATACGTCCCCCATACATATGTGTGAATGCAGCCTTATGATTACAATCTGCACTTTGAGGGCAACCACAATGGTGAACATAGGGTTAAACAACCATAACCTGAGACACCGGAATGGCTTGTATGTACCTCACAACAACAAGCAGAGTCCTCCCACAGCCACAGTACCCAACAATGCCAGGGGCCTGCTGCCCCCAGGCGCCGCCACACCTTAACAGCTGCATGTAGCGACCGCATGTATATTATATTATCACTGGCAGGGGCCTCTGATGCAAACTTTGGTGTATGGTGATCGGTGTCTGGGACTGGGGCCCACCGCGGGATTCCCCAGCCCCCTGCCGACCCAGCACCACTATGACTTCAATATTACTTTCCAATGTTGGAGATGCCAACAGAATAAGGCCACATTCTCAATGTCTCGGGGGACTCTCCTGCTATTCCCCCTTTAAGGGGAGATGTGGAATATGTAATACAAGGTTTATGTCCATATGCCCCAACAGTTAGATGGAGGAATCATTGTCTTGGACGTAATGCCCACCATTGGGCACAAAAACTTCAACAAGCAATTATGACTGCAGTTTATACTGTCATAACATTGATTTCCCCTTCATTGGCACTCCACTAAGGTTCCTTCACCCACACATTTGATAAATAAAGTATACGCTCTGAGAAACCCAGATCTACCCTAAATTTCTGAAAATATGGCCCAAATGGCCACCTTCAGCCAATCCCACCTCACCCTTTAATTTACTTTTTAGTTCACAGTCGACCTCCTTATTCTCCTCTATCAATGTCCCCTAGTGCTATTGATTGACAGAATAACAGTATGTGAAGCAAAAAATACCGAGGGGCAAGGATAGATAAGTTGATTTTAGAAGAAAGAAGGCCATGGATAACAAATATAAGTAGATTACCACAGTCACTGTGCCTGTCTCTATGAGTCAGTATCCCTGGTTTATAATGCTTGATTTTGATGGTAGATTTCCTTTAACTTTATTTAATCCATATGATCTTCACTGATCCTGAACAAATAACTCCACTTGCTGATATATAGCAAGGAGGCTCTAACATAGTTAGATTGTCTTTCAACTTAACTTCTGCCAAGATTATATTTTCACCTATAAATCAGAGCACCTGTTGCAATTTTTCTATGTAGTCTAATAGTTTATGGCCTGTGTTCCACAACTTCACCTTTGGCTGTTCCTCACCCAGTTTTGAGCCTCTTACACAGCTATTACCAATGTGGTATAATTGGGTATTCATACACCTGACTATAATCCTACAAATCCCTGAGGCTACGTTCACACAATGTTGAGAATTAATCATAGCTTGTAAACCAGTTTTCTGATGTAGATTTCCCTTTTGTTCTTCACTTTTTAATAATAATAAACTATTAACCATTCTATGTTTGAAAGCATTACTGCATGCTTGCCTAAGACTTTTGCACAGAACTGTATAAAAGAATAGACATCCTGATTCGGTGCAATATCTTAGCATAATAAAAAGCTAGCTCCCCACTCTTGTCACCCTGATCTATTTCTAGTACATTTAGACTGAATTGAAATGTTCATGTCGCAGTTTGTGCGTGACACCCCTGTGTCAGAGCTAGAAAACAGCAGGGGACGTCCACAGTAACAGCGACACCTAAATAACATGCAGATCAGTTGTATGTGTTTTACAATGATTGCTGCCTGCGCCTTGTGTCATCACTTCATCTGGACCCCTGCAAAGTTCTACTTTTCAGCGGTGTTTATTTCTTCTGCATATAACTATTATCAAGTATACAGCCGTGCACTTTGCTTTTGTATAGAAAATTCTAGTACTTTCTTAAAAGCCGATTTTGAGGAGCCCAAATGTGCACTACTAAGACAAATGTCATGTGTTAGGAGTTAATAGTAGGATAATATTAAGAGCATGTTGCCCTTTAAAAAGGTCAAATGTGACAAAACCAAATGTAAAATCGCTGGTAATTACCATGCTAGTAATTATGAAAGGGTTAAAGGAAAATACACTAAGCAAGATAAGCAGATCTAAGTAAAAATAGCACCATGAATGTCAATCAGAATAGTAGCAATAAAATGCATTGTTATCACATGTAACAATGTTACACAGCACGTAACCCAATTACCTCTCTGCCCCCCCCGCAGCGCATATGATAGCCATAGTGGAAGAGAATAGAATATTGGAGTGATACAATATTGCAGTATTTTTTGTTCTGATCACTTTTTGTTCCTCGTGGTACTGTATCTTTAATTCTGATGAATCACGGCTACTGTAAAGCATAGGAAAGCGTGTTCACTGGGGTTATCATATTTGGCATTCAGAAGAAAATAATACATGCTGACACTACTCATTACACAGTAATGTCTCTTTCATCAATATGATAAAACACTCGCTACTGTTGTCACTGTCACCAAGAAGCGACAACAATGGGGGAAGCAAAGGATGTTCACCTCGTCATTGAACAGTGATGCCTAATAATGTACCATGGAAGACAGTGTTCCCATAACTGTGGGGGAAATATTTATTTCTATATATAATGGTATATTACAAATACTATTGAATATTGATAACATGAGAAGGAGAGTTATTTGCCCCCAGTTGCATACAGATGGTAGAAGGTTACATATGTATTTTGAACCCATTCTTTAAACCACAATGAACAACAAGAACACACTACATATTTAATAACCTACAATACCCTTAACATTTCCTGTTTATATATCCTTTCTCTTCTTTTAAATCTGGTGTATTAAGCATCCATAGTCCCTGAAGCTAAACAGCTCATCATGGGTTTGTGCTTCGGGTTTTTGGGAAAAAGCGGCAAGCTGATTGACTGCAGTCCCTTAGGAACCACAGACCTGTCCACTGTCATTGGCAATGGGGGGACAAGTGGCTGTATATGAGCATATGTATGGACACCTTTAAAGACAGAAGACAGAGCTAGTGAGAGGTTGCTGCTCTTCATAGGGTCGGTCAGACAGGCAGGGACTTCTCAAATACCAACAATTGCCCTTTTCGGGACCCTTATGCAGGGACAAGAGATTGCTGTTATAAGGGACAGGTGAAAATCTTAATATAATAATTCAGATATCATATAATCTAATGTGATAGAGGCACAATCAAAGTATTGTGAGCAATTCCAGCCAACTCTTAACCCTTAACAATGTGTAAGGTGATAGTACGTCACACAACGCCTGCCAATGTTTGGAGAGAGCTCACTGGCTCAGCCCTCTCCATACTGTGTTTGCTGCTTATTGATCACGGGTGTTTACATTGCTATCGCCGCCATCGTGGTGAACGTTGTCACTCTCTGTGACGTGATTGGGGAGGGGCGATTATGTCACATGACAGCCTCAAGGCTGTCTGAATTTAACCATTTCATTACAATGTAATGAAATGTGCGATTTGCACATTGTAATGAATGATGAGGAAAATCCCCATATATTGCTATAGTGTACTTTCCTGTATATGGTAGGATCAATCAGACAACCTAGGGTTAAAGTACCCTACAGAGTCTGAAAAATAGTAAAAAATAAAATTAAAAAGAAACCTAAAAATTCAAATCACCCACCTTCCCTAGAAATGATATAAATATAAATAAACAATAAAAATCATAAACATGTTTTGTATAACCGAATTCCAAAATGTTAGATGTATCAAAATATAATAGCGTTTCCACCCGGCATTTAGACAATAACGCCCAAAGTCGAAAATGCCACTTTTCGCATTTCGGAAATATAAAAAAGTCTAAAAATGATCCGTAAAATGTCCTTAAAATGGTAGCACTGTAAATGTCATCAAAACTCACAAACAAATTCAACATTTACAGCTCCACAAAAGTATGAAAAAGTTGTTAGTGCCAGAAAATGGGAAAATGAAGAATTTTTTTTTTGTGCGGCAGATTTACATTTTTGTAAACATTACAAAAACTATACAAATTTAGTATCCCCGTGATTGCACTGTGCTTAAGTATAAAGTAGACAGGTAATTTAAGGCGCAAATGTAAAATGGAAAAAAAAGTTAAGTATAGTTTTCAGTTCTATCAACATCCTAAAGGCATTGGGGCATATTTTTCAGGACCTTTGTGGTGTGAGGTGGGGTTGTGCGGCCGGCCGAGCGGAGCTGCGTTCTTTTCAGCCGTTTGCCCTGATACATCAAGAGGCGGAAGCCTCTTGGTGTATGCTGCTGTGAAAATGCAGCAATTGCACAATATGCACAATTGTCGCAGTGTAGTTTGCAGTTCCTTCAAAATGTTAAATGGCCTGTTGCTGAATGGTTTGCAGTTCCATCAAAATCTTAAAGGTGCTTTCATAGTATAATTTGCAGTTTTATAAATATTGTAAGGGCGTTTCACAGTATAGTGTGAAATTCTATAAAAATCTTAAAGGGGTTGTTGCAGTATAGTTTGCAGTTCCTTCAAAATCTTAAAGGAGCTGTTGTAGTATAGTTTTCAGTTCCATTAAAATCTTAATGGCACTGTTTCTCTATAGATTTAGAAATTCCATCAAAATCTAAAAGGGGCTGTTGCAGCATAGTTTGCAGTCCCATCAAAATCATAAAGGCACTGTTGAAGGATAGTTTGCAGTTTCATCAGAATATTCATCAGTATGGTTTGCATACTTATTTGCATCAGTGTTACTTCACCCTAACAGTTTTACCAGTATTTGCAAAAGTGTTAACTTACACTACCAGTTTGAGAAGTACTGGCAGCTGTGTTAACTTACACTATCACTCTTAGACCTATTTACACCATACAGTAATACCTTGTAGTGCTTTTGTTATTGTTTCACCTTTAGCCTTAAACCATACTACAGGTTTTTTTTTAAATGAGGAAAGCAGGAATTAAAGGACCATCAATACCAAAAAGAAGATATAACCACTACACAAGTAACGTGTCCCTATACTGAAAACTAAACACAATACCAACAATAGTAATCAGGACTATATTCATCAAAAAATCCCGATACATAAAACAACAAAATTACAATAATCAAATTTTATTTCGACAAGGTACCAAAAAGGACAACACAATTTAAAAACATCGCTAAAATACACAACAACAAACACACAAGAGCGGTGGTGGTAAATAAATACACAGTTTCACCTGAATAGGTATAAGAGTAAGTATAGGAATTAAGGGACATTGACATGACCATGGTGGTGCTGCTGGCGGTGGTCGTGATGGAGCTGGTGTTGCAGGGAGAGGACGTGTTCCACCTCTGCCAAGTTTCTCTGGTGCAAGTAGGAACCAATAGGCCACACAAAGTTTAGGCATTGGTCGATTACATGGCAGCCAGTGCGTCAACGTCCATTGGATTATCTTTACCACATGCAACCTCTGTTGAAAGTACAGAGAACTTCTCCTCTTCCCCCTTCAAAACAGACATAAGCAATGGGGCAGTTACTCATGCTGTATGATGACTCTTCTAGCCTGGAATCTGTGGCCCATCTCCTTGCCCCAGACGTAGATTTACAAGACTACCAAAACCTTGTGTTGGAGGATGAATGTGTGGACGGTGGACGGTCACAAAAGATGTACGGTGATGATTAAACCCAACTGCAAACTGCTCTGGCTTTCTGCGATGTGTAGATGGAGAAGGAGTGCACGGTGTTAGACTCTGCGTACTTATATGTGGTGGTCAAGGCAGCGATCAGAACAAGCCAAAGGGTGCCAAGGCACAGTAGTAGAAGAGGCAAGAAGTGATGGTGAGTTCCAAGACCCTTTTGACGAAGAGGTGGTGGTCAGGAAGCCCCAGGCAGCCAGTAGAGTAAGCAAAAGGTTGTCATGGTGCAGCAGTTATCCCATAGCCAAATTGTTGCTTGCTATGGCCCCATCCACCCATGCACCCAGAAAACAAAGGTCATCCCACAGGGCATCTGCTGTGTGGAATTATTTTTCCCCTAGAGTGCAGAACAAATGGCATTTAAACGGTGTGCCACCTGTCCATAAAACATTGCCAAACCCCTAACAATCTGAGAACCATAGTTGTGACCAGAAGGGCCGGTTTTAAACAAAGTGCAAACCCAAAATAAAACTATTTTATGAACAATCACAGTTAGTAAGAGGCGCCTTTAGCCTCCTTTAACACTTTGTAATTTACAAACTGCAGTACTGTACAAACAATCTGTAATATGGGATTGTAGAAGAATTTTATAAGAGATAGACAGATGATAGGGAGATGGATGATACATTATAAGAGAGATAGAAGATCAATTGATGGATAGGAGACAGATAGGTAAATTGACAGGGTAACACCCGGAGCAGCTCATGGGTTTCAGCAGAGTGTGGCTGGGGAGATGCAGAGGAGGATAATACACCTCCCAACGAGGACAGCTTGTCCTTTCCTCTGGGCAGCCAGGCTCACATAAGCTCACTATATGCTCCAGTGCCTGCACGATGACAACTGAGTTACCCTGATAAACCCTGATTAAAGGGTGGCCAGCCTGTTGGATCCATAATGCAAGGCTAGCTCAGGCAAAAATTGGTGAATGCACTGCTGGTGGAGTTCCCATCCAACATTAAAAGCTCAGTGGCAGCATGGCTACCTACAACCAACATTAAGATGAACCTTGCATGTATCCCACATGACTTGGCTGTGTCAGTGTCTGAATACGTTGGTAGAGAGTGCTATACCATATTGCCTGAATTTTAACTATGAATGGTCAATTCTACATTACTGGAATTTAACTTGTAATTGACAAACTCTGCATTGAAGTACTCAAATAACTTGAAATTTACAAAGTATGCATTATCCCAAAATTAACTTGAAATTAACAAATTCTGCAGTACTGGAACACCCATAGCATCTTTATCCCCAGTGAGAGAACAGGTCTGTGGTTTTGCCATCACTTCTTTTAATGTTATGTAAATAACTGGATCTAAACACAGAGTATCATAGTTTGGTCTCTCTGAGGTGCATTTTAGAGACATTTGGTGGCTCTTTTTTGCATCTTATGTATGATCCTGTCGTTTTACTTGTGATACATGTTCAGTTTTTCCTATCCTGGCAGGTGCAAATTTTGCCTTCTTTTTGAGACTATTTATTGCAAATGTCTCAAATCCACATGGACATAAGCCATATGAGGGGTTATATACAGGAGGGGATACAAGCCATGTGAGGGGTTATATACAGGAGAGGACACAAGCCATGTGAGGGGTTATATACAGGAAAGGACACAAGCCATGTGAAGGGGTTATATACAGGAGAGGACACAAGCCATGTGAGGGGGTTATATACAGGAGTGGATACAAGCCATGTGAGGGGTTATATACAGGAGAGGACACAAGCCATGTGAGGGGTTATATACAGGAAAGGACACAAGCCATGTGAGGGGGTTATATACAGGAGAGGATACAAGCCATGTGAGGGGGTTATATACAGGAGTGGACACAAGCCATGTGAGGGGTTATATACAGGAGTGGACACTATTGTTAATACTTGCATTAACACATGCATTAATACTTAGTTTATATTGTGTTTTGTAAACACCAATGTTAACAGTAATGAAATAAGGCAAATCACCTCCTCAGCTGTTGTAAGTAGTTTCAAAATGCATTAAAAACGCAACTAAACTGCTAGGTGTGACCTCACCCTTAGAAGTAACCAATAAAAAAAAAAATGCAAAAATTTAAGAATTTTGACAAAAGAGGGTACTGTGCAAAATGTTAAACATTTAAAGCATGTGAAATAATTCCAATTTACATGTTAAAATCGGGTCCATGAAAAAAAAACTTCCTTTGCACCTGCCCTGGACCAGGTGCAGATTTGCGCCTAAAAAGTCGCAAAAAAGGCATTAAAAAGTGAAACCTAAGTCAAAAGTCGCACAGAACATCTGAAACAATGATACATAAGGCACACTGCACAAAGGTGCAGACAAGATGTACTTGAAAAAGAACAGAGTTAAAAGTCGCAAAAGTGGCGCAGAAACGTCGCTAAAATTAGACAATTTGCCTAGCTGAAACTATGATACATGTTCCCCAGAGAGTGCCTTAACCTCAGTGAGAGGAAGACTGTGTGGTTCACCCAGAGAGCATTTAACCACTTTAAAATTAAGAGCAATTTTTTTTATTACTGCCTTTATTACTGCTCTTACTGCCCCCAATTTACAGCACTCTTTGGTGTTAAAGTTTGGGTCCCCATTGATTGAAATGGGGTTCGTGTTTAGGTACAAGTTCATGCCAAAGTCCGTGTCCCTGAAAGATGGATCAGTCTAACCCAAATTTTGCTTAACCTGCTAATAACTATTTTTCACGTAAAATCCTTTTTGGAAACACAATTATTTTTGGAATTATTTAGAGTTTTTTTAAATATGATATAGAAATTCAGATTTTGTTCAACCGTATTCTATTTCTTCACTTACAGGTGAACTTAAATGGGTTGTCTGGCTTGTAACAATTACTGCATGTAACAATGTGTAACATAAATCAAAAACTGCTAAATGTAACCAGTCCTCCAGTGCTGCTGTTGTGTAGATGCTGGCCATTTAAGGACAGTTCTTCACTGACCTTAGTGATGACCACCACCCAAATGGGGCCCAGGTACCCAGAACATTTTTGTCTTTGCTATTGGTCATCCTACCTGCTGCTTCATTCTCTACTCAATATGAGCATGGCATTTTGGGGTTTATCCAATGTAATGTAATGCAGTGCCCTCAGCGGTAGCATGTAAGTCAGTGAATGGAGTGAAAGATACTCAATACTGAGAAGACACAAGAGACAGAAACAACACGTCAGAATTTTAAGCAATGGTTACTTTACCAATAACCATAATGTTCCTTATTTGGGAACTGCATTGCTACATTGTTTAAGTAATACCATGATGGTACCGTAGCCGGTGAGTAAAGTCCAAGCATTGGACCTGTTGTAAAGCGCTTAAAGAAATAGCTGTAAAAACAGTAGATGCCAGACATGGAAATCAAATCATCATTAATTCAGCAGCATGAAGGAGGGAATTACGAGATTATTCGGGTCCTTTGTCCTGCTAATGAGTTCAAAATCTGATTATTTTGCCACCATATCTTTATTAATTCAAAAAACATTTATACATGTTCGTACAACAATTGCTTCCATACTGGTAAAACACCAATGAATAGCATAACATAGTTGATAAGGTACATTACACAATCTTTAGAAAACCAAAAACATGACATACAAAAATGATAAAGATTAGAGATGAGCGAACATGCTCGTCCGAGCTTGATGCTCGGTCGAGCATTAGGGTACTCGAAACTGCTCGTTGCTCGGACGAATACTTCGCCCGCTCGAGAAAATGGCAGCTCCCGCCGTTTTGCTTTTTGGCGGCCAGAAACAGAGCCAATCACAAGCCAGGAGACTCTGCACTCCACCCAGCATGACGTGGTACCCTTACACGTCGATAGCAGTGGTTGGCTGGCCAGATCAGGTGACCCTGGGATAGACTAGCCGCTGCCCGCGCTGCTCGGATCATTCTGTGTCTGGATGCCGCTAGGGAGAGAGCTGCTGCTGGTCAGGGAAAGCGTTAGGGTGTTCTATTAGCTTACTGTTAGGCAGGAGTGATTCTCAAAGAACCCAACAGCCCTTCTTAGGGCTACAATAACGTTCTACTTTTTTTATTTTAATTTGCATCTTTTACCATTTTGTGAGGAATTAGCAGGGGGACTTGCTACCGTTGTGTTTAGCTCTTAGTGGCACACATATCCATAGCAAAGACCGAAGTGGGAAAATTCAGTAGGGGTTGGATTTCTATTAGGCAATAACTCAGTGTCATCTCATCTGGCATAGTAGTGTGCTTCCTTTGATACTTGGCTAGAAAATAGCCATAGGAGAATACAAACAGCTTCTTGAAGCCTACAGTAGCGTTCTATATATTTGATTTCTGGTTGTCCACCATATAAAAAGAAGCTACATCTGGGTCTGAGTTATGCTGGGATCATACTACATTTTATGTATACGGTAAGCATGTACG
The DNA here is from genome assembly GCA_019512145.1 of Engystomops pustulosus. NCBI lineage: Eukaryota > Metazoa > Chordata > Amphibia > Anura > Leptodactylidae > Engystomops > Engystomops pustulosus. Next base: position 156,752,319 of record CM033644.1, on the reverse strand, counting down.
TCGGGAAAGCATCCAATCTATGCACTTAGCATATACATTGACAAATAGAGGCAGTTGTCATAGTTTATGCACTTAGCATATACATTGACAAATAGAGGCAGTTGTCATAGTTGTTGCCTCCGTCTGGACACTATACTAATGAGCAAGATGGGAAGATGTAACAAGCTACGTCTTTTCATCCTGTAGCCTCCGCTTGAGTAACGTATCTGTCAGGCAATGGACAGCTATGGGGAGTGGAGGCAGAGTATTGCATCCCTCCTCACAACCTCACTGAGTGCATACATGGCTTGGAAGGAGAGAGGACTCAGTGATGTCACTGTCCAGATTGGGAAAATACCTCCCTAGCCTACAAACAGTACCTCCTTCTGTAATACGTACATCTACTGAATGTCTTTTTAGCATATTTCTAGGTTGCAACATGAATGAAAAATCATCTTTTCTTTTCGTACGATGCAGTCAGGCAGTCAGGTAACCCCGCCTCCAGCAGTTAGGTAACCCGCTCCTTCTGCAGTCTGTTTACTCTGCCCACTCCATACATATGGCCCAGCCATGGATGGAGTGGGCAGAGCAAACTCACTGCAACCTAGGAATTTGCTAAAAAGAACTCCAGAGGATGTACATATTACAGAAGAAAGTATTGTTTGAAGGCTTGGGGAGTTAGTGTGGTGACAGGTTATAATAATAATTCCTTTATTTAAATAGCACACACAGATTACGCAGCGCTGCACAGAGCTTGCCAAATTGGTCCCTGTCCCCAATGGGGCTCACAATCTAACCAACCTACTAGTATGTTTTGGAGTGTGGGAGGAAACTGGAGGACCCAGAGGAAACCCACACAAACATGGAAAGAACATACAAACTCTTTGCAGATGTTGACCCTGGGACTTGAACCCAGGACCCCAGCACTGCAATGCAATTTTCAAATTTATTTTTTAGAGATTTAAACTTTTGTGCCACATTTATCTTAAAAATCCAGATGTGGACATCTCAAAAAGTCACAAATGTTTGCACAATCGCAGTAAAAGGTTGACATTTTTTGTTTTACAGCGATACAGCGGTTTAGGACACTAATGAAAGTTAGCAACAGCACCAGCTCACCCTGAGCTGGTGCTCGGTATATGTATCTTACATCTACCACGTCAAGTGGTAGGTTTGATTTAAGATAAATGTCCCCAAGGGTGTTTGCTGTAAATACAACAAACACCAGTGATAGGTGCTGGCAAGAATTGCGGTTGCCACCGGCAGTATTTAAGACCCATCCTTGCAGTGATCCTGTCCTGGATTCATTGTCTGCACTAGATGGATCAATCATTTACTAAGAATACTATCAAGTACTGTCTATCCATTGTCTATTATTTGATGCATTAATAATGCAGTGTGATAAAATCACAGGAAAGAAGTAACAAATTCAGCTGTGATTCCTCTGTAGTAGAAACCGTGTAGTACAAATATCATGTCTGTTTACATTCTCTCAGTTAGGATATATAGAATAAAGAAATAAGAGGGTCGCTGGCACTGAACCACATGCTCTATACCCGCCACTGACCTATGGCATTTAATAATTTGCCTCCCATTGTGAACCCTTAGCAGGAGCAGAGATGCTGTGGGACCCCTAGGGACTGCAAAATCCAGCACTGAGCCATAAATTGGTGTTTTAAAGCCGCTAAAAGATGCTCAACACCTGCTAACTTAAAATAGTTTGTTTCTAATAGCAGCTGAACCCAGCACAGAAAGGGCACAGCATGTACCTGCAGTGCTCAGCGCTCGCACATCACGTATATATACACTGCTCATTATGGGCTTGCCATTTTCTTTTTTTTTTTTTTTTACCTTTCAGGTGTTCTTTCTTCCATACTGGAATGAATGTTTGGATTCTCTAAACCAGCATCAAATTGTGCAGAACAGCACAATAGTGCATCACACAAAATAATAAAGTAGCTGTTGCACATGCTGCTAGAGGAGATATACAATCAAGTCTCTATCTGTCTCTGCTTCTCCAAGCTCCTTTTTTAATTAACAGAATCAAGCTGTCCTGAAATTGTCAGTACATTTTCCATAGAGCTCCAGTTGATGTTTCCACTTTTCCTCCCCCCATCTCCGCACATTTCAAGTAACTGGATACAATTCTGTCACAGGAGTGTTTTTTGTGCACACCTATTACTAGCTATTCACATAAGTTCACATATATATTATGTCATCAAGCCATTCCGCAGCAGCCTGAATCATTTCTGATATTGGAAACCGTACATGTAACCCTATGGGGAATGGAAGGTGAACGGAAGACCTTCAGTTTTCCATTTCCATTATGCGCTTCTAAACCAAATAGGCAAAACAGAAGCATTAGCATAGATAGGAACTGGGGCCACAGAGAGAGTTGCCTCTTCGAAGACAATCTGGTTGGATTGTAAATTTTCACCTCCAAGATTTCTTTGTATTAGCAACAAACCTCATATGAATGTAGAGACTCCCAATATCTTATCAGTTACATCAAACAAAACAGGGTTTTTAACGAAAAAATGGGCCCCTGGAAGTAACAAACACACATAGGTTTCATAATAATAATAATAATAATAATAATAATAATACCACATAAGTGGTATATTGTTTTATTCAGATACATGTTTCTTTTCACGCTGTGCGTCTGCGTTGCTGTGCGTCTGCGTTGCTGATTTCAGGATAGTACTGAGGTTGTGTCCTCACACTGCTGTGCTCTGTGCACTCTGCGGGCAGTGTTAGGTATTGTCCCCGGAGAGATGTCTAATCATACTTCTCTGTGTGTCGTTACTAGCAGTAGGACTGTGATATATGGATTTATCTTCCGTTTTTGTACCTTCTCCAGATGCAATGGGGGCATGTCCTCACACTGCTGTGCTCTGTGAACTCTGTAGACAATGTTAGGTAATGTCCTTGGAGATCTGCATGATCAGACCTTTGTGCGTGTTGTTTATAGCAGCAGGAATGAGAAATATGGATTTATATCCCAGGATTGTACTGGGGGCATGTCCTCACACTGCTGTGCACTGTGCCCCCTGCAGGCAGGATTATATTTCGTCCCTGTAGAGATGTGTAATCATACCTTTGTGTATGTTGTTAGTAGAATGGGGCAAAAGAACAGTTTAATTCAAAAAGCTCAGAGCACAGCAGTGTGAGGCCCGTCCATCCACCCAGTGCAAAAACAAACTTCATTCATCTTTCATGGTTCTGCTGCTACTAACAATATACACAAAGCTATGATTACACATCTCTCTAGGAACAATATTTAACACTTGCCGCTGAGAGCACAGAAGTGTGAGGACATACCCCCAAACTACAATCCTGGCATATAATTCCATATTTCACAGTTCTGCTGCTACTAATAACACGCAAAGATATACAATTAGACATCTCTCCAGGGACAATATATAACATCGGATGCAGTTTGGGTGGTCCCAACAGCCGACAGTCTCCTTTTAAACTATGTTAAGAAGCGGTGAGGGAGCGGGGGGCACCTTAGAGGTTATATCAAGTACCAGAAACATTTTATGGGCTGAACTGGACCTGATATACACAGTAAATAATAATGCATAATTTTTATTGCCTTCTTTTAGCTCTGGAGGACTGTATGTGCCATAAATGTACTATAATCATGAAGTTATTTTGTGCTACAGGGTGTAGCAGTTTTTTTTCTTTTTAAACCTGAAATAGCGCCCCCTCGTCTTATGGCAGGGCCTGGTACTGCAGCTCATCCTATTTCTAGTTAAATGGGACAAAACTTCGAAATCCCAAAAACCTTTGTCTTGGACATCCTTCTTAACAAGGACGCCCCCCCCCCCCTTATCTTCACAACTGGGGGTCCTGCAGTTAGGTCGCAGCACTCTATGGGAGTGGGTCCTATGGGAGGTCTGATTATTGCCAAATAAGAATTACAGGACCACCTTTGCAGTCACAGGGGGACATTTATCATTAGATATCAGCAGCTAGTTTAGGACCCTCTCTGATGCTCTGGTGGCTGTCAGATTTACCGTAGTGGCTTTGATGGAGGTCTCAGTGATGGGACTGTTCTGTTGGTTGACTCTCCTGTATTGGCTTCACACACTGTGGTTGGTCTCAGGCTCTTTATTCAACAAGCTGCCATTACACATGTCACATACTCATGTCTGTCTACCAACAAGTTGCTACCTGCTTTACTGTACACACACACAAGTAGTGAGACCCCTAGAGGCCAGGATAGCATATAACATATTGCTACATCCTTTCTCTATTAAATGGAACAATTAAATATAAGAAAACTGTTAAACATGAAACAATAATAAAAAAAACATAATAAGTCTATTTAGGTGTAATCCTTGAGGTGAGCTGGCCTTTTTATCATCCTGCCAGCTCGTGTAACATAAGATGTTTCGCCACAAACATCTGAGTGTTCTTCTGGTTCTGTCACACTGTCTTCTCTCTGATTACTGTCCTCACTCCTCGCAGCTTCGTTCTCAGCTGCCCCTGTTGTCTCCTGGCTTGTGCTTGCCGTCTCATTGTCTTGGATATCTGGATAACGTTCAAATGGCCAAGCATCATAGTGTTCATGCGTTTTTCTCAGATGTCTGCGATTTCTCCTTAGTCTCCTTCCCTCCTCTGTTTCAACTTCATAAGTGCGAGGCCCCAGTTTCTGGACGACCTTTGCCTTTAGCCAGTGCTTGTCATATTTGCTGCTGGGCTGGATCCGCACATTCTCATTTCTCTGAAGTTCAGGCAGATCTTTTGCCGATTTGTTATAGTAGAAGGCTTGCCTCTCTTGATTTTTCCTCAATTGATCATCAACTTGTTTCATAAGCTTTGGCTTAAGTAAATGCATCAAGAGTAGAGCATGTCCTACTTAGATAGGAGTCCGAGGAAAAAATGCCCATTGAAGTTTTAAAAAAATACTGACAGCGGTGGCATCATCCCAGTGCGGTCAGTTTTTCCTGTGTGAGTTTTACTAAAGTTTCAAAAAGCAGAGAGAATCTGACACTGGAGAAAGATGATTTGTGTTACAAAAAAAAACACATCGGACTGACTGCTCAAACTGCTGGCAACTGTATTTATGAAGTGTTTCCGCTGGTACTGTCCACCTCAACACCAAACTGTGCACCTAAAAGTGCATTCCGGTGCTTATTCGCACTGTACACCACATTTATGTCGGCAAATCTGACATAATTGTGCGCGTTAAACTGAATGCAACAGAAAAGAACCAGTGCGCTTTTGGACGAGTTCAGGGTGCGCTAGACTAATGAGGATTGTGCTCCGCTCTTCATTAATCCCGCGCACTTTGCACAATAGTGAGGCTAACTGCACGTAGTACCGTTCGCCTCACTATTAATAAATATGGGCCAATTTAATCAAACTCGCATGATTTTCACTGAAAAATGTTGTGCAATTTTCAACACAGTTCATTTGCAAAAAGCCTAATCCACACCTCAGTTTTCGCTTCCTGGTCTCAGTTCTTTTCACTGATGCCTCACTGAACCATTCTTTCCAATGTGTTTTTTCACATGACAGTTTTTTGTCCACTGATCCAATGTTGCAAGTAAAAAAAAAAGGCTCTAAAATGTATTTCACGGATCAGTGGAAAAAAATGAAATGTAAAAAAAGCATATCCCCTCTTCAGTATTTGTACATGGCAAACAACCTCAGTAGAAGCAATTGGGATTATCACCTAGAATAATCTGACACTGGTGTCCCTATATAAAGGAGAGCTACAAAGCTCATTCTTGAAGAACAATGTCATACATAGAGCATTGAGTTTGAGCCGTTCTGCAATGACTTATTCTAAATGTAATACATTATTGAAGTATCACAAGGGCAAATTAAGTCAAGGGAGGTCAAATGGTACTATGTGAGAGGCCTTTTCTCGGGAGCAAAAATTGCGAACTACATTTTGATGTATGGCTCTGATTTGTAATGCCTGCAAAAATGGCTATAAAATATGCAAATAATGCTACGAAATATTATTAGGAATTATGGGACCTATTCAGAAAATGTACTAAAGTGTCTGTATGAGATATAATAGATGAATAAGATAAAGATGGACCACTGATAAATAAATACAACAATTCCAAGGCCAACTTTGCATCATATGATTAATGGGGGAAGTTTAATCCATTGAAATACTTTTAACAAGAAAGATAAGACGGCACTCAACTCATTGAACATTGAAATGTTTTCTGAACATATTCTTGCTCATGAGTTAACCAACTGGTCGTTGTGGTTTCTGTGGATGGGATGCAGACCAGTCACTTGTTCTGACTTACTTTTCAGCCACAGGACCTAATGAAACCTGTTTCTAACTGAAAAAATGGAGTAGATTAGTTTATTCACAGGTTAATGTGTTTAGATGACATAAGTCTCACTAATTTGTGTCACGAAAATGCTCTAATAGTCGGCAAAAATGGTCTAAATGGGCTTTTTAGATGTCAAATATCTCGAGCATATTATAAGCTCTGTTAAAGGGAACCTGTCAGGTGAAGTTGGGATGATAAACCTACTATAGATCTATATTGACTGAGGTACATACTCACCTAGAGATGACTCCCAGTATGTGCATGCACCATTGTGGCGTGCTCTGCCGAAGAGCTGTACAACTGTTTGTTTTATAAGCACCTGTAAGTGGTTTATTGTCCCTAATCACGCTGTCAGGTAACTTTTAGAAATTTTGTATAATTTATACTTTAAAGGAAACCTACCATTTAGAATGGCAGGGGTAAGCTGTAAGTACCGAGCACCACTTACTTTCGTTAGTGTTATAAACCGCGGTATCGCGGTTTTAACACTTTTTAAACTTTAGACCAGAACAGGCTTCGGCGCTGTGTGCGCCTACATAGGAAATAGCGGAGATGTTGCGCGCGCACGGTCGCAGCTCACCAGCTCACCCTGAGCTGGTGCTCGGTACTTACAGCTTACCCCTACCATTCTAAATGGTAGTTTCCCCATGTTAAAGGTGCGCCAAAAAAGTGGTCCACTCTATCAGAGCAATGCAGAGGGCACCAGATTCATGAAGAACGTGCGCCAGAAATCCTGAATCTGGCACACCCTGCACTTTTCACAGGCAAACTGCACATAGTACAGACTGCACTGTTGTTAGTAACTGTGCCCCACTATGTAAAATATGTAAAATAGGGTATATTATTCCTTGTTCAGATAGTGCGAACTAGTACTGTCATAACAGCATGTCAAGAAGGTACTGCAGTGTATGATCAAGTATGCTTCAGGCATCCCGGTACTCCAATAGTATTACCGGTACAACCATCTCAAGCTATTATGTAATCTCAGATGGTGAAAAATCCTTTATGTAAATTTTTTAAAAGCAAATACATAAATGTCAGAAATGCCATTACAGGCAGTCCCCGGGTTACATACAAGATAGGGTCTGTAGGTTTGTTCTTAAGTTGGATTTGTATGTAAGTCGGAACTGTATACTTTATCATTGTAACCCCCAGCCAAATTTTTTTTGGTCTCTGTGACAATTAGATTTTAAAAATGTAGGATTGTCATAAGAACCAGGATTAACAATAAAGCTTCATTGTAGACACCTTTAATAACTAGTATAGCTCTTTATTGTAGTCTAAGGCTAAAGTACAGTAAATTGCCAACATCCAGAGGTCCGTTTGTAACTAGGGGTCGTATGTAAGTCAGGTGTTCTTAAGTAGGGGACCGCCTGTATTGTAGTTTTGTCCTTATTATTTTCCTTTTAATTTTTAGCTACTGCTACTTTTTAGCAAAAAAAAAAAAAAAATTAAATTAATTTGTGCCCTCATGTTCTTACCTTTGGCTTCTTATTAAAAGCATGGCTACCTGACTTAAAGTCTTTTCTAGTAGCTTGTGAGCTTCTGTGTATATTGCTAGAAAGATGAAATTCAGCAGAGATTTACTGGTGAGATACAGATTATAAAGGAAAGAAGGAGGATGATAAGAGGCAGAATATTTGTACACTTTTTTCTGATAACATGTATATAATTTCTTGCATTGGATAGTAATTATAGGCAGTCCTCAACTTAAGAACACCCGACTTACAGATGACCCCTAGTTACAAACGGACCCTGGATGTATTTACAATAAACAGCTATAATAGTTATCAAAGAAGGTCTGCAATTAAGCTTTATTGTTAATCCAGGTTCTTTTGACAATCCAACATTTCTAAAATCAATTTGTCACAGAGACCAAAAAATATTTGGCTGGAGTTACAATTATAAAATATACAGTTCTGACTTACATACAAATTCAACTTAAGAACAAACCTACAGAACCTATCTTGTAACCAGGGGAATGCCTGTAGTAGCAATTTTCTGCTCAATAACAAGTTTAGTTAGGTTTTTTTTTTAATATAACGCCATCATGTATCACTGCGCTTTACAGATCATGGGGGCCATACACGGACACAGTAGTAACCCGATCAGATGAAAATAATTCTATAATGCTGCATGAGTAATCTATATGTACTGAGTCAATGGTGCAGCTTTGTCATTTACTATATTTATTCATATTATTGTTATTTCTATTCATATAAGTGTACATCTAGTCTTGGGGAAAGTCCTGGACATGACTTAGTGGACATTGCTTGAAAATGGAAAATGTTGAGTTCAGTAAAATTCTGGTGATGGGTTTTCTTTAAACGCTGAACTTTCCCAGCACACAGTCTCAGAGGGAGCACCTCCAGACTGGTGGCAGCAACGATTGTTGTTATACATGCTGACTTGAGCACAATGGAACCAAGTTATTGCACTTCTGTGTCCATGTAAATTCCGAGTTTCAAAAATCACCCATTGGTGCACCCTTCTTCCTTTTAATTTGTGTACAAATATAGCTGTCAAACACTAATAGTATGCTCCCATAGCTAGGTGTTTGTTTCTGAGCATAGAATCAGCAAATAAATAAAATGGAGGCATAAAATATATACAGTCCCAGGGTTACAAACAAGATAGGTTCTGTAGGTTTGTTCTTAAGTGGAATTTGTATGTAAGTCGGAACTGTATATTTTATAATTGTATCCCCAGACAGAATTTGTATGGCCTCTTTGACAATTGCATTCTAATAATGTTGGATTGTCATAAGAACCAGGATTAACAATAAATCTTAACTGCAGACACCTTTAATAACTGTTATAGTTGCTTACCAACATCCAGAGGTCCGTTTGTAACTAGGGGTCATCTGCAAGTCAGGTGTTCTTAAGTAGGGGACCTCCTGTATATATAATGTGCTTGAAAATGTCTTGATTGAATAGACGAAACGTTGCACTGCTATGGTGGAATAAACTCTTTTTCTCATACCGATTGGAGTGCTGTTTTATCTGCTCAGCATCTCCTGCTCTATAACATACCTTGTGTGTGCCCACCAACTAAGAGAATCTGTTTGGTGGACTGTATAGAATGAGGGGGGGGGGGGGGTTAAGTGTTTGTTTTTTTAATCTATAATTTGTTTTCATTTACATACATAAAGGGAACCAGTTATTGCAATAAGCAAATAAGCTAAACATATAACCTTTTCTGAAAAAATTCTTGGCCTAATTTCAGAGACATTTTCACGGTTATTTATATACAAATCAGTATTTTGGTGCAATTTGGGATGTGGCCAGAGGCTCCAGTGCAGTCTCTCTTGCCAAGATATTCTCAGTAAGGCATACTTATCATGTAGGAAAGTTAATTTAGAAGGCCATATATCTCTATAGAAATAGAATTAGAATTCACATTCTAAAGAAATCCTTGACGAGTAGAAATCACATTCATTTTTACTCTGAATTGTCAGACTGTAATTGTTTTAGTATTATGTTATAGTGGAATTAATGAAGAGAATAAATGGAACAATAATTGTCTAAAGTCATTTGTCTTTAATGAATAAAACAAGTCTAAGAATTTAGTGTGTTCTTAAAAAGTTTGAAATCCTATATAGTCTTTTCTTTAAATAGCGAGATTAGAAATCATATCTGTTTTTTATTTAAAAAATAAATATTACCCAAGATACAATAAATGCTATCGTTTTGTGTCTAATATATTATAGAGGGTGATAAGTTCATTCCAACTAATCCAAGAGTTAGGGCTGCTGTAAGGACACTGGTTCTGAACAGGACATAGAGCATTGAAGATCTCCATGTGACCTTGATTATAATAACTTCCTCCTGCCAGTTACACAAGGTTGTCAGACTCTAAGGACCGTATAATAGGAACCAAGAAAATGACAGAATAGAATGTCCCCTCATCCCCTGCATGTCCTTTACATCTGATACTGAACAATTTAAGTAACAAAGAGACGTTACAAAGAGCTCTGATGGGCTATTGGCTCTTTTTGTCTCTGTCATTGTGTCACTCTGCTTTTACGAGAATAGCCTTGATAAGCATTAGAACTCTTTTCTTTGGCAATGTAACACTTTTCTGGAAATAGCGCACTTTAATGGACCGTAGACCTTTGTTCTTCTTTTGACTCAACAGCCAGAGTGTTGTTGCTCATCAGCCTTACTGTCCCAGTTTGCTGGATCCCTTTCATGGAAAGACAGAATTAAATTCACAACAGTTCTCTGACCATGTGAGAGGAGACGAACAAATCTGTTTCGAGTGATCGATACATTTTGCTGCATCGAAGGTGGGAGGCCTGAGCCCTACTTTGTAGCTAGCGAGGCTGCATTGATCACAGGGATTAAGAAAATACACAGAGGAAAAGGGTGAATTTATGGTGGATGCAAGTGCTGATATGGGATTTGGTTATTTCTGCAATCAAGGAGAGGAAATAAAGAGATAAAACATGGATTTCAAGCTAGGAAGTTTACATTAACCTCTGAGAGTCGATAGCTCAGACAATCACAATTGAAGGGCCTGCAGCTAGGGATAACCTCCGCACTGCTGGGAGCTTGGATGCTGTTAGTCTTTTAGCGGATGAGTGGTAAGATTGTTGAGATAACTGCTTGTGTATTTTATGCTCCCCAAATAGCAGCGTGTTATAAATGTGCCATCTGTGATGGAGTAACGTCTCACACACTGTCATCTTGTGACGAACCACAGTAGCTCTTAAGTTTAACTGGGCCTGCAGAGTGAGCGCAATGAGAGTGCCAATGGGAACGTCGCAGTCTTTGTTTGCCTGATGCCAGACTGAGCACCGTTAAGAGAAACAGAGATAATAAAGAGCCATGAAAACATTGTTAAAAGAATCTATATTTGGCAAGAAAATTAATTTAAAAACTTAGTTTTTTATTTTATGTTTTAAGCACAATGGGGCACATTTACTAAGGACTGTGCGCCAGTGTTTTGTTGGACTTTGCACGTTCTTTTAGGTGCAAACTGCTTGCACAGATATTTAAGAAGTGTCTGTCCCACATTTGTGTGGCATCGGACCTTTTTGTGACGCAGCTGCACTATTCTTCATGTGACACAAGTTTCTGCATTGAAGGGGGCATTCCTGTTCTCAGTTAGACCTTGCACCACATTTAACATGCAAAATCCGACAGGATTGTGTTGCACTTCTCTTGGTAAAGATGCACCAAACAAAAAGTGGTGCACTCTGTCGGGGCAGTATAGAGGGCGCAAGATTCATGAAAAATAGGCACCACAAATCATGAATCTTGCACCTACTGAACACTTCAAAGGCAAACTGCACATAGTGCAGTTTGCACTATTCTTAGTCAATGTGCCCCAATGAATCAAATAAATGGAAAGTAAAACCTTTAATTATTCATGACACAAAAAGAAATAGATGAAAATTAGTTTTACTGTTTATGCGCCTGCCTACAACACTCTACTCACCCTTACTGACACTGTTACCGAAGGGGAATATTTAGCTCTGTTTACAGGAATAGCGGCTCCCATATACTCCATATGAAGGAGTATGCTACTTCATCTCTCTTTATGTCAGTAAAGTGTTTGACTGTCACTGTCTTATAGGATAAAGAAGCTACACATATATGGGGCACAAAAAATTGCCATTGCCACCTTCCAGTGGTTGGTCCCCCAACGGTTTCCGGCTGAGTGGGGAATAACTTTTAATTATTGTAATACCCCTTTAAACGAAAAGCCATATTTACTATTACCCCATCACAGTGTACTCTTCTAATTATCTCAGGGGTGCTTCAGCTGTGAGGCAAGCTGAACCTCTCCCCTCAGGCAGCTGCACCTGCAGTCACCTGCTACAAAGAAGGACCTGACACTTAAAAATAATATCTCCTCACACCTGTGTGTCAGTTGAGTGTGAGACACTGCATGGAGAAGCAAGCCACTTAAAAAATTTGCTGGATATATTTATACTGGATGGAACAGAGGGGCTTACCATCTATAGCTCGCCTCAAGCAGCAGAGAATTTAGACTAACCCCTGGATACACCCACAATTTTTGTTCCACCAATGACAACCTCCAGTCTATCAGTCTCTAATAACCTTTTCACACTATCTCAAAAATAACTGCTTTAGGCCATCCCCTTTTTTGGCAAATCCCTCTCTTATTATAATGTACAAGTGTGAAGGAAAATAGCCACATCTGATATATTTGACAAAATTTTTCTGGCCTCTGTGACGATTGGATTTAAAAAATGTTGGATTGTCATAAAAACCAGGATAGGTTAAAGTACAGTAAACTACCAACATCCAGAGGTCAGTTTGTAACTAGCGGTTACCTGTAAGTCGGGCGTTCTTAAGTGGGGGACCGTCTGTATAATGTTCAGGACCTCGGAAAAGCTGGATTGCATAATTGCACAAGTTATATAGAGCTTGTATTACACGCAGGGCTTAGTCCAGACAGGACTAATCAACCTGAGCTGGATCACTCATACACAGCAGGATGGTGCAGCAATGCATTATTCTGCCTGGCAGGGAGAACAGTGATTACATCATCCTGTGAGCAGTGCATAACAAATGCTCTAGGAAAAGCGCCAAGTCCAGCCACAGAAGCGACAGAGGTTCACTATCATAGTTTTATAAATTTTTTTTTATCAGCAAAACCACTTACCTCAGGGATCAACCAAGATTTGATGCTGCATCAGTGTAGCTACAGCATTCTCAAGGTATGTTTGCTTCATAATGCATCAAATCAAATGGTAGATTTCCAATAAGACTCAGTTGAATGTAAAGGAAATATTTTGTTGGATTCACTGTGTGCTGTCTTTAAACTGACCATTTTTAATAGCAATAGATCCAGAATTCAACCTTTAGAGGATTCATATTTTAGTGTTTTAGCAAGTATCTGCTATGCTTAATTCTACTGCCTTCATATCCACGAACAAATTATCCCTCTCTGGTACAGTTCACTTATCTTGAAGACTGACCATGGCCCCTAGTGTAGGACCAAGAGTACTTGAAGAAATGTGTGCATTCAAGTCTCTACACATATCTTTATAGTGACCCAGGAGGTTAGTTGGTAAGATGTGTGCCTCATAAAATCATGTTGATTTATGCTTATAATTTAGTTTCCACAGCATATTCCTGGATAATATAATGCCCCCCCCCCCATCCGAACAGTTAAGAAATCATGCTAGCCAGTCACTTGATACCAGATGGCGATTGTACAGCTTTCAGAAGTTTCATTAGATTTGAAATCATAAAAGGAGAAGTTAACTGTACAGACAGGAATGTATGTTCATCCTCGCACCTTATATTGTTTGTTTAAGTATTATTTCATAGCATCATAGTATATGAGGCTGGAAAAAGACACAAGTCCATCAAGTCCAACTTTTAAGAATTAAACAAATGTTTTTCCCCATAACCTATGATTTTTTTGCTCTCCTGAAAGTCAACCAGGGCTCTCTTGATCATGTACATAGAGCCCACCATAACAACCTCCTACTGCATAGAGTTCCATAGTCTCACTGCTCGTACAGTAAAGAACCTTTGTCTATGTTGATAATAGAATAGCCTCTCCTCTAGGCGTAGAGGATGCCGCCTTGTCCTGGTCACAGGCCTAGGTATAAAAAGATCTTTGGAGAGATCTGTCCGTTCAGGTATTTGTACATTGTAATGAGGTCTCCCCTCAGTCGTCTTTTTTTCTAAACTGAATAACCCCAAATTTTGTAATCTGTCATTGTATTCTAATGCCCCAATTCAACTAATAATCTTGGTTGCTCTCCTCTACACCCGTTCCAACTCTACTATGTCCTTTTTATACACTGGTGCCCAAAACTGTACACAATATTCCATGTGTGGTTTGACCAGGGATTTGTATAAGGGCAAAACTATGTCTTTATCATGAGAATCTATTCCTCTCTTTATACATCCCAAAATCTGAGAATGTGCCGTTTATGACGACCCTCTGTTTTCTATCACTAAGCCAATTGCTTTCCCAAATATAGATTTCCCCTAGTCCCAGCAGACTCATTTTATGAACCAACCTTTTATGTGTCACTGTATCAAATACCTTGCAAAAGTCCAGATATACAACATCCACAGCCTCCCACAGATCCAGTCTGGAACTTACTTCCTCATAGGACTTAATTAGATAGGCTGACAGGGCCGATTGCTCATAAACCCTTGCTGATACTGGGTTTTAAGGTTATGCACAGTAAGATACTCCAGGATAGCATCTCTAATAAACCTCTCAAATTGTTCCCCACAACAGAAGTTAGACTCATGGGTCAGTAGTTTCCAGGATCGCTTTTTTGTATGTTGGCACCACATTTGGTATGCGCGAGTGCTGTAGAATCCTCGGGAATCCTCGAGGATTCTTCATATATTAAAAATAACAATCTATCACAGTACATAGTTCATGCAGTACTCGGGGGTGTATGCTATCTAGGACTGGTAATTTTTTTTTATATTATCACAAACAGTAACATAGCACATCAATGATCAAATTATAAGATATTGTATGTCCAGTATTCCAGGTAGTGGGGAGTGATGCGATCTAGCTGCGTTGTCCTATGTCCCAGCAGTGCTTGAGCTGGGATGGAAGATCAGTAGCTGTAGGTAAAAATTGGCAATGCTTTATTTCGTAAACGGACAACGCGTTTTGGGGGCGCACAGCTCCCTTCCTCAGGTCCATAAAATTACACAAAGTTCTGATCAAAGACAGACAGATGAAAGGTTGGTCCCAAAAGTATAAAAAGCATAAAATCAATTGTTACTACAACACTATATACAATGCCTCCGAAACGCGTCATGCCGTTTACGAAATAAAGCATTGCCATTGTTGAGAAGCGTGCTCTTACGCTTCTCAAAAGTGTAGGTTTTTTTACCTACATTTTTTTATTATGTATGCTATGGCTAATGCAATCCACATGCCAAACCATCTGGAGCCGGGATATATCTATGGAAAATAATAATGTTACATAGTCAAAGAAGAGATTTAATGAAGTTTGGTCTTTCATTCGCTAGTCTTGACCTCCAGTGTAGATTATCTAATTTATCAAGGGACACACATTTCTTAATAACCTAGGACAGTGATGGCCAACCTATGACACGCGTGTCAGCACTGACACACGTAGCCATTTTCAGTGACACACGGCTCCTGGAGAAAAATTGCTGTAGTGCAGTTGTCTGTTGTCTGGGGCCGGCCGGGCGATCGGTTGGCGATGTGGTCTGCAGCGAGCGGCTGCATCTCAGTCAGAGGGATCGCAGCTGCTGCCCCTGTCCTCCATTCCTGCTCTGCGGAGGCCGCCCAATGACGCCAGAGTGGAGCGTGGAGACAGAGCAGCCCCAGCTCCCAAAGACGCAACCTATGCTGTGCCTGCGCGGGAACATCTACACAGGAGCTGAAGCGGCCTGAAGAGGAGTAACGGAGGTCCATGGTGTCATTGGAGCCTGTGCCAGTTAGGTAAGTTAATTTATTGAGTTGAGCTCTGCCGGGCTGGGCTGTGATCTACACTCTTTGGGGGGAACTTCTCAGGACACAAATGTCCTTAAAACTAGCTGTTTCTGGACTGCCACAGGTTCGCCATCACTGGAAGAATTCCCCCTCCCCCTCACTTATCTTAGTTCATGGCACCCCACACAAGTTAAATAACAGCAAGACCAACAAAAGAAACCAACTGACAGATTAACAAAGAAGTCACTAAGCAGGTAAGTTAAATAACTATACGTATTTGTTATTTAAACTCTAAATATCACAAATTTAGGTTTTTTTTCTCAAGGTGACACACCACCCGAGTTATGCTCGGTTTTTTGACGAATTTTGACACACCAAGCTCAAAAGGTTGCCCATCACTGTCCTATGCTAAACCAGAAGCAGTAGCCCTCTACAGGTGAAACAGAGGCACTGCTGATCATCGAAGATGATTAAACATGTTTAACTGTGTCCAAGACCCTGCACTCACATACACGTAAGAAGAGAAAACTTAACCTCATCAATGAAGCGACACATCAATATCTCATTCGCTAACAGGAATCTTGTTAACTCTCCCCCTTAACCTAATTCATCCTTGTCGGACAGCCCAGATCGGGTTCGCGATAGGACCGGGTAAGTAAATGTGCCCCATTCGGTCTAATATTTTCATCATGATCCCCAATTTGATTTCAGAACAAAATAGATCTCCCAAATTAGCAGCACGTTGCTGCATTTGAACAATCTTTTTCGTCCTTAGGATCTCGCTGGATCGTACTGTGTCTGCCAAACTGTCGGCAAAATACTGACAGATACAATACGCTGCAGTATCATAATTATATCATGTATGGAATGAAAAAAGGGGGAACAACTTAATCCCTAAGTCAGTGGTCCTCTAATATCAGGACAAAAAACAACCAAAAATGGTTACAAATTAAAAGTTTTTTTTAAATAAATAAAACAAATTACTCAATCACCCATTTCGCTTTTAAAAAGTCAAATAATAAAACT
Organism: Engystomops pustulosus; assembly: GCA_019512145.1. Taxonomy (NCBI): domain Eukaryota; kingdom Metazoa; phylum Chordata; class Amphibia; order Anura; family Leptodactylidae; genus Engystomops; species Engystomops pustulosus. The sequence continues at coordinate 156,735,580 of CM033644.1, read as the reverse complement.
CACCTCGCAAATATGGTACCATCGCAACCGTAACAACCTTGGCCAAACAGATATAACATTGTTATACCCTTATTGTGAGGATTTTGAAAAATAAAAAACAAAATGACAATTTTATGCTTCACCACAAACAGGTCACCACAAAATTACTGAAACGATCACAAAGTCATAATGTACCTTCATATTGGTACCCAATCTCACTTGTTACTCTCCTTCTTAATTAGGAACAAATTTATCACAACATGTTCATAGCTCCAACCTTGCAACACATGATCAAGTCAGGGTTTGCTTAAAAACGTGTTTTTAATTAGCGCTAACGTAGTAAAACTTAAGAAAACTTGTTTGGTGTCTCCTTGAATCTACTCAACCTACCGATAATTTTAAATTAGCCATGTTTATTATACGTCGGTGATAACATGGTAAAGTTTACTATAATTAAAAAACAGTTGCAAACAACTGTTTTATTCCTGTTCTGCGTCCAGAAAGAATAATGAATTTGCCATCATCTTGCTATTTTTACCAATAAAAATGAACCATTGAAAATATCAAATCTTACTCAGCAAAACAGACCTAGTATGTCCATAGTCGGATAAAAAATAAAGAAGTTTTATGTCCTTTGGAATTTGAGAGAGGGAAAACTCAAAAAAAGGGGCTGTGTCCGAGTTAAACTGGGTAATCAGTATTATTGCGGTGTTTTTAGCTCTATCGAGATAGTGCGGAACACTAACCAATGCTCGGGTGCTGCCGTTATTCGAGACAAACTTTTTCCCGATGCTCGAGTGCTCGTCCTCGAATAAACAACCCCATTGAAGTCATGGGAGACTCGAAAGCATTTTTCAAGGGACCAGGCTCTGCACAGGGAAGCTTGGCCAAACAACCTGGAAGACCCAGAAAGAGATGGAAACCAACACGGAAATTGGCATTAAAACATGCAGGGCGGCATGCATGGTATGCCTGCTGAGGCTTCTTAAATCGCAGCCATTATGCCAAAATATGGGCAACGTCATGGCCTTACAGAGTGACAGAATGACTAATTATCATCTAATACACATCCATAATTGACCCTGACACTATAGGGACAAACACTATGCACATGAGGCATGCGGCAGCAGCTATAGAGTGGCATTGGTAGCACTACCCTAGATTGGACGTCAGGCTGTGCAACCCATGTGGGTGGGGAGGCAGAGAGGAACCAAAGGAGGTGAGCCAAGAAGCGCATCCAAAAATACTCGGTAAGGTGAATAAAGTTTTGCCAGTTATTTTTGTGGATTACACAGCACGGGGAGCGACAAATGTTACTATGGTAAGCCATGAGAAACAGACCCAAAATAAATCCTGCCTGACACAGTCTCGTTTTTGATCAAGGGGAACATGTTAGTGGAGGCACTGTGAACACTAGTATAATTAAAGGTGCTGTGCAGTTAAAACTTGTTTAGTTTTGGATCTTGGCATGGAGGCTGGCGCTCCGCTGCCAGGCGAGCTTTCGCCAATCCAAGCCCCTGTCAATAGGCTAACCTACCCCAAAATGCAGCCTTCTAAGAACCTTTTGTAAGTATCAATGCTGTAGTAGCGTTGCTATAAGTTTAGTGATATTATCCGGGGTGAAAGGGGAATGTAAAAGCAGGCGCAAGAAGCCGCTGAAATTAAATGCCGTAATGGTGAAATTTGCCATTAATAGTGTTGGATAACACAAGCAGGGTGGGCGACAAGTTAACACTTTGTGAGGTGGAATCCGTGAAACAAACCCAAATTTTCTGCTGAACACGACCCGCTTTGATCACTAAGGGACCGCGTGTATGCGAGGCAGCGTCTATAGGCGACTTTTGGAGGTACAATGGAGACAACTGTGAAGGCTGCTAGTGGAGTACAATTTAAGTTTGGTAGGTCTTGCCTTTGATGTGTGCAGTCCCAAACAGTTTTTCCAAACCAGAGAGCAGGTAGGTGGCCCCTCCAGTAAAATGGAATAGATTGGAGTGCCTGTATGTGCAGTCCCAAACAATTGTTCAACCAGAGAGCAGGGTAGGTGGCCCTCCGTAAATGGAAGAGATTGAGTGCCCTGTATTGGATGTCCCAATGTTCAAACCAGAGGGCATGTAGGTGGCCCTGCAGTAAATGAATAAGATTGAGTGGCCTGTATGTGGCATGTCCCCAAACATTTTTTTCAAACCAGAGGACAGGTAGGGGCCCTCCAGTCAAATGGAATAGATTGAGTGCCTGTATTTGTGCAGTCCACAAATTGTTCATAACCAGCAGGACGCAGGTAGGTGAGCCCTCCAGTACATGGAATATATAGTGTCCCTTTATGGGCATTCCCAAAAATTGTTCAAACCAGAGGAGCAGGTAGGTGGCCCTCCAGTGAAAATGGATAATTGAGTGCCTGTATTTGGCAGTCCCAACAAATTGTTCAAACCAGAGGAGCAGGTAGGTGGCCCTGCAGTAAAATGGAATAGATAGTGCCTGATGTGGCAGTCCCAACTTTTCAAACCAGAGGCGGTGGGTGGCCCTCCAGTGCAAATGGAATGATGAGTGCCTGTACTGTGGCAGCCCACAAATTGTTCAACCAGAGGACAGTAGGTGCCCAGCCGCGTCAATGGAATAGATTGAGTGCCACTGTATTTGGCCGCATGTCCACAAAATTGTTCAAACCAGATGAGCAGGTAGGTGGCCCTCCATGTAAATGGAATAGAATTGAGTGTCCTGTATGTGGCAGTCCCCAAAAATGTTTCAACCAGATGACAGGTAGGGTGGCCCTCCAGTAAATTGAATAGATTGATTGCCTGTATGTGGCAGTCCCAAACATTTTTCAAACCAAGAGGAGCATGTAGGTGGCCCTCCAGTAAATGGAATAATTGAGTGCCTGTATGTGGGCGTCCCAAAAATTGTTCAAAACAGAGGAGGCGATGTAGTGGCCCTGCAGTTAAATGGAATAGATTGACGGCCTGTATGTGGGCAGTCCCAAAAATTGTTCAAACCAGAGGAGCAGGTAGGTGGCCCTGCATTCAAATGGACATAGATTGAGTGCCTGTATGTGGCAGTCCCAAAAATTGTTCAAAGACCAGAGGAGCAGGTAGGTGGCCCTCACATTAAATGGAATAGATTGAGTGCCTGTATGTGGCAGTCCCAAAAATGTCTTCAACCAGAGGACAGGTAGTGGCCCCTCAGTAAATGATAGATTGAGTCCTGTATGTGGCAGTCCCCACAACTTTTTCAAACCAGCAGGAGCAGGTAGTTGCCCTCCAGTAAAATGGAATAGATTGAGTGCCTGTTGGGATGGCAGCCCAAAAATTGTTCAAACCAGAGAGCAGGTAGGGTGGCCCTCCATATAAATGAATAGATTGCGTGCCTGTATTTAATGTGCAGTCCCAAAATTGTTCAAACCAGAGAGCTATAGGTGCCTCCAGTAAAATGGAATAGATTGAGTGCCTGTATGTGGCAGTCCCCAAATTTTTTAAAACATAGGACCGGGTAGGTGGCCCTCCAGAAAATGGAATAGATGAGTGCCTGTGTATGTGGCACTCACAAAATTTGTTTCAAACAGTAGACCGGGTAGTAGGCCCTCCAAAAAAAAAATTAAATGCCATGAAGTACTATAGCCAAGCCAGTGGCCCTGTCCAAAAAATAGCCAGTTTCCCTCTGCTTTAAAGCTGTACACAGAGGAGAGAAAAGGAGGAAAATGAGGAGGAGGAGGAGGAGTGGATCAAGTTATTCAGGTTGAGCTTCCTCTCACCTGGTGGAGATTGTGGAAATTCTGAGAAACCAGCCTATTCATTTTAATAAGCGTCCCTGTCACGCTGTCAGTCGACAAGCCGTGTAACGCTTATCGGTGATGATGCCACCAGCTGCCCTGAACACCCGCTCGACAGACGCTAGCGGCAGGGCAGGCAGAACCTCCAAGGCGTACACGGCCCAGTTTCGTCGCCACATGTCCAGCTTTGAAACCCACGTTCGTTGTAGGGAGCTGTGTGATCATTTAGGACGATTATGTGTCAGCTACGTACTCCCCACCCACTAAGATCATTTCTGTAATATCAGCCCTACTCTTGCCGAGACTGGGGACAGGTGACAGTGTCTTGCTGGGGTTGACCCTAAAGCTGGCCAAAGCCTTGTAAAGCGATAACCCTTGCCAGTGCTGGACAAGGCTGCCTGCTGCCTACTCTCCCTCGCATATTGTCCCGCAGAACGTACGCACTCTGCCCGCTAGCGCTATCAGTAAACGGGAAATACTGTTCAGCTTGTGCACCAAGGCCTGCTGGTAATTCATGCATTTCTCACACTCCTTTCCCCTGCAGGATGAGAGAGTGGAAGATTTTGCTTGCTACCGTGGGTCCAGGATAGTGAACACCCAGTAATCGGTGCTGGATAAATCTTTTAACGCGAGGGTCACGGATAGCAGCCTAAGCATGAAAATCTGCCTACTCGCTCAGAGTACACCCCACGCGTAAATCACCTCATCCCTCAACCTGCCTACTGTCCTATTTCCATCCTCCTCAACTCCTCTCAATCCTCTTCTTCTGCCCGACACCGCTAAACAGTGAGGTCTGTAGCAATGCTCCCTCCTTGTGTCCTCGCCAACATTCTCTCCTCTTCCTCTTCCTCCTCACACCTCCTCCACCTCCTCCTCCTCCATATGCGCTGAAACAACGCTGAGGGTGCTTTGGGCTATCAACAACGGGTAATATTCTTTCCCCTGTCTCTTGTGTACGAGCGCAAAGCTTCCGACTTCATGCTGACCAGAGAGTTTTAACACAGGCACAAGCAGCTGGGATGGTGAGGCTGATTGATGGCGGAATCGCCACTGACCATATGTGTTGACTCCTCAAGTTACTCCCAACTCTGACAGATTCAGACATCCAACGTCACTCTCATTGTAGACTTGAGTGAAGCTGACTGACCTGACTACATTTTCTGGTGGAAGTTTGACATCTGGCTCTACATCGCTCTGCGCTGCTGGTAAACTCTGGATAACATGTTCATTGTGAATTCCATCCACTCGTGGGCACGTCGCACACAGTCGGTGAGCGGGCAGTTGGAGGCGCGCTGGCTGCCCTGAGAGTGGCACATCTGGGCTGGACTCCGAATGCGCACAGATGCGGCGCACCTTCGTAGCCAATCAGACAGATTGGGGTATGTCTTGAGGAAACGCTGAACTATCAGATTAACACATGGGCCAGCAATGGCACATGCGTCTTGTCTGCGAGTTGCAGAGCCGCCACCAGGTTTACGGCCGTTGTCACACACCACCATTCCCGGCTTGAGGTCAGCGGTGCCAGCCACAGATCAGTCTCGCCGTGATGCCCTGTAATAGCTCTTGGGGCGTGTGCGCTTTGTCGCCTAGCCACATTTGAGCACCGCCTGCTGTCGCTTAGCGCGTGCACTGCTGCTGTGGCCTAGAGCTACCCGACTGATGGCGCACGTGCCCACTGGATGGTAGTTTCGGAGATGGAGGTGGAGGAGGACGGGTGGGAGAGGAGGAGGCATAGTAGGCTGAAAACACCTGGACCGAGTGGCCCCCGCAATCCTCGGCGTCGGCAGTTATATAGAGCCCCCAGGGTCGACTCGTCCCAGCCTCCACCAAATTAACCCAATGTGCCGTCAGCGATATACTGCCCTGCCCGCAGCAACTCGCCACGTTCCGTGGTCCGGTCGGACCTTGTCAGAAACCGTTGGTCCAGGGCACGGATTTGTGTCTGACCGTGCTGGGTGCAGGGCTGGGACGGCACAGTCGGGCAAGGTCGTGGCCGGCTGGGACGAATACCGAGGGGCGGCCGCCGCATGACGGTTGCGAAAGGCCTCGTCTCTACTAGCCTAGTAGGCAGCATCTCCAGGCTACCACATCTGGAGTGTGCACATTAAGGCTTGGCGTGCGGGTGGGTTGCACTATATTTGCGTTTCCGCTCCACGTCTGGGTATGGAGAGCTGAACACTGGGTGATGCTGGTGGAGATCGTGGAGGCACGATGGGTTTTTTGTGCAGGGTCCGCGGGCAGGGGGCTGACTAGCAGCTGACACAGGGGAAGGAGCAGTGTGTGCACGGCCGTGGTGAACGGGCTTGTGCCACTGAGTGGGGTGCTTAGCATTCATATGCCTGCGCATACGGTGGTAGTTTAAGCTAGTAGGTGGAAGACCCTGCTGAGGCCTTGTTGGCAAATGTTTGCAAACCCACAGTCCGTCGGTCATGCCGTGTTTTCCTTAAAGAAACCTCCAGACTTCTGAAGATCTAGCCCTCGCCGCAAGATCCCCTTCGCCCGGGAGCTTCACTAGTTTGACACATTTGTGCGCTGATGGCACCAGCTCTGGCCCTGCCTCTCCGTCTGGCCCCACCACTGCCTCTTCCAACCTGTTTCTGGTCGAGACTCTCCTCCTTCCAGAAGCACTGTGGGTTCACCCCGCCGTTCTCCACACCCCAGCTTGGTCTGTCACCTCATCATCCCCGATCCCTCATATCTCGCTCCCCCCTCGGACTTCCTTGCCTGACAACAACTTCCCCACTGGTCTGACAACCGTGTCTCCTCATCGTCGACACTCTTTACAAACGCTTCCACTGACGTCAAGAAGGTCATCATCACACCCACAGACTGTGACTGGTGGAAAACCTGGGCATAATCGGAAAATTGCTCAGCAGCAACCGGACAATGGTTTGTGACTGTGGGAAGGGTCCAGAAAACTAGTTCCTCAAGTATGGGGGCCGTTTCAAATGGCAATTTTCCTGGGACGGGGCAGACTGGGGGGAGGGGCTGAGGTGCAGGAGCTGGAGGATGCGATTTCTCGTGACATGTGGGTGGACTCTGCGTGGAAGACTGAACTGGTGGTGGGACAAATTGCTCGAAGCAATTGTCCACAATCCACGACATCACCTTGTTCGCACTGTTCTGGCTTCTGTTTCTGGCCTCAACAGTGCTCTACACCGAGTCCCAGTAACTCTAGACATGAACCTAGGGAGTTGTAGCTCTGCGGCGTTCCCTGCTCCCGTCATCAGCAAGTGGTGTCTCACCCCCCCTAGCCACCGGCCCTGAACCCCTGCATGTAGTTGGACGCCCACGTCCCCCGCCCTCGTCCTCTACCCCCTAGCCCTCGGGTTAACATTGTTACAATGAGAGTTATAACGTTTTTTTTTTTTAAACTTTTTTTATTTTGTTTTTTTTGTTGTGTTTTTTTTTTTTTTGTGTGTTTTTTTTTTTTTTTTTGAGTTTTTAAAAACCAAACAATGCTATGGCTATTTCTAGCCAAGTATCAAAGTCACACTACTATGCCAGATGAGATGACACTGAGTTAGTGCCTATGGAAATCCAACCCTACTAAATTTATCCCACTTCGGTCTTTGCTATGGATATGTGCGTCACTAAGCGCAGAACACAGCGGTTCGCAAGTCTCACTATACAATTGCCTCAGAATTGGCTAGTACATGCACTGCAGAAAGTAAACCCACCAGCAGATCAACCAAAATCAAATATATAGAACTCTACTTGTACGCGTAAGTAAGCTCTTTGTATTCTCCTATGGCTATTTTCTAGCCAAGTATCAAAGCACAACTACTATGCCAATGATGATGACACTGAGTATGTCCTAATTGAAATCCAACCCCTACTAATTTTCCCACTTCGGTCTTTGCTATGGATATGTGCGTCACTAAAGCCAGACAACAGCGGTCGCAAGTCTCAACTACAAATTGCTCAGAATTGGCTAGTACATGCACTGCAGAAAGTCAGCCACCAGCAATCAACCAGAATCAAATATATAGAACGCTACTGTACAGCGTAAGTAAGCTCTTGGTATTCTCCTATGGCTATTTTCTAGCCAAGTATCAAGCACACTACTATGCCAGATGAGATGACACTGAGTTAGTGCCTAATTGAAATCCAACCCCTACTAATATTTTCCCACTTCGTCCTTTTGCTATGGATATGTGCGTCACTAAGCGCAGAACACAGCGGTCGCAAGTCTCACTACAAATTGCTCAGAATTGGCTATTACTCACTGCATAAAGTACAGCCACCAGCATGATCACCAAATCAAATATATAGAACTGCTACGTACGCGTAGTAAGCTCTTTGTATCTCTATGGCTATTTTCTAGCCAAGTATCAAAGCACACTATATGCCAGTATATGATAACTACTGAGTTAGTGCCTAATTGAAATCCAACCCCTACTAAATTTTCCCACTCTGGTCTTTGCTATGGATATGGCGTCACTAAAGCGCAGAACACACGGCTCCGCAGTCTCACTACAAATTGCTCAGAATTGGCTATGTACATGCACTGCAGAAAGTACAGTCCACCAGCAGATCAACCAGAAATCAAATATTAGAACGCATGTACGCGTAGTAGCTCTTTGTAATTCTCCTATGGCTATTTTCTAGCCAAGTATCAAAGCACACACTATGCCGAGATGAGATGACACTGAGTTATTGCCTAATTGAAATCCAACCCCTACAAATTTTCCCACTTCGGTCTTTTGCTATGATATGTGCTTCACTAAGCGCAGAACCAGCGGTCGCAAGTCTCACTACAGCAAATTGCTCAGATTTGGCTATACTGCACTGCAGAAAGTACACGCCACCAGCAATCAACCAGAAATCAAATATATAGAACGCTACTGTACGCTTAATGTAGCTCTTTGTATTCTCCTATGGCTATTTTCTAGCCAAGTATCAAGCACACTACATGCCCCAGATGAGATGACCCTGAGTTTGCCTAATTGAAATCCCCCCTACTAAATTTTCCCACTTCGGTCTTTGCTATGATATGTGCTCACTAACGCAGAACACAGCGGTCGCAAGTCTCACTACAAATTGCTCAGAATTGGCTAGTACAGCACTGCAGAAGTACAGCCACCAGCAGATCAACCAGAAATCAAATATATGAAACGCTACTGTACGCGAAGTAAGCTCTTTTGTATTCTCCTATGGCTATTTTCTAGCCAAGTATCAAAGCACACTACTATGCCAGATGAGATGACCCTGATTGTTAGGCCTATTGAAATCCCACCCTACTAAATTTTCCCACTTCGGTCTTTGCTATTGATATGTTCTCACTAAGCGCAACCACCAGCGGTCCGCCAAGTCCACTACCAAATTGCTCAGATGGCTTACATGCACTGCAGAAAGTATACAGCCACCACACATATCAACCAAAATCAAATATAAGAGAACGCTACTGTACGCTGTAGTAAGCTCTTTGTTATCTCTCTCTGGCATTTTCTAGCCAAGTATCAAAGCACACTACTTATGCCAGATGAGATGACACTGATTTAGTGCTAAAATTGAAATCCAACCCCTACTAAATTTTCCCACTTCGTTCTTTGCTATGGATAGTGCGTCACTAAGCGCAAACACAGCGGTCGCAAGTCTCACTACAATTGCTCAGAATTGGCTAGTACATGCACTGCAGAAGTTACAGCCACCAGCAAATCAACCAAAATCAATATATATAACGCTACTGTAACGCGTAAGTAAGGCTCTTTGTTCTCCTATGGCTATTTTTCTACCAAGTATCAAGCACACTACTATGCCAGATGAGATTGACACGGTAGTGCCTAATTGAATCCAACCCCTACTAAATTTTTCCCACTTCGTCTTGCTATGGATATGTGCGTCCTAAGCGCAGAACACAGCTGTCCAAGTCTCACTACAAATCGCTCAGAATTGGCTAGTACACTCACTGCAGTAAGTACAGCCACCAGCATATCAACAGAAAATCAAATATTAGACGCTACTGTCACGCGTAAGTAAGCTCTTTGTATCTCCTATGCGATTTTCAGCCAAGTATCAAAGCACACTACTATGGCCAGATGAGATGACACTGAGTTAGTGCCTAATTGAAATCCAACCACCCCTACTAAATTTTCCTCCAACTTCGGTCTTGCTATGGATATGTGCGTCACTAAGCGCAGAACACAGCGGTCGCAAGTCTCACTCACATTGCTCGAATTGGCAGTACATGCACTGCAAAAGTACAGCCACCAGCATCAACCAGAAATCAAATTTATAGAACGCTACTGTACGCGTAAGTAAGCTCTTTGTATTCTCCTATGGCTATTTTCTAGCCAAGTATCACAGCACACTACTATGCCAGTGAGATGACACTGAGTTAGTGCCTATTGAATCCCAACCCTACTGAATTTTCCCACTTCGTCTTGTGCTATGGATATGTGTGCCACTAAGAGCTAAAGCTAACACAACTGTAGCAAGTCCCCCTGCTAATTCCCACAAAATGGTATAGATGCAATTAAAATAAAAAAAGTAGAACGTTATTGTAGCCTCGAAGATAGGCGTTGGGTTCTTGCGACTCCCTCCTGCCTAACAGTAAGCTAATAGAACACCCTAACGCTTTCCCTGACCAGCAGCAGCTCTCTCCCTAGCGGCATCCAGACACAGAATGATCCGAGCAGCGCGGGCAGCGGCTAGTCTATCCCAGGGTCACCTGATCTGGCCAGCCAACCACTGCTATCGACGTGTAAGGGTACCACGTCATGCTGGGTGGAGTGCAGAGTCTCCTGGCTTGTGATTGGCTCTGTTTCTGGCCGCCAAAAAGCAAAACGGCGGGAGCTGCCATTTTCTCGAGCGGGCGAAGTATTCGTCCGAGCAACGAGCAGTTTCGAGTACCCTAATGCTCGACCGAGCATCAAGCTCGGACGAGCATGTTCGCTCATCTCTACTCCTATCCCTTTGTGAAAAGTTCAAGTATCTCTAGTGTTATGAGATGCTGTGTGCTGACAATGTGGTTGGATTATCAGGGTACAGGTTTATATACACTTTCATTTAGCTTCTGAACATTCAATAGTATCTGACACACAGAAAAAGAGAGATGTGACAGATCGGAGATGAGGGATATTGAGATCCATGAGATGCATATTACACATGACATTCTCAGCTCTACTATCACATATGTCATAACATACACAACCCTGCTATATACCTCCCTCCCCCTCTCCAATCTGGATAAAGACCTTATCTGTCTGTAGCTTTACTCTACTCACAAGGTGTCGTTGTTTGTCGGCAGGAAGCCAGTGTGTGTGTGTGTGTGAGCTCATCCTAGAATAAAAGGGTGGGGGCCGGAGTGCAGAAAGGAGCTCAGTGCAGCTTCTGAGAGGAGAACAATATGTCTTCCCGACCATAAACTCGGGTCCTGGATCCTAGGTGCACAACCAACATTGTGTACACCAGGACTGATAGAGACAGGTTGGAAATATATCTATGAAATGTTGTTTTTTTTAATTAATAACAGTGAATTAGAGAATGTGTTATTTTGTTATCCTGAGTACATTTAAAAAACTTGTCTTCGTGGGACTACCACTTAATGTGACCTATTAACCCTTACAGGATTCTGTGTACCAAATTGTACTTCTTAGTGTCAGTGTTTAATAATCCATAGTGTGTACTGGGAAGCTGGAAAAAAATTCTAATTGCTGTGAAATTGACAAAAAACCCTGTATTTACAGCATATTCATGTGTGCTTTGTTTTTACAGCTATCACTGTGCACTCGGGGGTCAATGCGATTGTGAAGATACTAAAATATATGACGTTTTTTTCAGTAGATTTAAAAAAAATTCTACCCTAGTTCTACAACTCAGAGCCAACATCTTCATTGGTTTGAATTTGGGAAGTATATGACCTTTTGATCTTTTAATTAAAATTGTTATAGGTTGCAAAATGATGAAATAGTGGTGATTCAGACAATCTTCCATCATGGTGTTCATGACGTGGGATAATTGTTTTTATATTTTTACATCTGTTATATGGTAAAGTTAAATCTCTTCCGAAAAGTAAAAATATATTTTATACCACTTAAAATATCCTTGTTGGTCGCACAACAGCACACACAGCATCGCTACATCCATACATTCACACACTCAGAGCTGCTACATCCATACATTTACACACAGAAATCTGCTACATCCATTTATTCACACATACAACACAGGAACATCCATACATTTACACACACAGCTCTGCTACATCCATACATTTACACACACAGCCCTGCTACATCTATTCATTCACACACAGTTCTGTGATACACATAGACAAACAGAAATAGGAACACACTGGCCATTGCTATACACACACAAAGGAACACACTGGTATAGACACATTACAAAAAAACCCCTGTAATGTATGCAATTCTTTATGCACATAGCATGCACATTAAATAGAAAACAAGCTTGAATTAAGAGCTGCTACATTTACATAAGTGGAAGACTTAACTTTGTAATGGTAACATAGTCATGTAGAGTGGACACGGAAAGTATTCAGACCTCCGATATTTTTGTTAATCTATAAACAGGAAAACCAGACATATCACATGGACATAAGTATTCAGTATTACACACTCATCTTTAAATCACATGCAGTCCATTTCCTCCTGATCCTCCTTGAGATGGTTCTATGCCTTCATTGGAGTCCAGGTGTGTTTAACTAATTGATTGGACTTAATTAGGAAAGGCACACACCTGTCTACATAAGACCTCACAGCTCCCAGTGCATGTCAGAACACATAAAAATCATGAGGTCTGAGGAACTGCCCAAGGAGGTCAGAGACAGAATTGTGGCAAGGCACTTATCTGTCCAAGGTTACAACAGAAGTTCTGCAGCACTCATGCTTCCTAAGAGGACAGTGGCCTCCATAATTCTTAAATGTAGAAATTTTAGGTCGGCCACAACTGTTACTGGCCGTCAATCCAAACTGAGCAATCGTGGGATAAGAGCCTTGATGAGAGAGGTAAATCAGAACCTCAAGATCACTGAGGCTGAGCTCCAGAGATGCAGTAGGGAGATAGGAGAAAGTTCCACAAAGTCAGCAATAACTGCAGCCCTCCACCATTCGGGGCTTTATGGCAGAGTGTGCCGATGGAAGCCTCTCCTCAGTTTAGGACATATGAAAGCCGCATACAGTTTGCAAAAAAACGTATGAAGGACTCCCAGACTATGTTAAATAATTGTCTATTCTGATGAGGCAAAGTTTGAACATTTTCCAGTTAATTTTACACGGTATGTGCAGAGAAAACCAGGAACTGTTCATCAACTGCCAAGTACAATCCCAGCAGTGAAATATGGTGGTAGCAGCATCATGCTATGGGGTGTTTTTAAACTGCAGGGACAGGACGACTGGTCGTAATTGAAGAAAATATGCAGCCAAGTACAGAGATATCCTGGATGAAAACCTCCTCCAGAGTGCTGTGGACCCCAGACTGGGACAAAGGTTCAACTCCAAACAAGGCAATGACCCTAAGCACATTCTTAAAATAACAAAGCAGTGGCTTTAGGACAACTCTGTGACCATTCCTGACTGACCCAGCCACAGAACCGACCTAAACCCAATTGAGCATCTCTGGAGAGACTTGGAAGTGGCCTCCACCAACATTCACCATCCAACCTGAAGGTAAGAGGGTGGGAAAGGATCTGCAAGGGAAATAAGCAGAGGATTCCCAAATCCAGGTGTGAAAACTTGTTGTATCATTCCCATTCCTACACTTCTGCTTTTTTCTGTCAAGATGCGGCGCAGAGTGCACATTAATAATTAACAATAGCAGCTTGACTATATTTAGTAAAATTCTTGGTAATGATTTAACCAATCTTTACGTTTAATGATTTGATATTAAAGAAAATTTTAACATACAGGTCAAAATAATGTTAATGAATTTTGTTTTTGCTTTTCAGGACAAAGTTGTATAAGTCAAACATCCATTTTCATTTAAAATGTAGATACTTGGATTGTGGTATGAAATATAATATGGTGATGATATTATTGGAGCTGAATAGTTTAATAGGCCAGGCCGTGCCATTTTTGTGAGAAGGTGTAAATATGCAGAGCCAAAAGAAACTGTATTATTACTAGAGCAAGATGAAAGTCATCCATAAAACAGTATTTGAGGTGGCCTCTTGTTTATGCAAATAAGATAATTAATATGTAATGCAGGAATAACAACCAGACTGAGGATCATGATCTAAAGATGCACATATTTGGCGAAACTTATTGAAAAACTGTGTTTGGAAGAGAGAAATTCAAAAATGGAAAATTGACTGAAAAAACAAAGCACTACTATATAACAAAACTATTGCAAGAATTGCAAATTAATAGACAAAAGCTATTAGAGTATAAACTACACCAACTTTTCCATTTTAATTCAATGTTTTTTTTTCTGTAGCTAGCGATTAAAAGTCTTCAATATAATTCATCAACATATTTTAAGAAATGTGTTCAATTCACTTGACATAATTGTTCTCAAGGATGATGTTAGAGATAATAAGTAAAAATATGAATTGCATTGCTACAAAACAACATTCCAAGTTGAATTATTTTACCAAATTAATTTCAAGTATAAGAACTTGTAAGAAAAGAGACTGGTTTCAGTCCAAGCCCCTGGCATCTGAGAAAGAGAAATACTTGCGAAACAGTCTGTCACCTTGGGACCCTGGCGTCCGTGTTTCTGTCTGATTTTTTTGGATCAGAAGATGTGAGTGCTGCCCGTGTTCCTTCTATTTTCAAGTCCCCGGCATAGACCTGGCCATGCACTCATAGCTTTCTATAATGTCTGTTTGCATCAAGGAAAAGCATCCAGGACTTGAACCATCTTGACCTCTACCAATCTTGGTATTGTATGTTCTAATTACTTGGTTTTGACATTTAAGGGGAGATTTTAGCAGAAAAAGACCTTGTCTCAGGTCTGACCTGTTGGAGTTTGCGCCACCAAGATGCTCTGGCCTAGATACAGGAACCAGAGCACTGGAGGGGAGATATCAAGACTGGCATTAAAAATGGCAGTCTTAATGAATTCCCCTCATAAACTCTCAACACTTCGGACGTTTGCTTCATTCAATACGGTATGTTTTTCATGCATTCCCCATTGCATGAAAAAAATTTGAATTCTGCCCTTTGTGTACTTTTCTGTGTATAAATTAATGAATACTTTGACAACGGGGTGATACTGTTACATTTGTCAGTATAATATCTCCAAGCACTGCTTGGAAAAGGGCATACCATCTTGGGTCTCACCCCTTTAATATGAAGGATGGTACTGTGCAGTTGTCAATTTTTTTTTGTACGGTACAACTCCAGTTTTAATTAATGTACTGGACCTTATTGCTGCTGAGCCACGCCTAAGGATGATTTTTCCATGTTAAACACATTGGTGTTGTACTCTGGGCATGCATGTTTGTGAACAATAAAAGGTCAGCTTTGACCTAGATCTGTCACTTATTTCTCCTCTCGAGGGGCTTGGCCCTATCGCATATGCGTTTCCACTGAAATGCATGCAAATGGAAACAAGCACCACATGTTTCAAAATGCAGTTCAAATGCTATGTGTGTACAGGGCCTAACTCACCTATTCAGTTTCTCCATTTCAGCAGCAGCAGTAGAATTCCCTCTATTACTGGTGCCTGAGGATGGTTTGTGTCTGCTTATTGAATTCAATGTTTTTTTTTCTGTAGCTAGCGATTAAAAGTCTTCAATATAATTCATCAACATATTTTAAGAAATGTGTTCAATTCACTTGACATAATTGTTCTCAAGGATGATGTTAGAGATAATAAGTAAAAATATGAATTGCATTGCTACAAAACAACATTCCAAGTTGAATTATTTTACCAAATTAATTTCAAGTATAAGAACTTGTAAGAAAAGAGACTGGTTTCAGTCCAAGCCCCTGGCATCTGAGAAAGCGAAATACTTGCGAAACAGTCTGTCACCTTGGGACCCTGGCATCCGTGTTTCTGTCTGATTTTTTGGATTAGAAGATGTGAGTGCTGCCCGTGTTCCTTCTATTTTCAAGCCCCCGGCATAGACCTGGCCATGCACTCATAGCTTTCTATAATGTCTGTTTGCATCAAGGGAAAGCGTCCAGGACTTGAACCATCTTGACCTCTACCAATCTTGGTATTGTATGTTCTAATGACTTGGTTTTAACATTTAAGGGGGGATTCATTATGTATTCCCTGCCAGTTTTCTGGCAATCTGACCCACATCCCACTTTTGGCATGTTGGGAGCACGCTGGGGAGGGCAGGAGTATGAATGCCTGGCCCAGTGGATTTAGCATAGTCTCTGACAGAAAACCATTGGAGATTTTAGCAGAAAAAGACCTTGTCTCAGGTCTGACCCGTTGGAGTTTGCGCCACCAAGATGCTCTGGCCTAGATACAGGAACCAGAGCACTGGAGGGGAGATTTCAAGACTGGCATTAAAAATGGCAGTCTTAATGAATTCCCCTCATAAATTCCCTCTATTACTGGTGCCTGAGGATGGTTTGTGTCTGCTTATTGGCTATTTGTGCTCAGGTCAGAGCTGCAGTGAATAACTGGCCTCAGAAGAAGCATGTGATGTTCCAAATATTTTCACACCAGACAGGGATTTCGGTTTAGAGGGGGAAGAGACAACACACTTACACGATAATAGGGTTCTTTTACATAAGTTTCCCATGTGCTTTAACGATCACAATCAGGGCTGGCCCCCAAGTTCTCAGAGGGCCCACCAGCCTCGACGATCAAAACATCTCAAATTACATCGGCAACAGCATCCTTGTGTCACCAATGTAATTGAGAGAAACCACCTCTCTTGCGGCGTACTCATGTGACAGGGGGCGGAGCCGCAAGCGGATCCTAGGAATAGGACAATTTGTCGCAGAGCGTCTCACTATATACATGATGCTTGCTGACTCGCCGCCTGGCGTGATGACTTCACAGGGCATGCGTCTGTGCTGCGCTGAAGATTAGAAGAGGAGAGCGTGACAAAGCCGCTGGACCTACATTCTTGAGGTAAGTTACAGTTTATTTTTTTTTACTGGCCAAAGTGCTTACTGCTTTATAGTATTTTATTATACATATTTAATCCTCCCCTCCTGATATTGCAGTAGCCTCCTCCATGAATTAATAATATGAGGAGAGGAGGCTGCAGGCTTTACAAAATATTAATCCATGGAGGAGGCCACAGCCTTGCCTCCTTGCCTCCTCTTATTCATTCATGGAGGAGGCCGCTACCTTTCTTCCTCTCCTCTTATTAATTCATGGAGGAGGCCGCTACCTTTCTTCCTCTCCTCTTATTAATTCAGGGAGGAGGCTGCAGCCTTGCCTCCTCGCCTCCTCTTATTAATTCATGGAGGAGGCCGCTACCTTTCTTCCTCTCCTCTTATTAATTCAGGGAGGAGGCTGCAGCCTTGCCTCCTCGCCTCCTCTTATTAATTCATGGTGGAGGCTGCAGCCTTGCCTCCTCTTATTAATTCATGGGGCATGTTTACACCTCTTTTTTAAGTGCTGCCACATGAGTTCACCGTTAAGGGGCCCACTGAAACCTGGAGCCGGCCGATAATAATCATCCCAAAATGCTCATAAAGAAATTCAGCATTTCTGATACTTACTTTAGTGCTGTCTACAAACTCTCTGTGGATATCTGAACACTGATGAATAGGAGGAGCTGAGGCATGAAAGTTAAGACTCCTACTCTCTCCTGTGTGTCTGGCAGTGAGGACTGTGAGAGAAAGAGGCACAGTGGGTGACGCCATTAGGAAGTTCTGTGTATGCGCAGTGAGAACAAGGAAAGGCTGAAGCTGCAGGGAAAGGTAAAGGTACATATACATGCAGAAAATGTTTAATAAAACAGAATTATTGAAAAGATGCCAACCCCTTTAAAGTTGTGGGGCTTTGGCAGCCATATGTGTGTTCCAATCATCAGTAAATGTTTACTTTTTCATAATTGTGATGCTTCTGAGGCCAGAACATATAATTTGCTTAACCAGGAAGAGTGGCATGGTTTGCAATGGAGTAATACATAATGTTGTTCCAAAATGCTTATCAAAAACTTCTAAAAATCCCAGATTCATCATTTAGCTTAAACCACTGTGATAAATCTGATGCATTTGTAGACTTTCTAAACACTACCTAAAATTAGATGCTATTAACAACACTTCCCTGATATAAGAATATGCGGCTGCGTTTTCAAAGAATCTTCATTTTTTCACTTTCCAGTTATTATCTTGCACTCTTGCCTTCTCATAGGCAAATAATGAAACATAGTCATATACAAGGGAATTTCAATTCAAATCGCAACCTAGATACTGCAAATTCTCTTCTTCCAAAGATACATGTTCCACTAGATGAGAAAATGGGTCATATGGTGATTATTATATAATGATTTTTCTCTATTCAATGTCAGATGAAGGCTGTGATTAAGCTATGCACTGATCCAGGAAACCTTTTTAGTAGTTTTCTATATCCATAATTGCCCATATATGCAATTACTTTTATGCCTTGCAAAGAAAAGCGTAATGCAGCACATATTGCTCACAACTAGGACAATGCTGCTGTCACCAATTAGAAGAACAGCTGTAGAGCTGCTTTCATGTGGCCAGTAAAGACTACTGTATAGGGAATACAACAGGTAGGTCCCAGGTTCCTCCTGCTCATTCATTATGGTGTGGAAGCAATGGGAAACATTACAGCAGCTGTGACACGCTGCAGATGCTTAGATAGACTGACAGCAAATCATGTGTATGACTCTTCCTTTTATTTATCTATGGTGCACCCCCCTCACAACTGATTATAAGCCGGTATATGAAATGAGTCATTCTGTATCAGCCTCATCTGTTAAATGGCGAGCCGTACATCCACGCTGATGATGCTTATATCTGCAGCATGGCTGTACATTCTTGGAAGGTAGATAAACTGATGACAACCGCCGTGACAGGATTAGACGTGCAGGGACTAGTAGGCGCAGCTTAATCATTAAATACATAATGGATACCAACAATGGTCAAGAAGGTTTGTGAGTAAGAAACATAATGGGGCACATTACTACCCGGTCCAGTCGCGATCAGCGGCGCGTTCTCTGCTGCTATTCGGGTCCGGCCGGGATTTATAATGTAGTTTCTACTGCCGTCCACCAGTGGCGCTGTGCGCGAAAGTCATCTCATCGCGCGGAATGCACCACCTCGGACCAGGTGAAGGTAAGCGCTCCCCAAGCGACACTTTCGGTTTTTAAATGGCGGCGGTTTTTCTGAATACGTCGGGTTTTCGTTCGGCCACGCCCCCGATTTCCGTCGCGCGCATGCCGGCGCCGATGCGCCACAATCCGATCGTCGTGCGCCACAATCCCGGGGCAATTCAGGTATCATTCGGCGCAATCGGAAATATTCGGGTAACACGTCGGGAAAACGCGAATCGGGCCCTTAGTAAATGACCCCCAATGTCTTCAGGTAAATGTCTAGTAAATGGAGGCAGACATGCTTGGAATGATGAGAAGTTCTCTGGAAGGGAGGTAGGCTAAAGTCTGGAGTAGATGAAATACATAACAACAACACAAAACACTTAAAGTGAACCTGTCACCAGGAATGTCATAGCCTATGGCAGTGATGGCGAACCTTTTAGAGATCGAGTGCCCAAAATGAGACCCAAAAACACTAGCTTTTCCCAAAGTGCCAACACGGCAATTTTAGTCAGTAACAAACTTTGTTAGCAGAAATCGATCCGACCCTGTGCACACTTTCACTCCCAGACAGGAACAATCAGCACAGATGGGTCACAGGGTACTACTTGCACTGTCTGAGACTGTAGGAAGATGCCATGTCTGGCAAACTCTGTGCCTGGGAGACAGCCCGAGTGCCCACAGAGAGGCCTCCGAGTGCCATCTCTGGCACCAGTGCCATAGGTTCGCCACCACGGGCCTATGGTATGCTGATTTTAAAAATGCCTTTTTCAGCATGTTGAATCATTTCAGTATTTTATAAGAATTTGATTTACATTACCTGGCGGCTCCCTGCCAGCAGTGTGTGGTGAGTCCCGGCGAGGGGCAGCTGCAGCCGTGGCGTGCCTTTGTATTCTCAGCTTCTCCTTTGCTTCACACCATCCCCTGCCTGCACAATACACATAAAGCATGTAGGGAGGAGGGAGGAGCCTCAGTGTAAAGCAGTGAACATGGCACAGGATGCAACCCCCACCCCCCTCCCGGAACTCACGCCACGCTGCAGCCAGGTAATGTGAATTTTTACATATATAAACACTGAATTACAGCTAAAATGACATTCCTGATGACAGGTTTTCTTGAAATTGTTTTTATACCTTTCTACAACTATTACTTACAAATAATTTTGTCTAGTAAAAAACTAATACAAACTAAATATGTAGCAGGATTACTTTGTAAAATTGGAAAATTCTCAACAAGTGCGGCACATCATAAGATTTATGAATCTGTGCTGTTGAAATAGTTTATATTTGCCTATTAACTTGTTACCTTTGAAATAGTACGGTAACACATACTGATACAACATACCCCTATTTGTAATAGTTCAATGGTTCTTTGTGTTCTGTGACCTACAAATTCTACATCTAAAAGAATTGGTGTTTTGGGAAATATTATAATAGGGTCAATGCTCGCAATGATGTCACAGTACAGGAATAATAAACACAGTGATGTCACAGGAGTATAATACTACCTTGTGATGTCACATATAAGGATGATACAGACAGGCATGTCACAATCCGTGACAATCACACAATGATGTCACGTGCAGGGACAATACACACAGTGAGTGTCACAGTACAGGTATTATACACACAATGATGTTACAGTAGCAGGGATAATACAGACAGTAATGTTACAGTATAAGGATAATACTCTTAGTGATGTAAAAACATAGGGATAATAGGAGAAAAATGGATAATTGGGATAAGCACATTGATGTCACATGTACCTGATGGCAACAGATAATCTTTGAACTATTCATTTATAACAATTTTTTTACAGTTCAAATTTGCATTTTTAATTTCCCAGTTTGGGATAAAATAAATTCCATCTAATCAAATCAAATTCTACATTACAGTACTTGGCATATTTCTTATTGTTAATTTTTTTTAAATATGGTGAAGGGGCATAAGAAAATGAAAGAATAGCCCCAGCTGTTACCAGTTTCTGTATAACAAGGCACACTAGAAAGTAAAGACCACCGACCCTTCATCAGAATTATGTGGTTCTAAGTGAGAGTCGGTATTCTTATCTAAATGTTCTTATAAACCTTGTCCTTCTAATGAACAATGGTTGGAGACCACTTTAAAGTATGAAAACCAGACAAAAAAACACTTGCCAATGAAAGATGAATATATTTTCACTCTGTACATGATACATAATAATAATGCTGAGGAATATCCTGTCTTCCCAGTTCTCTGCACCACAGGCACACCACCCTGACTAGCTACAGATAATTCCTGTAAGTAGGTAGAGCACAGGGGAAATAAGCACATCAGTCTCTAGCAATCCTTCTGCTGCAGCTGCCGACATTGTAGGATTCATCCCGTACGTCTGGTCATTAGCTTTTGGAAAAAAGGACAGAATTGTTACAAGAAAACATTGGTTGAGATTCCGCAGGAATTCGGCTGGGGAGAAAGTAAACATGACCAAGTAAAGAGGTGGCAGTACACCAAACGCTATAAGCACCTTCATTATTGTGACACTTCACTCTATTCCTTGCTTTTCTGAAGAGTTTGCTGTCTTGGCATGGAAAGGGTTAACGTTCCTCTTTTTCTGAAAAACATTTCTACTTCTAAAACCAATAAGAGCACAGCCATAATTGTAGCTCTTACAATCGCATACGCTATGAAAGCACAATCAGCCTCACGCTTGCATAATTGTCTTTCTTGCCAGCTATTAAAAACATAATCAAGAAAGTGGCTCCGACTCATGCAGTGGTAATGCCCGACGTCAACCAATCATGAAGCCTTCGTTGGCAGCACATCTATGGATTTTGGCGCAGAATAAAATGCCAGTCGAAAGCAAATTATCACCAAATTTTCTTCTTTTGCTCAGAGTAAAGAAATACTAGATTTTTTGGGAGAATTTTGGTTTGTATTTCTACATGCTAATGCACGTATAAGTGGTGCTAGACCATCAGTCACAAAAATTACTCTTCAGAAAACAAAAAACACTTGACCTAGTAGGGACATTGATGGTGATTTGCACGTTCACCACAAAACGTAAACTCTTTTATGACCAAGCACTCAAAAGGTGCATGCCTTAGAGATAGGGGAGTGGCTTTGTGAAAAAAAGGTCCAGACGCAAAATTTATGCAATGGAAAGTAAAGCACAAGTAATGGAGGTGCGGAGTACAACTAGACGTTTGAAAACAGTGATGTCTACAGAGTTGTTCCTTCTGGGATAGTTATACTGGTTTGGCTTTAAAGGGGTATTCTCGTCTGGGCATTCACATTCAGTTTGATAAATCTTCCATATATAAACATTTCTTCAATTAGATGTTATTAAAAAAAATGTTCCTGTGTGAGATTAATTTCTCAAATGTAGTGATATGGTCCCTTAGAAACGAGATGGCTTCCTCGGATAGACCCACCTCTGCCTGAGAGATGCACAAATAAACAAAAAGGTTTTGTATATGAAATGTCCGGGAGTTACTGCAGGTCACACAGCCGTCTGTAGTAGTGATTGCTGAATCAAGGTGGTCGCGGCAGGACTCTATAGCGCAAGTCTGGCCACCACTGCCAGAGTGTGACGTGGTGTATCCGAGAAGCTATCTGGTTTCTAAGGGACAAACATGGCTACTTTATGAGAAATTATCTTCACACAGAACATTTTCTTAATACATTCAATTAAAGAAATGTTAATATATGGAAGATTAGTGAAACTGAATGTGAATGCCCATACGAGATACCCCTTTAATATAACATTGATATTAGGATCCTGAAAGTCATGCACTGTTTCCTTACCATCCTGGAAACGTATTTGCATATTCCCAGATTTATCATCCAGCATCAGACACATTGATAAATCTGGAACCGTATACAGTGTCTGTTTTATTTAGGACATACCCTATTGACAAGAATTGTAAACACACAATCTTCATATTTTCAAACTCTGCAAAAGACAACATTAAAGGAAAAAAAGGAGGGAGAGGGAGACAGAGTGCAACACTGAAAGAAACCATGAAAGAAATTTTTAAGTTCTTAATATAATAGTTAATTAAATGTCTTTAAATATTAGATTTCTTTATAAAATAGTGATGTTACACAATAAAGATCATTTTATAACCCTTACTTTGGAATTAACTTTTGCTGTTTTGGTCCTATCACTTAGTGATGGTCAGGGTAAAATTCAGCGTGTGAGTGGGCAATAGCTGAGCCGACACTTCATGATTCCTCTGTGGTATGAGGTGCTGTGTGCTGACAACGTGCTTAGATTACTAGGGTAAAATGGTTTAGCTTCACTTTCATTCAGCTATGAAGATTCTACTAGTATCAGACACATAGAAAAAGAAAGATGAGATAAATTAGAGTGGTGAGATGGATATAAGACACAATGACACACTCACCTCTTCTACCTTACCTAATCAATAAAACACACAGTCAGCACTGCGATGTCACCCCCTCCCCTCGAATCAAGAGCTAATCTTATCTATAGAGATGCTGTTTTTTCACTCTGCACACGCTGCTGCTTAAGAGCAGGTGCCCCTGTCTGTGCCTCCTGTCCCCCCTGCAGAACAATAGAACTATTCATTGCAGAGGAATCTGCCAACCAAAGAAGCAGTTTATGGTCATAGCCAGGGACAACTTAAATGGAAACACAGGTTGATAGGGACAGATCAAATTATATCTGTGAAATGCTGTATTTTGTTAATAACAGTGATTAAGAGAATGTGTTTATGTTGTTATCCTAAGTATATTTAAGAATTTTGTATTGTGGGAATAACCCTTTAAGTTGTACTCACCTTTGCGAGTTGAACACTCGGTACAATTTAAATCTGATGCTTTAGTTATGACGTGGGCCTGGCTTCACGTCCAGATGTGCCTGGTCAGGAACGCGAGAAGGCAGAATGAGAGAAAGGGTGTTCTCCATATGGATAATGGCCCAACCACTTATGAAATTCTGGTCTATAAAACCTATTGGGGTACTTATCATATGCTGGCGCTAGTGCAGTAACGCCCCACGCCGGCCCACTCCTGTCGGCCGCGCCTCTCCAACTCGGCTGGCCGCGCTCCCCTTCACCCCCCTTCACGCCCACTGGCTTGAAAGTGGCGCAGGGTCCTAATAAATGCCCCATTGTCTCCATTTTGACAATGGCACCAATCACTTTTGTAATATAAAATAAATCTTTATTGCAGTGTCAAAGTTTTAAAATGCTGAAAAAATGCATTTCAAACCGATACGGGTTTTTCAACATTTACAATCACACAACACCCTTCTCTCATTCTCCAAAGACAACATGCTTATATAGACCGAATTTTTGTGATAGATTTTCTTATTTTTACTGTATTTTCCGGATGATAAGATGCACTGGACTATAAGGCGCATTATAAATAAAGGTCGGCTACTGCATATAGTTGCATATATAAGGCGCAACCGGACTATAAGTCGCGGTTAGAAGGAGGTCTGGGGGGCATTTGATTCGAGCGGAGAGGTCGCAACAGCTCAGTTAAAGCGATTCTCCACAGACCCGGCAACTGTCAGCACCCTGAATAGCCGCGGAGCAGAGGTGAGCGGTCACACAGGGACATGGTTAGAAGGCAGAAGTTGGTTCGCTATGTTGGTTACACTAAGGGAGCCTTTTCTTGCACGCATGGTCTGCAGTTCCGCTACCGAGACCTTGACAGCAGATCTCCAGCAGTGTAAGTAGGGTCCGCTGCCCTCCTCCGCCTTGCCTCCCCAGTCACTGCGAGTCCCCCTCTAGTATGAGGCCATGCAAGTCGTAGCCACGCTCTGGTCTGCCATGGCCCGAAGCAGTAGTCGGCCTTCATATATAAGGCACACCCGGACTATAAGGCACACTTTGGATTTCTAAGGAAATCTTAGGTTTTTATGTGCGCCTTAGTCCAAAAAATACGGTATGCATAATGACCATCTTCTAGAGGTGGGCACTAGAGGTTCTTATATTCACTTCTTCTATTGATTGTCCCAAAGTGTGATCAAAAGTTAGTGACCATTAATGGTATTCATTGACTATAGTAGTACTTCATGTATGTTTTATTGTTTTTATAGCTTGTGGAATTTTAATACACAATTACTCACATGAGTTAACTATGCATCCCTATGTGTTTTGCATTTTATTGTTATGATGTCTCTATGATAAATAGCCTGGACATGTGGTGTACAATTCTCATTATACACTATCTTGTTTTACTTGCATAATCCAGTTTATAAATTTTTAATTACACAAACATAATAAGAAACAAAGTAACAAAAGTTACCAGTAGTGCAGAGCACTAGCACCCATGTATGAACTATATACTGAGGGCTTCCTGATTGGACCGCCACATAGGCTTATATATTTATATATAATATATTATATTTTTCATATAATGAAAACTAAATGGAAAATACAATGTTTTGTACTTTTTATTTCAACCTTTGCACCTGGCAGACGGCAGAGCAGATATTGAAATAAATGATTCTAGAGGATTCTGAAGAACAGCACTCGTAGTTCATTGAGGTCCCTGTTCCCTCCTACCACCTTTATCTTGCCAAAAACACATCTTTTAAATGTAGCATGCAAAAAAAAATTACTTGCATCACAAAAACCCAAACTACATTTAAATGTAGGAATAGAAATGCAGCAGAATAGGCCACCATATTCAACAATGAACTGGGTAGTAGATTTAATTTTGCTGACAATTTCTTCTAAAAGAAAAAAATTCAATAAGTTTAGAATTCATTGTGTGGTGGGTACAAAAGAAAAAGCAGATTTTCATTTGTGTTTGAAGGGCACAGCGCTAAGGCATTTTTCATAAAAGCACAAACAACCCATAATGATTGAGAGAGAGTGGAGAAAAACACTGCATCAACATGTCAATGTGCATATTTGGCAATGCTCAAGTATGACATTCTATATCACACCGCCAGAATGAAGAATAAGGCACAACAGGGGTTGTTTATTAGAACTCCACTATGTATTTTGTACGTTTGTTTCTTTTTGTCTCTTTTGCTCATGGTGAATACGTGTCGCTCAGTTATATCTGGCCTCTTACTACCTCGCTCCCACTTGATCATAAGACTCACAAAGCAATGTTCTCACAGTGGAAATGTGTCTTTTTTGCTGTTTTTTGTAAGAAGTCATATCTGAGGGGGGCTTTATCTTTCAGCTGTTCACTTCTGACATAATATCAGTCCTTTCTTCTATGTCTAGATGAAAGGGCTATACTCTTCTTATTATTCAGTATCCCTTTCTTATTTTTTTCATCAAAATGTTTAATGTAGTAATACATAGCTAAAACTAGTTGAAACAACCCTAGTTAGCAGACTTATCCTTTTACCCACCCCACTGCCAACAGGTTGAGGAAACTGAACATTTCATTGACAAAAACAAGCAGGTGAATTATGGTTTTAGACAAAGCAGGCATCAGCCAGACGTTCAGGTTCAGCGTTTGGCCCCACGTTAACAGAAGATCACGGCCATTAACTCTTTAAAGTTAAATGGCATGCACATCACCATTTTCCTAGGATCATCAGTCCTATGACAAGTAGCGGAGCACACAATACCGTGCAATGGTGCATGAGGTTGTATGCATACAATAGTATCCGTCCTACGTAGCCTCTAATGGCTTTGCTGAAGTGTATATTGTTTTATTCCAGGTTTTCATCCTGGTTTCTTGCAGAATTCGCTGTAATACTGAGCAGACAGAGGCAAAAAGGAGCCCTATGCCTGCCAACCATGTCTATGGACACATTTATAGCCTAAATTGGCAGTCATTTTTAGAGGCCTAAGTAAGCCTTGATAAATACACATAATATCTGCTTATAGGGCTGTCTGGGAAACAATGGAAGACATTGGAGGTAAAGGTAAATCTAAGATAGGTTCTTTAGATTCGTTTATAAAGGACAGGATCAAGATTGTAAACAGCACACTGAATAACTGGTGCATGCCCCCTCTGACAGATCTGCTCTTCTTTTAGCTTCAATGGTCCCATTATTAAGCAATCTGCAACACCCCTACCAATGATAGGCAAGGTGGGTTGTTGCAAATAGCGCCCTTTCGTTGTCTGTATCTATCTGGTGAGCCTGCACAACTCATCCAGAAGTGCTAAGGTAACTATTAATTGCAGCTGTATCCACTGCCTGGTAAGGCAAGAGTAACAATGCATAATGTTTATGTCCAATGATGTTCCTGAGAAGTGCTCCACTGCCAAGGGAATATATAAACTTGGGGTGGGAGCACAAGGGGAGTTGCAACCCCCCAGCCAATATGCAGGCAGAGGAGGTTTGCAAATAAGCCCCCTTGTTTGTGTCTCCCCAGTAGGTGAGCCTGCACAACCACTTCAGGGATTATACGCTATCTAGAGGTACTTAGCAGCGGTACATTCTGCCTGGACAGGCAGGGTTTTAAGACTGATTTATGTTGTTATCCAATGATGTTCCAATCTGTAAGCTGGAGTGTGATTGTAGAGTTGAAACCACCTGACCAGGGTTTAATAAAACACCTGGACAGGAAGGGGCAAGCTCTCTTAGAACCAACGCTCCTGACAGAGGAGCAGCTCTTTACCCACAGGCCCTTCCACACAGCAGAGAGTCCTTCTAGCTTCAGTCTTAGTCCTAAGATCTCCTAGAGAGCACACCTTCTAAAACACACTGAGTGACAGAGACAGAGTGTCAGTGCACCACTAGCACAGACACAGAACACCGAGGACTTCAGTATTGGACACAGCTACCTCTCAGCCTGCACCTACTACCAGGCTGTGATATCCACTTCTGAGGATCACTCTCCATAACCACTCCAGTAATCTGGAATTCCCCCAATCTATCCGGCATTTGTAACCGATCGTTTGGCTCGTGCCGCAGTTGTTCCATAAAGAATTGTGAGTTTACTTTGCACAACGTTGCCTCCATCTGATCCCTCAATAAGTCTCCACCAAGGGCTCCCCCATCCATTACCCAGAGACTCACACTACAGACATTAAAGAGGGTTGCCCCAGGGAGATTCAAGTACATAAGCCTCTCCCTCTACAATTTCTTGCAACACACACCACCAGGCTGGAGACCTGCCAGGCTGTAGGACAGCCCTCCGGTCCCATACCAAGCACCGTGACCACAGCATGCTTAGGCCGCAAACATGTGGACACATTTACTAAGGGTCCGCATGGCGCATTTTTGTCGTTTTCCCAACTACTTCCGATTTGTGTCGCATTAAGTGGGGTTTTTGGTGGCATGCAATCGGATTTTGGTGCAATGCGTCGACTTGCATGCCACACACAAATAGGGGACGTGGCCGACGGACAACCCGACTGATTCGGACTAAGCGGGGATTTACAATTCAATTGTTGTCGCAAGACAATCACTCACATACACCAGAAGAAGAAGGTTAACTCCGGCAGACTATAGCAGGAAGCGACAGATGCAGGAACCACTTTGGGATCTTGACAGGATAGGGTAAGTAAGTCTGCCCCCAGGGAATTTGAATACATGCATAATTTGGTTACACTCTTGCCTTCTCATAGGCAAATAATGAAACATAGTCATATACAAGGGAATTTCAATTCAAATCGCAACCTAGATACTGCAAATTCTCTTCTTCCAAAGATACATGTTCCACTAGGATGAGAAATATGGTCATATGGTGATTATTATATAATGATTTTTCTCTATTCAATGTCAGATGAAGGCTGTGATTAAGCTATGCACTGATCCAGGAAACCATTTTTAGTAGTTTTCTATCCATAATTGCCCATATATATGCAATTACTTTTTATGCCTTGCAAAGAAAAGCGTAATGCAGCACATATTGCTCACAACTAGGACAATGCTGCTGGTCACCAATTAGATAGAACAGCTGTAGCTGCTTTCATGTGGCACAGTAAAGACTAATGTATAGGGAATACAACAGGTAGGTCCCAGGTTCCTCCCTGCTACATTCATTATGGTGTGGAAGCAAGGGAACATTACAGCAGCTGTGACACGCTGCAGATGCTTAGATAGACTGACAGCAAATCCTGTGTATTGACTCTTCCTTTTATTTATTATATGGTGCACCCCCCTCCACAACTGATTATAAAGCCGGTATATGAAATGAGTCATTCTGTATCAGCCTCTATCTGTGAAATGGCGAGCGGTACATCCACCGCTGATGATGCTTATATCTGCAGCATGGCTTACATTCTGGGAAGGTCAGATAAACTGATGACAACCGCCGTGACAAGGATTAGACGTGCAGGGAAATAGTAGGCGCAGCTTAATCATTAAATGACATAATGGATACCAACAATGGTCAAGAAGGTTTGTGAGTAAGAACATAATGTCTTCAGGTAAATGTCTAGTAAATGGAGGCAGACATGCTTGGAATGATGAGAAGTTCTCTGGAAGGGAGGCAGGCTAAAGTCTGGAGTAGATGAAAATACATAGCAACAACAAAAAACACTTAAAGTGAACCTGTCACCAGGAATGTCATAGCCTATGGTATGCTGATTTTAAAAATGCCTTTTTCAGAATGCTGACTCATTTCAGTAGTTTATAAGAATTTGATTTACCTTACCTGGCTGCTCCCTGCCAGCAGTGTGTGGTGAGTCCCGGGGAGGGGCAGCTGCAGCCTGTGTGTGCCTTTGTATTCTCATGCATTCTTCCTTTCCTTCACACCATCCCCTGCCTGCACAATACACATAACAGGAAGTAGGGAGGGGGAGGGAGCTGCATGAATGTAAAGCAGTGAACACTGGCACAGGATGCCACCCCCACCCCCCTCCCGGAACTCACCACACGCTGCAGCCAGGTAATGTGAATTTTACATATATAAACTACTGAATCTACAGCTAAAAATGACATTCCTGATGACAGGTTTTTTTTTATTGTTTTTCATACCTTTCTACAACTATTACTTACAAATAATTTTGTCTAGTAAAAAACTAATACAAACTAAATATGTAGCAGGATTACTTTTGTAAAATTGTAAAATTCTCGACAAAGTGAGGCACATCATAAAGATTTTATGAATCTGTGCTGTTGAAATAGTTTATATTTGCTTATTAACTTGTTACCTTTGAGATAGTACTGGTACACAATACATGACACAACATTACCTTAATACCCCTATTTGTAATAGCTCAATGGTTCTTTGTGTGTCTTGTGACCTACAACATTCTACATCTAAAGTATTGTGTTTTGTGGAAATACTATAACGCGGTCAATGCTCGCAATGATGTCACAGTACAGGAATAATAAACACAGTGATGTCACAGGAGTATAATACTCCTTGTGATGTCACAATATAAGGATAATACAGACAGGCATGTCACAGTGCAGTGACAATACACACAATGATGTCACAGTGCAGGGACAATACACACAGTGATGTCACAGTACAGGTATTATACACACATTGATGTTACAGTACAGGGATAATACACACAGTAATGTTACAGTATATGGATAATACTCTTAGTGATGTCACAACATAGGTATAATAGGGAGAAAAAGGGATAATTGGGATAAGCACATTGATGTCACAGGTACCTGACTGGCAACAGATAATTCTTTGAACTATTCATTTACTAAAATTGTTTTTACAGTTCAAATTTGCAGTTATTAATTTCCCAGTTTTGGGATAAATAAATTCAATCTAATCAAATCAAATTCTACATATACAGTACTTGGCATATTTCTTATTGTTAATTTTTTTTTAAATATGGGGAAGGGGCATAAGAAAATGAAAGAATAGCCCCAGCTGTTACCATTTTCTGTATAACAAGGCACACTAGAAAGTAAAGACCACCGACCCTTCATCAGAATTATGTGGTTCTAAGTGAGAGTTTGGTATTCTTTATCTAAATGTTCTTATAAACCTTAGTACTTCTAATGAACAATGGTTGGAGACCACTTTAAAGTATGAAAACCAGACAAAAAACCACTTTGCCAATAGAAAGATGAATATATTTTCACTCTGCACATGATACATAGTAATAATGCTGAGTGAATATCCTGTCTTCCCAGTTCTCTGCTCCACAGGCACACCACCCTGACTAGCTACAGATAATTCCCTTGTAAGTAGGTAGAGGCACAGGGCAATCCTTCTGCTGCAGCTGCCGACATTGTCAGGATTCATCCCGTACGTCCTGGTCATTAGCTTTTGGAAAAAGGACAGAATTGTTACAAGAAAACATTGGTTGAGATTTCCGCAAGGAATTCGGCTGGGGAGAAAGTAAACATGACCAAGTAAATAGAGGTGGCAGTACACCAAACGCTATAAGCACCTTCATTATTGTGACACTTTACTCTATTCCTTTGCTTTTCTGAAGAGTTTGCTGTCTTGGCATGGAAAGGGTTACTGTTCCTCGTTTTTCTGAAAAACATTTCTACTTCTAAAACCAATAAGAGCACAGCCATAATTGGTAGCTCTTACAATCGCATACGCTATGAAAGCAACAATCAGCCTCACGCTTGCATAATTGTCTTTCATTGCCAGCTATTAAAAACATAATCAGAAAGTGGCTCTGACTCATGCAGTGGTAATGCCCGACGTCAACCAATCATGAAGCCTTCGTTGGGCAGCACATCTATGGATTTTGGCGCAGAATAAATATGCCAGTCGAAAGCAAATTATCACCAAATTTTCTTCTTTGTGCTCAGAGTAAAAAAATACTAGATTTTTGGGGAGAAATTTCTCCTGGTTCGTATTTTCTACATTCTATATGCACGGTATAGTGTGCTAGACCATCAGTCACAAGAATTACTCTGCAGAAAACAAAAACACTTGACCTAGTAGGGCACATTGGTGGTGATTTGCACTGTTCACCACAAAACGTAAATGACCAAGCACTCAAAAGGTGCATGCCCTTAGAGATAGGGGAGTGGCTTTGTGAAAAAAAAGTCCATGACGCAAAATTTATGCAAATGGACAAGTAAAGCACAAGTAATTGGAATTGCGGAGTACAACTAGACAGTTTGAAACAGTGATGTCTACAGAGTCTGTTCCTTCTGGGATAGTTATACTGGTTTGGCTTTAATATAGCATCATGATATTAGGCTTCCTGAAAGTCATGCACTGTTTTCCTTATCCCATCCTGGAAAACGTATTTGCATATTTCCCAGATTTATCATCCAGCATCAGACACATTGATAAATCTGGAACCGTATAACAGTGTCTGTTTTATTTTAGGACATACCCTATTGACAAGAATTGTAACACACAATTCATTCATATTTTTCAAACCTCTGCAAAAGACAACATTAAAGGAAAAAAGGAGGGAGAGGGAGACAGAGTGCAACACTGAAAGAAACCATGAAAGAAAGTTCTCAAAGTTCTTAATAATAATAGTTAATTAAATGTCTTTAAATTATTAGATTTCTTTAATAAAAATAGTGATGTTTACACAATAAAGATCATTTTAACCCCTTACTTTGGAATTAAACTTTTGCTGTTTTTGGTCCTATCACTTAGTGATGGTCAGGGTAAAATTCAGCAGTGTGAGTGGGCAATAGCTGAGCCGACACTTCATGATTCCTCTGTGGTATGAGGTGCTGTGTGCTGACAACGTGATTAGATTACTAGGGTAAAAGGTTTAGCTTCACTTTCATTCAGCTTATGAAGATTCTACTAGTATCAGACACATAGAAAAAGAAAGATGAGATAAATTAGAGTGCTGAGATGGATAAAAGACACAATGACACACTCACCTCTGCTACCTTACCTAATCAATAAAACACACAGTCAGCACTGCGATGTCACTCCCTCCCCTCGAATCAAGAGCTAATCTTATCTATAGAGATGCTGTTTTTTCCTCTGCACGCTGCTGCTGCTTAACAGGAGGTGCCCCTGTCTGTGCCTCCTGTCCCCCCTGCAGAACAATAGAAGCTATTCATTGCAGAGGAATCTGCCAACCAAAGAAGCAGTTTATGGTCATAGCCAGGGACAACTTAAATGGAAACACAGGATTGATAGGGACAGATCAAAATTATATCTGTGAAATGCTGTATTTTTGTTAATAACAGTGATTAAGAGAATGTGTTATTTTGTTATCCTAAGTATATTTAAGAATTTTGTATTTGTGGGAATAACCCTTTAAGTTGTACTCACCTTTGCGAGTTGAACACTCGGTACAATTTAAATCTGATGCTTTTAGCTTATGACATGGGCCTGGCTTCACGTCCAGATGTGCCTGGTCAGGAACGCTGAGAAGGCAGAATGAAGAGAAAGGCTGTTCCTCCATATGGATAATGGCCCAACCACTTATGAAATTCTGGTCTATATAAACCTATTGGGGCATACTTATCATATGCTGGCGCTAGTGCAGTAACGCCCCACGCCGGCCCACTCCTGTCCGGCCGCGCTCTCCACTCGGCTGGCCGCGCCTCCCCTTCACCCCCTTCACGCCCCACTGGCTTGAAAGTGGCGCAGAGGTCCTAATAAATATGCCCCATTGTCTCCATTTTGACAATGGCACCAATCACTTTTGTAATATAAAATAAATCTTTATTGCAGTGTCAAAGTTTTAAAATGCTGAAAAAATGCATTTCAAACCGATACCGGGTTTTTCAACATTTACAATCACACAACACCCTTTCTCTTCATTCTTCCAAAAGACAACATGCTTATATAGACCAGAATTTTTGTGATAGATTTTCTTATTTTTACTGTATTTTCCGGATGATAAGATGCACTGGACTATAAGGCGCATTATAAATAAAGGTCGGCTACGTGCATATAGTTGCATATATAAGGCGCACCGGACTATAAGTCGCAGGGTTAGAAGGAGGTCTGGGGGCATTTGGATGTCGAGCGGAGAGGTCGCAACCAGCTCAGTTAAAGCGATTCTCCACAGACCCGGCAACTGTCAGCACCCTGAATAGCCGCGGAGCAGAGGTGAGCGGTCACACAGGGACATGGTTAGAAGGCAGAAGTTGGTTCGCGCTATGTTGGTTTACACTAAGGGAGCCTGTTCTTGCCGCATGGTCTGCAGTTCCCGCTACCGGAGACCCTTGACAGCAGATCTCCAGCAGTGTAAGTAGGGTCCGCTGCCCTCCTCCGCCTTGCCTCCTCCAGTCACTGCCGAGACCCCCTCTAGTACTGCTGGCCATGCAGGGTCGTAGCCACGGCTCTGGTCTGCCATGGCCCGGAGCAGTAGTCGGCCTTCATATATAAGGCACACCGGACTATAAGGCACACTTTGGATTTCTAAGGAAATCTTAGGTTTTTATGTGCGCCTTATAGTCCAAAAAATACGGTATGCATAATGACCATTCTTCTAGAGGTTCTTATATTCACTTCTTCTATTGATTGCCCCAAAGTGTGATCAAAAGTTAGTGAGCATTTAATGGTATTCATTGATATATAGTACTTCATGTATTGTTTTATTGTTTTTATAGCTTGTGGAATGTTAATACCAAATTACTCACATGAGTTAACTATGCATCCCTATGTGTTTTGCATTTTATTGTTATGATGTCCTATGATAAATAGCCTGGACATGTGGTGTACAATTCTCATTATACACTATCTTGTTTTACTTGCATAATCCAGGTTTATTAAAATTTTTAATTACAACAAACATAATAAGAAACAAAGTAACAAAAGTTACCAATAGCGCAGAGCACTAGCACCCAGTAAGGTATGAACTATATACTGAGGCTTCCTGATTGGACCGGCACATAAGGCTTATATATGTAAAGAAATCATAAAAATGAAAACTAAATGGAAAATACAATGTTTTGTACTTTTTAATTTACAACCTCTTGCACCTGGCAGACTGCAGAGCAGATATTGAAATAAATGATTCTAGAGGATTCTGAAGAACAGCACTCGTAGTTCATTGAGTTCCCTGTTCCCTCCTACCACATTTATCTTGCCAAAAACACATCTTTTAAATGTAGCCATGAAAAAAAAATTAACTTTGCATCACAAAAACCCAAACTACATTTAAATGTAGGAATAGAAAATGCAGCAGAATAGGCCACCATATTCAACACTGAACTTGGGTAGTAGATTTAAGTTTTGCTGACAATTTCTTCTAAAAGAAAGAAAAATATCAATAAGTTTAGAATTCATTGTGTGTTGGGTACAAAAAGAAAAAGCAGATTTTCCATTTTGTGTTTGAAGGGCACAAGCGCTAAGGCATTTTTCAGTAAAAGCCAAACAAACCCATAATGCATTGAGAGAGAGTTGGAGAAAAACACTGCATCAACATGTCAATGTGCATTAATTTGGCAATGCTCAAGTATTGACATTCTTATCACCGCCAGAATGAAGAATAAAGGCACAACAGGGGTTGTTTATTAGAACTCCACTATGTATTTTGTACGTTGTTTCTTTTTGTCTCTTTTGCTCATGGTGAATACAGTGTCGCTCAGTTTATCTGCCTCTTACCTTCAGCTCCCACTTGATCATAAAGACTCACAAAGCAATGTTCTCACAGTGGAAATGTGTCTTTTTGCTGTTTTTTGTAAGAAGTCATTTCTGAGGGGGGCTTTATCTTTCAGCTGTTCACTTCTGCATAATATCAGCCTTTCTTCTATGTCTAGATGAAAGGGCTATACTCTTCTTATTATTCAGTTATCCCTATTTCTTAATTTTTTTTCATCAAAAATGTTTAATGTAGTAATACATAGCTAAAACTAGTTGTACAACCCTAGTTAGCAGACTTATCCTTTTTACCCACAACCACTGCCAACAGGTTGAGGAAACTGAACATTTCATTGACAAAAACAAGCAGGTGAATTATGGTTTTAGACAAAGCAGGCATCAGCCAGAAGTTCAGGTTCAGCGTTTGGCCCCCACGTTAACAGAAGATCACGGCCATTAACTCTTTAAAGTTAAATGGCATGCACATCACCATTTTCCTGAGGATCATCAGTCCCATTGACAATGTAGCGGAGAAACAATACCGAGGCAAATGGTGCATGAGGTTGTATGGCATACAATAGCATCCGTCCTACGTAGCCTCTAATGGCTTTTGCTGAATGTATACTGTTTTATTCCAGGTTTTTCATCCTGGTTTTCTTGCAGAATTCGATGTATACTGAGCAGACAGAGTCAAAAAGGAGCCCTTTGCCTGCCAACACATGTCTATGGACACATTTATAGCCTAAAATTGGCAGTCATTTTTAGAGGCCTAAGTAAGCCTTGATAAAATACACATAATAATCTGCTTATAGGGCTGTCTGGGAAACAATGGAAGACATTGGGAGGTAAAGGTAAATCTAAGATAGGTTCTTTAGGTTTGTTTTTAAAGGACCAGGATCAAGAATTGTAAACCAAGCACACTGACATACTGGTGCATGTCCCCTCTGACAGGATCTGCTCTTCTTTTAGTTTCAATGGTCCACATTTATTAAGCAATCTGCAACACCCCTGCCAATGCATAGGCAAGGTGGTTGTTGCAAATAGCGCCCTTTCCTTGTCTGTATCTATATGGTGAGCCTGCACAACTCATCCAGAAGCTGCTACTAGGTAAACTTAGTAATTGCAGCTGTATCCACTGCCTGGTAAGGCAAGAGTTAACAATGCATAATGTTATTGTCCAATGATGTTCCTGGAGAAGTGCTACCACCTGACCAAGGGAATATATAAACTTGGTGGGTGGGAGCACAAGGGGAGTTGCAACACCCCAGCCAATATGCAGGCAGCGGAGTGTTTGCGAATAAGCCCCTTGTTTGTGTCTCCCCAGTAGGTGAGCCTGCACAACTCACTTCAGAGATTATACAGCTATCTAGAGGTACTTAGCAGCGGTAGATTCTGCCTGGACAGGCAAGGGTTAAGACTATTTAATGTTTGTTATCCAATGATGTTCCAATCTGTAAGCTGGAGTGTGATTGTAGAGTGAGAACCACCTGACCAGGGTTTAATAAAACACCTGGACAGGAAGGGGCAAGCTCTCTTAGAACCCAGCTCCTGACAGAGGAGCAGCTCTTTAGCCACAGGCCCTTCCACACAGCAGAGAGTCCGTCTTAGCTCTCAACTCTTAGTCCTAAGATCTCCTAGAGAGCACACCTTCTAAAACACACTGAGTGACCAGAGACAGAGTGTCAGTGCACCACTAGCACAGACACACAGAACACCCAGGACTTCCAGTATTGGACACAGCTACCTCTCAGCCTGCACCTACTACCAGGCTGTTGAATCCACTTCTGAGGATCACTCTCCATGACCACTCTGGTAATCTGGAATTCCCCCAACTATCCGGCATTTGTAACCAGATTGTTTGGCTCGTTGCCTGCAGTTGTTCCAATAAAGAATTGTGAGTTACTTTTGCACAACGTTGCCTCCATCTGATCCCTCAATAAGTCTCCACCAAGGGCTCCCCCATCCATTACCCAGGGACTCACACTACAGACATTAAAGGGGTTGCCCCAGGGAGATTCAAGTACATAAGCCTCTCCCTCTACAATTTCTTGCACACACCACCAGCTGGAGACCTGCCAGGCTGTAGGACAGCCCTCCGGTCCCCATACCAAGCACCGTGACCACAGCATGCTTAGGCCGCAACATAGTGGGACACATTTACTAAGGGTCCGCATGGCGCATTTTTGTCAGTTTTCCCAACTACTTCCGATTTGTGTCGAATTTAAGTGGGGTTTTTGGTGCACGCAATCGGATTTTGGTGCAATTGCGTCGGCTTGCATGCAACACAAATCGGGGGACGTGGCCGACGGACAACCCGACTGATTCGGACTAAGCGCGGGATTTACAATTCAAATTGTGTCGCAAGACAATGCACTCACATACACCAGGAAGAAGAAGGTTAACTCAGGCAGACTTCAGCATGGAAGCGACAGATGCAGGAACGCACTTTGGGGATCTTGACAGGATAGGGTAAGTAAGTCTGCCCCAGTGAATTTGAACACATGCATAATTTTGGTTTAAAAAGTTATTACAACACACAGGTAATGGTACACAGAAAAAGGAATCACACTTGGATACCACATAGATCTATGTAGGTAGCATATACGGGAAGGGAAGTACAATATTCAGTTCAGTGGCACTGATATAACCTAATGTATATTGCTCTAGTGCAATCCTGCATCTAACATTCTTTGCACAGTGTTCCCACCATTAGCCGAAAAGAACCTTACCCATAATATGATTTGTACCCGGGCTCCAGTGTTCAGGATGACTCCATCCCTGACGCACGTTTCGGCTTGTAGGAGCCTTTGTAGGAGAAAGCGGAGCAGCACTTGTGTAGGCAAATCAAAGGATTCACACGGCATGGGCATCTTCCAGCTTACGCTACCCAAGTTCTGAAGGTGATGTGATTTGCCGTTGGGGTTTGGGAATGTGGCGGATCAGGACCATGTCAAGGAAACTCCTTGACAAAAGGGTTCTGTTGACCCATTTCCAGAGGCCTCTGGCCCCTGGGGATTGCCCAAGTCAGTATTTGGGGGTGGGTTTAAGTCTTTTGAATTCCATCAGGATCCCTTTGAAGTTCTGGGACGTGACTTGGTGCTGCTTCAATGTAAAGCTGTGTGTGAAGGACAATCTGAAGTGTAGGAGCTCTGAGGAAAGGGGTTGTCCCCGGGAAGATTGTGGCGGCCTACTGGAGAGCATGGACCACTTCCTGCTTCATTGTCCCTTTAACACAGAGGTGTACAACCAGGTGGGCACCTCCATCCGTTGGCCGGTCTCTCCTATGTGCAGTGGGCCTGTGGGGCATTCAGAGGCCTGGATGGCCTGGACCATTGCACGTTATTCCTAGTTATTCTAGTGGTCAGGTACTACACGTGGAATGCACGATGCTTATTATAGACGCAGCGTAAAATCCTCTCGGTGTATGAGGTGGTAAGGAACATTCTGGGTGACCTGGTGAAGCTGAGCTCTCTGGAGTATGAGAGACTGGGCACAGGGAGGGCCTCTCCCCTTTGAAGGGGGCTCTCCTTTAGTGTCCCTAATCATCTCCCCTCTTGGCTGATGCTGACAGTAGATTTTTGTTTTGTGCTCTGAGTATATAGTGATGTAGGGCTTGCAGGCGCCAAACCTGGGCTTTATGTGGTTGGCTGATATGATTGTATTATGTTTTCATCATGTTGTAAATAGTGTGTATTTTGTATGTATATATTGTATATAAGGTGATTTGGGATGTAGTGTTAGGTTGGGAGAGGGGTGATGGTGTTGAGATTTTTGAACTGATATTGGACACTGGTCTGGACTTCTTAATGCAAACTTTGGACATTAGGCCAGTGTCTAAGGGAGGGAGTGGGCATGGGATTTAGTTTAGTGTAGGGTGTATTTTGTGATTGTTAAAAAAATTTGGGTGTGGGATGTGCTATTTGTGTGGGGTGATCTTTTATTAGAGGGTGGAGGGTGTGTTTATGTTCATTTATGTTAATTTGTGGGTGTTATTTGCTTTCAATTGTTGGTTTATGATGTGGTAGGGGGGTGGTATGTTGTGCTATTTAAGTTAGATGTATATGTTATGTTTTTCTCATTCTTTAAAACAAGATATTATGTTTTATATTATATATTTTAATAAAACATCTACAGTCTTAGGGCTTAGAAATACAAATATGTAAAAGCAGGATGCAGTGGGATAAAGCAAGTGCTATGTGACTAAATGTTACCACCTAATAACATCCCACATATGTAATCACACCTGGGTTAATGGCCAGAAACAATAAATATCGTAATGTACCTCTGAAAAAGTTTTTTTCAGAGAGAAACACCAAACCACATACGAATAAAGATTAAATATATCAAGCTTTATTGTTACAATTTATATAATTAAACATATTGAATTTGAATACACACATAGTTTTGGTTTAAAAAGTTATTACAACATACAGGTAATGGTACACAGAAAAAGGAACCACACCTGGTTACCACATGGAGCTATGAAGGTAGCATATACGGGAAGGGAAGTACAATATTCAGTATGGTGGCACAGACATAATCTAATTTGTATTGCTCCAGTGAAATACTGCACCTAACTATTTTTGCACAGTGTTCCCGCCATTAGCCGAAGAGAACCTTACCCATAATATGATTTGTAACCGAGCTCCAGTGTCCAGGATGACTCCGCCCCCAACGCACGTTTTGGCTTGTAGAAAGCGAGAAAATTGGAGCAGCACTTGTGTAGGGAAATCAATGGTGCTAGTCTTCAAATGAGGCTGATCCAGATGCATCAAAAGTTCACCAGAAAAATATAGTAGAGAAGCAGCTCTCCTTTAAAAGTATTTCTTTATTCCACCATAATAAAAAAGCAATGTTTTGGCCTCTCTATGAAGGCATTATCAAGCCGCTTGATAATGCCTTATGGAGAGGGTGAAACTTCACTTTTTTATTATGGTGAAGTAAAGAAATACCTTTTCAAGGAGTGCTGCAGGATTGCACTAGAGTGATGCACATTAGATTATGTCAGTGCCACCAAACTGAATATTGTACTTTCTCTTCCCGTATATGCTGCCTACATAGCTCCATGTGGTATCCAAGTGTGGTTCCTTTTTCTGTGTATACCTCTATGTTTCAATAACTTGTTAAACTGAAATTATGTATGTATTCAAATTCAATATTTTTATTTATATGCATTGTAACAATAAAGCTTGATATATTTAATCTGTATTTGTATGGGGTTTGGAGTTTCTCTCTGAAAAAACTTTTTCAGAGGTACATTAAGATAGTCTTAGGACTTAGTCTGGTTCAGTCTAGTCAGAATGAGCAGCACATGACAGTGCTGCTACAGCCAGTGTCCACTACCAGCAAAAACAGGTACCGCAGGCCATTGCTTAACACCCAGGGCAAGTGAGGAGACTTAAGCTCCAGAGCAGAGGTCCACCACCCGGACTCAGCTCCATCTGTATCAGCCCAGCCTGAAGCTACTACCAGGCTGTGTGAACCCTTCCTGTGGACCAGCTCCCCATGACTCTACCAGCTTGCCGAATCTGCTGCGATCGTTTGTCCATTGCCTGCTGTTGAATAAAGAACTGTAAGTTGATTTGCACAACTTTGCCTCTGTCTGATCCCTGGATACAGGCTGCTTCACCACCATGGGCTTCCCCATCCATCACCCAGGAATTCATCCTGCAGACACCTCAGAGTTTACCCCAGGGAGAAACCACTGCATCAGCCTCTCCCTCCATGTTTATGGCTAACACCACTTGCTGGAGACCTGACATGCTGTAGGTAAGCTCAGTACCAAGCACCGTGACCACATCGTGCCCAAGGTCACATAAGCCATCCACTCCGGTATTCTGAGCCCGTCTGCCTCCAGGCCACAAGAAAAGGCTAGGCTCCGGTGGGGGATGTTGCAAATCTATGCCAGAATTCTGGCGTATATTGCACATAAATACAATACTGATTGCACATGTATTTATGATGTATTGTGTAGTGGCTGCATTGTGAACACAGCAACACAATACTTTCTGTGCACAGAAAGGGGCGTTCCGGTGCACAATCGCACCGTCTGCCACATTGATGTAGAAAAAAAACCTGCTGCACTTTGGGTGCGCGCAGCGTGCGCCAGTGCAGTTTGCCTTACTAATAATACGTATGGGCCACTATATTTTATAATACAATAAATTCTACAGGTTTGGATCAGCGACTCTTATAATGTGTTAAATCAACATACAAACCGAACACAATAAGGCAGGTGCAGCTCAGGCGCTTGGCATGGTTAATTCATAATTATTCCAGCTTTATTTTGTTAGGGCAAAAGGTAATGCAGATTATTTACTGACTGTATTATAATATTTTTAAAAATCTTTTCAGTCTCTCTGTCTCTATATCTGTGTATTTATCTTCCCAATTTCCTGCAATTTAGTAGGTAACTAATTTATTCGAATCCCAATGAAAGGGCAAGTGCAAATAAACAGCAGTGTGATACGGAGAGATGCTATCTGCTACTAATAATTGGGGCAATGATCCTAGACACAGTCATTACCAACATGTCTTGGTCGAGCCGTGGTCTTTGTTTTGCTGTCACTTTGGCAATGAAGGGATTAATCACTCTGACATTGTCATCATACCCTCCCTTCATCAAGGCAGGGAGCAGGTGCCAGAATACTCCGATAGTTACACCTGAGCACTGCGAGAAGCTGGCGGGCACCATTTATTACCCACGGCTATTTATATTTTGTGCAAGCAGGTGTGGTGAGCATACAAGCAACTAGAAGGAAATAAGAAGGCAATTTATTAACCCCGACAGCAGGAGTGGAAGGAAACCTCTTCTTCGTAGACTACATATATTTTTGTCAAGCTAAATTTTTAATATAACGTTAATGTAAAAAAAAAAATGCACAAAAAACACATGTGAAATAACTGAAACATAGCGAACAGGCTAAATTGCATTTTCAAATTTTTTTTTATTAGCATATCAGCAGCGTTTGGGTTAAAACTGATGGTTCATCTTCTATCCTTCCTCCAATCACCAGTTTTTGCTTTTGTGAGTTGTCACAGCCACCGAGAAATGTTGGGTATTTTTAGCATGTTCAGCTTGCTGCTCTCCGCTGATCTCCTGCTTCATATTTTTTCTGTAATGATGGAGAAGTTGGTATCAGAAATATTCTTAGACATTGAAAGGAGTGTTGTGTTTTGTCATCTGCAGTCACTGACAGGTTGAATGTAATGAAAAACCTAACTCTAGTTTCCTACATTATTGTTTGTACCCTGTCTCAGTCTTGA
Source organism: Engystomops pustulosus (assembly GCA_019512145.1). Classification (NCBI taxonomy): domain Eukaryota; kingdom Metazoa; phylum Chordata; class Amphibia; order Anura; family Leptodactylidae; genus Engystomops; species Engystomops pustulosus. Next base: position 156,693,082 of record CM033644.1, on the reverse strand, counting down.
TATACAGGTGTAATGTAACTGTACAGTAGTTGTACCCCATGCTGCAGGTGTAATCCAATTTAACTTTTTTGTTTAAAAAAAAAGAAGTGAAAACCAAAATTACCAATAGAAATACATAGCGAAATGTATCTACTTCTTACGGAAAGGTAGATAAACATCTAGGGGGACATTTATAATAAGCCAGCACATTGTATGTTAGCGTATGAAATAAGCCCCGCCCCTCCATTGTGCCGGATACAAATGGAGGCTGGCTGCACTGGCGTAAATTCTATGCCACGGCTTTTCTAGCGTAGAATTGAGCTATTACCTTGGACCCCTTCAAACCTGAACGGGTACTGGCTATACCAAGTGCACAGGAGCAGCACAAGAATGCTCAGTCATGTCCCTTCACACATTTCCATGCCCGCATAAGTAAAGTAATAATTACAATTTCTGCTGGTTCACAGGGAATTGTGATTATGCCAGGACTCCAGAATACAGAGAACAGCAGACTTGTGGGGATGCTGGGTGTCGTGCCATTACTAGTCTGTTATTGAGGATCTACTCGAGAGAAAACGTTCTGAATATTTTTAATCCAGAAAGTCACAAACACAAAAAAAGCCTCCTTTTCAAGAGATCAGGACCCTTTTGTTGTACTAGTCTTAAATCTGTCTAAAACCCTTGAAAAAAGTGCCATAGACTGTTTATTGTGCAAATTTTGACTGAATTCTGTCCTAAACAGATTGAAAAATCTGCCTATAATTTTAAAATGTTTTGATTATTAATCATTTATTGTTTTTACCATTCCAAGCAACCTTCAAAAATGTGGGATCCTAAACCAACTACAGGTCCTTATAGAGATGTGGTTTAGGGTTCCAAACTGACCTGTATGATAGCTGTCTGAGGGCGCAATGTAAAAAAACAAACATTTATAAATGTGAGTCCAACTTAAAGAAGGTCTTGGCACTGTCTTTTGCATTGCTGTAATGAAGCCATGATAATACCCGAGGTTCTTTGTGTATGTGCTGTACCTATGGCTCTTGCACAGTGAAGCTGTGATGAATTACACTGGCTTCACTTGCCGCAGTGCACAGAGGTCGAGAGCTCTGGAACAAGGTAAGTATAAATATTAGTTTTTTTTAGGTGTCCATGGAGAAAACTCATTCAGAGGTCCATAAGGACCTGTAAGTGTCCCAAGTCGCTCTGAGAGGTTCCATTTAAACTTAGTTATCCCTTTATTATTATTTTACTAGTTTCCTTTAAGTGGCACTTCTTTTCCACTTCTTTCTCTATTTTTCTTTCACCCTATACTGTGACCGTGCTCCTCTAATCAGTATGTTGAGGGTTCGTGTGCCATTGATACCATACCACAATCCTTTATTTGGAAGATAAGCTAAGGTGAGTGTTGGGTATTTCATTCTCTTTGGAAGTACTAGTTGGGGCACAGTTCTCCAGTTCTCCTTTTATATCCACTGTAAAGCTTTTCCTGTTACTGATGCTTGACAATTAATTGAAAAAATCCCTAGGCCCAACTTGTCACATAGACCTATTCTTAATTTCATGTGTCCCATGGAATCAAACTTTGTTTTTAGTTCAATGCATTTATATTGTAGCAATTAGCAATTCTTGTATACATTGTGCAGCCATCTTTTGAGGATAGTTCATTCATGATCCTCAGATGAACTATTAACTAAGACACAACAATCAATTCTCTTCTATCTGGATATGTACCTTCAGTTCTGTGCCAAGTGCTATTGTAAAGCAGGATCTCAAGAAAAGACAATCTCCTCAATTGTTATGGCTCACTTGCTAAATCTGCTAGGACTATTTAGTAAACATGCCTTTGATATAAAACTTAATTTGATGAGCTCATCATCATGCAGATGAGCGATACCACCATTTTCCATAATATACTCATAAGAGCATTCCCCGTATCATATAGTATACAAGATGTCACACAGAAATTAGCATAGATGTATTAAGATGCATTCATAATGAAGGTGTAGATCTCCACAAAGTCTACATTTACTTATAAATCCTTGTTCTCTTAGGCTCAAATATCACACAAAAATGTGATGACTTATTTTCCAGTTACATGCTTGGACAAGGCACAAAATGGGGCAAATTTACTTACCTGGTCCTGTCGCGATCCCCAAGGTCCGACGAGGATGAAGTCCGGCACGATTCATGAAGATGGTGCGCCCGACTATCTGCATCCGTCGCTTCTGCGCCAAGGTCCGCCAGAGTTCACCTTCTTCTTCCCGGTGTTTGTAAAAGCGTGTCTTGTGACACAATTCTAAATGTTAAACCTTCACTTTGTCTGAATCCGTAGGATTGTCCGACGCCCCTCCCCCCTGATTTCTGTCATGTGCAAGCCAGCGACAATGCACCAAAATCCGATCGCGTGCGCCAAAATCCCGGGGAAATTCGGTGCAAAATGGAAATCGCCGGGAAACACAATGAAAATGCTCTCCGCGGTCCCTTAGTAAATGAACCCCATTGGGTTCAATTAACAGAATTAGCAGTAGACTCTTTGGGGCTCATTTAATAAGGGCCGCGGTGCACACTTTTGTCAGACTGTTCACCTTTTTTGGGGCTTGCACAGGTATTTAAGAAGTCTATGCGCTGGGATTATGGCACACGCAACATCACATGATGTGATATATGACTATAGGTCGGGGTGGTGGTAGGACTCCTATCTACAGTATAGCTCAGAAATAGAGAAAAGAATAGAGCAAAGAGGCTAGTTTCACTTCTGACTAGAGATGGGCGAATTTGTTAAAATTTGTTTCGGCCTGATTGCCAAATTTTTCGAAACAATTTGATTTGACCCAAATCGAATCAAAACGAATCACGTTAAAAGACAGGCATTTCTTTAAAAGACTGGCTGCAGAGAGCCTGTAGGGTGTTGTAGAAAGTTGTGCCATGCTTAAATATGCATAGGGAGCGTGGTTTGGTCTTCAAACAATGCTGTGTTTTAGTATGACACGCACATGACAGCCGCGGCTCTTAGAATAGCTTCACTCTTCACTTCCATGTGCACTTACATAGGCCAACTTCCCCAAATAAGCGAAGCGGGAATGCAGCCTGACAAGGTAACATCTGTGCCAGCTCGAAAGGACCAAGCTGGGGGCCAAGATCGCACTATAACATCAAAGAGTGCACTCTTTTTACATTGACATCAGATGATTCCATAGATTACGACAGAACCTGTTCTGTTAAACGCAGATACATTTGGAAAGCCCCCCAAAAGAGTGCAGAGGATGTTGGCAGTAATTTTGCATTGACATCACTGATCATTTTGCCCTTCTTTTCACGCGTCAGTGTCCTCTTTCAATCGGTCAATAATCCATCAGTATTGCAAAAGCCAAAAACAAACAGGAGTTGATCCAGAATAGAGATGAGCAGCAAATGGGATACTTGCATGTCCTCTGTGTTCTGTATCCACTCCTGCTTTTGGTAATCAATCCTGAAGCTTTTCATCCTTCTGACAGATGAAATGAAGGGGAAAACCAAACATAGTGGCAACATCATAGAGTGATGGAGGGTGAAAACAGCATTATGGAAATCACAGGGTGTTCCAGGGAGACAGGGGTCAGTTGGCAGAAGTAGAGTAGGCTGCAAAGTGGCAAAATGACAAATTATGGAGGTGGCGGAAACATGGTTGTGGAGGTGGCAGCAGCAGAAGCAGCAGCAGGAGCCCACAGGTGGCAGCAACATGGTGGCAGCAACAGGGATAGCCACAGAGTGGCACAATGATTTAGTGTGGAGGTGGCATCAGCAGCAGGATCCCACAGGTGGCAGCAACATGGTGGCAGTAACAGGGAAAGCCACAGAGTGGCACAATTATATAGTGTGGAGGTGGCAGCAGCAGCAGCAGCAAGAGGAGGCCACAAAGTGGCACAATGATAAGAGTGTGGAGGTGGTGACAGAATAAGCAGGAGTCCACAGGTGGCAGCAACATGGTGGCAGCAACAGGGAAGGTGGCATATAGTGTGAAGGTGGCATCAGAAGCAGCAGGAGCCCGCAGAGTGGCACAATGATATAGTGTGAAGGTGACATCAGTAGCAGCAGCAGGAGTAGCACAATGATATAGTGTGAAGGTGGCATCAGAAGTAGCAGCAGCAGGAGCCCACAGAGTGGCACAATGATATAGTGTGAAGGTGGCATCAGAAGCAGCAGGAGCCTGCAGAGTGGCACAATGATATAGTGTGAAGGCGGCATCATCCCTATGCCGGATGTTGACTATTCGACTGTCACTAGTTAGGCAAAGCAGCATGCTGCGGGCCATCTGCGCAAGTGACTCTGAGGGACTCCCGGCCTCCATATCCACAGTATACTGCCATGGTGCCTCTGGGTCATCTGCCTCATCTTCTACCTCCTCCGGATGCTCCTCCTCTCCTGTCACCTGAGTAGAAAAACCACAAATTGCACCAGACTCTGCTTGTGCTCCAATGTCCTCCTCCTCCTGCTCCTCCAGTTCAGCCCCAACCGGAATCATGTGGCCATGAGATGTAGTCTCCACTTCTCCAGTGCCCTGACCAGACAGATTTTGCAGCATGAGTTCCAGGACATGAAGCAGTGGAATGACGTTATTCATCCCGCAGTCCTGGCGACTGACAAATAACGTGGCCTCTTCAAAAGGCCTGAGCAAACGGCAGGTGTCATGCATGAGCTGTCAGTGGCTGACATCAAAGTTACACAGGGGAGTACTACGGTCCGCTTGCATCATTAATCATCATTAATGGCTTTTCTCTGTTCATACAGGCGGTCTAATATATGGAGGCTCAAATTCTAACGGGTGGAAACATCGCATATCAGACTATGTTGGGGTAGGCCGTTCTGGCGCTGCAACTCGAGGAGGGTGTGCTTGGCTTTGTAAGAATGGCTGAAGTGCGTGCACAGTGTCCTGGCCATTTTTAGAATGTCTTGCAGATGGGTGTAAGACTTCAGGAACTTGTTGACTACCAGATTGAACACATGCGCCATGCAGGGCGCATATGCCATCCATCCTCGGTGCAGCGCGGACACCATGTTCCTCCCATTGTCTGTCACCATGGTTCCGATTTTTAGTTGTCGCAGAGAAAGCCACACATTGATTTCTTTTTGCTTGACGCGGAGCAGTTCCTCCCCTGTGTGAATTTGTTCGCCCAGGCAAACCAAGTGTAGAACTGCAGGACACCGCTGTGCCCTGCACATGTGGTATGATGGAGCAGCACTTGTGGAGGCTGAGGTGGTGGTGGAGAAGGAGGAGGAGGAGAGGGACACTGGCACAGGAGCAGCAGTGTCTGGGCGGGAAGCACATTCACCCAGTGAGCCGTAAAGGACATATACTGGCCTTGACCATAATTACAGCTCAACATGTCCGCGCTGCCGTGCACCTTGGAAGAAACTGATAAGGTCAAAGACTGGCCCACCTTCTGTTGTACATATTGGTGAAGGGCTGGCACAGCCTTTTTGGAAAAAAAATTGCGGCATGGAACTCTCCACCTCGGTTCAGCACAACCCATTAGTTCTCTGAAGGGTGCAGAGTCCACGACTTGGAAAGGGAGAGACTGCAGTACCAACAACTTCGACAAGAGCACGGTCAGCTTCTGCACCTTAGGATGGCTGGACACATAGAGTTGTCCTTTTGTAATCGCCTCGCTTAACGACTGCTGGCGCTATGTGTAGCGAGGAGCAGGAGCATCTAGACCCTTTGGCAGAGGTGCTGGAGCCTTGACTTGCTGAAACAGCATGTGTGCCACTAGGTGCTGCTGCTGTTGCTGCGCCTGCAGGAAGGACCGCATCTGACACCCGTTTCTCCCAGGCCATTGGATGGTGACGCTGCATGTGTTGGCGCAGGGCCGTGGTGCCAAAGTTAGCTCCCTGGCCATGCTTCACTTTCTGCCTGCAGATACGACATATACCAACGCTTGGCTCCTCTGGTGTCCTTACAAAAAACTCCCACACCGCTGAGGTGGTAATTTTACCACCAACACTCTGCACTGAGCGACTACTACCACCGCTGCCTCGCTGAGCCCCTGTGCCACTGCTTATTTGGGCCTGCGAATCGGGATTTGTACCCCGCGGACGTTTGGCTCCCGTCCTCACACTGCTGCCACCGTGCTGACTCACAGCCACAGTAGCGACTTGCTGCCTGCTCCGCAAGCTGACACTCTCTTCGCCCGACGATGATGAATCCCCTGCTACACCCAGCTCCCAAGTGTGATCGGCTACATCATCGTCAATTTGCGTTTCCCGGTCACTGCTACTCTCCTCACAGGTGTCAGTATGCACAACCTGCCTACTGCAGGAAGCAGCGGAAGTCTGCCCCACCTTTCACTGCAAAGCAGCTGCTGACTGTCCTCAAACACTTCGTCCTCGCTGAATAGTGGCGCTGAGCCCAGACCACCTAGTAGCTCTCTGGCTGTGGGAAAGGAACAGGACAGAGCCTGGTTGAGGATAGGTGAGGGCCGCTGACCAGCTCCTGGGCCATGCAACTAATTGTTGTATCAGAGGAACCCACGGACTCTTGGCTGGGGTTGTCAGATGTTATATTTGAGGAATTGGATAACCTAGTCAACCATTCAACAACCTTTGGGTTGTTGATCAACACACTGCCACTAGATGACAACGGCAGTTCTGGCCTCACAGAGTCACCCCTGTTGCGACATCCCCTTACTGTGCTGCCACCTCTGCCTGCTCCACCTGCCACCTTTCTGTCTGACATAGTGGTTTATAAAATACGTGCATTTGACACGTAAATCTATCTGAAAACTAGAGCCCCCAAAAGGTATTGCAATGTGCGTTATACAGATACCCCACAATTGACAGTGTAATTTCAGCAAAAATCACTGTATAAACTACTTGGATTTGACACGTAAATCTGTCTGTAAACAAGAGCCCCCAAATGGTATTACAATGTGCGTTATACAGATACCCCACAACTGACAGTGTAATTTCAGCGAAAATCACTGTATAAACTATGTGGATTTGACATGTGAATCTGGCTGTAAACTAGAGCCCCCAAAAGGTATTGCAATGTGCGTTATACAGATATCCCACAACTGACAGTGTAATTTCAGCGAAAATCACTGTATAAACTATGTGGATTTCACACGTAAACATGGCTGTTAACTAGAGCCACAATAAGGTATTGCAATGTGCGTTATACCAATATCCCACAACTGACAGTGTAATTTCAGCGAAAATCACTGTATAAACTATGTGGATTTCACACGTAAACATGGCTGTTAACTAGAGTCACAATAAGGTATGGCAATGTGCGTTATACAGATAACCCACAACTGACAGCTCACTACTGCAGATACATGAATGTCAAAAAGATTTCTTCCTATTCGATTTTGTCACTAAATAGAACTGCTATTTGGGGTATACAGATCCCCCTTAAAGAACCACCAGGGATTGGTCCACCAAACGCTACTGTAGATGCATGAAGGTCAAACAGATTTCTTCCTATTCGATTTTGTCACTAAATAGAACTGCTATTTGGGGTATATAGAACCCCCTTAGAGAACAGCGAGGGATTGCAGCAAGAATCGCACAGCACAATAGCAGCAGCGGTCGCTGATTGGCTTACAGGTCTGCAGATGTCATCGGGGGTGTTCCTTTCTCCTTCCCAGAGTTCTCTGCCCCATGTAACACGTTGTTCTCACGCCAATTTAGCAGAAACATGAGGGGAAAAAAAAACCACTTCGTTCCCGCGAATCAGCATAAACTTCGGCTTCGTGACAAATCAAATTTTTCCTGAAATTCTAACCGAAGTTACAATCATTAAAATCGATTCTTTTGACAATCAGTATCAAACAATAGCCCTGACAACTAGGTCATCTTTCTACATGAAGTTGAAGCCAGAACCTTAGTTGTCTGAAACCATGGTAACTATACAAATACCATTACTCTCTAATAATCACTTAAAAATTATATTAACAAAACGAATTAACTATGTGCGCAGTAAAATTACGATTAAATGTGTCTGCGATGGCATAGTGACCATACTTTATCCTCCTGTCTCTATGGTCACTGTCATCTGCATTAATCTGTATTGTCAGCAGAGAAATTAATGCATGTCTACAACTCTAATAACTGTAATTGACTCTTAATAACAAATATAATAAAAAGAGGATTACTTACCATCCCTAATACCTAATAAGTTCATAATCATGGCATTATATAAGATGCCGTTCTCTGACAGAATACATTCCCTCTGTGAAATAGGCTGTGACCATGCAAATAAGCATTAGGACGTTGGATATTACATTACACATATAAAGATTGGGTAGAAGAAAAAAATTCTGACATTTCTAACTATTCCTGTAGACATTTATGGGGTTGGCCTGAGCTTCTAGATTCTCAGGGTTTGACAAGTGCTGAAACTTCATTACAACTTTGGCTGTATACATCAACATAATGGCGGTAGATAACTACAAGTGCAGGTCATTTAGTGGATGAATGTAGAATCATCTGAATTTTGATGAAACTGCTTTATTAGCCCAGCCTTGTTTCAAGCGATGCTATGTCTTCAGCACTTATATACAATAAAGTGGTCAGCAGGGGTGTAACAAGAAGAGACAGTGCCCCATAGCAAACTTTTGAATGGGGCCCCCCTTCCAGCTTAAAAATATACATATTACACTCATATACTGTATACTCACACATTTATACACCTATGTACAGAAACATACAGTTCTTCACTCATACACACACATATATATATATATATATATATATATATATATATATATATACATACATACACTCTTATACACATATGCACACATATAGAGCATAATAACATCACACATATATACACACACTTAGTGCCATATACAGACGTATAGAATATATACAGACTTAGGGTATATACACACCATAAACACATCACAGATACACACACAAATATATGTTATATATATATATAAACTCACCGGCCACTTTATTAGGTACACCATGCTAGTAATGGATTGGACCCCCTTTTGCCTTCAGAACTGCCTCAATTCTTCGTGGCATAGATTCAACAAGGTGCTGGAAGCATTCCTCAGAGATTTTGGTCCATATTGACATGATGGCATCACACAGTTGCCGCAGATTTGTCAGCTGCACATCCATGATGCGAATCTCCCATTCCACCACATCCCAAAGATGCTCTATTGGATTGAGATCTGGTGACTGTGGAGGCCATTTGAGTACAGTGAACTCATTGTCATGTTTAAGAAACCAGTCTGAGATGATTCCAGCTTTATGACATGGTGCATTATCCTGCTGAAAGCAGCCATCAGATGTTGGGTACATTGTGGTCATAAAGGGATGGACATGGTCAGCAACAATACTCAGGTAGGCTGTGGCGTTGCAACGATGTTCAATTGGTACCAAGGGGCCCAAAGAGTGCCAAGAAAATATTCCCCACACCATGACACCACCACCACCAGCTTTAACCATTGATACAAGGCAGGATGGATCCATGCTTTCATGTTATTGACACCAAATTCTGACCCTACCATCCGAATGTCGCAGCAGAAATCGAGACTCATCAGACCAGGCAACGTTTTTCAAATTTTCTACTGTCCAATTTCGATGAGCTTGTGCAAATTGTAGCCTCAGTTTCCTGTTCTTAGCTGAGAGGAGTGGCACCCGGTGTGGTCTTCTGCTGCTGTAGCCCATCTGCCTCAAAGTTCGACGTACTGTGCGTTCAGAGATGCTCTTCTGCCTACCTTGGTTGTAACGGGTGTCGATTTAAGTCACTGTTGCCTTTCTATCAGCTCGAACCAGTCTGCCCATTCTCCTCTGACCTCTGGCATCAACAAGGCATTTCCACCCACAGAACTGCCGCTCACTGGATGTTTTTTCTTTTTTGGACCATTCTCTGTAAACCCTAGATGGTTGTGCGTGAAAATCCCAGTAGATCAGCAGTTTCTGAAATACACAGACCAGCCCTTCAAAGGCACTCAAATCACCTTTCTTCCCCATACTGATGCTCGGTTTGAACTGCAGGAGATTGTCTTGACCATGTCTACATGCCTAAATGCACTGAGTTGCCGCCATGTGATTGGCTGATTAGAAATTAAGTGTTAACGAGCTGTTGGACAGGTGTACCTAATAAAGTGGCCCAACCTAATAAAGTGGCCGGTGAGTGTATATATATATATATATAAGTTTGGACACACATATAAAAATGTTAGATTTGCACTGAAGGCATCACAACTATGAATTAACACATGTTGAATTATATACTTAACAAAAAAGTATGAAACATATGAAAATATGTCTTATATACTAGGTTCTTCAAAGTAGCCACCTTTTGCTTTGATTACTGCTTTGCACACTCTTGCCATTCAGATGAGCTTCAAGAGGTAGTCACCAGAAAAGGTTTTCACACCACAGGTGTGCCCTGTCAGGTTTAATAAGTAGGATTTCTTGACTTATTAATGGGATTGGGACCATCAGTTGTGTTGTGCATAAGTCCGGTGGATACACAGCTGATATTCCTACTAAATAGATTGCAAGAATTTATATTATGGCTAGAAAAAAGCAGCAAAGTAAAGGAAAACGAGCAACCATCTTTCCTTTAAGAAATGAAGTTTAGTCAGTCCAAAAATTGGGAAAACTTGTCCTCAAGTGCAGTTGCAAAAACCATCAAGCGCTAGAAGGAAACTGTCTCACATGAGGACCGCCCCAGGAAAGGAAGACCATGAGTCACCTCTCCTGCAGAGGATAAGTTCATCCTAGTCACCAGCCTCAGAAATTGCAGGTTAACAGCTGTTCAGGTTAACAGCAGCAGACACATCTTTACAACTGGTAAGAGGAGACTGTGTGCAGCAGCCTTCATGGTAAAATAGCTGCTACGAAAACACTGCTAAGGACAGGCAACAAGCAGAAGAGACTTGTTTGGGCTAAAGAACACAAGGAATGGACACCAGTGGAAATCTTTGCTTTGGTCTGATGAGTCCAAATTTGAGATATTTGGTTCCAACCACTGAGTCTTTGTGTGATGCAGAAAAGGTGGACGAATGGACTCTACATGTCTGGTTCCCTCTGTGAAGCTTTGAGGGGGTAGTGTGATGGTATGTGGGTGCTTTGCTGGTGACACAGTTGGAGATTTATTCAAAATTGAAGGTATACTGAATCAGTATGGTTACCACAGCATCCTGCAGCGGCATGCTTTTCCATCTGGTTTGCCTTTAGTTGGACCATCATTTATTTTTCAACAGCACAATGACCCTAAACACACCTCGAGACTGTGTAAGGGCTATTTGACCAAAAAGGAGAGTGATGAGGTGCTATGCCAGATGACCTGGCCTCCACAGTCACCAGACCTGAACTCAATCAAGATGATTTGGAGTGAGCTGGACCGCAGAGTGAAGGCAAAAGGGCCAACAAGTGCTAAGCATCTTTGGGAACTCCTTCAAGACTGTTGGAAGACCATTGCAGGTGACTACCTCCTGAAGCTCATCAATAGAATGCATAGAATGAGCAAAAGCAGTAATCAAAGCAAAAGATGTCTGCCTTGAAGAACCTAGAATATAAGACATATTTAAGTGTGAATAAACTGAAAATATATATTTATATTTTATAAAAATAAAAAATATATATTTTCAGTTGATTCACACTTTTTTGTTAAGTATATAATTCCACATGGGTTAATTCATAGTTTTTATGCCATTAGTTTGAATCTACAATTTTATAGTCATGAAAATACAGAAAACTCTTTGAATGAGAAGGTGTGTCCAAACTTTTGACGGTCAGTTTATGTCGATAGATATATCCTACCATTTTGAGTATACAGCTGCTATGCAAACCTATGTGGAAACCACAAACCTAACCTAACTGAAGGGTGGAATCACATACTACTGAATGTATGACATATGATAAGACTATAAAGGAAAGGTGTTTAATTTTGTAATAGAAACATTGGTTGCAAATGTGTTGAGAATCTTTAAGCCTCCTGCACAAAGATGTTTTTTTGATGTTTGGATGTTTTTCACCATGTATTTCTATAGGTCACACACATATCTGTTGTTACTATGAGCCCGTATGTGAGGTGACTAACCGAGCCACAAAATTATTCACAGGTCCTACTCCTATCTGTGTATATGGCTCGGACAGTTTTTCTGTCATCAGTGTGTGAGCTAACCTCACATACTATAACTATAGACCATGAGTCCATTATATGTGGCCGTTCAAAAGCATACTTTCATATGTAGGAGGCATAATAGTATGAGGCCACTTGCACACAAAAGATTTTGCAGGACTTAAGCTAGCCTGTGTTCTTGCAATTATAATACATCCCTATGTTTAATGGGCTCAAACACAATTCTATTGTCCAAGACACAAAACTAAAAGCAAATCATATTCCAGCCCGGATTTGCACCCTGAAGCATGTGAGCAGAGCTCACACTCTGATCACTCATCCCGGAAAAAAAAGGACTCGAGACTCCTTGTTTGTGGCCTATGAAATGTGGATGTTGGTGTACAAAAGGCCATACATAGGGGATAAACATATGGTGAAACTGTGCTTTAGCTCAAAGGACCTAATAGATTGTACAGAAGAGACTTGGACTGATTCTCACCCACAATTAAAATAACTAGGTTAGTTATTGGAAACTAAATGGCTCATATACAGTACTGTGCAGAAATACTTCAAAGTAAGAATGCTTTCAAAACTAAAAATGTGAATAGAATTGAGTTTGTGGCTCAAGGAGTGTCAACTCTTGTCTTTGGCATGTGAGAGGAGCTCACACTTCGATGACTAGAATTGAATCTGCAGCCTGGGGAGTCTCAAATCTTATTTTTGGCATATTAGCGGAGCTCACACTTTAATGACTAGAATTAAATTTGCAGCTTGGGAAGGCTTTATTCTTGTCTTTGACATGTGAGGGGAGCTCACACTTCAATCACTAATGGACGTAAACGAGGGAATGCCCCCTTGTTTGTGGCCCGTGAAATGCACAAGTTTGTGTGTAAGAGGCCACACTTTGTACATATGGGACAGGCATATAGTGCAAAGAAGCCATTCCTGTTCCCAAGGCTGGCGCCAGCAATTGGCATAACTGTCAAGTGCCGGGGACCAGAGCTGCTGGGGGAGGGGGAGACCAACAGAAGGCTGTACATAAGGAATCCATGGAGGTGAGGAGGTTGCATTTTATGAATCAATAGGGTTTGAAGAGATCATATATAAAATAACCATGAGGGGGCTGTTTGGTATGATAAACTAGGGAATATTTTAGGAAACAGGAGATTGTTTTAGTTCCTGAATTTTTCATGCAGCCACGAAAGTTCGCTGCAAAGGGGCCCACAGAAGCTCTGTCGTCCAGGGACCTACTGCAATCCGGAGCTGACCCTGCCTGTGCCTATGTTTACCATATGATTCTGAATATCAAATACTGTATTTTCTTTACATCTTCTTACTGCTAACCCTAAAACTAAGTGAGGGAAGTTTCAAAAATAGATTCCCTTGTCTATAGCTTTTTGAAGATTATCCATTTTTCACCTTTCCAGAGGGCTTTTTGCACAAATATAGATGTTCTTACTGTAAAATAAGAAAATAACTTAAACTTAACCTTTTTAGGCTTTTCCTTCCAGTAAAAACAAATCATTATCCTTCTGTAAAGATACTTAAAAGGAATGCACCCATTTAATGCCAACTTCAAAGTGGTTTAATGAGAAATCAGGATAGTGGTACAGTATGCTTACACCTAGCTCCTCATGTACTGTATCTGGAATTAGCATAATAATTATGTTACATTGATGATTCTGTATTTAATACTCAGTCTGTCTGACTTCCATAAGGGAGAATGGCAGTTAACACAAAACAGTGTCATTTATCTGTGCGTGATGCTAATGAAATAGAATACACATGTGTAATTAAATGAGCCTATTTGCATATTATATATACACTCTATAACATTTTTTTTTTGCAAAGACTTCCAATTATAATCTGTTGTGTCCATTTTTCTTTTTAGTTCTAATTTCAATTATATATAACTTCTTAATTATTTTTATTTGGCGGTATTATTTATAATCTCCAAAAAGGTTTGAATACATCTTATTTTTAGAACCATTTTTATAATATTCTGTGTAGGCACATTACTAGATGATTAATTGTATATGGACTCGGATACACAGATCTAGATTTCCTTCTCTCAGCAAATATATGTTTGTACAAGTGCTATAGTCAGCTTTTGTATGAGCTTCTGAACAGTTCCATCTTCATCTATTCAGTAACAAATTGAGGAAGGAACATCATAGAGATGCACTCTTGTGTTGATTTTAATTGGCTAATGGGACTGTTCTGTCAGCCTCCTCAATAGGAGATAGATTAAGGTTTGTAGACTAAAGGCCTCTATTGTTTAGTGTGTGTTCCCACAATCCATCACAGTCCACATCTGTCCAGTTATTGCAAGAACTGAGCCAGACAATGTCCTGGATGGAGACAGAGTACTTGTCAATATTCGTAAAAAACAAACTCACAAGGTCTCATGTAAAAACATTGATGTTGTTTACATTTTGAAAAACACGTTACTTTAAAATTGTTATGAAAACCATGTATTACTTCTTTGTTTTATATTGGTAGAATTGCTAAACATGCTAAAAATAATGAATACATATTTTCTGTATTTTGCATCTAAACAAGGGGGTTTGTCTTAGCATCACTTGCCAGGTTTTTTGGAGAGCCAATCTGAAGTAATCCTACACAATTGTTATTGCAGATAATATCCTATTGGTGACATATCATTGTTGATAAGTCAATTTAAGATGAAAAATTCCTTTAACTACAACCAGAACATTTTTTAAGACTGCTAAATTTGGCACAAATAAGACCAGCACTAGGTAATAAACTCAAATCAAAGTATCCAACATTTCTATTAATATGCAACTTATTCTTCAGGTAGCAAAAGGGTCACTTCATATCTCTATAAGGTATTCAGTTATTTTGAGCCAAAACTAGTAGTGGTCCAAAGCACAGAACAGGTGCAAGTTTTTCTATGAAACCTCTCCTTTGTAAGAACTTGCACCTTTTCTGTGTTTTCTACTTGGTTTTGGCTCAATTTAACAGGAAAAGTGAAGGAAATAAGGCTGTGTGCCCAAGAGCGGATTTGGTGAGTGCAACTCGTATGAAACTCTCCTTGTGTGCTTTCTGGAATGTTTGGCCCGAACACTCATAAGCAAAGAGCGTCAAAGTACTGAACTCAGCATGCATCAAACTCGCTTGTAGGACCTAACTGAATTCTAACTGTCAAAATCAGGGGAATGTTTAGGCTGCCTAAATCTTAGCCATGAATAATGATGTATAAAACATGTCCAAACTTTATATAACAAACTTAAATTAGAATGAGCAATACCTAAAGCTAAGTATATGTGAAATAGTTTAGCAGAAGTTTTACGGAACATTTGACTATACTGAGCTATGATTATATATGTAGCTATGTATTGTGAAAATGAAAATAGAAGATTTCTGTGAAAATGATTTTCTAACATGAAAAATCATTTTAATTGTAGGGAGATCTTGTCAGTTCCTATAATTGTTTTTACTTTGAGGGCATTGGGTATTGTGTATAGTACTACCAGACTTCACTGAAGGATGCCATGAATCACCAAGTCTTCAGTACAGAAATCATATAATTAATGGTATGATCTTAACTTGACTTGCAATAGGTCTTAAGAAATAGAATGATAGCTGGATATTCCAAAACAATTGAACTAAGAACAACTAAAAATGTAAATGAATTTATTTAACAGCTCACATAACTACAGACCTAAATTACAAGAAATGTGTCTATATGTATTTGCATCTATTTTGTTGCAGTTTAAGTCCAGTGGTACATGACAGTGCTCTGTCCGTGAAAAACAGACCACCTACATTGCTGGTGACTGTAATCATGATCAGGACTCTGGCTTCCCAGGAGCTCCTAGAAGGGACTATTTGCATCATATCTTAAAACAGATAAGTACCACAGTCAAATAAGTAATATGTAATATGGTCAAAAATATATAAACCTTTTTCATTCAAGAACAACTGTACTCCACCACCAGACAAGATACTTTGCACAGTATCTTCACCGCAAAGTCGTGACCAGGTCCCAGTTTGGCTCAAATCCCCACTCGCCATTAATGCCCACAATCGGTGCTGGCACTAATCAAGGGTGTTAACGCTTTTAATGCTGCTGGAACTGGGATGCCAGCTACACAGGGTGCCGCAACTTTGGGGAGGATCGTTTTTCCCTGATGTTGTCATAGAGAGTGCTTCCGGAATGTTAGTCCCAAAGCACGTGCCACTGAGTTGATTAATAAAATGCTGCTTGCATGTTTGCCTTGTCATTGGTTGGGGCTCCGGGTTCTGAACCCAAAAAAGGCTTCAAAATTCAGGTTTGGCTCAACTGTAATCATAAAAATATATGAGCACTACCGTTTTTTGGGGAAAGCAGAGGCTCTTTGAACCATTTATCACTTTGAATCCGATTCCTGAGCATTGTTGTCAGTCCATGAAATCTGGCCAGCAAGCAGATGTTTTCTTATGGACCAAGCACACGCTTCGTTTAATAATCAAAAGGGAGTAATTTAAAGGGGTAATCCCATTTCAGCAAAATAATGTTAATGTTTTTATGATAAAAAAGTTATACAAGTTTCCAATACACTTTCACTTACAATTATTCATGGTTTTGTTGATCTCTGCTTGCTGTCCTCCTATAGAAAGTGTCTATGTTTACTTCCAGTGGACAGAAATCTGACCATGGTCACACAGGTGCATGGCTCGTTAGTATCACACAGAGTTATCAGTGCAGTGAGTTATAATGAGCCGTGCACCTGTGTGACCATGGTCAGGAATCGATACAGAATGTGTATTCGAAAATTGTAGAACTTTTCATCTTTTCATCATATAATCAATAACATTAATTTGCTGTAAGGGGAAAGACCTTTAAGACCTGTCCTAAGACTGCACCCAAATTACTGGGAAACCCACTTTTAGGCACTGTGTTATGAAGATGTTGCAGACATTCCCTTATTTACCCATTGCATTAAGAGCCATACATGTTTGGTTGTATACAACTAATTGGCTTTGTGTAATTCAGTTATTAAAGGGGTATTCTTGTCTGGGCATTCACATCCATGTTCATTAATCTGCCATATATAAACATTTCTTCAATCAGATGTCATTAAAAATTTTTTTACCTGGGTAAAGATAATTTCTCATGAATGTAGTGATATGGTCACTTAGAAACAACATTGTGTCCTTGGATACGGCCACCTCTGCTGGAGTGATTGCACAAAGAAAGAAAATGTTTTTGTATATGAAATGTCCGGGAGTTACTGCAGGTCCCACAGCCGTCCTGTGGTAATGATTGCTGAATCCATGTGGTCAGGCAGGACTCAATAGTGCATGTCTGGCCATTGCTGCCAAAATGTGAGGTGGTCGTATCAGAGGCAGCCATCTCATTTCTAAGGGACAACATGACTACATTTATGAGAAATTATCTTCACACAGGAACATTTTTTTTAATAACATCCTATTGAAGAAATGTTTACATATGGCAAATGTATTCAATTGAATTTAAATGCCCAGATGGGAAAACCCCTTTAAGTTTTTTTTGTGCTTGTGTTGAAAGAGAGGCAGAAAGAACTGCTCCATTCACATAACTGCAAAGAATATAACATGTAAAATTTTTATATTTGAGCATTTTGTCCTGCTCTTGGAAGTCAGTTTTGATGTTTACCGAGTTGAAAATAACACTCAATTCTTTAGGGTATATTTCACATTCAACAACTATGGGCTGGATATGCCCATTTTGTCTGGTGAATATTTTGTAATAAGATGAATAAAAAGTCATCTTATTTCAGCAGACAGCAAAGCCAGCATCTTGATATTACATCTAAAATGTCCGGAATGGCAGTTAGCATCTCGAAATCCACCTGGGTTTTAATTACAGAACATGAGAAACTTTCTTTGAATTTACAGAATATTAGCTGAGCAGTTCTTGATATGTATTCACAATGTGTCTTAACTATATGGTAAAATATAGAAAATTGCCTTTTTAATAACCACCACACTCACAAAACTAATAATCTACTGTGCACTTTGAGTTTCTGAAAGAAGTTGAAGCTCACATTACCTGCCTTTCTGAACATTTTTCTTTTCTGCATAAACCTTTGTGGGATATTTTGAGACCCAAAAACGGCATTCTGCTAATGAGAGCCTGGCTGAAGGCAATGAGAGTTGAGAGTGGAACAGAGGAGCGTAACCACAGCAACGCATTGGGTATCAGGAGAGAAACCTTTAATAGAGCTGTGTCAATCACAAAAGAGCTGGGCAGAGATACTTGACAAGGCAAAACCTACTTATACGGGAACCATACGGAGTTGGGAGTCAATACTCATCACACATAGCAATCTCAAACAGCCCCGGCTCTCACAGTGCTTAGCAATCCATAGAAGGCTCATTACCTATTGAAGTGGTTAATGGGGCTTACTAGAGGGATTTTTTTTAGTAATGTATTATATCATAGAGCTCTTGTTTGTGATCTTTTGTAACATGAACCTATTCAATGTACCTAACAATTTTTATATATTTCAGAATTCAACATTACTGAAATATAAAATTACTGCACACCTCACACTCTATTTTTCAGTACTATAGCCTCAAGACATATAAGGTCAATTGCATACCTGTACACATACAATACAGTGGTAGTGATAGCTAAGAGAGTTACTACAACTATTTCATAATTCCACATTGAAAAATAACTGCCTAATTTTGTGTTGGCTGATTTTAAAAACCACTAAAACAACAGGTGAACATCTGGCACAAAGATAGCAATAGCAAATCTTTTAAATCCTGTAAAATGGGAAGTTGGGACTCCATACCTCATCCACCGCATCCTCAAGATTCTCAATCAGATTGAGATCTGAAGACTATGGAGATCACGTCAAGACAGACATGCGGGGTCATTTATCTTTATTTTTCTTCCTGCTTTTTCTGTCTTTTTTGAGACATTTTTTGGCGCATTGCAATTTTTGTGCCTTTTTGAGGACATTTAAAAATGTCCACCGGACATTTCTTTTCCTTCGCTAAGACACATTTATCTTCTGTTCCAGATGTGCTAAATGTCGCAAATGACATTTATCATTCCAAATTGTCTCAAATTTGCCACACTTTTTGGCGCAAAAAACTCCGGCTTAAACCATAGTTAAGGAAAACTTTTAAATGGAAATAAGTGACTTGAGACATCTGTGCGACATTTTTGTAACAAATGTCTCAAAAAGATCTGAAAAAATCCCTCATTTAACACAAGGAAAAAGTGATATTGATAAATTACCAAAGAAGCAGACAAAAACTAGCCAAAACAAACAGAGATAAGATAAATGACCCAGCCACTGTAGAGGTGGCATAAGGAGAGGGGTCACTATAAATGGGGGCATAATGGAGGGAGCATTATAAAAGCGGACAAAAGATGCCTGGATGGAGGAGGAGCTGCTGTGGCTATTGTGTTCTTGGACTTTGCAAAGGCATTGGACACTGTCCCTCATAGATGCCTGATGGGTAAAATAAGGTCTATTGGTTTGGCAGAAATCATTTGCAACTGATTTGAAACCTGGCTGAAGGATCGTATCCAGAGAGCAGTGGTCAATGATTCCTACTCAGAATGGTCATCAGGTGTACCCCAGGGTTCTGTGCTTGGCCCTCTACTATTTAATATATTTATCGATGATATAGAGGTAGGAATTAATAGCGCTGTGTCTATTTTTGAAGATGACACCCAGCTATGCAGTGTAATACAGTCTATGGAGAATGTTCATAGGCTGCAGGGTGATTTGGACAGTGTTTGGTCACCCACTTGGCAAATGAGGTTATGCACCTGGGGGCAAATAATCTACAGGCAACATATGTCCTTGGGGGAGTAAATATGGGAGAGTCCCTTGTTGGGAAGGACCTGGGGGTACTAATAGATCATAAATTAAATAACAGAATGCAATGTCAATCAGCTAACTCTTAAGCCAGCAAGATCTTGTCATGTATCAAAAGTGGTATGGATAGGGATCTAATATTACCACTGTACAAGGCATTGGTTCGGCCTCACCTGGAATATGCTGTCCAGTTCTGGGCTCCAGGCCATAAAAAGAATGCCCTGGAGCTAGAGAGGGTTCAACGAAGAGCCGCAAAAATGATTAGGGGTATGGAGGGTCTAAGTTATGAGGAAAGATTAAAACAACTATATTTATTTAGTCTGAAAAAGGGCCGACTATGAGGGGACATGATTAATTTAAAATCAAATCAGATTAAATAAAATCAAAGGGCGAGGGGGCACTGTCTCCATTTGGAGAAATCAAGGTTTAAGCACCAGAGGCGACAGGGCTTTTTTACTGTGAGAACTGTCAATCTGTTGAATAGCCTGCCTCAGGCGCTGATCACAGCAGGGACAGCAGAGAGATTCAAGAAGGGTCTGGAGGCCTTTTTACACCCATAAATCTCTTCTTCATCCAATCCCTTCCCTTCCTTGGTTGAACTTGATGGACATGTGTTTTTTTCAACCGTATAAACTATGATACTAAAAAAAAGGGGATACTATGAATGGATTCATAATTCAGGGAACATTATAAAAGTGGGAATAAGGAGGGGGGGCACTATAAATGGTGTCATAATGAGAGGGAGCATTATAAATTTGGACATAATGTGAGGAGGAATTAGATATTGGGTAAAAATAAGTTAGGTTTAAATGGTAACAAACTTTTCAATGAACTTTTCGGAAATTTATATCACAAGTAAATCCGAGCAAAGTGTTTTTTTTCTCCACTTACTTTGGCCCTTTTAATCCTACCTCCTTCTTTCCTAATTTGCTTTACACTAATACTTATGACTTCCATCTTTCTAGCAGATATTTACTGAGATGGTAAATTACATTGAAGCGTTATACAAGGTGGTGGAGTGGGGACAGTGAGGTACACATTGAATTATTGGCAATATAAAATATTTGCAATTTATAGCAATGCAGATATAAATATCAAAAATGAGGAAGTTGTGAGACGTAAAACCAAATATCTGGTATCACAATAAGTCTGGATAAGAACACACAATGGTATTATTTAAGACTTGAAGACTTGGCCGTGGAAAAACTGACCTAGAAATCCCATTGTAACAATATCCTAGATATAAATTCATATTGTTGTTCTGTTTCTATCACCTGCTTTCTGTTTTAGTGTCCTTGTGGCCTGGATACGGATTACTTGCCGACCATTTTCAGTTGTTCAGTTGGTTTTTAGCCTTCCATCATTACTTGTTTATGTGTCTTTGTGTTATAAAAAGGACAGTTCAGATGTTTGTTTTTTTATTTGTTTTGTGTCGTATATACACATTTTAAAACAACTATAACAGTCTTTGTGGATTTTGGCTTCTGTGCTTACAATTCTAAGATACCAGAAGTTCTAAGCTACAGACATTTTATATAGTATATAATGTATTGTTCTGTTGAAAACAGTTTCTTTTAACCTTTCCATAACCAAAGATCTGCATATAATAAAAAAGGCTTAAATATATCTAGAATTGTATCTTTTAAATGAAATCAGGCTTAGAGGAGCAGTATGAAAATTGTAAATTGTGTGGAAGCTGGGGAAAGTATTATGAAAGATCACAGTGTTACTGGCTTCGCCTTTGGTACAGTCTCCTTTTTACACACTTTCTATATGAATCTGGCACTGCCCCGCCAGAATGCACTAACTTTTTCTTCGTTCAACTTTAACATTGGGCGTACAACACGATTCTGTCAAACACTGTATGATAAATGTGGTGTATGGTCCGACTGTGCACCATAACGCCCATTTCAGTGCAGAATTTTGTGTCGCGTCAGGTATAGTGAAGCCACAACATAAATAGTGGCTCTTATTCATGAGAACAGAAGAAATTATTTTCCACTGCCTCTTCGCGACCTATAGGTCAATTTTTATTCATTTTTCCAACTTGGAATTTGGTTGCCCTAGCAGAGGAAAACCTGGACACATTCTTGAAACTTAACAACAAAAGAAAAGGGACAAACCTGCTAAGTGCCATGTCCCTTTAAAGGGGTTATGCTGGTCTTAGCTGCTGTAAAAAAACAAAAGAGCAAAAATATTTACCAATTCCCTTTTTTCTGATTCAGCACAGTTGTCACTGTTAATCTTTGTGGATTGCCAGTGGCCCCAGAAGTAGGGAGTCCACATTGGAGAGTTAAGAGGCAGGTAACTTTCCCAACAACTGGAGAAGGATCAATGGAGGGAAGACATGGAATGTGAAGGGAGGAAGTGAAATCTGGATTGTTTCACTAGACCCACAGGGGCAGCTATCACATCCACCTTCCCTTTGCTTTTTTTCCATCAGGCATTTTTCCATTGTAAAATGTGTCATAGTGGCTAGAATGTGCAGCCCTTAAAATTGATTGTGGAAGTTAGTTCCTTGGCTTCCTTTGGTGCCACCCCTTGGAAAAGTTGGGAACATTTGGAGTTGGTTTAGGTGCTTCAAGCCAGGTTTGCAGTCTACATATTTGCAGTTTCAAGGACTTCCCAGTGATTCTTTTTAATGTGTTTTTTTCAGTTGATTGAATGGGGATTCCATATGGGTCATGTTAAGTGAGATTTAGTTAGTAGGAATCTTCTGGCTGTTAAACCATTTATCATTGGTTCTTTGTTATGCTTTTCTATGATTACTTAATGTTGTGGCCTTTTATCCATCTCTTTGGTGTATGAGTCTTTTGTACATAGGGAAGGGAGTCAAAGAGGAAGAGGCTGTAAGAGCAGAGGTGTGCATTAGTGTATGACTTGTCTCGTCTATGTTATGGAATTATGGCAACCACATGGTATGCCTCCCTCTGGCTGAAGTGCTTTGAAACAAAATGTTAAGGTCTCATTTTCTGTTCTATAATCTATTTTGAGAATTCTTTGGAAACACAACTTTAAAATTTCATATATAAATAGGTTGGATTGTAAATGCATTTTAATTTGCTTTGAAACTTCAGCCGAGTGAGCCATGATTCTGACTTTGAAAGTCCCTTGATTTACTTCAAAACAGCAAACCCATTAATGAAGTCAGGATTCTGCACATCACAATAACCATTATATTTTAATTAGTTATACTCTGCGTGTGTTTTCTATGACATTTGCTTTGAAGGAACGCCTGTTGTATTTGGTCTTCATATCCACTTATTCATTTGGTCTTGTATAGAAAATTATAGAAATGGACAAACAGA
This sequence comes from Engystomops pustulosus, assembly GCA_019512145.1. Lineage (NCBI taxonomy): Eukaryota > Metazoa > Chordata > Amphibia > Anura > Leptodactylidae > Engystomops > Engystomops pustulosus. Next base: position 156,669,896 of record CM033644.1, on the reverse strand, counting down.
TACTATTTAGCTTGGCTTTGATTTTCAGAATGTTTGTATGATTCTCATGTACAGCCTGTAATGTTCCAAAACACTGGTGCTTTTAATTTGAATTAGTGATGGTTCACATCATGAAGAGCGGAGCATCACTGATCCAAAAGCCACTGGGCCGGAGATATAGTAAACTACACAATTTAATATCTTGTCAGATGTTAAATTAATGTTGTACTTAATGAAATGTTGATTATACGTCCTCTGCGCTTGTACGCTGTAAAGAAATGAAATAAAAATGAAACATCGGACTGCATCAAAGCAAACTTTGCTACACTGCACTGCCCATATTTCTCTGCTTTTATATATAGACCATCTTATATTGCATCTTTGTTATTCTACTCTGCTTCTGACTGCCAGCACTACATAAAATAAATTAATACTCGGTTACTCTAGGAGATTCCCTGCACCTATTACTTATTCATGAAAAGCCTCCTTGGTGAGTAGCAGATTGTGCTATGTTTTGAATCATGAGTTCTTGCCGAGAATCCATTCCATGACTCCATCAGCTGTATGAATCAAACTCCCACAAAGACCATATTGGCATAAAAAAAGACCATAAAAAATTCACCATGGGGTCTATGTATCACTGAAATTTTGGCATTAACTTGATGCTAAGTTTGGAATTTTTATTCAGCAGTTGTGACTGCCAACAATCCTTACACATGCCATTCCCCATGTGTGTCAGCGAGTGATTTCATCAACATTATTAGAATGAATTAAGAGATGACACAGTGAACATACATTCTGAATATTGGATGGTAAAATGTCACCTCAGGAGAAGACTTTCAAAACACCCTTGTTTGTAGAACCATGGCTAAAAGTAATTTCCATTTATAAAGTGAAATTGGACAAGGGTCAATCTCTAATATAGTTTTCCAGGTTGCTGTACATAAGGTCTATTGAAATGAGAACTCTGTATGTTCATACACTATTTTATAGGTAGAGCAGGTCTAAGGAACTATAGTTTTGTTAAAATGCTTAAGCTGGCCGTGCACATTGGATCCTATTGGACATTCAGTCATTCCCAACCCTTCATATGCATGCACATATGGCGGTGTATTATCTCTATATGTCCACAAGAACAACAGGTTTGGATAGATGACATGAGTGCAATCTTTATTTACCATCGTAAGATACATGTGATATAGCCAGCAATCTGTGGGTTTGGCCAACAAAGACAAGTAAATGGCCAACTTAAGCGTATGGTTACATGCAGGACTTTTACAGAACAAAAACTGCTGTAACTATGCCTTTGTTGTAAAAAGACATTCAGCAGCCCATGGACTTGCCCATACTACTGTGTGAATAACGCCAAGAACGAAAAACTGTCTAGTTCTACTCTACTTTGGTCTAAAAACCGCACATTAATACATCTCCCCCATTGATGCTGATGCTGTACGAGGAATCTGGTGCAGTATAAGACTGGAGACTTGTACTTTGCACCTCTTATTAGTTGGTCTAGTTTACTGCACCACAAAATTAGATTTTCTGGCACATGGGCTATTTCCTCCAGTTCCATATCCACTTTTCAGATTGCTCAAATTTATTGCAAAGATAAGGTGAAAAATGTGCCCACAGGATTTCAGGTCACTGACCAGCAATATCCAAGACCTGACAGGACACCAAGGATGAAAGAACTAAAGAACAATGTAGCCAGCACCTGCTACCTATGTACTTTATGTAGAGACATATAACGTGAGATGGTCAGTGTCATCTGTTTTTAACTGCATTGATCAAGAGTAAAACAGTTACAGATATTGGTCCCTCTAGGCCTTGTAATCCTTCAAAATCGACAGCAGTGTTATCACTGACCTATTGAAATGATACATATAACTTGTCAAGTGTTAATTGTCACTTTTATTACTGCCTTGTGCCTGTTATTTGTGTAGAGGCTGTCATACTGGGTAGACTCTATAATGGTTATGACATTCAATGTGTGTTATGTAAAATGTGAAAATAACTGCCGCTAAAATATAGATAACATTTGATTAAATTTCTTTACAACTGCCCCCTATCTACACCGTTTGGTGTGTTCATTCCATGCATATAGGGTTATTTGTTTGATAATAGGGTATAATTTGGTGTAGTCTCTTTAGCTGAATTAAACTTATATAGAGAGTTCCCCTATTTACAATGCTTCAGCTTTAGATTTTCCACTAAACAATATCTTAACTAGAGAGCTCTTAACAGCTGTAATAGCTAAAATTGCAATAGTCTGCAAGTCACTGTATGAAATGTTCTGGCCAGAGAGTTCTCACAGCCAGAGAGTTCTCACAATTATAGGACCACTCAAGGACTCCCCACACAGGGAGCTTAAAAAGTCTATCATAATGGAAGGCACAATATTTACTTGCTAAATGGAACCCAGGGTCAGCAACGGGAGGTACACAGGAACATGGGAACACGCAAACTCAGGAGCAGGAACACACAGGAATATCACAGGGAGCTTTCACAAAGGCATAGGCACAAAGATCCAGCAGGGAATGCAGGAAGTGGGCGGCTTTTATAAAATTCCTGGAAATGGCCAGCACCAATTAGCGGTGTGCTGGCACTTTAAATCTTCAAGCACTGCCGTGCGCGCCCTAGGTGGCGGGATGCACGCGCCGCCGAATCCTGAGCAGGAGCTTGGAGCGGTAAGGCAGTATGGGGAAATAATGGGGGTCGCAGAGGTGCAGGGGACCGAAGATGAGGGTCGCGGGGACACCTGTGACAGTAACCCCCCCCTTTGGCCTCCCCCTTTTCTTGGTTTGGAGGAACCTCTGTAGGAGGCCACGGTCCAAGATATTGTCCTTGGGCTCCAAAGATCTCTCTTCAGGCATGAACCCCTTCCAGTCTACAAGGAAGAACCACTTCCCTCTTAATGTCTTCATGTCCAGAACCTCCTTTACCTCGAAGACATCAGTGGAGTCCGCCTCAGGAGCCGGAGGAAGAGTTGACAGGCTTAGGGAGAGAGACGTGGAAGGAGTTAGGGATGCACATAGTGCGAGAAAGGTGGTGTTTATAAGCCACAGTATTTATGAATTTTATCACCTTGAATGGCCCCAGAAAATGTGGACCAAGCTTGTAGCTGGGAATCTTCAAGCGGACATATCTGGATGATAACCACACCTTGTCACCCGGAGAGAAAACTGGAGGAGGCCTGCGCTTCCTATCAGCTTGGGTCTTGGTACAGACTGATGCCTGAACCAGAGACTGATGTGTCTGTTCCCACAAAGATTTGAGGTTCTGTATCCAGCGGTGGACAAGGAATTCGTCTATAGACAATGTAGAAAAGATCTGCTTTGGCAGCCTTAGAGTCCAGAGAGTTATAGGAGAACTCTGCCCAAGGCAACAGACTGGACCAATCATCCTGACAGGCAGAGACAAAATGGCGGAGATAATACCCCAAAGTTGGTTCACCCTCTCCACTTGACCATTCGACTGAGGGTGGTAGGCAGAGGTAAAGTCCAAAGTCACTTGCAACTGATTGCACAAGGATCGCCAGAATTTGGACACAAACTGAACCCCTCGATCAGAAATGATGGGCAGATTTATCAAGCTGTCTGAAAGTCAGAATATTTCTAGCTACCCATGGCAACCAATCACAGTTCCCCTTTAAAATATTCATGAGCACTGGTAAAATGAAAGCTGAGCTGTGATTGGTTTCCACTAGAAATATTCTGACTTTCAGACAGCTTGATTAATCTTCCTGATGTGTTGAGGGAGACCATGCATCCGGTTTATAAGCTGAACAAGCTGGCAAGACGTGGAGCTGACGGAAGACCTGGAAGGGGAACAAAATGCGACATCTTAGAAAACCGGTCCGTCACCACCCAGATGCCAGTATAGCCAGAGGAAGGTGGAAGGTCTGTGACAAAGTCCATAGCCACGTGTGACCACGGGCGACTGGGTATTGGTAACAGCAGCAAGAGGTTTCAGGCGAGAAGGCTTATTATAGGCACAAGAAGTGCAGGATCCCACAAAGTCCCGAACGTCTTTGACCAAGTCAGGCCACCAGTAGTAGCAGGAGATGAAGGCCATGGAGCATTGCACTCCCGGGTGCCCAGCCAGGCATGATGAATGTCCCCAAAATAAAATCTTCCTCCACAGTGCAGGTCGGACATACATCTTGCCAGGAGAATCTGCCAAAGATCCACCGGGGCGACAACAACTGTTCTGGAGAAATAATATGCTGAGGAAATGGCTCTTCTCCAATGACATCGGAGGCACGGGAAAGGGCATCCGCTTTCACATTCTTTTCCGCAGGTCGAAAGTGGATCAACAATTTGAAACGTGAGAAGAAAAGTGACCAACAGGCTTGCCTGGGGTTAAGACGTTGGGCTGTCTGGAGATATAAGAGATTTTTATGGTCTGTATATACACAGACCGGATGGCAAGCCCCAGCAAAAGATATCGCCATTCTTCCAGGGCAAGTTTAATGGCCAACAGTTCTCTGTCCCCAACAGAGTAATTTCTCTCTGCAGGGGGAAAGGCTTTTGAAAAGAATCCACATGTGAGTGTTCGGCCCTTTGGCCCTTTCGGAATGAGCACCACCCCAGCACCTACGGAAGATGCATCCAGCTTGAAATGAAAGGAATTCTCAATGTCAGGTCTATTGAGAACAGGAGCCGAGGCAACGGCAGACTTTAACCCTGGGAAGGCCTCTTCCGCCACTGATGGCCAGAGAGGTGGATTGGCACCCTTCTTGGTGAGCGCCACAATGGGAGACAACAGAGTACAGAAATGTGGAACAAACTGCTGATAATAGTTCGCATAGCCTAGGAACCTTGGATGGCTCATAAACCTTCTGGATGCGACCACTGCAGCATTGCAGACAGTTTAGCAGGATCCATCTGGAGACCTTTGTTGGAGATTATGTAGCCGATGAAAGGAAGATTCTGTTGGTGGTCGTAGGCGGCCATGAACTTGCTGTACTTGAGACTGGTGGGTCTCGAGGTCTGGAGAGAACACCAAAATGTCATCTGGGTAGACCACGACACACATATACAGCAGACCTCTGAAAATGTCACTGACAAATTCCTGGAAGACAGCTGAAGCATTACACAGTCCAAATGGCATCACAAGGTACTCGAAAAATCTCGGGTGTTAAATGCTGTCTTCCATTTGTCCGCCTTGCGGATTAGGATGAGGTTGTAGGCCCCACGAAGGTCCAGCTTGGAAAAAATCTTGGATCCATGCAGACGGTCAAAGAGCTCTGTGATCAACAGAAGAGGTTAGCGATTCTTAGCCATGATCTTGTTAAGTCCGCAATAATCAATGCAGGGACGCAGAGAGTAAGCCTTGCGGTCACAAAAAAGAACCCTGCACCGGCTGGAGAGAAGGACATACTTATAAACCCTCTCTGCAGGTTCTCTTTAATATTCTCCAACATGGCAGCGGTCTCAGGTACGGAGAGAGGGTACGCCGTACCCCGGGAAGGAGAGGTACCCGGCAATTGATCAATAGGGCAGTTGTAGGGACGATGTGGTGGCAATGTCTCTGCCTGCTTCTTAGAGAACACATTGGCAAAGTTCCGGTAACATGTAGGTAGGCCCTCTAAAGGCTTGGATATGCTGAGAAGGCCAAGACAGGAGCTGGCCGCGGCGCCTCCTTACAGCGGGACTGACACTCCTTATGCAGAGCACCGACTTGCAGGGAAATTGGCTCAGTGTGGTACCTGACCGGATAGGAGAGGATATGTCCGCTGATCCAGGAGATGGATCAGGGCAGGCGGCAGAGATGCAAGGTCAAGTCCAATCCGGGGTCAGCAACAGGAGGTCCAGGCAAATGGGAACGGGAACACAGGAACACAGGAAAGCAGGGACACAGGAACACAGGACCACGGGTACTCAGAAGCAGGAATGCAGGAATATCGCAGGGGAGCTTTCATAAAGTCATAGGCACAAAGATTTGGCGGGGAATGCAGGAAGCGGCTAGCTTTTATAAAATTCCTGGGAATGGCCAGCACCAATTAGCGGTGTGCTTGCCTTTTAAATCTTCAACCGCTGCTGAAATGCAGGAGTGTGGAGAGGTAAGGTAGTACGAGGGAATGATGGTGGCCGCGGAGTTGCAGGGGACCGGAGTGAGACATGGGTGTACTCGTGACCCGGGACGTGGGTCACGGGGACACCCGTGACAGGTATCAACCAAGGAAGGCATCAATAAAAGTCTTTTTTAGAAGAATGGTGGCTCATATCACATATGGATCCATCAGAGAAACATGTATAAATACACTGTGTGCGCTATGTATGTGGGATGTTTGCTGGAATCCCAATGTAATGTATTACGATAACAATGTATAATGATTGTAATAGAAACTCGTAGGTGCTTTGGTTATGTTGGTAGTTCTTTATTGAAATCTCCTTTTTGTGAACAGCAGGTCTTATCTTGTCCAGACCAAATTAACCAAAAACTGAAAATTGCGTAATCATCCTGTTTCTTCTTCTCAGTGGTAAGAAACCAAATGCAATGGGACCAACAATAAAAGCAAAAACAACAAAACAGCCAGCATTCACACCTGCATATTTTCTAAATGTTGTTTTTGCCAATTCAAGAAATGTATTTTCATGCATTACAAAGCAAACTAATGAATTTACCGATCACACTCTAAAAGAATGTTTTGGCATTAGTCTTAAATGTACTAAGAAAAAATAGCAAAATGCTTTTGGAATTTTGTGCATTTTGGGGTGATTAAGGTTAACTGTCTAACAATAACCACTAATGCAAGAAGCCTGATTAATATATTTGACACCGCCACAGGCAGAAATGAAATAGACGCCGCATTAGAAGTGATGAAAAAACTGCTGGTGAGGAATCTCTGAATATATTGTAGTGGAATATATCACAACCTGTTTTTTTTTTAAAGTATTTCATGTAGCCATGTTACATATTCAACTACAGAGCAACAGTATTCTACCAGCCCCCACTATGTAAAGATTTCTGAGGCCTAGGAGAGTGAGAGTGCACAGGGATTAGGGGTCAGAAAACCTAGCAATGAAATAAAGCTTCAGAAATCCAGAGCCATAAGTAGAAAGCACTGTGAATATGCAATATTTCAAGGGGGCTGCCTAGGACACAGATCCCAAAGCACTTGTTTCAGAAATAAACAGACCTAGCTGGTGACCTGTCAGATCTGCTCAATCCATCAGTGGTGAAGACTGTCGCGCAAAGTGACAGGCGGCCAAAACATAGCAGAGGAAACAGGGGATGAGAGGAGGAGACTCAACCTGACACAGTCAATGCACCTTGCTTTAACCCATTACAATAGTTGTTTACCGTTCTCTTTATCCTTACAGGATTTTGTATGGTTCATGGAGAGCAGAGTTAAATAGCTATAGGGGTAACACATCATGACCAGTTATATTCCGGTGATGGTGCACATGAAAGGGATGCTTTTCTGTAATCATGTTTCGAGATTCCTTGCCTTGTCACAGCTAATGTTCTCCCCCTTGTTTCATGATCAACCAATACACAGTGTACAAATTCACCAAATAGTCAACACATTTTGATGAAATAGTCACATTTACATATGAAAAAACATTTCCAATAGCCTAAAGAAGACTCTTTGGACATATCTTTATGTATTCTGTACAATGTATTAATGTGAACCTTCATACAGAAAACTAAACATAACTATACATAAGGACCTGAAGAGTTAACATATCTGGTATTTTCTTTTGCTCAATATATCACCTTATACTTTCCAGAGACCTCTTCCACGCCCCTTCCGAGCAATCAAGGAGATCAAGAAGATTGTTGGGGCTGTGGATGCTAATTTTAGTTGAGTATCTCAGCCTTGATCAAGTGGGAATAAAGCTGGAAATAAAAGCCATGTTGACTCTGCTGCTTTGGCAACAACCTGGATGCAGAGATGTCTAAAATTCACGTGTCTCAAGAGTAAGACTAGAGAAATAGACTGACACAAAAATCCAGACAAAGAGAGAATGTATAAACTCTCTGTTCTGGGGACTTCCAGGGCACCAACTAATCACCAGTCTGGGTTCTGAGAAAAAGATTATAAATGTTTCAATATACCACAAACATGACATATTAACATTCCAGAGATAATATGGCATATGGGTACTACAGTACCCAGAATTAAAGAGGTAGAGTACCTAAAGGTAGCTTATGGAAGCAGGCCAAACTCCCTCCAGCCAACCACAAGACTAGCTGGAGTCAACTTTAGTAATGACCCACCCAGCGGCACCTGCTTATGAGGGAGCAGGGGAACGCCGCAGAGCTACACTCCCTAGGTTCATGTCTGAAGTTACTGGGACTCGTGGTAGAGCACTGTTCTGGCCTCAACAGTGCGAACAGGTGATATGTCGTGGATTTCCGACACTGCTTCGAGCAATTTGTCCACCAGTCAGTCTTTCCACGCAGTCCACCATGTCACCGAAATCGGCACTCCCTCCAGCTCCTGCACCTCAGCCTCTCTCCCCCATTCTGCCCCTCCAAGGAAAATTTGGCATTTGAACGGCATACTCTGAGGAACTGTTTTCTGGACCCTTCCACAGTCACAACCACTTGTCCGGTTGCTGCTGAGCAATTTTCCGATGCCCAGTTTTCTACCAGTCGCAGTCTGTGGGTGATGATATACCTTCTTGACGTAGTGGAAGAGTGTCTAAAGAGTTGTCCGACGATGAGGAACCCGGATGTCGACAGTGGGGAAGTTGTTGTCAGGCAGGAAGTCCGAGGGGGAGCAGACTGAGGGATCGGAGGATGATGAGGTGACAGAGACCCAGCTGGGTTGATAGCCGGGTGAAACAGTGCTTCTGAGACAGAGGAGAGTCCTCGACCAGAACAGGTTGGAAGAGGCAGTGTGGGGCCAGACGGAGAGAGGCAGGGCCAGAGCTGGTGCATCAGCGCCAAATGTGTCAACTAGTGAGCTCTCCCGTGGCGAGGGCTCCTGCGGCGAGGGCTAGATTTTCAGAAGTCTGAGGTTCTTTAAGGAAACACCTGATGACCGACGGACTGTGGTGTGCAACATTTGCCAAACCAGGATCAGCAGGGGTTCCACAACATACTAGCTTAACTAACTACCACCAGTATGCGCAGGCATATGAATGCTAAACACCCCACTCAGTGGCAACAAGCCGTTCACCTCCGGTCCGCCATGCCACCACTGGCTCCTTCCCCTGTGTCAGCTGATGTCAGCCCCCTGCCAGGACCCTGCCACAAAACCCCATTGTCGCCTCCACGATCCTCCACAGCAATCCACCAGCGTCAGCTCTCATACCCACCGACGCTGAGCGGAAACGCAAATAGTGCAACCCACCCCCCGCACGCCCAACCCCTTAATGTCCACATCCCAGATTGCTTAGCCTGGAGAGGCTGCCCTATAGGCTAGTAGAGACCGAGGCCTTTCGCAACCTCATGGCGGCGGCCGCCCCTCGGTATTCGGTCCCCAGCCGCCTCTACTTTTCCCGATGTGCCGTCCCAGCCCTGCACCAGCACGTGTCAGACAACATCATCCGTGCCCTGACCAACGCCGTTCTGACAAGGTCCACCTGACCACGGACACGTGGACGAGTGCTGCCGGGCAGGGCCACTATATATCGCTGACGGCACATTGGGTTAACTTGGTGGAGGCTGGGACCGAGTCTGACCCTGCTCTGGTCAATACTGCCGACGCCGAGGATTGCGGGGCCTACCTCAGTCCAGGTGTTTCAGGCCTACTATGCCTCCTCCTCCTCCCCACCCCTCCTCCACCTCCTCCTCCGAATTACCATCCGTGGCACGGCGCCATCAGTCGGTAGCTCTAGGCACAGCAGCAGTGCCGTCGCTAACGACAGCAGCGGTGCTCAACTGCTGACCTAGGCGATAAAAGGCACACCGCCGCCCAAGAGCTATTACAGGGCATCACGGCGCAGACTGATCTGTGGGCTGGCAACCCTGAACCTGACGCCGGCATGTGTTTTTTAAGTCTACTGAAGAAGAAGCTTCACACGCTTCGAACGCGTCTAGCATATGTCAAATAACTTGAGTCAGCTTCAACCTTACAACATCTATGATTCACAATTGGTGGACTGTTTATTTGAAGTACACAACAACCTTGCTCCGGAGCTTCAACCCGTGTGTACTACAAAAGCTGACAACACATGATATCAGATCAGCTAGTTTGGGCTGCGGGAGGTGAAAACCCACGATCCACAAGCCGGGCCCAAAGGCGCCTTCACAGCGCTCTGAAACCCACTACAGAACAAGAACGCATCCGCTTGCACAGCCCAGAGACACTCTACATACGTCCCCTGGGACGACAAAGCGTCGAAATAGACATAGCTGGTGATCGAACCTGCAGAAAAAGGCAACACGGTCCCGCTAAAGAAACCCAACATCAGCCCAGCTGAATATCAACTAACCGTGAGTGCCAATAATATAACAACAGTCGCATATTACAACCATAAAGGTACCACATGAAGGCTACAATTGCTGTAAAATATTGAAGCTTCTCAAAGAAACAAATTTTTATTGGCTATTTTTTTATTTTTAATTTCATTTTATTTTTTATATAACAAACAACGTGTATTACAGGCATAGGGCCCATGACCTGAAAACACAAACCTCCTGAATACTTACCCCTTGGTCGTAACCTCAACACTATATGTTATCAACAAATATAGATTTTCATCTATCAAATATCTGCGAACCTTTTTTTGTTTTTCTTTACCTTTTGGGAACTTTATGAAGTCCCTAAAAAGGATTTCATGTTTTACTTCTTTTTCTATGTATAATTGCGTCTTTTGTCTACATAATCGCTATTTTTTATGCACTGTTTTTAAAAGTCTTAAACATTAGTCTTCAACTATTGTAGATTGAATATTATACGAGAACAAGCAATTGAATTAATTGTTTTGTTAACAGGTTGTTTACAATTTATTTTACAAATTGTTTACAGATTGGGTTTGTGTAACAAGTGTTTACAGATTGGGTCTGTGTCAACAGTTTGTTTTCAGATTGGGTTTGTTGACACTGTTGCTTACAAATTGGGTTTCGTTAACAATTGTTTACATTTTGTTAACAGATTGTTTACAAATTCTTGTTAACATCGAGAACAGTTTCTATTTTAGTGCCCACATTCTTTGCAAAAAATATGGTTGTGTGTGACAACGGCCGTAACCTGGTGGCGGCTCTGCAACTCGGCAGACCTACCAGCAGCGCCGAGCCATTGTAGACTGCCAGATGTCAACTTCCACCAGAACTGGTAGTCAGGTCAGTCAGCGTCCTTCACTCTACAATTGAGGAGTGGACGTGGATTTCTGATATCTGTCAGGTGCTGCAGTAACTTTGAGGAGTCACACACAGATGGTCAGTGGGCGATGCCTCCATCATCACCTCACCATCCCGCTGCTCTTGCCTGGTTGAAAAACTCTCTGATCAGCATGAGTCGGAAGCTTTGCGCTCGTCACAAGAGACGGGGGAAGAAGATTCCCTTGTTTGATAGCCAAAGCACCCTTAGGTCTGTTTCCTCAGCGCATATCGGAGGAGGTGGAGGTGGAGGAGGATGAGGAGGAAGAGGAGGAGAATGTTGGCGACACAAAGGGGACCATTGTTGAGTCCTTCACTGTTCAGCGTGTAGGGCAGAAGAAGAGGATTGGAGGATTGGGGAGGAGGAAATGGACATTCAGGCCAGTGAGGGGAGTGAATTCTTACGCGTTGGTACTCTGGCGCATATGGCAGATTTCATGCTAGGCTGCCTATCCCGTGACCCTCGCGTTCAAAATTTATTCCAGCCACCGCGATTACTGGGTGTTTCACTCTCCCTGGACCCACGGTACAAGCAAATCTTTCCACTCTCATCCCTGGAGAGGAAAGGTGTGTGAGATGCATGAATACCAGCAGGCCCTGGTTCACAGCTGAAACAGGTATTTCCCTTCTGACAGCGCTAGCGGCAGGTGCGTAGTTTCTGCGGGACAAGTAGCGAGGAGAGTAGGTGCGAGCAGGCATCTTGTCCGCACTGGGCAAGGGTCGCTTTACAATGCCTTTGCCAGCTTTATGTCACCCCAGCAAGACACTGTCACCCTGTCCCCAGTCTCGCAGAGTAGGGCTGATCTTTACAGAAAGATGGTGAGGGAGTACGTAGCTGACCATACCCATCCCGTCCTAAATGATCACACAGCTCCCTAAACTACTGGTTTCAAAGCTGGACATGTGGGCACGAACTGGCGCTGTACGCCTTGGAGGTTCTTGCCTGCCCTGCCGCTAGCGTCTTGTCCGAGCGGGTTTTCAGTGCAGCTGGTGGCATCATCACCGATAGCCGTACACCGCCTGTCGACTGACGCGCTGACAGCTGACGCTTATTAAGATGAATAAAGCCTGGATTTCTCATAATTTTCCAATCTCCACCAGGTGAAGGAAGCTCAACCTGATAATTGATCCCACTCCCTCCTCCTCATTTTCCTCCTTCCCCCTCTATTGTAAGTAAAGCAGGAAACTGGTCTATTTTTTGACAGGGCCCCTGGCTCTAGTCTATAGTACTTTTATTGCATTTAATTTTTCTGGTGGCCACCTACCACCCGGTCCCCTGTTTAAAACAATTTTGTGGAGTGCCACATACAGGCACTCAATCTATTCAATTTTTCTGGAGGGCCACCTACCCCCGGTCCTCTGTTTTAAACAATTTTTGGGAGTGCCACAACAGGCACCAATCTATTCAATTTTTCTGGAGGGCCACCTACCTGCTCCTCTGGTTTGAAAACTTTTTGGACTGCCACATACGGCACCAATCTATTCCATTTTACTGAGGGCCACCTACCTGCTCCTCTGGTTTGAAAAGTTTTTTTGGACTGCCACATCAGGCACTCATCTATTCAATTTTCTCTGGAGGCCACCTACCCCGCTCTCTGGTTTGAAAACTTTTTTGGACTGCCACATACAGGCACTCAATCTATTCCATTTTAACTGGGGCCACCTACCTGCTCCTCTGGTTTGAAAAGTTTTTTGGACTGCCACATACAGGCACTCAAATCTATTTCATTTTTCTTGAGGGCCACTAACCTACCGCTCCTCTGGTTTGAAAACTTTTTTGGACTGCCACATACGGCACTCATCTATTCATTTTTTTTTCTGGGGGCCACCTCCCTGCTCCTGCTCCTCTGGTTTGAAAACTTTTTTTGGACTGCCACAACACAGGCACTATCCAAATTAAATTGTCTCCATAGTAGCCTCCACACGTTGTCTCCATTGCTACCTTCCAAAAGTCGGCATAATAGCTTCCTCCATACATCGTCCCCTTATCAAACGAGGTTGTTCGGCAGAAATTTGGGTTGTTTTCATGGATTCCACTCAAAGTTGTTAACTTTGTCGCCACCCTGCTGTTTTATCCACAAAATATCCTGGCAACTTTTTATCATTTACCTATTATTTCAGCGCTTCTTGCGCATCTGTTTACATTCCCCTCACCCGGCATATCCTAAACTTATAGAACGCTACTTACACTTGATTCTTATACAAAAGGTTCTAGAAGTGCTGTTTGGGGAGTAGCCTGGACAGGGCTTGGATTGGCTGAAAGCTCGCCTAGGCCCAGCGGAGCGCCAGCTCATGCGCATATGCGCTTCTTGCGCATCTGTTTACATTCCCCTCACCCGCCATATCCCAAATTATAAGAACGCTACTACAACTTAACTTGGTGCACGGCTGGACACTGTCTGACCACTGGGGCTGTCTATACTACGTCACCGACCCGAGAATTTGCGGCGGGCCTCTACCCCCTCTGGTCCAGGTCTCTCTACATGTCATAGTATCTGCTCTCTTATCATAGCTCTCCGAACCGTCGACTCCTCTGCGCCACTCTTCTCTCACCTCCTACCTCTCTCCTATCCCCGAATTACCATCCGGGCATGCGCCATCAGTCGGTAGCTCTAGGCACACAGCATTGCCGTCGCTAAGCGACAAGCATCGGTGCTCAAACTGCTGAGCCTAGCGATAAAGGACGTCACCGCCCAAGAGCTATTACAGGGCATTCACAGGGCATGCACAGCCTAGAGACAGGGGCTTGGATTGGCGAAAGCTCGCCTGGCAGCGGAGCGCCAGCTCCATGCCAAGATCCAACTAACATAGTTTTAACTGCAGCACCTTTAATCTACTACTAGTTCACTGCCTCCATACATGGTCCCCTTATCAAACGAGCTGTGTCAGGCAGAATTTTGGGTTGTTTTCATGGCTTCCATGTTAACTTTGTCGCCACCCTGCTGTGTAATCCACAAAATATACTGGCAAACTTTTATCATGTACCGATATTATTTGAGCGCTTCTTGCTCACCTCCTTTGGTTCCTCTCTGCCACCCATTGGTTTGAAGCCTGAGTCCATTTAGAGTATGTCGCCATGCCACTCTCTAGCCTGCCGCTGCTGCCGCTGCCTCTGCATGCCGTCCCCTATAGTGTCAGGGTCAATTATTGGATGTTTTACATGCTATCTAGCTTCATTCTGTCACTCTGTCATGGCCATGCTGTTGCCCATAGTTTTGGCATAATGGTGCGATTAAGCAGCCTCAGAGGCATCCATGCATGCTGCCCCTGCTGTTTCCTGTCCATTTCCGTGGTGTTTCCATCCTTTTCTGAGGTTCCCAGGTGTTTGGCCAAGCTTCCCTGTGCAGAGCCTTGGTCCCCTTGAAAAATGCTCGAGTCTCCCATTGACTTCAATGGGGCTCGAGCATTCAATGGGGCTCGAGCATTTTAGTGCTCGCTCATCTCTAGAGATTATATAAGTAGCTACAATGACTTTGGTTTTCATGGTGTACTATAAATATATGAATGGTGGAAGGGTATGTATGGGTATAGTAACGAGAAATGATGTATTCCCACAGTGATAACAGGTGATTGCCAGTGTCACATCTTCTATGAAAAGAGTTGAGGTATTAACCTCAGGGTGGCAGAGCATAATAAATCAAAGATCAGGGCCATAACTATAGGGGTAACAGCCAGAGCAGCTGCTAAGGGACTGGAGATCTCTCATCTCTACTTCCTGCCACTGTTAAGATCAAAAAAGTTCTTTTTGCCTCATTATGTACACTCCACCCCATTTTAAGAGAGTCAACACAAGAAAAACCTGAATTCACACAACCTGATCATAGATCAGTTTTAGTCACCCATTGGCCTACAAAAGTCTGGAACACGTACACACCAAACTTCTTCCATCAACTAGACAAAACTAAGCATTTGTGTGAGCAGAGCTTGAGGAGAGGGGTCAAGAAGAACCACCCCCAGAGATGCACTAGGTGGATTGAGAACGTTCCACAAAGTCAACTATCACGCACCCTCCCATCCAGTTGGGGCTTTAAGAGCCTCTGCTCAGTGCAAGAACGCACACTTTGCTAAAAAAAAACAATGAATGACTCCCAGACTATAAAAAGAATATTCTCCAGATGAAGATTGAACTATTTGGTATTCATTCTAAGCAGTATGTGTTGAGAAAAGCAGACACTGCTCATTAACCCTGCAAATAACAATCCCAACAGTGACACATGGTGGGGCAGGGTCGAAGGACCTGGTTGCAAATAAAGAAAAGGTGATGCCGACAAGTTTCATATATCCTGGTAAAACCTCTCTGGAGAGTTCTGCGACGCTCAGACTGGGGCCAAGTTCAACTTCCCCAACAAGATACTGACTAGAGCACACAGCTAAATAACACGCAAGATGCTTCAGAGCACTCTATGACGCATTTCCTGACTTGACCAGCCAAGCGTGACCTAACCATTGAGCAGCTCTGGAGAGACTTGAAATGTATGTCCAACAACAGTCATCATAAACCTGAGGGAACTAGAGAGATCTGCAAGACGGAATGACAGAGATTCCCAAATCCAGGTGTGAAAAACTTGTTTTAGCATCCCAAGAAGACTACTGGCTGTACTAGATCTAAGATTAAGATGAGCGAACACTAAAGCTCGGAAGTCTCGTTATTCGAGACGAACTTTTCCCGATGCTCGAGTGCTCGTCTCGAATAACGACCCGAACCCCATTGAATCAAATGGGAGACTCGACATTTTTTCAAGGGACCAAGGCTCTGCACAGGACGCTTGGCCAAACACCTGGGAACCTCAGAACAGGATGGAAACACCACGAAATTGACAGGAAACAGCAGGGGCAGCATGCAGGATCCATCTGAGGCTGCTTCAACGCACCATTAATGCCAACTTATGGCAACAGCATGGCCATTACAAGTGACAGAATGAATCTAATAGTATATAAACATGCATAATTGACCCTGCCACTATGGGACGGTCATGCAGAGGCAGCGGCATCAGCTAAGAGTGTCAGGGTGCGACATCCCTAAATGGACTCGGCTTCAAGACTCAATGGGTTGGCAGAGAGGACCAAAGGAGGTGAGCAAGAAGTGCTTCAAATAATATCGTACATGATAAAAGTTTGCCAAGTATATTTGTGGATGACCAGCAGGGTGGGCGACAAAGTTAACATGGAAGCCTAAAAAACCCAAAATTCTGCCGGACCCAGCTCGTTTGATAAGGGACCAGTATGGCGGCAGTGAACTATATAATTAAGTTGCTGCAGTTTAACTAGTTTTGGATCTTGGCATGGAGCTGGCTTCCGCTGCCATATGATCTTTCGCCAATCCAAGCCCCTTTCTCTAGGCTACTCCCCCAAAAGCATTTTGTAGAGATCAAGTGTAGTAGTTCTTATAGTTTAGGATATGCCGGGTGAGGGAATGTAAACATAGTGCGCAGAAGCGCATATGCGCATGGAGCTGGGTCGCTCCGCTGCCAGGCGAGCCTTTTCGCAAATCCAAGCCCGGTCTCTAGGCTACTCCAAACAGCACTTTTGTATAAGATCAAAGTGTAGTAAGCCGTTCTTATCAGTTAGATATGCGGGTGAGGAAGGTAAAAGATGCCAAGAGCGCTGAAATAATAAAATCCCCTAATCTGGTAAAAGTTTGCAAGTCTATTTTGTTGGTTACACCAGGGTGGCGACAAAGTAACAACTTTGTGTGGAATGCCCTTTAATAGCTCTTGGGCGGTGTGCCTGTAATCGCGCTAGGCCTCAGCAGTTTCAGCCGCCTGCTGTCGCTTAGCGACGGCACTGCTGCTGTCCTAATCTAACCGACTGATGGCGCCATGCCCAACGGATGGTAATTCGGAGGAGGAGGAGGTGGAGAGGGGTGGGAGGATGCCTAAGTAGGCGCGAAACACCTCTTACTAGGTATGCCCCGCAATTCTCCTGCGTCGGCCGTATATGACCAGCCCCAGGGTCAGAACTCGATCCCCATCCTTCACCAAGGTTAAGTGGAGATAGCGTGCTTATATTTTGGAGAGGGCGGGTTAGGGGACTGTAAACAATATGGCGCAAGAAGCGCTGATGCGCATGGAGCTTGCGTCCGCTGCCCCCATCGAGCTTTCGCCACTCCAAGCCCCTGTCTCTAGCTCTCCCTCAACAGCACTTCTAAGAACCTTTTGTATAAGATCATTGTAGTAGCGTTCTATAATTTTAGGATAAATGCCGGGTTAGGGGAATGTAAACAGAGGCGCAAGAGCGCTGAATAAAGCCCTAAATGTAAAGTTTGCCAGTATATTTGTGTGGTAACAACACAGCAGGGTGGCGACAAAGTTAACAACTGTGAGTGGAAGCCTGAAACACCCAAATTTCTTTCTTTTTTCTGCCTGACCAACCCTCGTTTGATAAAGGGCCGATGTATGGAGGCGCCTTATGGACGACTTTTTGGGTAGCAATGAACAACGTGTGGAGGCTGCTATGGAGACAATTTTAATTTGGCTCGTGCCTGTATGTGGCAGTCCCAACATTTTTCACAAACCAGAGAGCATTAGGTGTGCCTCTCCAGTAAAATGAATAAGATTGAGTGCCTGTATGTGGCCAGTTCCCAAAAATTTGTTCAATACCAGAGGACAGGTAGTGGCCCTCCAGTAAATGGCATAGATTGAGTGCCTGTATGTGGCAGTCCCAAAAATTGTTCCAACCCCCCCCAGAGGAAGCAGGTAGTTGGCCACTCCATAAATGGAAAGATTTTAGTGCCTTTATTGTGGCAGTCCCAAAAATTGTTTCAAACCAGAGAGGCATAGTGGCCCTCCCGTAAATGGAATAGATTGAGTGCCTGTTATGTGGCAGTCCCAAAAATTCTTCAAACCAAGGAGCAGGTATTTGCCCTCCAGTAAAATGGGAATAGATTGAGGCCTGTATGGGCAGTCCCAACAATTCTTCAACCAGAGGAGCAGGTATGTGGGCCCTCCAGTAAAATGGAATAGATTGAGTGCCCTGTATGTGCAGTCCCAAAATTGTCAAAAAACCAAGGACCGGGTAGTGGCCCTCCAGAAAATGGATAGGATTGAGTTCCGTAATGTGGCACTCACAAAATTTGTTTCATCAAACAGAGACCGGGTATGTGGCCCTCCAGAACAAATTAAATGCATAGTATAGCAAAGGCCAGTGGGCCCTGTCAAAAATAGCCATTTTCCTCTGCTTACTGTACAAAGAGTAGAGACTGAGAAACTGAGGAGAGAGGAGGAGTGGGATCAATGATTCAGGTTGCTCTTCCTTCACCTGGTGTTAAGATTGGAAATTCCCTGAGAAATCAAGCCTTTATTTCATTTTAATAAGCGTCACCGGTCAAGCGCTGTCAGTTCCGCATGCGTGTACGCTTATTAAATCGGTGATGACGGCCGACCAGCCTGCATCACGAAAACCGCGCGTCGACAAGACCTATCGGCAGGCAGGGCAGTCAAGAACTCCACTGCAGTACAGCGACAGTTCGTGCCACATTGTCCAGCTTTGAACCCAGTCGTTGTAGGGAGCTTTGTGATCATTTATGAACGATGGTATGCACTACTACTCCTCACCATTCTTTTCTGTAAGATCAGTCCCCTACTCTGCCGAGACTGGGGACAGTGACATTGTCTTGCTGGGGTGACTAAAGCTTGCAAAGGCCTTGTAAAGCGTCCCTTCCAGTGCTGGACAAGCTGCCTGCTCGCCTTGTACTCCTTCCCTCCGACTTGTCCGCGCAGAACTACAGGCACTGCTGCCGCTAGCGTGTCAGAAGGAAATACTGTTTCAATCAGCTTGTGCACCAGGGCCTGCTGGTATTCAGGCTTCCGCACATCCTTTCCTCTGCAGGGATGAGAGTGGCAAGAATTTTTGCTTGTACCGTGTCCAGAGAGTGAACACCCCATTAAATCGTTGCTGGAAAAAAAAATTCTTTGAATCGAGGGTCCACGGGCTAGGCAGCCTAGCATGAAATCTTCCATATGCGCCAGCATTACCACGCGTAAAATCACAGTCCCCTCCCTGGCCATTACTGGTGTACTGGTCCATTTTCCCCGATTCCTCCACCCTGTCTTGTCCATTTCCTCCTCCTCCCCCACTCCCTCCACAGCTCCTACTTCTTCTGCCCTAGGCCACGCTGACCCGTGACAGGACTCCACAATGTTCCCCCCTCTTTGGTCTTCTCTCGCCAACAATTCGATCTCCTCCTCTTCTTCCTCCTCAAATCCTTCCTCCCCCTCCCCTCCTCCGATATTCGCTGAGAAACATTACCCTCATGTTGCTTTGGCTACAACAAGGGAATAGTCGTTCCCCCGTCTCTTGTGACGAATCGAAAGCTTTATCCGACTTCAGGCCTGACCAGAGATTTTTCAAAATGCCAATCAGCGGGATGTGAGGCTTGATGATGGAGGCATAAAATCCCCATCGCCACTGACCATCTTTGTTGGCCTCCTGAGCTCCTCAAGTTACTCAGCAACCTGGACAGATATCATACATCCACGTCCACTCCTCAATTGTAGACTTGAGGAAGCTGACTGACCTGAGCTGTACCCGTTCTTGTGGAAGTTGACAATCGGGCATCTATACAGCATCAGTCCTGCGCTGGCTGGTAAACTACTGGATACCATGTTCCCAAAAAATGGTTGAATTACAACCTCGTGGTCAACGCCACGTGTCGTCACACAGTCGGTGGAGCGCGCGGGCCAGTTGTAAGGGCGGGCGGCTGGCGCTGACTGCTACCCTTCTATGGATTTCCAGACATCTGTGTCGTTGGAGCGCCTTCAACAGGCGCCACCTAATTACGGTCTCCCCCTTCGTGAGCAAATCAACAATTGGGGTAATGATCTTGAGGAAACGTTGCACTATCATCATTAACACATGGGCCAGCATGCACATTTGTCACGTCTGGGTGGCCGAGTTGCATTGAAGGTCAGCGGGCCCCCACCGAGGTTACGTCCCGTTTTGTCCACCAAACACAACCATTCCCGCTTGAGGTTCATCGTTGCCCAGCCACAGCTCAGTCTGCTCGCCGTATGCCCTGTAATAGCTCTTGGGCGGTTTGCCTTTGTCGCTGGCCCAGCATTTTTGAGCAAACAAACCAACGCCAAACCACAAGCACCGGGACGTGCCTGCTGTCCTCTTAGCGGACATTCGACTTCTTCTTTGCCTATCGTCGCAAATCTCCAGATCGTACCAGCGCTGATATGGTACTCCAGGGAATGGGGGAAGTTAGCCGCCCTTATTATTATTGACTCGGAGGTATGAAGGTGTTGTGTGGCCAGGAAGAAGAAACGTGCTACGTTCTTAATATAGTCGGCAGGTTTGGGATTGTATGGTGATGTTGATATTTGGTGTAGGAAAACTGGGTTCCTATTTGCGGTAAGGGATGTTGTGGGGCTGAGCTGTACGGTGCTGTGGTCTTGGCGAAGGTCATAGTGAGGAGGATTAGAAGGACTAGCCTGACTTCCCTACCGGCCTACCCCGAAGGCGTGAGCTGCGCGGCCCACGCCTCTATTTACGCGACAGTCTATTTTCTTGGGAAGCGTGATGTTAGCATGCATAGAATCGAGAGGTCCACACCACTAACTACGTCCGGGGGAGGACCCAGATTAACCCACAGAATGTCGACTTCTGACTTTGCGCTTGATCGTGTGTCGGCCATTGCTTGATAGTTGTATCCCTGCCACTCGGACCCGACTAAGGAGCCGGAGAGATCAGTGGAGAACCCTGGGCTGTCAGAGTCGTGACACGCCGATACTAAGAGCTTGCCAGACACTTCTAGTGCATTCCTCTGTCGCTAACAAGTCGGACTGCTCGAAGTGCCCAAGAGTGTGGGTGTGGAAAATCGGAGTGGTGAGAGGTGAAGGTGACATTGAAGGGAACGCCGAATCGCTTTAAGGTTAATGGGGTCCGCCTGTAGATGACGAGACTCAAAAGGAATTTACGGTGGCCAGCATTCGCACAAAACTGCGGTCCGGGGAATTCAGGGGGGGTGTGTGCCTTAGGCTCCCGATCGATATACCCCAACCCTTTTCCCTGCTGGCTACACGGTGACAAAGAACAGACCGCCTCCGAAGTGGAAACCCAGTGGATGTGGTACCGAGAGAACGAAATTTGTTGTAAAAATTATTTGTGTGAGACTACGATTACCCGTAGATTGTTACCGCTTGCACTACCTCACTACTTTTCCCATTCCACTGGCAACCCGGACGCCAAGTGTCCGTTTCGGTGGACCCGTTGTCATAACGGCGGTGGTCGGGCCGATGATTTGTTTCTGACACGTGCTGGTGCATGGCTGGGAACGGGCACATCGGGAAAAGGATGGCGGCTGGGACCGCCTACCGAGGGTCGGGCCGCCTCCATGAGGTTGCGAAAGGCCTCGGGCCCCTACTCCGCCTATAGGGCAAGCAGCTCCAGCTAAGCAATCTGTATATGTGCACTTTAAGGGCTTGGCGTGTGGGTGGGTTTGCACTATATTTTCGTTTCCAGCTTCCAGCGTCTGGGGTCATGGAGAGCTGAACGCTTGTGGAGCGTGGAGGTCTTGTGAGGCGACGAGATTGTGTTCTTTGTTTCAGGGGTCCTCTGGGGCAGAGTCTGAGACGTGGGTGTGACTAGCATGCTGACACAGGGGAAGAGCAGTGGTGTGCACGTGCCGGAGGTAACAGGGCTTGTTTTCCCACTGAGTGGGGGTGCTAGACATTCATATGCTGCCGCATACTGCTGGTGGATTTAGGCTATGTGGTGGAACCCTCTGCTGAGCGCTGGTTTTGGCAATGTTCCACACCACAGTCCGTCGGTCATCCGTGTTTCCTAAGAACCTTCCTCCACACTTCTGAAGAGCTAGAGCCCTCGCCCAAGAAGCCCTCACCACGGGAGCTTCACTAATTTACAGTGGCGCTGATGCACCACTCTCTGGCCCTGCCTCTCCGTCTTGGCCCACCACTGCTCTTCCAACATGTTCAGGTCGAGGACTCTCCTCCGTCTCCGAGCAACTGTGTCACCCGGCCTCTCAACCCAGTGGGGTCTGGTCACCTCATCATCCTCCGATCCCTCATTCTGCTCTGCTCCCTCTGCTCCCCCCCTCGGACTTTCCCTGCCCTGACAAACTTCCCCCTGTCTGAACAAAGCCGTGTCTCCGTCTCCTCATCGTCGGACACCTCTTAACACTTCCACTACGTCAAGAAGGTCATCATCAATCAACCCACAAACTGTGACGGTTGGAAAACCTGGGCATCGGAAAATTGCTCAGCCGCAAAACGGACAGTGGTTTGTGACTGTGGGAAGGGTCCAGAACACGTTTCCTCAAGTTATCCTTTCAATGGCAAATTTTCCTGAGTGGGCAGCGGGGGGGAGGCGCTGAGGTGGCAGAGCTGGAGTATGGGGATTTCGGTGACAAATGGGTTGACTGCATGGAAACTGACGGTGTTGGACAAGAATTGCTCGAGCATTGTCATCATCCACGACATCACCGTGTTCTGCACTGTTCTGGCCTCAACACTGCTTCTACTCCCATCGAT
Organism: Engystomops pustulosus; assembly: GCA_019512145.1. Taxonomy (NCBI): domain Eukaryota; kingdom Metazoa; phylum Chordata; class Amphibia; order Anura; family Leptodactylidae; genus Engystomops; species Engystomops pustulosus. The sequence goes on along the minus strand of CM033644.1, from coordinate 156,647,145 downwards.
CCCAGTAACTCAGACTGACCAGGGATGTGTAGCTCTGCGGCGTCCCCTGCTCCCCGTCATCAGCAGGTTGTGTCTCATCACCCCGCCCAGGAACCCACTTGGGCCCTCTGACCCCTGCAGTAGTGGACGCCCACGTCACCCCCCCGCCCGTCCCCCGCGCCCCGTCCTCCTACCCCTAGCCCCTGGGGTTCCCCCTTTTACAAATTCGACGTTCTCCCTTTTTTTTTTTTTTCCCTTTTTTTGTTTTTTTTTTTTTTTTGTGGTTTTTTTTTTTTTGTGTTTTTTTGTTGTTTTTTGTGTTTTTTTTTTTTTTTTGCTTTTTAGACAACCGCCACAATCCTATCCTATTGCTATGGCCTATTTTCTGCCAAGGTCTCCAAGGAATCACCCTACTAAATGCCCAATGAGATGACACTGAATTAGTGCCTAAGAGAATCCCACCCCTACTGATTTTCCCACTTCCATCACTTCAGCCGTTGTTGCTATGGATAGTGGACGCCACTAACGCAGAACACAAAGCGTAGCGACGTCCTCACTACCAATTGCTCAGAATTGGCCAATACAATGCACTGCAGAAACTACAGCCACCAGTCAGATAACCAGGAATCAATATAGAAGCGACTGTAGGCTTCAAGAAGCGATTTGTTATTCTCCTATGGCTATTCCTAGCCAAGTATCAAAGAAGGCACACTACTGAATCACTACTACTATGCCATATGAGATGCCACGTAGTTTAGTGCCTAATAGAAATCCAACCCCTACTGAATTTTTTTCTTCCCACTCTTCAAATCACTCAACTTCAATTCATCAGCTTGCTATGGATAGTGCGCCACTAAACGCGAGAAAGCACCAGACAAACAGCGTCCGCAAGTCTCACTACTACAAATTGCTCCGAATTGGCACGTACAAGATGCACTGCATAAACTAATCCACCATCAATCAGCCATAAATCAATCTATAGAACGATGTCGAAGGGGGAGAATGTGAGTTGAAGAAGAAGCAGAGAGAGTTCATTATTAGGGGAGAGGAAGAACAGGAGAGTAGAAAGGGAAACGGAAGAAATGCGGGAAAGAGTATATAAGATAATAGAGGGGGAGAAGATGGAAAAAGAAAAAGTCGAGAAAATGCTCCTATTTCGTTCTTCATCCTCTGTTTGTATTCTCCTAATGCGATTTTCTAGCCATTATCAAAAAGAAGCACACGACTATGTTATGCCAGAATGAGAGACAACTGAGTTAGTCCAATAGAAATCCAACCCCTACTGAATTTTTCCTTCCACTTCAGGCTCTTTGCTATGGATATGTGCTCCCTAAGCGCAGAAACAAACCAAACAGCGGTCGCAAAATTCTCCCTACAAAATTGCTCAGAATTGGCAATACACACCAATGCACTGCAGAAATCTAAAACTAAGCCACCAACCACAGATCAACCATCATCAATATATAATAAGCTAATACTGTAGGCTTCAAGAGCTTTTTGGTATTTCTCCTATGGCTTTTTTCTAGCCAATTAATCAAAGGAAGCACCTACTATGCCAAGAATACACTGATTAGTGCCTAATTAGAAATCCCTCCGCCTACTGAATTTGTCCCTTTTCCACTTCATCATCACCTTTGCTATTGGATTGTGCGCCACTAACGAGAAACACAGCGGTCGCAATCCTACTATCAAATTGCTCATCAATTGGGCAGTACTTCACTGCAGAAACTAAAGCCAAACCAGCAAATCAACCATAAATCAAATAATAGAACCTACTGTAGGCGTCAAGACTGTTTTTATTCTCCTAGGCTTTTTCTAGCCAGTATCAAAGGGAAGCAGCACTAATATATAGTGCCATATGGATATGACACTGAGTTTATTTGCCTAATAGAAAATCCAACCCCTACTGAATTTTTTCTCTTTTTCCTTCCAACTTTCGGCAAATCGGTCTTTGCTATGGATATGTGTGCCACTAAGAGCTCAAAACCCAAGAACGGTAGCAGTCCCCCTGCAATAGTACCCCTGCTATTCCCTCACAGAATGGGTAAAGATTCAAATGAAAATAAAAAAAGTGAACGTTTTTTTGTACTTGTAAGCCCTAAGAAGGCTGTTGGGTTCTTTTGATCACTACTCCTGCGACAGTAAGCGAATAGAACACCCTACCGCTTTTTCCCTACAGCAAATCACTTCTCCTCCCCTCCCTAGCGGCAATCCAGAGACATAATGCTCGAATTCCGAGCAGCGCGGGGGCCATCGGCTAGTCTATCCCAGGGTCACCTGATCCGGCCAGCCACCCGCTATCGACCGTGTAAGGTAAAACCACGTCATGCTGGGTGGGAGTGCGAGTCTCCCTGGCTTGTGATTGGCCTCGTTTCTGGCCGTCCAAAAAGCCAAAAACGGCGGGGACTGCCATTTTCCTCCCTTTTTCCCCTTCTGTTTCGTTCTCGAAGCTTAGGCAAAAATATTCGTCCGAGCACCGAGCAGTTTTCCGAGTCCCATATGCTCGCGACCGAGCAATCAGCCTCGGACTAGCATTTTCGCTCATCCTACTAAGATTCGTCTACTTTACTCCTTTCTTACTCAATACTATCAAAGGCTCTGAATACTTATGACCATTTGATATTTCATTTTTCATTCATGTTTAATAATTATCAAAAATATGCAGAGTATACATTCAGAGGAAAAACAACTGGTTTTCCATTCATCTTTCCAATTTTCCATTTGTGGCTGCAATATAAAAACAATGAGTAATCCTTTAAAAAAGGGAACTGAATCCTAATACCTCTTCCATACCCACTGTATACTGTATTGCCCATTACTGTATTTGTATATGAAGTATTGCATTTATATACGGTATGGATATGGGTAGATGTTTGTATATGCACGGTATGGTGTATAAAATCTGTGTTTTTGGTGTAAAAGTGTAATATGTTTATTATCTATGATGGTGTATAATGCGTGTTAGACTTGTAGTGATTGACAAATATACCTGCTAACACAATATTTATCATTTTTCAAAGGGAAATAGTCGGCCACAATGTGCAGATGTCTGCTATTGGGCCCAGCCTGTCCTAGTTACAACCCCCTGTCAGCCGTATCAGTACAGTCCATCTAATTAAGTTCGGCCTGCACGTTTTAGTCTTTAAAAGGTTAATCTTTTAAAGTCCTAAACCAACAGCGTCCCTCCTTCTCCTTCCTCCCAACACATGCCTTGTAGTGCTATATAAAGACATTTGCAACATAACAAGGTCTAGGATCAAAAAAAATTTGTCTTCGGGTCCTATTTGAAAGTCAGCCAATGGACATTAGTGGGATAATAGCCAAATACCAAAGCGTATATCTATCCACAGGAACCAACTCATCAGCTCTCTCTGGGTCATCACTGTTTTTTTTTTAAAAAAAAAGACCAGGAATCCCAGCACAAGATTCTCAAGGAAGTATTCACTTCTTTAAAAGAAATATGGCGCATTGTGAACAGTAAGACTAACACTACCCTATTTCGTCGACAATGCTATCCTATTCAAATGTTCTAAAGATCATGTGAATCTACTATACTGCTATTTTAAAATGAATTCCAAGCCCCCATGGTCATGTGGTGAAAAAGATTCCCACCCACATGATTATATGTACTTTTGTCACAACAAATATCTTGGAATGTAAACACGCCAGTCTTAATATATTTATATGCTAAAAACCTATGATGTTTATGAAACATTTCTTATAAAAAGTCTCTAAATGCAAATAAAATAATTTTCCAATGATTTGCATTTCAAACAAATGTCAGTCTTGATAATCCCTAACAATTTTGGCTAAACTAACAAGCAATAAAAAATAAGAAAGGAAAGAATGAGCAAACAGTGCCGATCTTCATGGTCTCCTCCAATAAATCTTATCGTGTCCAATATAACAACCATAAAGGTAAATAGTAATTTGTCACTGGTGTCCGAATAAATAACCACAACAACCATAAATGAATAGTATTGTCACTGGTGCTCTCCGGCGATCCATTGCGACGTGTGCTCTGATCTGTGGTGGCCTAGCCCCGCCCTCAGACCGACCGATTACCTCGCCTGCTCCGATGCTGCCTCGGTCCCCGTCCATGCCGCACCACCGACGCCCCTGCTCTTCAACTAGGCTGCTGCGCAGCGCCCGGCCTCCCCACTCCCCCAGCCTTGAAGTGTCAGCGTCCTCCTATTCGCGCGTGGGCTGATCTGTCTCACCCTTATAATCCATCACCACCCGTCACTCCTGGCCAATCCTGGCCTGATCTTTCACAGTCAGCTTTGTTTCAGCATGCTACCACAAGAACTTCCAAGGTTTCCCACACTCTCACTTTCTTTCCCCGCAACCTTCTCACTTCCCACAGCGGTCCTTCTGGAAGAAGAAGCCCATCAGCGTTCCAATGGGTTCGGTCCCCCCAGCGTTTTTCCAGACCCCTCGGCCGTGTTCCCGTGTACTTCATCTTTCCAGACATACACCCCGTGTTTCCAACAACTTGTTCCTACAGTGTTTCCAGACGCCTCTGTGTTTCCTGTCTCCAGCGTTCCCACAACTTGCTTCTGCTGGTGGCCTCCTGTTTCCATTCCACACAATTCCACCACCAATCAGTTCCACAAGCGTTCCCAGTTCCAGCCACTCCAAGCCAAACGACCGGCCCTCCTCCAAGAGACCTCCCTCCGTTCCTTCCTGCCTCGGCCCCCCTGGGTCCTGTGCCCAGCTACTAACTTGCCTTCTACTTCTACTAGCCTGCTGAACCCCTCTAGAATCATTCCTTACAATCCTTACAAGCGGGCTTTCCTGCTGTGATCCCGGATTCGGACTGTGTGCTACAACCCTGCCGCCCACAGCTGCTATAGTCGCAACCCGTGGAATAACCTGGTTGGCACCCCCATAGTAACAATCCCGCTTTGTGGCGGGCTCTGTGAATACCAGGAGGGCCACTTAGACTCTGGTCCCACCCCCCCCGGGCTGTGGCTAGTACTCTCCTCTCCATCTCCCCCGGTGTCCCGAGCGTCCACTTGTTTCGCCAGAACCTCTCCCCCCTCCAAACTCTTCCATAGAGACTTTCCTTTCCTTTTCCTCCCGGGTACTCCCATTAACTTTGTTCGTCTGTGTACCGTTACAGTAATAAGGAGATACAATATGCAATACAACTTACAACTATACCATGTCCCTAACAGAATAAAAAATCTAAAGTGCAAACTGCCTTGGCCAATTTTTTTTTGCAGCCTGTGATATGCATGTGAAGGTGGGTGGATGATCAATCCAAGACTTTTGGGTCTCTTTCCTTTACTTGAGACAGACCCGCAACTCATAATTGACAAAAGGTAGCAAAAAAAAACATGTAGAGTGGGCGCTCGTACCAGATTTCTCAAACACATCATATTTTATTAAAAAATAACTAACATATGCATGTGGATACAGTACACGGGAGGGGATGGACAAAATGCATATAGGTTGGACTTTATGGGTATATAGGACCAGAGTCCCCCTATTGATGTATGGATTTGGTTTTTTAGGTGCTCACTTTTGTGTAAATGGCATCAGGGCTTATCATTTTTGGACTAATAATAAAGCATTTAGGAGGCGTGCAAGTAGATAAGTGCTGGAAAGGGCGGTTTAATATAGACACAATGACACCTTTACAGTTTACCTTCTACACCTAAGCTGGAAGAAGCACTTGCTGCACTAAACAGGCCAAAGCTTCTGTGTTTCTGATGTCCTGCAGGCCGATCCCTCCTTTGTACTGGTAGGTCCACGTCATATGTGAGTATTATGTATAAAAGAAGATGGTGTTTCGAGACCTGTATGGTGAGTGCACTCTGCTTTCTTCTAACATTTTATTTTTACCGGCATATCACCTAACTGCTTTCTTCTTCTTCTTCTACATTTTTTTTTACCGATAAATAACCGACCACTACCCAATAATATAATAGAATACCATATATAAAAAAAAAAAACAAATATTCCCACAAGAAAAAGTTACAAGTGCAACCATCGGCACAATGTCCATTACAAAATGCAAATAAATTTTTTATAAAAATAAATGTGAGAAAGAATAACCATGTATCATATTTAACAGATGATACCTTTTCAGAACATAATAATCACGAAAAGAATCAGGACCCTGATCTATATTCCGTCGCGTGGCTAACGACTACCTAAAAAAACAGTCCAGTAGGACTCAGTGCTGGTTAAACTAAAAATAAACATTTCCATTCATTGGTCTCCACCTGTAACGGATTTGTCTCAATACCTCTCCATCTGAATCCACTAACTTAATTCCACTACTTAACTAACATTTCATTTTGCCACCTGTAAACGGATTTGTCTCATACCTCTCCATCTGAATCCACTACTAAGTTGTCCATTCCACTTTGGCCAATTCCGACTTAAGTGAACCAAATACAATACTATGACAATTAATCTCTCATTTGTTATCCTCGGAAAGATGACTCCTGATCATATTTTTAAAAGGACCTTCAGTAGGGCCTACATACTGCGCTCCACTTATATGCAAGCTGCTACAAACTCAATATATTATTGCTATTGCAATGGATAAAAGACCTTATAGAAAATTCCTTTTTTACGTGCGTAAGAATGAAAGAGCGTTGCCCACTACTTTCAGTGTATACCTAATGTATTGCCCTTTGACAAAATTGGTTAAGGTGCTGTTTTTTTTTTTGCATCTCTCCAGCAATCAGGCACAGTGTAAGGAACTAGTTTGACTAGAAGGAGAGGCCATAACAAAAAGTTTCATGAAAATCTAAACTCGTAGGCAATTTTTGCCTGTGAAGGGCCTCCTTAACAGTCCCCTAGGGAGAACTGCAAAATGTAATAAGATACTTTTAGACTTGTTTTCTTATTTTGCTTCAACAATTAATTTTCCGTCTGTCATAGTATTCCCATATGCACCATTTTCCCTCCCAAACAAAGCGACGCGCTTTCACGCACGCACGAAAATCTAGAGACATCCAGAACAATACCTGAGGAGAGTCAGAACAAATTTCTGTGTCTTTTTCCACCATCTTTCCCTCACCATACACTTCTAAAGGTACATCTAAGTGGATGCTTCAATGTGCCAATCTGTTTTAGGAGTCCATGGCAGATTTATAAAACACTTCAGAGTAAATCTCAGGGCAACAATAAGGGTATAGAAAACAGTTTCTTATATTTGTTCTTAATATGAATTTTTACAGAACTTTTTTTAAGTTGATGGATTGTTAGTGATACTCAGCGTGTATCTTCAGCAAAAAGTTTAAAGATGGGGGAAGGTTTCTTGTTAATATAAAGGGATAAGGGTTTGGCCTTGCAAAATATATTTTTATATTTTCTACAGAGTCACAGGAAGTATATTTGTTCCACCCTTGACAGATTGATGATGGTAGGAAAATAGAAGGCAGGAGTAGAGAAGTACATTAGGAGATTATATAAGTAGCTACAATGACTTTGGTTTTCATGGTGTACTGGTGTATGTATAGTAACGAGAAATTATGTATTCCCACAGTGATAACAGGTGATTGCCAGTGTCACATCTTCTATGAAAAGAGTTGAGGTATTAACCTCAGAGTGGCAGAGCATAATAAATCAAAGGTCAGGGCCATAACAATAGGGGTAGCAGCCAGAGCAGCTGCTAAGGGACTGGAGATCTCTCATCTCTACTTCCTGCCACTGTTAAGATCAAAAAAGTTCTTTTTTTGCTCATTAATGTACACTCCGCACCCCATTTTAAGAGAGATAAAAACAAGAAAAACCTGAAATATCACATGATCATAATAAGTATTTAGTTTGGGACGACCACAATTCTTCCTCAACCTAAGCAAACTAAGCAATTGTGTGAGAAGAGCTTTGAGGAGAGGGGTAAAGAAGAACCCCAGAGATGCACTAGGGGGATTAGAGAAAGTTCCACAAAGTCAACTATCACTGCAGCCCTCCACCAGTTGGGGCTTTATGAGCCTCTGCTCAGTGCAAGACGCACACAGTTTGCTAAAAAAAAACAAATGAAGGACTCCCAGACTATGAAAAATAAGATTCTCCAAGATGAAGATTGAACTATTTGGTATTCATTCTAAGCAGTATGTGTTGAGAAAAGCAGACACTGCTCATTACCTGCCAAATACAATCCCAACAGTGACACATGGTGGGGGCAGGGTCAGAAGGACTGGTTGCAAATAAAGAAAAGGTGAATGCGGACAAGTTCAAAGATATCCTGGATGAAAACCTCTTCTGGAGAGTTCTGGACCTCAGACTGTGCCAAAGGTTCAACTTCCAACAAGATAATGACCTAAGCACACAGCTAAAATAACAAAGCAGTGGCTTCAGAGCAACTCTATGACCATTCCTGACTGGACCAGCCAGAGCGCTGACCTAAACCAATTGAGCATCTCTGGAGAGACTTGAAAATGTATGTCCAACAACATTCATCATAAACCTGAGGGAACTAGAGAGGATCTGCAAGAAGGAATGACAGAGGATCCCCAAATCCAGGTGTGAAAAACTTGTTGTAGCATTCCCAAGAAGACTAATGGCTGTACTAGATCTAAAGATGGTGGCCCTCCAGTAAAATGGAATAGATTGAGTGCCTGTATGTGGCAGTCCCAAAAATTGTTCAAACCAGAGGAGCAGGTAGGTGGCCCTCCAGTAAAATGGAATAGATTGAGTGCCTGTATGTGGCAGTCCCAAAAATTGTTCAAACCAGAGGAGCAGGTAGGTGGCCCTCCAGTAAAATGGAATAGATTGAGTGCCTGTATGTGGCAGTCCCAAAAATTGTTCAAACCAGAGGAGCAGGTAGGTGGCCCTCCAGTAAAATGGAATAGCGCCGTGATGCCCTGTAATAGCTCTTGGGCGGTGTGCCTTTTGTCGCCTAGGCTCAGCAGTTTGAGCACCGCCTGCTGTCGCTTAGCGACAAAAGGCACACCGCCCAAGAGCTATTACAGGGCATCACGGCGCCGTGGTCAGGTGGACCTTGTCAGAAACGGCGTTGGTCAGGGCACGGGTGATGTTGTCTGACACGTGCTGGTGCAGGGCTGGGACGGCACACCGGGAAAAGTAGTAACGGCTGGGGACCGAATACCGAGGGGCGGCCGCCGCCATGAGGTTGCGAAAGGCCTCGGTCTCTACTAGCCTATAGGGCAGCATCTCCAGGCTAAGCAATCTGGAGATGTGCACATTAAGGGCTTGGGCGTGTGTTGTAGCATTCCCAAGAAGACTAATGGCTGTACTAGATCTAAAGATGCTTCTACTCAATACTGAGCAAAGGGTCTGAATACTTATGACCATGTGATATTTCAGTTTTCATGTTTAATAAATTATCAAAAATATGCAGAGTATACATTCATGAGGAAAAAAAACTGTTTTCATCTTTCCAATTGGCTGCAATAAAACAATGAGTAAATCATTTAAAGGGAACTGAATACTCTCCATACCCACTGTATACTGTATGCACATATACTGTATGTGTGTATATGAAGTATTGCATTTATATACTGTATGTATATGTGTATATGTGTGTATATGCACGGTATGTGTGTATAAATCTGTGTGTTTGTGTAAAAGTGTATAAATGTGTATGTATGTATAGATGGGTGTATATATGAGTGTATAAATGTGAGTGATTGTACAAATATAAATGCTAACAAATATTTATAATTTTTAAGGGAAAGAGCGGCCACATGCAGATGTCTGCTATGGGGCCCAGCCTGTCCTAGTTACACCCCTGTCAGCCGTATCAGTACAGTCCAGCTAATTAAGGTCGCCTGCACGTTTTAGCTTCTTTAAAAGTCCTAAACAGCTCCCTCCTTCTCCTTCCTCACAACACCATGCCTTGTAATGTGCATATAGAAAGAAATTTGCAAATACAGGTCAGGATAAAAAAAAATGTTGTCTCGGTACTATCTTGAAAGTCAGCCAAGTGACATGATGTGGGATAATACCAAATACCAAAGCGGTATATCTATTCCGAAAGGAACAAACTCACAGCTCTGGGCATCACTGTTTTTTTTTTAAAAAAGACCAGAGATCCCAGCACAGATTCTCAGAAGTATTCAATTCTTCTTAAAAGAAATATGGCGTCATGGTGAACAGTAAAACTACAACTATTTCGACAATACTAGTCCTATTCATGTTCTAAAGATCATGTGAATATACTGCTATTTAAAATGCCAGCCCCCATGGTCATGTGGTGAAAAGATCCCACCCACATGATTATGTGACTTTGTCACACAAAATACGTGGAATTAAACACTCCAGTTTATGCTAAAAACTTATGATGTTATGAAACATTATATTAGAAAAAGTCTCTAAAATGCAGAGATAATTCCAATGAATTGCATTTCAAACAAATGCAAGTCATTGATAATCCTACACATTTTGGATAAAGCTAGGCAATAAAAGAATAAGAAAGGAAAGAATGAGAAAACATTGCCGATCTTCATGTCAATCATACAATAATCTTGGTCCAATATAACACCATAAAGTTAATAGTAATTGTCACGGGTGCTCCCGCGATCCATGTTGCGGAACGTGTGCTCTGCTGTGTGGCCTGTCCCCGTCCCTCAGACCGGATTTACCTCTCCTGGCTCCTGATGCTGCCTCGGTCCCGTCCAGGCCGCACACCGGCTTCTTCAACTAGGGCGCGCGCGCGCCGGCTCTCCCAGCCTTGAAGGGTCAGCGTCCTCCTGATTCGCGCTGGCTGATCTGGCTCAGCCCTTATAATCCAGCACCACCCTTCACTCCTGGCCGGATCTTCAGCTTTGTTTCAGCATGCTACAAGGAACTTCCAAGGTTTCCACACCTCACTTCCCACAGCGGTTCCTGCTGAAGAAGAAAGCCCATCAGCGTTCCCAGATGGTTCTGTTCCCCCAGCGTTTTCAGACGCCTCCGTGTTCCCTGTGTTCCTTCATCATTTCCAGACACCTCCGTGTTCCATGTGTTCCTACAGTGTTTCCAGACGCCTCTGTGTTTCCTGTCTCCAGCGTTCCCACATGCTTCTGGTGGCTCCTGTGTTCCAGCGTTCCCAGCCACCTCCAAGCCACGAACTCTCCTCCAAGGACCTCTCCGTTCCTGCCCCCCTGGGTCCTGTGCCAGCTACTGCCTTCTAGCCTGCCTGAACTCTAGATCATCCTTACAAGCGGCTTTCCTGCTGTGATCCCAGGCTCGGACTGTGTGCTACATCCCTGCCTGCCACCGCGGGCTTAGTCGCACCCGTGGAATAACCTGGTGGCACCCAGCAGTACAATCCCGCTTTGTGGCGGGCTCTGGTGAAGACCAGGATGCCACTTAGACTCTGGTCCCGGGCTGTGGCTAGTACTCTCTCCATCTCCCCCGGTGGTCCAGAGAGTCCACTGGTTCGCAGACTCCTCCCTCCAAACTCTTCCCATAGAGACTTTCCTCCCGGGTACTCCCAAGTACCTTCTGTCGTCTGTGTGACCGTTACAGTAATAAAGGAGATACAATATGCAATACAACTTACAACTATACCATGTAACCTAACAGGAATAAAAATATAAAGTGGCAACTGCTTAGCAATTTTTGCAGCCTGTGATATGCATGGGAAGTGGGGTGGATGATCAATCCAAGACTTTTGTGCTCTGTTCCTTACGTAGACCGCACTTCAATAATATGAAAATGTAGAAAAAAAATGTAGAGTGGCTCGTACCATACAGGTCTCAAAACAACATCATATTTTATTAAAAATACTAACATATGCATGTGGATACAGTACAAGGGAGGGATGGACATGCATATAGGTGGACTTATGGGTATACCAATAGGTCCACCTATTTGAGGATGGATTTGGTTTTAGGTGCTCACGTTGTGTAAAGGGCAGGTCAGGGCTTATCATTTTTGACTAATAAGCATTTAGGAGGTGCAGAGAATAAGTGCTGGAAAGGCGGTTAAATAGACACACCTTTACCAGTTTACCTTCATACACATAAGCTGGAAGAAGCACTGCTGCACGAAACGGCCAAAGCTGCTGTGTTCTGATGTCCTGCATGTCCATCCCTCCTTTGTACTGTATCCACGTGCATATGTGAGTATTATTTATAAAAGAAGATGTTGTTTCGAGACCTGTATGGTGAGTGCCACTCTGCTTTCTTCTACATTTTTATGTTACCATATAACCTACAACTACCCAATATAGAATAGAATACAGAGTATAAACAAATATCCCACATTACAGTGCAACAATCGGCACAATGGTCCAGTACAATGAAAATAATTTTTATAAAACATAAATGTGAGAAAAGAAGAACCATGTATCAATTATTGTACAGATGAGACATGTTCAGAACATAAGAATCAGACCCTGATCTGATATTCAGTCTGCGTGGCTAACGACTACCTAAAACAAACAGTCCAGTAGGACTCAGTGCTGGTTAACTAACATTTCATGTCGCCACCTGTAACTGATTTGTCTCAATACCTCTCCATCTGAATCCACTACTGAATCCACTACTTAACTAACATTTCATGTTGCCACCTGTAACTGATTTGTCTCAATACCTCTCCATCTGAATCCACTACTGTTTTCCATGTGGACATCCCGAATGTGACAAGAAGATACTTATGAAAAATTAATCATCTCATTTGTTATCTCGGAAAGATGACGCCTGATACATATTTTTAAAGGACCTGCAGTATGGCCTACATACTGCTTCTCACGTATAATGCAAGCTGCTACATCAATTATATTATTGCTATTGCAATTGATAAAAGACCTTATAGAAAATTCCTTTTACGTGGCGTAGGAATGAAAGTCGTCACCTACTTTCAGTGTATACCTAATGCCCTTTGACAAAATTGGTATAAGGGGCTGTTTTTGCATCTCATCAGCACAGTGTAAGGAACTAGTTTGACTAGAGGAGAGGCCATAGACAAAGTTCAGGAAGAATCTAAACTCGTTATGGAAATTTTGCCTGTGAAGGCCTCCTTAACAGTCATAGGGAGACTGCAAAATGTAATAATACTTGTAGAACTGTTGCATTATTGCTCACATTTTCTGATGTAGCCAATGTCAACATGGGACAGCGTTAAAATCCCTTGTATAAATATACTCAACCCAAGAAAAATGAGAACATTTTCAGCAAATGGAAACTAACTGGGGCACATTTACTTAGAAAGTCAGAAACTGCACTAAAAGTGCTATTTCCGTGAATAATTCTGGCCGAGGCAATTCGCTAAGCCTGAAAAGTCCGCCATCTTTTTTGTTGTGCACCTTTAACTTAAATACGGCGTTCAGTCCGAATCAGTTGGACAGTTGAGGTCACGCCCCCTAATTTGCATCGCATGAAGGTTAGTGCAGCTGCAACACATTAGGGTTGTGTGCAGTACAATAGTGGCGCAGACAATTCTTAAATATCTGTGCAAGCCGTTTTAGTCGAGAAGAACGTGCACAGTCTAACAAAAGTGTGGCGCAAAGCCTTTAGTAAATGTGGCCCACTGTGTTCATCAATGAATTGGAAGTGGTTAGAAAATTAAGCCAATTTCTCTAATACAGTGATATAAGAGTTAAAGATATGCAATCAAAGCTGTGGTCATACACTATGTAAAGGAAGATATCTATAGTTAATTATTGAAGGTAGACATTGAGGGTTGATTATGTGGGGACCATGGTAAGGATTATAATGGAGACAATTGTTCTCTACAGTCCTAGATATGGCACTGTATTATCTTTGCACTTGTCTGTATTAACTGCACACAAATAATAGAAGTGGAAGTGACATCTTCTAATAAATTTCCAATAGAGAGCAGTTGAAGAGGTCACACAAGCAGCATCTCTAATGACATTGTGGTTTGGATGTGGTTTTTTACCATTTTCACTGGTCAAGTTGTCAGTTCCCCACTTTTCGCTTGTAGCATAATAATCCAAATCATTCTTTATCTCCATAGTTTGGAAAGATTGAAGACTCGTCCGTCACTGTCTTGCTAATGGAAAATGTATAATTTTTGATGCACACATTTTTCACTCATTAAGCCCATATAAATGTGTCACCCAGTAAAATGGATATTTATTTTCTCATATGCTGCATAATATTAGCAGCATCAGTTCCATATTTGTTTGATGGGGTTTTACTCTTAACATTATTCTGAATTAGTCTGAATCCTGTGCGTTCTGAATGTATAATTCATATTAGGAGGGTCATTTATTGCAAAGATTCGCAGTTCATCGGACACGCACATTGTGACCTGCATTTTGAGATCATAAATTAGCATTTCTAAAACCAGGAACATGAATATGAGGTTGTTCACATTTTTCTCTTAAGACGGCAGTCATTATAATGTGTCGGGATCTTGTGGCTTTTGATTTTGCAGTGTTTAGCTAATGAGGACAATAATGATAATATAAATCAAAATCCATAAAACAACTTTGCTGGAGATTTGTCAAATAGTCCTAAAATGAGTTTCACCCGAAGCACAAAACATGAATTCTTAGTTATGAGAATAACCTCAAGGTCATTCTCATTATAGTAACCATCTTTCCAGAAGTCCATGAAACCAGAAGAATTTCTATCCTCAGATTGGCTGATTAAATGCCAATAGCAATTACCGATTTATTACATCTGTTAAAAATGAATGTTTAAGTCCCGCCCCTGCAGCTGCATCAATGAGTGAGACAACCTTTTTAGGCAGGGTTTTCTGTAAGACACATTCTTCTTGGGCTGGAACATACCTAAATTGGTTTGTATTGTTCCCGAATATTGATACTGTCGGAAAAAAAATTTGGGACAGTTTGTTTCATAGTTTCATAGTTTATACCAGTGATGGCTAACCTATGGCACTGGTGCCAGAGGTGGCACTCGGAGCCCTTTCTGTGGGCACCCAGGCCATCACCAGAGATGACTCCAGGTATCTTCCTGCAGTCCCAGACAGCCCAGGACTTGCTGTGCACAGAGCTATTTTAAAGTGACAGCACTACCTGGGACTATTTTCTGCTTTATTGATGTCCTCAGGTGCTGGTATCAATGAAAACTGTGACAGAGAAGGGAGTATACATCACAAATTAAATTTCTGTGTTGGCACTTTGCGATAAATAAGCGGGTCTTTGTTGTAGTTTGGGCACTCGGCCTCTAAATGGTTTGCCATCACTGGTTTATACGGTTGAAAAAAGACACTTGTCCATCAAGTTCAACCAAGGAAGGGTAGGGATTGGATGAGGAAGGGATTTAGGGGAAACAATCCTATATAGCATAACAATCAATGTTATTTAGGTGTAAAAAGGCATCTAGACCCTTCTTGAAGCTCTCCGCTGTCAATGCTGTGACCAGCGCCTGAGGCAGGCTATTCCACAGATTGACAGTTTTCATAGTAAAAGCCCTGTCGCCTCCGGTGATTAAACTTGGTTTCTCCAAATGAAGACATTGCCCCCTCGTCTTTTGATTTGATTTAATCTGGAACAACTTACCACCATATTTTTTGTATGGACCATTCATATATTTATATAAATTAATCATGTCCCCTCGTAGTCGTCTCTTTTCCAGACTAAATAAATCTAGTTGTTTTAATCTTTCCTCATAACTAAGACCCTCCATACCCCTTATCATTTTTGTGGCTCTACGTTGAACCCTCTCCAGCTCCAGGGCATCCTTTTTATGGACCGGTGCCCAGAACTGGACAGCATATTCCAGGTGTGGCCGAACCAGTGCCTTGTATAGTGGTAATATTACATCCCTATCACGAGAGTCCATTCCACTTTTGATACATGACATGATCCTACTAGCTTTAGAGGCAGCTGATTGACATTGCATGCTGTTATTCAATTTATGATCTACTAGTACCCCCAGGTCCTTCTCAACAAGGGACTCTCCCAGATTTACTCCCCCAAGGACAGAAGTTTGTAAAAATGTATTGACAAATGTAAGAATAGTAAAATGAAACCCAGAGTTAATCTATCCTAAATGGAAATTTCTCTGTTCAGGGAAAATGTACCAGTAGCCAGGCTCTTTATAACAGCCGGTCTCCCGCTAAAGACGTCGCTTGTAAAGAGAATGTCGAGTATGCCTGTCCTGAAGTGGTAAGTCACTGCTAACCAGTGTCTGTCATTTTTAACATTTTAAAGGTGTGTTATTTACCCTGCTCCAACTGCTGGTTACAGCACCCTGGTGTTCTTTCGGTTTTCCACACTGATGGCGAGTCTGGAAGTGCAGGGGTCAGGGGAAGCCAGAGCAAAGTAAGTGCACTTTCTGGAAAACCCCTTTAAAGGGATTTTCCCATGAAGCAAAGTTAGGCCATATCCACAGGATAGGGCCTAACTTGCTGATCGTGGGGGTCTCAGTGCTGTAACACCCGCTGATCACAAGAACGACCCCCGTCTGACCTCTTGCCGCTCCTCAGACTAATGGAGCGATGGCCATGCATGACCGTTCTGCTCCATTAATCTCTATGGAGCTGACGGAGATCACAGAGTGCAGCACTCAGCAATTTCCGTCAACTTCATAGAGATTAATGGAGCAGAACGTTCTTGGACGGCCGTCTGCTCCATTACTCTTATGGAGCGATGAGGGGTTGGCAAAGGTCTTAGCACTGAGACCCTGACTGATCAGCAAGTTAGACCCTATCCCTTGGATAGGGCCTAACTTTGCTTTGTGGGAAAACCCCTTTAAGCATCAGGACCCATGTGTGACCACTTATGCACCTCTACATGTTATATAGCTAAACCATTGGCCAGCTGTTATTTATATTTTTTATAGAAGCCATACTATTCTTGAAGGACATCTACCACTAGTGTCAAGTATTGTAAACCAAACCCACTTGCATGCTGGTGTGTGCCCCCTTCTGGCAGGATTTGCTCTTCTCTTAGCTTCTTATGCCCTGCTTTTTACTAAAAAAATGCTTTAAAAAGTATGCAAATGAGCCTGAGTGGCTGAGGTGTTCATTGAGCCAGGAGCCCTTCGGGCTCATTAGAATAATCATTAAAGCCTTTTTTTTCTTTTAAACAAGGGCATAGGAAGCTTAAAGAGCAAATCGGAGGGGGCACACACCAGTATGTAAGTGGGCTTGGTTTACAATCCTTCATCCTGGTGTGAGATGACCTTTAAAAAGGTTTTCCAGGAAAAGATAATGGGATCAACAGAAGGCTGTTAAAATAGTCCATATTAACTGTTCCGTTTTCCCTACTACTCTCATCTTCCTGATTGTCTCCCAACATAAAAGGAATTGTTGAGAGAGGCCACTTAGCCCATTGCAATCAGTCACATCTCTTGTGGCAATTCCAAATTTGTCTGGAGATACCTAGGAAGTCCAAGTGCAGCCTAAACCAGAGCAGAAGAGGAGCAGTAAACAACTATTATTGTTCTGCCACCCCTCCGTCAATCTTTTAAAGAGAACCCGTCATGCAAAATAACCCCCCTAAAACTAAAAGATTTTCATACACTGTCCATTAGAGAGCATTGCCTCTATCCTTCATTGTCCATCTACATGCCTGTAAACCTAAGCAATGAGGTACTAAAGCTGTATGCAAATGACCTGTGAAATGTCCAATGAAGCATTAGCATATTCAAGCTGTCCACTCTATTCATGAGTGGGAGGCACAGCCACACCCCGTGTGCTTGACTGACAGCCTGTATAATGATGTGAGGCTGTATAATGATGTGCTTCCTGGTGCTGGTGGCCACGCCCCCTGCAGCCTGTGTGTGTGTGTATAGGAGAGATTCAGCATCTCCAGGCAGCCATGTGATAGCAGAACATGTCAGATTCATGTGTAGCTGATGTCTGTGTCTCTCACCTGTATATTAGGAGGATGCAGCATGTCAGCAGATGCAGCACACACACTAGCCATGCTTTACTATACATTACACACAGACATGAGCAGGGGGGAGGAGAGGGGAGGGGTAACAGGGGTGACATCACTGCCTCTGACCATGTGACCAGCCTCATTTACATAATAAAGAATAGATGATTTTACAATGAATAATGTATGAAATAACTAGATAAAGGCTGGGATGGGATCCTTGTGAACTGCTCCAACAGGTAGTAGTGACAGGACTAGTGACACAGACCTGATGACAGGTGTCCTTTAAGCACATTTACATATATATATATATTTTTTACTAAAAACCCCTTTAATAATTACATTAATAACATTTAGGTCCTTTAGGTGAATTTCAAAGTAATATATTTTGTGTATAGAAATTAATAGATTTACTTATACCACGTATCTAATTGTAATCATGCACAATATGCCATAAATCATTGTGTTACATAAAAGTTACACTTATATTTGTCACGGGTACTCCCGCGATCCCTGTGCCAGATCGCGGGCGCACCCATGTCCCTGCGTGTGCCCCCGGAGCCTGGCAGAAATGACCTCCCCTGGCTCCAGAGGCGGTCTCTCTGGCTCCCACGGCCGATAATTGGCGCTGGCCTGCCATAAGTTCCTGCCCCTTCCTGTGACCCTTGCCGGATCTTCAAGCCATTCCTATGAAGAGAAAGCCCTCCGTGTTCCTAGTGTTCCTCCGTGTTTCTGTGTCTCCAGCGGTCCTGAGTCTCCAGCGGTCTTGTCCAGAGGGTCCTCAACCCTGACAGTATTATAATGTTGCCAAATGAATATGCATGATTCTTACAAGGCTGGTGCAATGCTGGACATGTCATAATTCTTTTGAATGTGTTAAAGGGATTCTGCCTTCATGCATTGGCGATTAAACATGTATGTATGCTGATTATGATGATGGATTTTGAAGAAAAAGATCCAAACAAATGAAATGTTAATGGATGCACATTTCCTCTTGGCCTTCCATGACTTGTATTAATAGACCTCATAAGTCACCAGTAAGTTGTTGGTTTTTCCAGGGGCTGCAGTTTGATCCTGGTCCCTGTAATTCCCATGGATCCTCCTTCTGATCTCTCCAGTTGGCTGGGAGTTTGAAGCTCCGGCGTATTGTCAGCCATGCTGTCTGTTATTTAAAGCCAGGGATAAAACTGGCCAAGGATTCTCCCCGTGTCATTATATTGAACAAACAAGCTCTGATGTACTGTTTTGTGGCTTCATTTATCTCCCGCTGGTTGATGGCAACCTCCAACTCAAAGAATGGATGATTTCATACCTGTCAACTTGGTCCAACATGATTTGGGCCGGTTGTAGCTATTAACATAAGCTACCAGTGATTTGTGCTCCTGTCTCTGTCTATATTAAGTACAGAACTACAAATCCCCAGGCGCTTAAGCAGTTGAGAGCCAGAGATAGCAGGACACACAATAGCTCTGAGATTAGATACGTTTAGAAATAAAGAGCATGAAGGGAACAGTTCTGGACACAAAATCACAAGGTAGTGAGGAAAAACAAACCTGTTGACCAAGATGAGAAACTCTATTTCTTTAGCTGAAACAATAGTGGTTTCATGAATGTGATTTGCAGTAGACAGATAGGTGCCTGGCATGGGGTCTGCATGTACACTGCCATGCAGGATTAGGGGATATACACAGGATAATGCTGTAAAGATTTGGCCAATTCTTTCCCAAAATTACATCACATAAATAACTGTGATAATGATTCTGCAGATAAACTATCTTCCAAATAACAATTCCTCTGCGTCCCAAGATTATTTTCCTGGATGATTGTTATACTCAGCCTGTAAAAATGCTATTGATATCGGTTGAATGCAACATCTATTGCTAGATTAGAAATCGCTATTAACTAGCTATACAGAGTAAAGAAAAACATACCTACTTTACTTACAACAATGAAAAATATGTCAATATCAAAAGAATCGATCCAAAATAAAATGACATAAGCCTATGGGGAACATTTATCTTTATCCAGGACATTTACATGTGTCTGTTTTTGTTTTTTCCAGGTTTTGGACCTGTTGAATGCATCTTAGAGGGTCATAGATCAGGTAGCTTTTGTTGTAAAATGTTGTACAAAAGTCTCAAACTCCTCTGCAACTCCTTCTTAACTATTTCCTACTCCTGCTCGTGACTGGATATTATTTGCACCAAAGTTCCGACTGTTTACACCGACTGTCACCAACATTCCAACTTTTCACGATCCACTTAAAGATATATCTGGTGCAACATTTAAGGATTCTGGCACCTCTCACTTTTGGTAGGTGAGTGAAAAAGTCAAAAAATTTGGATCCATATGCGCCAAAAAAAATCTTTCATTTAAGAAAAAAAAGAGTAATGCCTAAGATAAATGACCATCTATGTGTGTGCTTATGTTCTAATCTTTACATCAGGGTTGGTCTTAAATAGAATGGTACCCTGTGTAGTATTCTCTCGCCCCAAAGTTTAGTCTACTGGGTCTTAAGATCCAAAAACACATTTTACTTTTTCTTCATTGAATTCCAAAATTCAAACATTTTTTGTCTTGTAGGGTGAAAGCAAATGAGACACATTTATTAAGCTCTGTGGGGCAGATTTACTTACCCGGTCCATTTGCGATCCAGCGGCGTGTTCTTTGCGCTGGATTCGGGTCTGGCAAGGATTCATTAAGGTAGTTCCTCCGCCGTCCACCAGGTGGCGCTGCTGCGCTGAAGAGCATCGGAACGCACTGGAATACACCGAGCCAGGCTGAGTGAAGGTACGTGCAAGCTCCGCAACAGATTTTTTTTAAAAAATGCAGCGGTTTTTCCGAATCCATCGCGTTTTCATTCAGCTACACCCCCCGATTTCCGTCGCGTGCATGCCGATTGCGCCACAATCCGGGACAATTCAGGGGAAATCGGCGCAAATCGGAAATATTCGGGTAACACGTCGGGAAAACGCGCCCTTAGTAAATGACCCCCTGTGTGTCAGTGTTCTGTCGGACTCTGCACATTCTTTCTAGTGCAAACTCCTTGCGCAAGTATTTAAGACACAAATACAACACAAATTTCGGTTCGGTATCGGTGCTCAGCAGAACATGTGCCATATTTATGCATTATATTCAAGCAAAGACTGACAGAATTGTTTTGCATGCCCCATGCTAAAGGTGCACCAAAATAAAGGTTTACACTCTGTCGGAGCTATGCAGAGGGCTCCAGATTTAGAACGTGCTCCAGAAATCCTGAATATGGCGCACCCTCTATATAATGCAGTTTGCACTGTTCTTAGTAAACGTGCCTCACTATTTCCTTATATGCCTGTATTACAAGAAATGTCCTCAATATGTCACCAAATTATAATATAAAGACTCTATTGTGCCCTATGAATTAAAATGAAGACCCTACTACATGTTTGAGAATGTTCACATAATAATGTCCTCCTGTCAGTCCACTTAAACTCCTGCAGACCAGAGCACGGACACTGAGAAGACACTGAGAAGTAGGGCTCCCTTGCACATAGTGCTGGCACCTCCAATACTATTTTCATATCTACATTAGTAAGGATACTTCTTTTGCTTTTCTGCTCTGTCACACAGCACATGGTCCTATGAATGGAAGGTCAAGCTTTTACTCCATTCATTCTCTACAATAGACAAAGGGGCACATTTACTAAGGACATTGTGCCAGTTTTCTGTCAGACTCTGCATGTTCTTTCTAGTGTAAACTGCTTGCACAGTTATTTATAAAGTGTCTGCACCACAAATGTGTCACACGTGGCCTTTTTATGGTGCAGCTGCACTAGGAATTGGGAGGGGTTGCGATGCTCAGTCGGACCATGCGCCGGATTTAACATGCAAAGTCTGTCGCACTCCCTATTTTAAAGATGGACCACAAAAAAGTTGTTGAACCCTGTTGGGCCAGTGTAGGGAATGAGAGATTCATGATTTCTGGCGCACGTTCTTAATGAATCTGGTGCACCGGGCATTATACACAGACACAGCACTTTTAGTGCAGTTTCCAAGATTCTTAGTAAATGTGCCCCAGTGTTTTAATTTTCTCTCATTGATTTATATCTGTAAGGATTTTAGTAAAACTAATGCTACAACTCGCTTTACTATGATGACAGTGAGGGAGAGCGGATACTGATGGAGAAGAAGAAGCTTTTAGATGTCGCTGTCAGTACTATCAGTCTGTCAGTGTCAGGCTCCTGTGGTGATCACACCAGATATGGTTTCTGTGACTGCACAATCATCCAGAGTAACTGCTTTCCTGGTTATAGTTATTTCGATTAGGTCAGAGTAAAGTGTTAAAAACAACAATGGAGTACCAAAATGTAGAAAACAAGTAAATAAAATAATAATAGAGAGTTTTTAAATATTTTGTTCTTCTTTAAAAAAAATTGATACAATATTTGTTTTGATACCAGTGAAAATATGGGTGCCCTTTTACTTCAACAAGAAGACAAATGTACAATGTATCTAAATGCTTAGCATTGCTTTTGTCTTCTTTTGAGCATACTGGCAATCAGTTTTAGATCCTTTAATCTATGATCATGACCTTTGTTGTACCCAACCTTGTATTGTGGAAAACCATCAGTATTAGCTTTTACCCTTATAAATATGCATGATAACAGAAACATCTACCAACAAGAGAAGACAAAGCAAGATCCTTGTATAGTGTATAAAAGGTTACACTTAGTTGATGAAATGTTGTTACTCTTTCTATGCAACATAAATATAGAGGACAAAAGGCAAATTTACTTGCTAAGAGCATATTGTACATATGTATATATACTGTATATGAATGAAAGAAGCTATCAAATTATAAAACCGACATAAAGTACATCCTTTTATTTCCCTCCTAAAGATAAAAGCATATTACAGGTACAAAAAAGTTACAAGAATTATATATGATCACAAAATTGAAAGAGAAATGGTATAGACTGATAAACATGAAAGCAGAGAATATCATCCTTCATTCAGCATCCCACACTAAAATGAATAGAAAGAAAATTTCTTCTATGCAAAAAAATGTAATATATGCAAAAATGGAAACAAAATGAAATGTGATAGAATAAAAAGAAATTAGGAAATGGATGGGTAAGTAATATGTCAACATTCATATACTTTTATAGACTGTGAGCAGCAGTTGCAAACATTATTGTGATGAGGCTCTGCTGGATAAGAACATGAATAAAATAGGCCAATCTTCCTAGATAAAAGATCTTTGCACTGAATTGAAAATAGTTTATTGCCTCTTATAGTCAGTAATATCTGAACATTTGGACTGGCTTTGAATTTTATGTGGTCTTAGGTTCATGTACATGTATAGGATGAGCATATAGAAATGGGTGGCTACTGATAGAATAAAAAGAAATTAGGAAATGGATGGGTAAGTAATATGTCAACATTCATATACTTTTATAGACTGTGAGCAGCAGTTGCAAACATTATTGTGATGAGGCTCTGCTGGATAAGCACATGAATAAAATAGGCCAATCTTCCTAGATAAAAGATCTTTGCACTGAATTGAAAATAGTTTATTGCCTCTTATAGTCAGTAATATCTGAACATTTGGACTGGCTTTGAATTTTATGTGGTCTTAGGTTCATGTACATGTATAGGATGAGCATATAGAAATGGGTGGCTACATGTCTTAAAATACTCCCTTGTGCCTCTTTCAGCTCTATCCAGCTCCTGAGGATGCATCCTTTGGTTCCCATTGTTGTACAGTGGAACCTAGGATTACAAGTAACCTGGTCTGCAAGCGTTTTGAAAGACAAGCTTACTTGTAACAAAAAATCTAACCCTCATTACCAATATACTGCGTCTAACCACTGGTCACTGCTCCATCAGTCAGTGTCAACACGCTTCACACATCTCCTTCATCCATTCTAAGAGAGAGCATAGGACACTGTTATAAATGTATGTGTGGCTATGTGTTATAGCAGGGCTGTGTGAAGGTGGATGATGTAGCAGGGCTGAGTTTGATGTGTTTGTTTGGCAGTAATGGTATGGGCAGTAGTGGCTGACCTATGCAAAGGGTACCATGACAGTTATACCCTTCTTTTTGGCCATGCTAGCTGTCGTCCCAACACAAAGCATCCTCTTGCGGTTCAAGGCAGCCCAGTATGTGAACAGTGCAAAAGCAACTCATCTTTGGTTGCCTGGGACTTCAACAAGAGTGAGAAGATACGGATAGAGTCTCATTTTTATTTGAGTTCCCGTCCCCATAATTTTCGGAGTTGGGGGGGGGAGGCAGAGAGAAGCTGAAAGTATAATCTGTATTCCCCTTTCTTTCAAAAGCGACAGCATCCTCAGATGCAAATAACAGGAAGTAATAAGTAGCCAGTTAAATGGCCATTTTGGCACTTTGCGGGTTGCAAGGTGGGTTTTGGGTTGCAGTGTGGGCACTTGGTCTCTAAATGCTATAGGAGGAGTCAGCAAGATAGTACTGTTCAAGAGGCAGGAGTGAGAAAGTCTGTGAATAGGGTGGGACTTACAGTAGGTTAGACAGTTAGACTCTACTAGAAAAGCGATGATTTATACATGTCTTGATGGTGTCAGACTGTTTACAGTTGTCAATTTCTTTGTAAGTTTTAAGGAGAAATAACAGAGTCAAAAGTAGAACAGAGTAATAGTTTAACAACAGATTCTCCAGAATTATTTATTTTGTGGAAGAATAAAGGTATTTACTTGAAGAGAGAGGTTATGGCTCTCTTTAAAGGGGTTTTCTAACTTGCTGATTGGTTAGAAAAGATCACGAGAACGAGTCCAATGGGGTCCCAGGTACTTCTGTCGGACCCCTTGTCACTCCCTGAGATTGATGGAGCATTAATTTCCATTAATCTCAGAAAGCGATTATGGGTCCAACCAAGGTACTTGGCACTCCATCGAACCCCTAGTTCTAGTGATCTGTGGGGGTCTAATCACTGAGCCCCCCACTGATCAACTAGCTAGGGCCTATCCTGTGGATAGGGCCTTACTTGTAAGAAAACTCCTTTATCCATAGTTTATCTGATATTACTCAGGTATTAAGAAATACACCTGGTAACCTCATAACACTTAACTTTACTGTACAATGCACTCAGCCTAAATTGTAATGTGTCTACATTTTAGACAATACTTTCTGTCTTTTAATGTAGTAAGCTCATTGCTACCCTGTAGATCTTAGCCAGAAACCATTAAGTACAATTTTTTTCAAGCATTGGGAATAAAAAAGGTGAGCTGTATTCTGTGTGACTATATTACAAATGTTTTCCAGTGCTTTTTTTGTCAATCACAAAGGATGTGGCTCCCCAATGGGCACATAAACCTTTAGGGAAAGTGAAAATCTCTGTTCAACACTGCAGCATGCAGTATGTTGGTGCAAGCAATCATAAGCAAATGTGACCAAATCAATGCCTGCAAGTGGTCTAAATGAGTACTAGAATAGTAACGTTAAATGATTAACACAAAAAGCATCTCAGCAACAAATCATGAGTTCACTAGGGTAGAATGTATCAGGCCTTGGACAGCAATTTTTGAGTACAAGCTCTGAAATAATTCACAATTACTAGTGCATTGTGTAGAGGGGTATGAAGGTGGTGCGCCCATTGGTGTTGTGCCTGACGGTTGACATGAGCACTAACTATAGCCTTCACCCGTTAAAGTTCAGGTTATGTCGCAATTCAACTACAGGTAGGATCTGGTGTAGAATTGTCCAACGGAGCAATTGCCCGCCACATATGTAAGGAGGTTGGAGCTTCCTGGTATGTCTGGCACGGCGGAGGGGTGGATTTTTTATCATCATACATTCCATTTAATATGTTTATAAGCAACAACACCATTTTTGGAAACTTGTAATATTCATATCACAGTAGTATTCTTATCTGCAGTTGCCTTCCAGCTGCTTTGAAGAGACTCTAGTAAATCGCTGCTTCCCCTTCCATCTGACATCGGGAGGGAAGGAGAGAGAAGGTTAAGAGCTACAGTAAGTTCATAAAGAGGCATTGCTCTGGAAATATATTAAATTGTTTCTTCTATTTACTTGCACTACTCACTTACTTCTTTCAAAGTTTGTTGGAAATGTTATGACTTCATCATACTGTAAATTATTTTCAGCACATTCTGGTCTTTATTTTCTAGTCTTTTCATCCACTTTTCATGGAAGTGGGTGCATTTTTGAGGCTTTTGCTGCTAATGTATATATTCAAATCATAGTTCTAATTAAATTCTTTATAAATTCAACAGTAATATGAGAGAGTTACAGTTCTGATATACAAAGAGCTGAAAACTAATTAAGTTCTTCATAAAATCAACAATAATATTAGAGAATTACAGTTCTCTGGAGTAGAAAGTACTGAAGTAAAGGAGCAGTTCCTCCAGATAAAAGAGATTGGAAATCTTGAAGTAGTGTAATTTTCCTGAAAATCCGCCCTTGGTTAGCGCTATAGTCACACCAGCGAGAGCAGCTCTTTCATACATGAAACATTTAAAACATGGATAAACTGATTGTAAAGAAACTGTTTGTGATATTCCCAAATACTTAAGTTAGATTTCACTTTATACCTTTTGGATCACCTGTTTCCAGAATAGAATGGTTCTTGTCCTCTGCTGGCACCAAGACACAAGTGCAACTGGTTGTACCATAATTGGTTCTTTCGATAGAATTCTGGAGGAATACCTGAAATAAGTTGGCTACACAGAGCAAAATCAAGATGGTGGGTGTAGCCTCAAATGATATATAACATATATAAATAAAAATAGAGCAATAGAGGGGGACCAAATATTTGCTGAAAGAGTCAAAACGGTAACAAAATGTGTGGTAAGTCAAAACAGGCCTCAGCAAGGTCCCTAACGTGTTTAATATAACTTTATGCCTTATTTGATTCTGCTGATTCCTCATCTTTGACCTTTTGACTTGTTCTGTCTCCACCTTCCTAAACTCCTATCCTATGGGTAAGACACTGACAGGTTTCTGACTTCTGACCCACTACCTGTTTCCTAACATTGCACACTGCTTGCCCTGAATTTGGACCATCCCTGACCGCTTTTTTGACTGATCTCACAATGTCACACACCATTGTCTCTTTGCCGCTGGACTAGCTGCTATCCAAACAGGGACCACCACAAGAGGTGGTGGACTTGCAATCTCTCTGAAGAAAATTCTAGATTCTTGTAGAGCCAAGAACAGCTTAAAACAAGAGAGCTTCAGGGATAATATAATTAGCAATGTTCAAAAATTAAACAAGGACTAATATCCCGTTGGCTGGTGAGAAATACTTTATATACTATGTAACATTTGGAAGTTCAGCTTTTGGTTTCAGCTGTGTGGTGCATTAGGGTACTGGATGCTATTCCCCCACAAATGTGATACTAGTCACCTACCCTAAGGATACCTTACCAATAGCTAAGTCAAATGAGGTAACCAATGATAAAGGATAAAAACCAAGAATAAAGATTATATATATATAATCCAGACGCCCAGTACACATGCACTGTCTGGCATCCAGAGGAAGAGCGTAGTTGAAATCTGTCAAGATAACTTTATATCAATGTTATACTGCAGACTAAAACAAGATCTACTAAAATGCCAAATCAATATGGTAAAGACAATACTAATCATGTTAAATACCTAGAGATACACACAGGACACAAATAAATGTTAACATTTTAGCTCCAACATTATCACATTAGATCTAAGCCCCCATGACATCCCCCTGATTCCCTCTGAGATTCTGCGCTAGCCCTGCATGCTATCTATTATTCTGCCTAGATGAACTCTCACTTGGTGTTGAAATCCTTCTGTTCTTTCAGAATTCACTGGTAGAGGCATGAGCAGAATGAACCAGATGCCTTGCAAAAGTCTTTAATGAACCCTCCATAATATCCCACAAGACTAAGAAAGCTTATCAAGTCCTGCTGACTCAAGAGGGTCACCAGTGACTTTATTCTCCTCAGCCTAGGTTGGAGGCCAGTTCATCTATATACACCATACGGTAAAATGATCCCTTTTTAGATTTTTATGAGCCTGCTCTTCTGTGTCTTCAGCATGAAGGCTGACTTCATGAGTCACCCACATAGTCTTTAGCTGATGAGTTCTTCTAAAGTTACAGAGAAGTAAGAGGATGTTTAATATTAAGTTGACATAAAATACAATGTGAAAAAAACAGCTTTAGGACCGTAAACTAGCAATATCTTTCACATGCGGATTACTGCAATAGTTTCCTCGCAAATCCCTAGTCACCAACCTTAAACATTACTAGTATAAAAAATTACAATTGTCCTCCTGTGTGTGCAATGCCTTGATTTGCAGGTTTTTCATTCAGTGCAATCTATAACTGTGTGCTGGTGCCACATTTATAGCTCAGGAGGAAAATCCCCATATACTGCAGTATACTGGAGTAATTTGCAGTACGTTTTTAAAAGGATAACTATAACCCTTCCAGTGGCAGGAGAAGAGCATGTAACAAAAAAGTGTGCAAGGTTTATGGCATATAGGGGCGCGTTTACTAAGCTCCGTGTGCCAGTTTTCTGTCGGTCTTTGCACTTTCTTTCCAGGTATTTAAGAAGGGTCAGCGCCACATATGTCGCACATGACCCTTTTGTTTGATGGCTGCACTATTCTTCATGTGACACAAATTTCTCCACTGAAGGGGGTGTACTGGTTCTCAGTCGGACCATGCGCCAGATTTAACATGCTGTTCGACAGAAATATATTGCACACCCCTTGTTAATGGTCCACAAAAAAAAAATTTGGTGCAGTCTGTTACGGCAGTGCAGAGGGCGCCAGATTCATGAAGAACGTTTGCGCTGTTCTTAGTAAATGTGCCTCGTAGTGTTGTCTAATGTGCCCTTAAGGTGATTAAATATCCACCTTAATCTCAATCCATTAATCAACGTTTGTGTTCTACATCTAACTTTATTGCTTTAATCCAGGTCTACTATCTGGCCCAATATCATTTTGTTACAGACAATGCGTGTACAGTGGTGTGACCTGAAGCTTATGGGCCCCAGTGCAAAATCTGTGCCAAGTCCCCGACTATAATGTAAGATTTATAGTACTAGTCTTTTCATATGAGAAAATTACACCCTATAGGCCCTCTATGCGTTTGTGACCACACCTTCTGCACCCCCTCAAGTTACGCCTCTGTGCGTGTATCCAACGAGGAACTG
Organism: Engystomops pustulosus; assembly: GCA_019512145.1. Classification (NCBI taxonomy): domain Eukaryota; kingdom Metazoa; phylum Chordata; class Amphibia; order Anura; family Leptodactylidae; genus Engystomops; species Engystomops pustulosus. The sequence goes on along the minus strand of CM033644.1, from coordinate 156,618,269 downwards.
GTGGCAGTGATAACACATGACAGAGTTCTACTTCTTTGGGGCTGGTAAAGGGGGCTCTCAGCCTATTATTGTGGTAAGCAAGTGTTGTACTATGCCAAAGGTCACGTGGGCCACTCTCACTAACTTCCTGTCCCCACTGAACTCATGCGTTCCAGGGGGTGTCTGTGTAAAATGGTATTAAATTTAGCTTACAGTGGATGTGGAAGATTGCAGTAAAGTTATGCTTATATCAGTTTCTAATATGATTTGTGTTTTAATCTATGGGAATATTGTTGCTCATAGTATCATGGCAATATTCTTTTCTGTTGTGGCGGACTTCTTAGCCTGTGATAGCGGTAATATGGCTGAAAAGACGGGCATTGTAGGCACATCACAGTTTGCAATATGTAATTCTCAAAAGTTGCTGGCAAACATTGCTGAGGAGATCAAAGACGACATCACTGCCATCAAAGAAGACATCACCTGTGAGCCTTTGGATTTAAAGGTTTATTAATTAATCTATTTTTAAATTTGTTTCATTAAGACCTCATGCACAAGACTGTGCGTAGAGACTGTTAGCTAGCTGCACAAACTGCTGATAGCTCATGGCCCCTTAGCCTTCCATTGTGGATAGTCAAGGAGCTGTCCTGCCAGATTTGTGGCAAGGCCAGACATTTTTAATAGACATTGGTGCGTAGATCGGAACTCAAACGCCGGCATCCTATGGGTCGCAAACAATGTCACATGGCATGTTGTTTGCAGACCGCAAATAGCAGATATGTTCAAGAAGCCTGTATTGGATTAAGTAGTAGCTGTGCATGCACACATGTAACAAAACGGCTCAACGATTGTTAAAAGGATTTTCCTATCAAACCTATTATTACATATCTAAAGGATATACCATAAATAGATGATAGATCGGGTCCAATCTCTGGGACCTGCATCTATCTCAGGACCGGGATCTGCTGACCTCCTTTCCACTGCCGAGCTTAGAGAAGCTAATAGCAAAGGCTGTACCCTTGGCCCTCCCATGTTGTCAGTGAACCTCTTTTCCTGCGATAATTAAAATTTTAGTACTAATCACTTTGAAAAACGACACCACCCTCTTAAGGGTTCGAAAGTTAAAGTATTATACGTCTAGGTGCAAAAACATAATTGCAATTATAAGTGATGTTTTATGCACTCCGGTTCAATTATAAGTATGTAAGAGAATTCCTACATTGCAAAATGATGATTGGACAGATCATTATGTGGCTATACTGTAATGTAGAGATATGCTATACCTATTTATTACTAGGTTATTTTTTGGGGAGATAAATAGGGAGACACAAAAAGATTACCAATTCTCAACTATCTTTTAGAAAATTATGTTGCATGGCTTATATGAAGGAGATTTCTTCATGTAAATAGATGTATTCACTTTTACCTCTTAGTGACCTGGCCAATTTTGTTTTTTCTTTTCCGTTTTTTCACTCCCCACTTTCAAAAATCTATAACTTTTTTATTATTACACGTAAAGAGCTCTGTGATGGCTTGTTTTCTGCGTAACAAATTGCACTTAATAGTGATGATATTTAATATTCCATGCCGTGTACTGGGAAGTGGGAAAAAATCCAAATGCAGTGAAAATTGTTTAAAAATGCACTTGCGCCGTTTTCTTGTGAGCTTGGATTTTACGGCTTTCACTGTGCGCTCCGAATGACTTGTTACTTTATTCTTTGGGTTGGTGCGATACATTTAAAAAAATTAAAACCTCCTGTACAAAATTTGGTGGGAATTTTGCCATCTTCTGCCACTGTTTTATACTTTAGTGTACAGAGCTGTGGGTGGTTGTCAATTTTTTGTGACTTTTAATGACGTTTTCAATGCCACCCTTTTTAAGACTGTACGACCTTTTGATCACAAATAAGTGGCATTTTCAAATTCAGACGCTACTTTCAATTACGGTGTAAAACGCAGTGAAAAAAATTATTATATTTTGATAGAACGGGCATTTTCGGACACGGCAATACCTACTGTTTATTTATACTTATATGACTTCTAGGGAAAGTTTAGAATTTATTAGAATTAGAATTTTTAGGTTGCGCATGGCAGCCACAGGTGTAGGATGACGTAGGGAAAGGAGGTGTGGAGAGCAAGCTACCAGACTCAAGCGTATGTACTACGCCCACTTCGAATCAGTGGATTTTCTGCCTTAATACCAGGCAGAAAATGAATGTGAATGTTATCCTTTTGTGAGCAGAGATTTTTTTAAGGTGAAAAAAGGGTGTCCGTATGCTATAAGGGCTCTACTGTATAGGAACCTGACCAAGACTTAATTTTTGCGAACAGCGGTGACAAGTTCCCTTTAAGAGAAAGCTATAATGAGAGTCATAATAAAGTCAGCTCTATGAATGTAAGTACTTAAAGAGGCTTTAAGGCACAAGGTATACAGGCAGTCTCCGAGTTACGTACAAGATAGGTTCTGTAGGTTTGCTTTAACATTGAATTTGTATGTAAGTCAGAACTGTATATTTCATAATTGTAACCCTAGCCAGAATTTTTTGGTCTCTGTGACAATTGGATTTTAAAAATGTTGGATTTTCATAAGAACCAGGATTAACAATAAAACTTATTTGCAGACATCTTTTATTATTTCTACAGCTAATTGTTGTAGCCTAACGCTAAAGTATCGAATTACCAAAATCCAGAGGTCCGTTTGTAACTCGGGGTCGTCTGTAAGTCCGATGTTCTTAAGAAGGGGACCGCCTGTATTTGTATTGCAATTGTATTGTATGGTAATTGTATTTAGGAAAAGGGAAAAAAATTATAAAAAGTAAAGTATAATCCTGAAACACCCATCTGTACAATATACCGTATATACTCGTGTATAAGCCGAGTTTTTCAGCACAAAAAATGTGCTGAAAAACCTCACCTCGGCTTATACGCAAGTCAATTAAAAAAAATTAATACTCACCCTCCGGTGCCCGGTCCACCGGGGGTGGCTCCCGCTACCCAGTGGCGGCTCCTGAAGTTCAGTACATTAAATAAATAAACTTAGTTCTCACCTTCCGACGATACTCACCCCTGATCCTCGGCGCCGGCTTCCAATCCTCGGTGGTGGCTCTCGATCCCCGGCGGCGGCTGTCTTCTTTCTTCTTTTGCCGGCGGAGTCACGTCCATTAGAGGGCCAGGCTGTCTACCACTTGGGGCTGGCTGTATACTACACCCTCGGCTTATACTCGAGTCAATAGGTTTTCCTGGTTTTTGGTGGTAAAGTTAGGGGTCTCGGCGTGTACTTGGGTAGGCTTATACTGGAGTATATACGGTAACAGTTGAATACTAGTAATTTGTTACCACACTTTTTGACATTAATACTAAAGGCAGATGCACATGACATTAAAAATCAGCTGTATTTTGAACAGACGGCACACAGGTTCACCTTTTATTGGATCAGTGCCCAGAGACATTATTTTGCGTAGCATGTTAACAATCCGTTAAATAGTAAAATGTGTCCTACACAGATCTGTTTGGAATAGATCACTCATAGCCTCTGCTTTATGAGGATCCATGAGAAAACGGATGTCAGACTGATGCAAATCATTTGTGTGCATGGAGTCTAACCCTTGGATTCCTGTTGACTAAGTTGATATTTATTTCTTTATTATATTCAAAATATTTTTGTAGCTGTATTCCTATGTCAGTGGTGGCAAACCTATGGCACTTGTAGCTCTATCTGTGGGCACAAAGGCAGTCGCACAAAGTTTGGCAGCCAGGCCTCCTTCTGCAGTCTCAGGCATCCCAGGATGTGCGGTGATCAGCACTATTTTAAAATGACTCCTTAGGGATCATTTATCTTTATTTTTATTCCTGGTGTTTCTGTTTTTTGAGACATTTTGGTGCATTGCAATTTTTGCGCCTTTTTGGGGACATTTGTTTTTCTTCAGTAAGACACAATTATCTTCTATTCCAGATATGCTAAATGTCTCAAATTACATTTATCATTTCAAATTGTCTCAAATTTGTGCCGTTTTGGCACTCCAGATTAAACCATACTTAAGGAAAACTTAGAAAATAGAAAGAAGTAACTTGAGACATTTGGCTGACATTTTTGCGACATTTGTAACAAAAGATCTGGAAAAAAAACAATTCAGCAAAAGGAAAAAGTGAGAGTGATAAATTACCAAAGTAGCAAACCCAAAAAAAGACAGACAAAAACCAGCCAAAACAAACAGAGATAAGATAAATGACCCCCCTTAACGTCCTGTAACTGCAGGAGGAGAAAGGATGTGTGGATAGTGCTGAATTCTCACAGGAGCTCCCGCTCCTGGCCCCGCGATTCTACCTGTTCTGGGAACACTGGAGGGAAGCTACAATGATAACCCGAAATTCATTTTTCTCTCTCTACTGTTTGGCGTCCTCTTGACAAAAATACGATTGAAAGCTGTGACAGAGTAGGGGGCAATACTTTACTGCTTAAATTGCTGTGTTGGCAATTTGTTGAAAATAGTGGGTTTTGGTTGGGCACTCGGTCTCTGAAAGACTCGCCATCTCTACCCTATACGATTGTGTATGGGATTCTGTAGTGGAGGTATACATTGGGTGTGTAAGTAGGTTACATAACACCTTTTTTTTGCCAGGGATGCCATATAACACTTTATTTGCAGTACAGTATATAACATTTTTAAATTTTCTTTTTTTTTTAACATGTCTTATGATATTGTATCATTTCTAAGTCAACATTATTTTAAGAGATTTCTTTGAAAAATTCTTACACATAAATTGTTCCATCTCTTCATATTTGTGACACCTGTTGCTCCAGGCGGTGACAAGTCAAGGTGTTATGACACTTTCCTTGAGAATCACTACCTTAGAGACCGTTCATTGATTTCTGTAAATTGCAAGGACCGTCACCTGTTATCATAGCCTCAGTACCAATTTTGTCTATCGATTACTACTTCTACATAAAATAAGACATTTTAGTGTGCTTGATTTACCTTGATTACCTCTCCAAAGAAAACCACACATGCGTGAATATTTCTCCATATAGGTCTGGGTCTTACAAATAAATTTGGTGTCATTACAGATTCTGGTCATATAGTAAATGATTTGGTACGGCATAATTATATTATTTAAAGGGATTGTCCTCTTTAAAATCCATTTTAATTTTTTATTATATTAGTTTATATAACAGAAAATTGTAGAGTTTTGTATTATATGCGCATTTAAAATTCTGCCCACATTGATTCCTACCAATGACACCTGCCTTACACCATAGCCTATGGGCCAGTCATTCCTGAGTAACGCAGAGCCCTTTGGGGAGTGGCAAAATTTGCTGCTCTAATGTGGCAAAGGGTGCCTGAATTGCCCACCAGGTAAATAAATTGCACCTGTCTCTTTAAGACACAGGTACGATTTATATGCGGAGAGACGCAGCGCCTATCCAGCTGCCCGGGTCACTCTCTACTATTCAGGAACACAGGCGGCGTGTGATGACGTAATGCCGCCTGTGGCTAAGCACGGAGCCGCAGCTGACAGAAGAGCCACGAGAAGATGAGAGCCACGCAGCATGGGTGCACACTGCCTACAGGTAAGTTTTATGGAGGAATATATATGGACTAGATATAATAAAATAAATTGGAGGTGGCTATTTAGGAGGCTGTATATAATTGAATTGATGTGGGTGGGGAGGGGGTCTTCTGAATATAATAAAACAGTTTTTGGGAAATATAGTATTTTTTATATAGTAATTATAAAATATAGTAATTAAACTGGGGTGGGGCTAAATGGGAGGCTGTATATAATTGAACTGAGGGGTTGGGCTATATAATGGGGCCAGATAGTAATTCAACAGGCCTGGTGGACTATTTAGAGAAAATTGGAGGATAATATATATATATTAAGGGGCACTATATATATATCACGAAGTGTGGCAGAACAACTCAGGTGCACATCCCAGGACCTAGACCAGGGTCCATCCACATACAAAAACACGAAAAAATGGAAGCACTCCCAGATTCAAAATGTGGCAAAAAACGTACTCACACATGTGTCAAGGACCTGGAGCCTTTCTCAAGCTTGAGAAGCTTACGCTTGAGAAAGGCTCCAGGTGTAAGGAGCCGAAACGTAGCCTTAACACATGTGTGAATAAACTAATACGTTTTGTATATATATATTGGTCAGGGTGGCACTGTATATCCATTCATCCATAAGGTACTAGTTGCAGCCAATGCCTCTCAGTCAGTAACAGAGTGCCAGTGATCCTGCCTGTCTAACCTTAATGTAAACAATTGTTAGTAAAGTTTTCATCATTTACGGAACACGATGTGGACACCAAATATAGCAGGGGAAAAGAGGTAGGCTACTGAAGGATTAAGGGCGGTACGGCATTTAAATTTTCACCTCAGGCAGCAAATGTGCTAGAATCGGCCCTGCTCCCCTATAACACATTCTTCTATATACCTTCCTCCCCCACCCCAGACCTTATCTGTCTGTAGGTAGTAAAGTAAGTCTCTGCACACTGCCGCTTGCTGTCTGAGCTAGTCTTGGACAGCAGGTGGAGGGGCAGAAGGCAGAGAGCACTGCAATGTGCAGACATGAGAAGCTATTCATGAGAAAATCTGACCGTAGTCGATTCACGGTCTGATCCAGGGGCAAATTGTAAACAGCAGGACTGATAGAAACAGGTTGGACTTATATCTGTGAAATGCTGTATTTTTATTAATAACAGTGAATGACAGAATGTGTTATTTTGTTATACTAAGTAAATTAAGAATCTTTTCTTTGTGAGAATACCCCTTTACTGGTGTCTTCCCTGGTCATTTATGACAAAGTCACAGGACATGCAAACTCTCCATTCATCCATTCCATGGAAAGGGGGTTAGCGGACTCTCATTTATGATATAGGTACGGGTTTTATCACAGAGATACGACACATAAAGAAGCTGTGGGAGCTGCTTCTCCAAGGACACTAACAGGCATGATGAGAAGATGCTATAGGAATCCTGTATATCTTCTGTTCTATAAATTACTATCCACCTGTGAGATAACTGGGAATAGAGAACAGAGTCACATGATGTCTGTGTGTGGCGTAACATGAGTGATGCATTCTTTAGTTGATTCCATGGGATACATTTCTGTGGTCTTATCCACATTTTTGTAAACTGGGCCTATTGCATCCATATTAGAATATTTTAAAAGTTTCAGAAATTAATATAAAATTAATGGGAAATCTCTTTTAATGTCTATTTTAATGTCCACCAGGTAGCTTCATAGACTTCTTATATACTCACTTCAGTCCAACAGTCTCCAATTAGGGTCATCAGTCCACCAGTCTCTAATCATGGTCATAACCAACAATCTGTCTTGTCCTTCCATCACATTTATTGGAAAAAGATACAGTAAGTCAGTCTAGTATCAGTCTCTGACTTGTAGCTTCTGTGGCTTGATGTAGATTGTGCACAGAGAAAAGGGAGAAGCAAACATATCCGCACCTTACCTCTTACATCATGGTAAGCACAAACTTTCTCATTGTGTATGTTACCTTTGCCTAAAATACAAGACCACCAGTAAACATGTGCAACATTCCCCCACGGGGGCCTAGCCTTTTCTAGGGGCCTGGAGTCAGCCAGGGCCCGCAGTACCTGAGTGGCTAGCGATTGCGGCCTAAGCACGCTAGTGTCACGGTGCTTGGTATGGGGAACCGGAGGGCTGTCCTACAGCCTGGCAGGTCTACAGCAGGGTGGTGTTGTCAAGAAATGATGAGGGAGAGGCTGCTATAGCGGTTCTCCCTGGGGCAACCCTTTGGTGTCTAGAGTATGAGTCTCTGTGTAGTGGACAGGGTGCCCGTGATGATGACAGCCGTAGTAGCAGGGACCAGACGGAGGCAGACGTTGAACAAAAACAACTTACAGTTCTTTATTGGAACCGACAGGAACCGTAGCAACGTGCCTTGACAGAATGGTAGAATGCTGGAGATGTAGTTGGAGGGAGCCACAGGATGGAGATCATCAGCCTGGATGCAATGGCAGGCTGCAAGATAGCTGTGTCCTGGAAGGATGCTTCAGCTTGTCCTGGGTTGCTTCAGGTATCACCCTTGAAGGTAGGATGATACCCCTTTCCTCTCACTAGCTAGCTCTTAGCTCCACTCTTCAGGCAGGGAGCTGGGCTGTGTGCTGGCTGCACAGACTCCTCAGAGTCTCTAATCTGATCTGTTCAGACTCCTAGGTCTGACTGCCTTCTTCTGAGCTCTAGAAGTTTCCTGACCAGGGGTTTTGTTACTCCCACTGGTCAGGTGGTGGCTACTCCTCCAATTACATCTCAACTCACAGAAACAAGGTATGAACAACTGTGATTGGCTGCTGGAATTACATCACAGAAACAATTAACTCCTGCCTTACCAGGCAGATTCTACCACTGCAGTGCTCATCTGTGTTATGTAGTGACCTGCTGTGGGGTTGATCAGACCCTTCACAGGCTGCAAGCTACATGGTGGGACGTATTCGCAAACACCGCTCTGCCTTGCATTGGCGAGGATGTTGCACATGAATGGACCGTGTGCTGAAAACACCACCAGAGAAGACCTGTAAATATGGCAAAGCTGAAAGTTTTTCATAGAGTTCGTCATGTTGTACTTTCTGGAAATATATGAATTTATTGATAACTAGGTATTCCTAGTTTGTGCCAGTACTTTCAACACTGATGTGACAACTTGAGATCGAATAAAGACACACCTTATTGACTAGGGAAATGGTAACATAACACGTTCCCAATCTGGGTGAAGAAAAGCAGATCATTGTTATCATTGTGGAAAGAAACAATAGTATGTATTTTAGGAGCATGATATCATTATAAGTTGTTGAACAATCTTAAAAAAAAGATGTGAACATTAGTTGAGTTTCCATGACTGTTGGGACGTTCTGTATATACAACTAATCAATCTTCATACAATCTTCCATTTCTGGAAATAAATTTATCTACCATGAGAACGGTGTAAAAGATGAAAGTAGATGATGGCTCGCCATGCAATTCCAAATATGTCACTTTTTATTAGTATACTGCAAAATTTTCTTCTGAGCATTGCAGAATATTGGAAATGAAGCACTAAAAACATATGTTCAGAGTATAATACCCTACATATTATATAGAGAGATATACAATGGTTTATAAAACCCTCTAGTTTCTTCAGTTACAAAAAACACGAGTCTGTGGGCTTTTATACAAAACTTGGAGCACTGAGCCCATTTCTAAGATTTTAATACTTTCCAGTACACTGGGCATTTCACATTTCAGCTACTTAAAAATAATATTAGAAACTTTTTTTATATACCTTTTTAAAGGAAAATGCCTCACTCCCACATGTCCAATCTTACTGTTGTCTGCTTCAAAACCTAAAGAAGGATCAGCGTAGCTAATTCTGGCTTCACATCATGATTATTGCATATGTTTACTTTTCTTACTGGGAAAGATCCAAATGTACATGCTAAACATGTCCAAAGACTTATAGTGGTAGACGGAAACATTCGTTTTTTCTCTGGCAACTCAGTACATGTCACATTCAGCAGGAAACACTGCATGAAAAAGGCAGCATGCTGGGTTTTTCTAACCTTCTTCCTGCTGGAGAGCACATTATATGCTCAATAGAGGTCATATTAGCCTGTGGGTAATAGATGCAACTATATGGCACCCTTCTCCTATCTCCACTGATTGCAACCTCTGGGTGTTTCCCCAGCGATGTAATTGTCCATATAAGGACTGTCATATCACTAACGCCCTAAACATCAGCAGCAACCATTGATTTCAAAGAAGAGGAGCTGAAGTGGATGATGGTTGCAGGAAGAGGAGTTGAAGTGGATGATGTTTGCAGGAAGAGGAGCTGAAGTGGATGATGGTTGCAGGGGGAGGAGCTGAAGTGGATGATGGTTGCAGGAGGAGGAGTTGAAGTGGATGATGGTTGCAGGAGGAGGAGCTGAAGTGGATGATGGTTGCAGGAAGTGGAGTTGAAGTGGATGAAACTCCTTCCTCTCCCCCCTGACATAAGAAACAGATTTGGACTGCTGTAGCTATTTATTCCTAAGCTTGCAGACAGAGATGGATCATCAATATCACACACCTCTACTGTCTATAATGCATACCAAAATGTTTGGTGAGACGTAGAGAGTTCAAGTTCAGGTTCAGTGTTCAGGTTCAGCCGTCTGACCAGACATTTTGCCGGATACACAAGACTTGAAATGGATGAGGTCCGCACTCACTGTTTCTTGAATAGGAGTAGTTTCTTCATCAATCCATGGTATAAGAACAGTTACAAGATACAATAAAATGGAAGTTCTGACGCGTTTCTGACCTTTATGGTCTTTAGACATAGATTTTGCCAGATACCCCTAGTTTTTTCAGTTGACAATCTGGCCGGTTCGAACACCAAATCTGAACTTGGACTACTCACCTCTCGTGAGACGACATAAACAGGGAAAACATTTCTTACCATGAACCCATGCATCATATATCCTGGTTGTTCCCACACAACAAGGTCCCTAGTTACATGCTGTGTTTGCCTGTATGCTGATCAGGTTTCCGCTTGGGATAGCCCTTCATGCAGTCTAACATATCACATATCTTCTTATACAGTTTACTTGTCATATATTCCCCATGCCATTTTCTTATTATATATCCTCCTGTGTTGTCTATCCATCAGGTGCCTTCATATACAGTTCACCATTAGACATCTACTAATAGAACATATCTATCTACCCATTTGTCAGGACCACACTACATCATTAATGGTAGGAAATGGAGGGAAGAGAATGCAGGAGGGTCAAGATTTTTGATACAAAGTTTCTTATAGTGCTGCATGTGTGTTTTATTGAGTAGGTGAGATAGCAGAGCTGAGTGTGTCATAATCTTTATTTCTGCCTGTTTTGGATAGAAAGCATTTTTTTCTTCTTTGCTGTAAGTGTAAGCAGTTGGGAAAATTATAACACAATTGCTTACACTTACAACAATGAAGAGAAATGCTTTCAAACCAGCTAAACACATGGTATAATGTAAAACACCACAAGACCGCATATGTTGTCAACTACCTGGGGTGTGGCTAGAGTGCTTATGCAGGCCACACCCTCAAATCCAAAATTTACAGTGGTGTCCACTTGTGCCCATGTGAATTTGAGGCATCTGCAACAAAAAGTCTACATAAAACCCAAAAGTCTGTCCCAGGACAGGAAAAACTAAACATGTATCACAAGAAAAAAAAACATAATCGTTCATAAGGTGCAAAAAAAGACATGCCAAAAGCCTCAATTATCCAACTAAAAAAGCTAAATGAAAGTGTAGCTAAACCCTGTACCCTGATAATTTAAGCACATTGTTAGCACACAGCATCTCATAGCACAGAGGAATCATGAAGTGTCTGCTTAGATAATCCCCGCCAACACTCTGGAATCGTACACTGATGATTACTGGGAGCTAAAACAGCAATAAAAGTGGGTAAAGTAAGGGGGTTACAATTAGCCTTATTGTGTAAACATCACTAGGGGGTCAAAATTGGAGTACTTTCTTTCATAGGCAAACTCCTTTTAATGTTTGGACAGTGCCTCTGACAGTTGTGGGTTCAGCCGTCATACAGCCAGTGTGTATGGCCAATCATTTACATGTGTCTGCATGTGAAGCTGACAAGGACAATACTGGCATAAAATAGCACAAATAAAACAAATACATACACCATTAGTGATCTCCACAGCTACAGCAGTATTTTTCAATAAACTGTAAAGCTGTAGTTCAGATTCATGTCTTTTTCTCACAAATTCAGCAAAATTGTTCCCAAACCTCAGCAAATCACATAAAGTAAATCATTTAACTACAGCCATTTTGTAAACTTTCTATTACAAACTCCAAAAATCCTACTTATGACTAATGACTTAAATGTAAGTTATTATCCAGACACTTTAGTGATAACTATGTGTTTTTGTACTCATCCAAATTCATGAGAATGTGACAGCTAATGGCAGTCACAGCCAAGTACATTAAGAGAAATAAAGTATAACAGACTTAGTATATGTATCCAGCTGGTTCAATACTTGTAATGCGGCCCTTTTCCTGCCCGGGTAAACCGTAATGACACTTATGAGCCTTGGATATATGGCCTATTATCACACAATGTTAGGATTAGCTAACAGATTATGTAAGGGTAACACAATTGCTCTTGTTTTTATACTACAAGCAGGGGGAGGGATGGGTTAATCATCTCTTTATTAGAACAGACCTCGGGTGTCGCTTTAGAACCTACCACAAAACAGCAGGGACTACTGTTACCATATAATTAAATCCAGAATAGGCCTCCCCGACCCCCTCCCATGGTAGAGGGTTAATGCTCTGAGTCTGATGAGGCATCGTTGTGGGGAGCGGCATTGTTCAGATAGCTCGGAGATTGTGTGCAGCGGAGATCACATTAAATCTCACCGCCTGTACCCGCAGAGATGTTAACGAGCCAGGCAGCCGAAATGGGGGGCTAATTAAATTTGCGTGTATTACTTCTCAGGCGAAAATGATCATCCCTGCTGCAAAAGAGACATAAATAACACGGGCCAGCCCTGGAGCTGTCACATCAGGGAACAGCTAATGTCACATCCGTGCCAGACCTGGAGAGATCCGTGGAGCATCACTTGAGGCTTGTGCAGAAGAGAATTATAAATGGGTATTTGGACCATCAGACCTTGGTGCATTTGCCTTAACCTCTTCCCAGCCAGCTGCCAATAATGTGCGTCTGTTTTAGTGCGATGTTAGACGCACACAAGCGTATTATGATCTATGGCCGGTATTACTGAGCAGCATTAAAAAGCAGCCTGTTCAAATAAATGGACTGTAAGATATTTGATGGAGAAACACACAGGAAAACGGACCGCTTAATTGTATACACAAGCTGTTTTAACTTACTAATAGCAAAGGAAACTTCTTTATGAGCTCATTTTTGCTGTGTGACTTTTGGCCAACTTCAGGTCACTCCATTACCTCTGCTACACTCACTCCATAACCATTCTAACCAGCTAAGGAGTTTTCTGGAGATGTTACATCTAGTCTGTAATAATTTTAAGAATATCTCACTTTAAAATCAATCATGAACAAACCAGTGACACTTACTCATAGATCCAGGCACTGACTGTAGTAACCTTCTTATATTTGTTATCCATGGCCTCTTTTCTTCTAAAAACAACTTTTGAAATCATGCTAAGGAGCCTGACGGGCTCTGGGGTGTTACCAGAGCCCATTAGTGCTGCAGATTTACAGATTGTTACAATGATCAGCACATGTCTCGCCCAACCACCTGCTCCCTCCCTCCTCCACTACCTGTGTAATCTAGCTGCAGCAAGATATACATGTTCTGCTCATTGTAACAGCCACTGAAGCTGCACCACTTAAATACTCTAGAAACCAGAGCTCTTCAAGTTCATTGTTATAATTCTAAAGTTGATTTTAGAATCAAGAATATATATATATATATATATATATATATATATATATATATATATATATAAACCATGGTCATGGTGCCTGGATCTATCAGTAAGTGTCTTTGGTTTATCATGTTTGATTTTGATGGTCGGCTTTCTTTAGTTCAATCTTGTACTAACATACATTTAAAGAAAATCAAAATCAAGCTTGGATAAACCAGGGGCACTTACTTATAGATTCAAGCTCGGTGGTAATCTTTTTATATTTGTTATCCACGGTCTCCTTCCTTTGAAAATCAACTTTCAAAACTATGCTAATGAACCTTATGGGCTTTGGGGTGCATTACCAGAGGTCATCCAGGCTGTAGCTTTACAGACTGTTTAGCTGTCTGCTTCTCTGCTCCCCCAGCACTACCCCTCTGCCTGATGAAATCTAACTGCAACCACTCAACCAAGTCAAAACAGTGCTGTCTACAGATATGGTCTACAGATGGGAATCTGGTTCTTCTCTAAAAGGTATACTGGTTTGGCTTTAATCCTACATCATTTCATTAGGACCTTGTATAATATTGGAATGGTTTTAATAACTGTTGTTTGTCAGGGGCTTTAACCCCTTATCACAAATCGCAGTGCTAAGTGGTATATGGAGGGGGCTCACGAGCATAATGTAGGCTCCACTCCGTGCTGGCTTTAGAAATAAATATAATCATAAATATGTCAGGTATCACCACTTCCCAAAGGCGAAACAAAGACATTTTGTTTTTGTACAAAAGGTTTTAATTAGAGATGAGCGAGCACTAAAATGCTCGGGTGCTCGTTATTCGAGACGAACTTTTCCCGATGCTCGAGTGCTCGTTATCGAATAACGAACCCCATTGAAGTCAATTGGAGACTCGAGCATTTTTTAAGGGGACCAAGGCTCTGCACAGCGAAGCTTAGCCAAAAACCTGGAAACCTCAGAAAATGATGGAAACACCACGGAAATGGACAGGAAACAGCAGGGGCAGCATGCATGGATGCCTCTGAGGCTGCCTAATCGCACCATTATGCCAAAATTATGGGCAACAGCATGGCGAGTGACCGAATGAGGCTAGATAGCATCTAAAACATCCAATAATTGACCCTGACACTATAGAAGAAGGCATGCAGAGGCAGCGGCAGCAGCGGCAGGCTAGAGAGTGTCATGGAGACATACCCCAAATGGACTCAATTAAAAAAAATTCCTTTTGGCGTGGATAACGTGTAGCACTCTACGTATCAGTATTTGGCCTGGTTATGGCGGCAGAGAGGAACCAAAGGAGGTGAGCAAGAAGCGCTGAAATGATTTTCTATGTGAACAAAAGGTTGACAGTATATTTAGTCGATAAAACAGCATGGCGGCGACAGAGTGACCAAGTTCCATAATGTATCTGGTGAAACACCCGAAAAATGAGCCTGACAGCTCGTTTGCTAAGGGGACGACATGTGGAGGCAGCTATGGAGACGACTTCTGGAGGCAGCTATGGAGACGACATGTGGAGACTGCTATGGAGACAACGTGTGGTGGCAGCTATGGAGACAACGTATGGAGGCAGCTATGGAGACAACGTGTGGAGGCAGCTATGGAGACGACATGTGGAGGCTGCTATGGAGACACGTGACGTACAGTACGCTTCACCGGCAGAGAGAATGTGGATTGGGATTTCTGGAGACTAGCTTGCCAAACAGTAGCAGGCACAACCGTTCAACTGCAGTAGACAAAATTTGATTGCTATAACGGAGATTTCCCACCCCCAAAAAAATTAAAAGAGAAAATGTTTTTCTTTCGTTTTTTCTTTTTTATAACTTTTTTTTGTTTTTTTTAGATTTCTTTATGAACGAAACACGCAGAAGAAATCAGAAAGCAAACTGAAATGCGGATTTCTGAATATCCCGTTACTAATATGAACAAAAAAACATATTAGATTACACCACACGTGACGTACAGTACGCTTCACCGGCACAGAGAATGTGGATTGGGATTTCTGGAGACTAGCTTGCTAAACAGTAGCATGCAGACTAAGCTAGATGAAATTGCATTTGCACCACTGACAGCATTTTGTGCTGTGACTTTCACTTTCACTTTTGAAAAAAAAAAAATCGGCAGACTGTGCTTAATTCAATCAAACCCCCAATAAATTGTCCAACTTAGCTGTTTGAAATGGATATGTGTGTCATTAACAGCCAAAAATAACGTTCCCAAGTCTCCCTGCAAATTCGTTACAATATGGTAGTAGCTGCACTAGTACCAGCAAGCCCAGCCACAAGCAAATAAAAAAAAAAAATAACGCTATTGTAGCCCTAACAAGGGCTGTTGGGTTCTTGTAGAATCACTCCTGCCTAACACTAATCTAATAGAACACCCTAACACTATCCCTGACCAGCCGCAGCTCTATCCCTAACGGCATCCAGGCAGAGAATGATCCGAGCAATGCGGGCAGGGGCTAGTATATTCCAGGGTCACCTGATCAGGCCAGCCAACCACTGCTATCGACATGTAAGTGTACCACGTGATGCTGGGTGTACTGCAGAGTCTCCTGGCTTGTGATTGGCTCTGTTTCTGGCCGGCAAAAATCAGAACGCCGGGAGATGCAATTTTCTTGAGCGGGCGAAATACTCGTCAGAACTCGAGCAGTTGCGAGTACGCTAATGCTCGAACTAACAGGAGTGCACAGGAATGCAGGAATATCGCAGGGGAGCTTTCTCAATGGCATAGGCTCAAAGATCCCACAGGGTTTGCAGGAAGAGGCAGGCTTAAATAGATTACCTGAAAATGGCCAGCGCCAATTAGCGGTGCCCTGAACCTTTAGATATTTTGAAGCTGGTGCACGCGCTGCCTAGGAGTATGGAACGCACGCACAGCTGAGGAAGAAGGAGCTGGGACAGGTAAGGTGCACGGGCGCAGCGCCAGTGGGGGAATGGAAACATGAGTGAGCCTGCGACTTGCGATATGGGTGATCCCGCGACAATATAACACATATATAAAATTGAAAGCTGTAAAATCAAAGCCCTGAAAAATTGTGTAAATGCATTTTATCATCAATTTTAATGCATTTGGAATTTTTTTCAAGCTATTGAATACTGATACTAATAAGTAACAGTATTTAAAATCCCATGCCATGTACTGGGAAGCAGGAAAAAAATTCCAAATGTTGTAAAATTGCCTAAAAAACACACTTGCACCATTTCTTGTAGGTTCTGTTATACCAGTTTTCACTCCAAATGACAGAAAATAAGGAATCCCAGCATACTTTAAAATTCTTTAAAACTTTTTATCTTTTATTGCAGTTAAAAAATACATTTGACTAAGGGCTTTTGTATGCTCGAAACACAAAAGTACTGCATAGATATGTAATTTGCAATAGTAAAGAAGAAATTGTTGTAAAGAGTGCAAACGGATACCTCTGGAGGTTCACCAGGCTTCCCTGCTGTACATATGGGACACAATTCATAGGAATGTTTGATCCATACTGCCAAACCAGGAGTGAGCGATACTAAGCGTTACGGAATTGTGTAAAGTGAACAGAGCTGATGTTTTTTTTTTTCTACCATTTTGAGGACTGTATGACCTATTGATCACTTTTTATTCAATTTTTATGTGTTGCAAAATGGCAAAAAGTGAGTTTTTAGACATTTTGATACTTTTTATTTTGTTTTTAGAGAGTAGGACTTTTTAGATGCTTTGATACCTAGCATTTTTAAGATTTTATTTGTTTATTTCATAACAGTTCTAGGGAAACAAGGTTAATTTGAAGTTCAAAAAAAATTAAACAACAAAAACTTTATTTTTCCCACATTTTTATTTCATTTTTAGGTACTTTAACCATAGGCAGTTTGTTCGCTCCTACCATATACTTAAAGGGGTATTCCAGGAATCGCCCTAATTAATATACAAATGGGTACTCAAAATATAAGCTAATGTGTAATTAGTTGTTATTTAAAATTTTGCTTCCGTTAGCAGAAAAATGCTGATGACATAGACTGTGATGGAGAATTAAAATGCTACTGGCCCTTTAATCAGTCCATTAATTTCCTCCGCGCGGTCCGTTGCAGAGAAGACACAGGACAGAAGATGGTCGCTGGTCACATGTCTGCCTGTGCAGGTCATGTGATTACCACTATGTTTGGCTGTAGTCGGTTGGTTGCAGTGCATCCAGTATGGCCAGTGTTGTGGTGATGGCAGTTACACATCATTACTATGGTAACAGAGCAAGAAAGTCTTCATCACTGGGAGCAGAGCATAAGAGGGAGGAGGAGTTACTGAGAACTAAAGGATCATGGGCAGCCATCTTGGTGATAACTCCATCTACTTTAGAGAGACCATGAATTTTGTAAGTCATAAAATCAAATTAATTAAGTTCCATTTTGTGACTAATGACATTGAGTATTGTTGTATTCATTTATTTATATCATCATGGGTTTTTGTGTCAGACGTTCATATTCCCGGAATACACCTTTAAATACTACAGTATTGCAATATATGGATAATTTGCTTTGAATCTGTGCAGATCTAGTTGATTGACAGTTCCCATAGTTTTATAAAGACTGCTGGGTGTCATTGGAATGGATTGTAGCTCCCTGATGAGGTCATAGGAAGTTAAAAAATGGTGGCACCCACACCAGTACCATCCAAGGGTGTCAGCAATGGGTAGCAATATGCAGCAAACACCCAGGCTGTATGGAAAGAACACAGTCCATGAGCCCTCTCCATATACCACTTATAACCTTGTGATGTAGTATTCTGTCATAGTCCATTAAGGGGTTAACCGGACTAGTGTTTCAAAGAATTGTTATGCAATGGCCTCTAAAAATTAATTTAATGTACTGCAATTTTTTCCACATGAAAACTTTGTATGAGCCTCAACATTTTTATTTTTCTAAAGGGTTAAAGAGAAAAATGCACTCCACAATTTGTTACACAATACCTTCTTGCTAATATTGAAATACCGAAACAGTGGGGCAAACAGCAGGGCTTGAAAAGGAAAGATTGCTACTTGGCTTCTTGCTGAGTTTACTAATAGGGTGCAACTAAACAATGCGGCTTTGATGCGGCTGTGACTCTGCTGAGATACGGCTGTTGCTTCCAGACGCTTCATTTAAAGGGTAACCGTCATTCTGAGCTAAAAGAAACAAAACATTCTATAAATACAACATTTGGTGCCCAAATGTTATACCCAGATTTTGGCTTTGCTCTCTGTTTAGTTGACAATGTTTTATGGTTTTATAAAAACCCCAAAGGTGCTACATGTAGTACCATAGGATTCAGGGGTAAAAGAGCGATGTGGGCATTTCTTGCCGTGTTTGGTGACTTACCAAACTCTGAAAGGAAATAAAACCTCCAACATGTGATCCGAAAGTTTGGAAACTACACCTCTAAAGTTATTTACCAAGGGATATAGTGAGCTTCCAAAAAGTGAATGTGAAATGGCTTTTCTACAAATAAGCAGCTCATATCACTGTGAGACATCAGCTCTCTAGTTATTATCATGTATTTTAAGATCTTACCACAGGTCATAACTTATTGTTCGGGCTGCCAGCAGGGCATTTATTTTTCTGAAACCGATTTCTGGTGCTCAGATGGATTTGTCACGGTGACACCAGAAAGGTGGAAACTCCTTTCCTCTAAATAACTACCCCATTTTCTAAACTTTTAAAGGATTTTATCAAGGGGTACAGGAGTTATTCTGCAGTTGTTGCAATAATTTCTTTTTTCAGATGTATGAAGATAAGAATATATAGCCTTTAATAGGCTGCTATTAGTTATAGTGATATATTACAGTCAGTCTATGCAGATACATAGGCTGACACAATACCCTTAGATCATACCTCTCTCTGGCAAGGTCTAATGGTCAATTTCAGAGGACAGAGCTGGAGGCCATTGTTAGGCCTCTGACTGTTCTCTTATACTTATGGCATACAAAGATCCCTGTGCTGGGTGCGGTCAGATGTAAGTTCACTTTTAAGATGTAAGAAAATGGTCATATGCTACCCGTACCACACAGTTTTCATACGGTGAGCTTACGACTACATTCATTTCAATGGACAATAGGGCTTCTATTTATCTGGCTGTATTGTCCACTGCACTGTAATAAAATGTGATCCGTAAAAAAAACTGTACGGTACGGGTAGCATACGGCCTTTTTCATACGGTCATGTGAATGCAGCATACATTTGTAACTTAGATTGCATGTAAAGGGAATGTGTCTCAAAAAAATAGGGGCAGATTTATCATGCCTTGAACAACAATTTTTGGCATGCATGGCAGGAATTTTCCACCAGTTATGGCACTTTTCCAAATGACCCACCGGCCTGCATCTGTATTTTGGTGCAGGTTACATCTGAAATCTACACCAGGTCTGACCTGGCAAAGATTTGATAAGTGACTGTTAGTAAATCCATTCCTGTGCCAACTGGGAGAACATAATGACTGTTGCCACAGATTTAAAGATCATACAATGGGATTTTCTAAATTAAACCTACAATAAATATTACAGACCACTCCATTCTTTGTATGTGGGAAAACTTGCAAAATCAACAGTGTTTGAAATACTTATTTCCCCACTGTATGTGTTGAGGAGGAGTAACTCCTGATGCACTTGAATTGTGTTTCAAAATGCAATTCAAGGGCATTGTGTGAATGTATTCTTACTATACTCAATTTCTGCTCAATTCCATTCATGATTATTACTATAACCAGTATTGGCAGGTAGCTTATGAAATCTTGATAGGTTTTAATGCCAGGAGAGAACCAGCCAGTGTGACTCTACATCATCTCCAAGATTCCTCACAGTTCTACCAGAATGCAGAAGTGTATAAATGTGATGATATCCCTGTCGGAGGTTGGTGGTATGTGTGCATAAAACTTCTTGACAAGTTTCCCAATGTTGCATGTCCAAAAGTTGCGGTTTAGCCCTACCTTAGCCCTTGTGACATTATTTACTCTGCTGCTCACATGCCCATCACTACAATAAAGACTAACAGAGCCGCAAACACAGAAACTAATTGGACCTGCTCTTGGGCTTGGGCAGTTAGATTACACATAGAGCCCTGGAAACCCATAGAACTGAATTTGTTAGTGTGTTCTCCTTTGAAGCAACATATCTTACAAGGACAAATGGTGTACATGGCGGCTTAAACATAGAACTTGCCTAATTCTTCTGGTTCATAGAACGATTAGCAATTTGTATTTTTAAGTCGTATATGATCGTATATGACTGGACTTTGATATTTTACTAAAGGGCATATTTTAAATACAATTATTTTAATTTTACTGGTTCAATTCAGACGACAAGTTTCATGCTGCTTAAAAAAATGTTCAAGGGAAACTCCATTCTGTGGCCCTTTCCCTGCAAGAATAATGAAAGTGGATCCTGATAAATGGGTAGGCAGAAGTACTCATTACCTCTGCACTGGACAGCCACAGCAATGTTCTGTAAGTCTGCCTGGTAATGGCTTTGATTGATGTCCTATGTCTTGCTGGGGATGGATGTTTGCTAATTATGTGAAGAGGGTGACACCTGTGCCCTCTGTGAGCAAAGCTTCCACCTGCCTTAACTCCTACTTAATATTAGACTTACTGCCAGAGGGCTCTTTATTATCGAAAGCGGAGGAGAGGTTAAAGGTTCATTCCCACATCAAAAAACACATTGAATTTGCAACCGAGTGAATGAAATCACCCATGCAGTACCTTCTCTGCTGCTTTTAAAATGATTTTGGACTGCAGACTCTTAATTAATATGTATTGTGGCACAGAGAATAGGAATAAACAGGCCGGATCATTCATACTTCTCCTACAAGAGCGATGAACGAGAAGAACACTCTCAATATCAAACCAAGTGTATTTAAAAGGCAATTAACATTGATAAGTATTTAATAGGTTTGGGAATCATCCTCGGCTAGAAGACTGAAGATGGAAACTTTTCAACTATTTATAGGTAAAGTTTATTTCCCATTTCCAGTAAGACATATGGGAAAATGATGTGCGCAGGATATTTTAGTCAATTAGTACTGTCCGTTTTGAGATCATTCTGGCTTTTAGTAGGCAAATGTACCATGACCTTGCTCCCACAAATGTTACAGTTAAGGGAATTCAGAATCATGTTAGAGTGAAGAGCCACCATTATCTCTCATAATTATACAGTACGTATATAAGCATTGTACATATAATGAACCCGAGACCTGAAATGAGTACTGTCAAAGTCAATGAGCGAGTTGCTCGAGTGGAGCCTTTCTAGCCCTGGTAATCCAGAGCAGATTAGATGCCATCACCGTTTGTCATCTACAGTGACATGCCCTTTGACATGTCTGTCAAAGCAACAGGAATCTGTGGACATTGCTCTTTTGATTATTTTTTCTTCCTTTTTTCATATTCATTTTAAAACTTGAATCTTGTATCAGAGTTAAGTTTCATCTGAAACCTAAACTCCGGGACATCAGTTTTCATAGTATCATTAAAGAGGGCACAGGAGGGACTAGCACATCTCTAAATACATGGGGCCCCTGATCCTCATTTTCTTATATAGGAATTTAAAGAAAAGCCTAGGCTCAAAAAGAAAAGTCAGGCTCAGTTATTCTTAGACCATCTTTTATTCTATTGTCATTGACCAAAAAAGTCTGCATCTAGAAGCTGGAGTAGTTTCCATATCACATGCTCTAGTGTAGATTTGGAAAACCAATAAACCACTCTGCAGTGAAAGACAGAGAAAGGAGTCTTTTGCTCAGCCACACCTTAATCTATATAAGTGACTTTTAAAGTTTAGTTTAAAGGGGTTGGCCACTTTACCTCATGTTTTTCTAATGTGTGTGGAAGTGTGGGGGGCAGGGTATTAGGTCACAATATACATCTAATAAAAGTTCTGCATCGCTTTTTTGGAGCCTCCTGTATTTTACCTCATGAGACAGACATTCTTGACCATAAAATGGCTGTAGTTGGAGGGTGATCTCTATCTGACCAAGAACAATCACCCTATGTGATATTTCCCGACCCCAGAAGGGTACGCAGGGTCAATTAATTATTTTTTTTTAGACCCTCTTTGAACGCACGGGTTCAGGGAGCTGCAGGAAGTGATTTAGAGTTGCTTACACAACCTCCGGTATGGGATAACACACAGCTTGGACAGTAGACTGCCACCAACTCTCATATCAAGTAAAAGTAGTGTATTTATAACCAAGGATAACCATGAGGATTCGTGGATCGAGATAAAAGAAAAATGCAGGTTCAATTTTTATATTTAATTGCCTTCAGGGCTCATTAGACAAAACAACATGCACAATAGATATATACAGTTTAACAGAATGCAGGTACCAAGTGTAGAACTACAAATACAAGCAATTGCATTACCTAGTTCAGAACTAATGGGGAAAAGATAGTTCTGGGTTGGGTCATAACTCCATAACTGTCCATAGCTGACATATTGGTCATACAAGCACATCGGTTTTTATTATCATTTGCCTAAAAGTGGAGGGAACTCACCATGTCACCAAGACTACAGAGGTGTTGGATAACCCCTTTAGAGCCAGATACCCTCTTCAGTTTTTTTTAAAGTGGGGCCTTTCAGAGCTTCATGCTGCTCTCTGATTCTGAACTAACTGCTTTCTTTGGTAAATTATCTATGGGCAGCATGGTGGCTAAGTGGGTTACACTTCTGCCTTGCAGCGCTGGGGTTCTGGGTTCAATTCCCACCCAGGTCAACATCTGCAAAGAGTTTGTATGTTCTCTCCGTGTTTGCATGGGTTTTCTCTGGGTCCTCCAGTTTCCTCCGACACTCCAAAAAAATACTGGTAGGTTGTTTAGATTGTGAGCTCCATCAGGACAGGGTCCAGTTTGGCAAGCTTTGTGCAGCACTGCGTAATCAGTGTGTGCTATAGAAATAAGGATTATCATTATTATTACAGCCTATTCCCTTTGTAGGTTTTACATAGTCCTGCACAGGATGCCTATGCAAATGAACACTCTGGTAAACTCACTATTTGCCATTCAGAGCTGAACTATGCATTAAGCAGGCCCCAGAGATAACTTTGCTCGGGGTCTCTGTAAATGTCAAATTCACCCCTAAATGTAGATATAGTTTAAATGACATAGGAAATACAAAAGACTGCAGCATATTTTAGAAACACTTGAAAACTTCATTTACATTTCTTTGTCCTGATAAACAACGTTTATTGTATTGTTATTCAACTATTAATGCTTTGTTATTAGGTTTCTCATCAAGTCGGTTTTGTTTTTCCTTTCTGTATCTCTGGCCACCTGTATCACGGCTGTGTGTACCTTCTTCTAATAGTCTATCTGCACATATTGTCTACACATGGGAGTTGTTCTCAGTGCTACATTTACAATGCAGCACTATGTCTTTAGGGAACCGCGTGTTCTCAGCCTCCAGGCATTCCTCAGGCAGTTTTCAATGCTGCTCTACACAAGGGTGTACACAGGTAGATTGATGGGAGAACTGCATCTATGGGGGATTGCATTTGGATGACTTCTGGTGCTTTGGGCATCAATTAGGTGCTGGCTTGGAAATGTGACTAATGTGGTATGTGCGGAGGGGGGTGCGTGTCTGAGATGTGTAATGGCAGGGAGTAACACAGCTTTCTCTAGAACTTTCTTCAATGTAACAGGACAACTTGGTATATTCCCCAGAAATCAGCATTACCAAATAAATACTTCATATTTTCAGGCCAAGCTGCCAGTGGGTCATCATTCTTATGCTCAAAAGTGTCACAGTAATCTATATCATATCATTCTGGAATGGAGAATCCCCATAAAGTGTCCTGTCAAACCTGATGATAAAATGATTATAGGGTGAACGACAATCAAGGAACGAGCAACAAATGTTAAATTATCTTCGTGTGTCAGCAACCGGTAGAGCAATTATTATACTGAGCTTCTGGACATCAGCAGGCTAAATATTTATTGTGGCTGTAAATATAAAATTATTAATGTAATTAAGTTGATACATTTTATGATGTTTTTTTGTAATTTTTTATTTTTCCCCATTTTTAAAAAATCTAAAACAATTATAGAATCAATTTTTTTAAATTTAATACTGTTGGTGACTAAAGATCCTTTGAGGTTGCCGTGCTTGGTTAGATGTAAGGGTTTGGTTTTTGTTTTGCTCAGTGCAGAACACTAAAAACGGAGACGGACTGTACCTGATATTGTGCTGTTCCAGTACAGTGTCTGTAACAGTGCAAACATATCAGTGTATGAGACAGAGCAAGACTCTAACTGCCAATCCATCTTGGTGTCTTCACAGGTCCCGTTCACTGCTAAACTGTAGGAGATAGGTTTTGCTCCCACCCGTAGTGGGTAATAACTTGGATAATTTGGATTACAGCCCTGGGGCCACAGGCTTCTTGGGGATTTTGGACACCCACAAGACAAATCAAGTTTAGGTGCCCTGTGAAGGTGACCTCTATCCCTGAAATGCTCTTACATATCTACATGTAAACAAGAGGCTTCCCAGGAGCTGCACAACTGAGATCCAACAAATGAGACCCTCCATCTTTTCTCTAGAAATTTGGTTCTGGTACCCTTTGTAGGAAATAAATGTAAAACCATGAAAATAAATATGACTTGTATGGGTCTCACATATTTTTAAACAGCCCTTACAGCAGTCTTAATCTAACTTGGGCTCCCAACCTTACCCTCCTATTTCCTTGCGGGGGTATATAGCTGAAGCTTCCTCTAGTAGCAAACATTTTGCACGTTTTTTACATGTGTAAAGCAATAAAAAAAAGTGCTGCATAAGTTTTGAGCGCCAGTTTGCTTGCTCGACTAGCACCCCTACTCAGAGACTTCAGTGACAGCTATGTCAGACTCTTAAATGTAAAGTAGTCGTACCAGAGCTAGAACTCCTAGTGGTCTGGAGCTTATCTCTCTCTTGTGCACAGAAAAAAAGGTATTTTTGTGTACACTGAAAATCATGAAATAATATAAACTCTCCGGGGTAAAGTATCATTGTAATGACTCAAGTTTTCTGGTGTTTGTTGCTCTATTGCTGTATTGGCCATTTTGCGCCATATTTGCACCTTTTCTGTGACTTTTTCCTAACTACTCCACTTTACAATTCTTCCTAATGCAGAATTGATCAAGGCAGTACAGATGTGCAAGTCAAATTTATGTCGTGCAACTTTTTAAAAAGTCACTTTTTTAATCCACTCCAGCGTCACTGTCCACTGTCAGCGCTACAATATTGCTCTTTTCTCGACATTCACACCTCTTTTTTCAGTCTCTTTATTTGATTGCACAATTTTTGGTGCACACAAACAGACAAGCTAATAGCTGGTCCACCAAGTTCATCTTCGTGAATGTGAATCTGGATCTTTTTGGTTTAATGCCAATTCATTTACGCTTTTCTAAATCTAACATCCCAATGTAAATTACCAAACAATTTGTTTGCGAAAAGGACGGACTCTGATGAATGCCACTCCGGGAACTCCAATTATTCTGCACCCTTTACTATATCCAGAATCTCAGTGAAACTTGCATTGTACAGTTATGAAGGTGCACATCCTCCTTCCATCCCAAGGCTTTTGAAAAATCTCTATAACTAATAGGATTTTTACTGGAAATACAGGGAAAGCTGCAGGCCAGGTCTTGGTATATGACCCTAGTCTTAGTGTTTAGAGCACTTCCAGACATCTCACGTCCAGTAAGTGGATTCATGACTGGAGACTTATTTCAGTGCTTGAGGGCAGCTAAATATTCACAAGGGACACTGGTTGTGAGAGTTGTGATCTCATTGGGACAGAACTTCCTAAATGCTAGTAATTAAAGCCGTTCCTAGATCCGAACAACCTAGAGCTGTCATACTGCAATCCTGTCCTGATAAAATAAGGAAAAGCAAACATCAAATAAAATTCTGTCCAGCGAGTAGAGCAGCGGTCCCCTCCTCTATTCACTCCCTCCTCCTGCAGCACATACTGACACCTCACTGATTTGTTTTTATCTCTGCCTGAATGTCACACAGTACAGGTCAGTGCTCAGGGGCCTGTGTCCTTCTGCCTGCTTTCACTCACCCCATCACTGACTACCCTCCCTTTGCTGCCGATGGTAATCCATCGACTCTGTCTTTTTCACTATCATTATGTCCTTTTTTGGCTGCAGTGTATCAGATTCTGTCTATAACCTGATAAGAGCACGATGTAGACATTTTCCATTGCCTTCATGTGCATATCAATATATTTTGATTTTATGAACCTTATATTTAACCCATTCAAAGACTTTAATAGCCAGAATCGTAAACCCTTGGTTTCTGTCACAAGGCATTGTACAATGTTTAGCAGCTGATGGATGTATCTTTCTTCTCCCTTGTCCTTGTCTGCCTTGCTTGTCATTGTCATACCACTTCAACAGAATTAACAAAGTACATTGTGTAGAGCGACTTGATCACACACAAACAGGCTGTGAAAAGTGCAGAGCTTTTTGGAGGCTAAAAGCATTTCTGGTTGGTTTCTCACATAAATGGTGACATTTAGGGTCAAATGTGGACAATGTCTGGACATTATTGCAGGTATTGAAAAAAAAGAGAAGTAAATACCAAGTCTGGTCCTTTTTACACTTAGCATTCAAAGCGTGGATGCATGTAAAGAAGTTACCGTAGTTTTAAGGAAATAACAGCCTGAAAATGAATGAAAACTATGCAGACATGTTAAACAGAATCAAATGAATGAAACAAAACTGAAGACATAGTTAAGAGAAATAAACCATAAAATGGATAGTAATAGTAGATGATAACCAACCAATACTATGACTGATTAAGCAGATTCAAGATTTGTGAACCAGACTGATTCAAGCTTCAGAGAATCAATAAAGCTTTGGAGAATCAATATGTATAAATACCTACAAGGACATTACAAAGAATTGGTGCATGAATTATTAATTCAAAGAAGAGTACAATGGTTCAGGGACCTTTCAAATGTACAAAAGATGTTTTAATTATCAATGTAGGAAAGGGTTCTTTACAGGTCCAGGATTGGAGTCTGGTGCTAACTGGCACAGCCATAGCAAAACCATAGTAGGTCCGAGAAAGATTTTAGCAAAATAACAAGATGTCAAAGAGTTTTGACATTGCAAGGATGTCTTCTGTAGGTCAGAAAACCTTCAAGTGATGAGCCAGTATAAAGAAAGCTGGAAATCAGTTAGGAGATAATTATCCAGAATTCATTTTATTAACAGAAAAGCAGACAGCCTGAGCTTTAGAATGACAAGTGCTGTCTGGAAAGTTGTTTACACTTTAGAACCTTGCTGCCATTAAATATAATAGGGACGCAAGTCTAAGTCTATGGGAGAATGATTTTAAATTGTTTTTGTGCTTAAATGTAACCACTCCTCCTCTGGTATGAGGTATATAAGGAGAACAGTCCCAGTCCCTAGTGTCTGAGCAAGACTAGACTGCAGGTCTTCCTGAGCAACCAGAAGAAGAAGCTGAGATGGGGATACTCTGTCATAGACCCTGGGGTTCTAGCTTTGACCAAACTTTGATCTGCTTGTATTGTTTTGCACCTGAATGTTTTTAGTAAAGAAGGTAACTGTTGAGTGCAAACCCTGACTTTCTGTACTTCTATACTTCCATTAGGGTGCAACATGCCTTGCTACCCATTCCAGAGAGCAGCAAGAACTGGTTCGGACTAGACTGTGTCTGGTGGACTCCGCTCAGCATTGGGGCCATCCCTGGGCACTACAATGCAGTGTTGGGCTGTACCACCCTCATGGAGTCTGTTTCTGATGAATTGAGTAGTACTTTTCTCCTCCTCTGCCTCCTTTCTACTGCTGCTGGGTTGTTGCCATCCTACGAATCCCTTCACGTCTGCTGGTGAACTGGCCTGTCTCCTGGTATCTGCTCCATGCACTGGCCACTGTGCTGACAGTCACAACTGATGGTCCATCCTGCATGAGTGGCACTTTCTGAGCAACTACTTTGGGTTGTTCTACCTCTAGGAGTGAGAGCAATGACAAAGTGCAAAAGTGACCAAAGCCACATCCAACATAGAAATGGTCTATGGTAACCACTTACCAAATCACTACTTTATAGGAGTTGTTGTTTGTTCCATTTGCACAACAGCAGAAGTAATTGCTTCATAACTGGAAGCTTTTATTTCACAGAAGTGTGATGTACCTGGAGTTACATTGTGTTGTTTAAATGTTCTCTTTATTGTTAATTTATTATTACTATTCTTTTAATTTTAATATTGTTTCATCTTTCCTATAGTATTATCTGTCTTTCAGGCTAGATTACGAATATTTCGTAATCTTACTAGTAATACAGCTTTATCAGGCACAACTTTTCAAATCATTTAATGAAGAGGTGAAACGGGTACTGAAGTTCTCAGAGTTTAGGAGGCTATTCACAAGCAGCACTACACTGAATATATGCATTCTATTTATCTTGAAAACTCTTTTCTCACATTCCTCTCCAGCCTATAATTTTTTGTCCTCATTTATCACACATTGCCTTAATGCATCAATTTGTTTTTTTTTACCTTGTGTTTATTCACATTTCAGTTATCATGTTTCTACACTCTCTGCCCTTCTGTCTGCCTCAATTCATTGTAAGTACAGACCTTATGCTTTGTCTTTCATTGCTTTGCAGTTCACTTAATATAATGATCTTTTACATAGCATTTTCTATAGGATACCTCCAGGTATTTACAGACACCACAAAACTTTTAGTATGGCCTATTTCATATTTAGCAAAAAATGCTTATAATTCAGTTAAAACTCCATTTCAACCTCTGTTTCTAACATATCAGGCATGAAGCGGCCAAAGTTGCTATTTATTTCATGTTATGGGGGTGAATATATTGGACAGCCAGGATGCAACCGTGAAGCAGCTGAGATGTGGCTGTGATGCGGTCGGCCATATTAATTAAGGAATTGTACCCATAACAAAGCAAAATAGTTTAACTGTAAAATAAAGGAAACTGTTACTAAATAATAAATTTCTTATGAATTATTGACACAATTTCTTAACTGGGCCGGCCGCATCTTAGCTGTGTCCTGGCTGCCTGGTATATTGCCATCCTACATAAATATTTGTGGGATGGATCATCCATAGGTTCACATTGCACAAAAGCAAAGTACAGGGCACTTTTTACCATTGAATGGGAAAGTGTAGCCTGCAAAACTATTCAATACCTTTTTATTTGAGGGATGCTTCAGTTCTTATATATTCAGTTCTTATATTCAGCATCAACAAGTAGCACAACCTTTCGAGATCTCCCACACTCTTCCTCTGGCTTCGTTATTTATTCTGGCAGTATTACTTATCTGCTGCCGATCCTGATTACAATCTATCGTATGGCTCAAGGCTGCATTTGCAAACTCTAGGTCTAATATCTTACAACTTCTTGCTGGCTCTTCCATTCTGGAAGGCACAGATTTTTAAAAAAATTGGGCGCTATCATTGCATCACTGGAACATTTCAGCTTTTTCTGGAAACTGGCATAAAAGCAGTGATAACTCTAACCCCCACGACTCTATACAACTATTTAATATCTCAATTTAAAGTAGATTTTCTGGATGAGGCCACCGTGTTTGACTAGGAAAGAAACATCTTCATGAAGGTGTTGCAATACTTGACAACAAGCTGATAGTTGGTCAGATTTAATTATGCATATGTTAATATTCATCCTGTGTTGTTAATGCATATGTGCAGTGATTTATTTACTTTTATAAATAATGTTTTCTTTCCCTCTCGCTCCAATGCCACACACCCACTATACACAATTGCGCTGCTACATCTCCACTTCTTTCTGCCCCCCAGAATACTCTTTATCCAGATCCATCTTCATTCCTGTTCACTCTTACTGACGTAAAACCTACTCATCAAGATTTCTGCCATACTCAATGCCTCCGTAGCTGCACTGTCAAACTCCTATCCTCCTGCTTAGAATGAAGGCACTTTTTACTCACTGGTATTTTTAAACTTTTTCCATTTTTTCCCCTTCAGCAGCATTTTAATCAATGCTCTTTTAATGCAGCAGTTAAAGTGTCCAGAGCCTTTTTATGGTATGACAGTTCATTAATGACAAGCTAAAGCAGAGAGAGTGAGAGATTAAAGCACTCTCTGACTGAGGTAGGTAATATAACACGGACTTCTTTGAAAGCATAAGGCATTCACAAGAGGTTTTTCCACTCTCCGGAGAAGCATTTTATTTTTTAATAACATTTAAGCATTTTTCTAAAGCTTTTGATTTTTAAATGCCACCTTACAGCGGCTCTCCATTGATTGGTGTGGAATGTACAATCAGGTGATTCATAGTCTGTAAGCCGCAAGTGTAGAAATAGCCCTCTGTCACAAGACAATCAGTCCGGCTAGTGTCTTTGTTTGTTTATAGCAATGAATAGACTGACCCGTACACAAAATCAATTGTTCTGTCCTACCAATAATTACTAAACTGTGCATATTTATCAAAATCAAAACTCGGAAAAATCAAGAGCAGCCTCGTACATACTTACAACTTAGTTTAGAATTCTCATGAAAGGAATTAAAGGAGCCACAGGGATGCAAAATTGACAGTGACTTTTAAAATATCTTTTAAAATTTATCTTTAAGCAATTTACAGTGAATTTTACCTTCATATGAATGAGTCTGGACTGTCATTTTAGGCCTTGATAAATTTAAAGTTTGGAGCTGTTTACAGGGCTCCAAAATAATCAATTGCTTAGACACAGTATACCAGCACCCAAATGTTTCTCAAGAAATACGCGTATGGATAGTGCAGTATAAAATTTTATTTAAAGATATACTCACAAAATATTTGTAAAAATGTGCATATCTAGACATAAGAAGGACGCCAGTCACACATGTCCACCCGACCCTGGGTTTCGCCTACACAGCTTCTTCCGGGGCGTCGCCCTATCCATACGCGTATTTCTTCTAGTGAAATTGTCTTAAAGAGAGATGGCAATGAAGGAGGATTAGGAAATGCATGGCGTTGGTCTGAATGGTGACCTATTCTTGTCAGCAACCTGTGGAGACCTACAATACTCATTGAAAAGGATCGATGCATCAAGCAATATACTGTGTTGGATTCATAAAGAATTTATAAAGGATTGTTGGAGCTCCAGTCAGAGAAATTTCTCTCTTTCTTTTGTTTTAATTGCGGGACTGTTTGTGGACCGGTCCTGAGCTGTTGTTAGCTCCTAGGAGCCAAGTGTGCAACACATTAAGATTGTTATATCATATACACTCACCGGCCACTTTATTAGGTACACCTGTACAACTGCTCGTTAACACTTAATTTCTAATCAGCCAATCACATGGCGGCAACTCAGTGCGTTTAGGCATGTAGACATGGTCAAGACAATCTCCTGCAGTTCAAACCGAGCATCAGTATGGGGAAGAAAGGTGATTTGAGGCCTTTGAACGTGGCATGGTTGTTGGTGCCAGAAGGGCTGGTCTGAGTATTTCAGAAACTGCTGATCTACTGGGATTTTCACGCACAACCATCTTTAGGGTTTACAGAGAATGGTCCGAAAAAGAAAAAACATCCAGTGAGCGGCAGTTCTGTGGACGGAAATGCCTTGTTGATGCCAGAGGTCAGAGGAGAATGGGCAGACTGGTTCGAGCTGATAGAAAGGCAACAGTGACTCAAATCGCCACCCGTTACAACCAAGGTAGGCAGAAGAGCATCTCTGAATGCACAGTACGTCGAACTTTGAGGCAGATGGGCTACAGCAGCAGAAGACCACACCGGGTGCCACTCCTTTCAGCTAAGAACAGGAAACTGAGGCTACAATTTGCACAAGCTCATCGAAATTGGACAGTAGAAGATTGGAAAAACGTTGCCTGGTCTGATGAGTCTCGATTTCTGCTGCGACATTCGGATGGTAGGGTCAGAATTTGGCATCAACAACATGAAAGCATGGATCCATCCTGCCTTGTATCAACGGTTCAGGCTGGTGGTGGTGGTGTCATGGTGTGGGGAATATTTTCTTGGCACTCTTTGGGCCCCTTGGTACCAATTGAGCATCGTTGCAACGCCACAGCCTACCTGAGTATTGTTGCAGACCATGTCCATCCCTTTATGACCACAATGTACCCAACATCTGATGGCTACTTTCAGCAGGATAATGCGCCATGTCATAAAGCTGGAATCATCTCAGACTGGTTTCTTGAACATGACAATGAGTTCACTGTACTCAAATGGCCTCCACAGTCACCAGATCTCAATCCAATAGAGCATCTTTGGGATGTGGTGGAACGGGAGATTTGCATCATGGATGTGTAGCTGACAAATCTGCGGCAACTGTGTGATGCCATCATGTCAATATGGACCAAAATCTCTGAGGAATGCTTCCAGCACCTTGTTGAATCTATGCCACGAAGAATTGGCACAATGATATAGTGTGAAGGTGGCATCAGAAGCAGCAGGAGCCTGCAGAGTGGCACAATGATATAGTGCGTTGGTGGCATCAGTAGCAGCAGCAGGAGCCCGCAGAGTGGTACAATGATATAGTGTGAAGGCGGCATCAGAAGCAGCAGGAGCCCACAGAGTGGCACAATGATATAGTGTGAAGGTAACACCAGTAGCAGTTCATAAGCAAATGCCTTAAATAATTATATAAAACTTAACATTTAATAATTCTAGATAAAAAATTGTCTCAGCATTAAATACATAAACAGACAAACACAGATGTATTGTATGTCAAACCTAGTCGGGGACAATCAACACAGACCAGGACAATTGGTCCTGGACAATTAAGCATACACAAAGTTTAAGGGCATAAAAATTCCTAAGGTATATAGTACGGTGGCATTGTAGGAGAGGGGAAACCATATATGAATTGCGAATAAGTAGAAAGGCTTGGTCTCACCAGTCTTCATTCCAGGTACAGCAAGCATGTGGTTAAGCTCTCACCTGTCTTCACCCAAGGAGCGGGAGTAGGGAAATGTGCTGTAGCGCTGTCCTAGTTTACCCTACTTTATCTTCACCCTGATCCCTTGGAATAGCTCCCGGCCCTTACAAGGGCGGTCCCCAGTCTGCCCCTGAATGTGGCTATTATGCCCTACACACTAGGGGATGCATAACAAATTCACTTCCCTACGCGTTTCATGTACCGGCCAGGGTACACTCCTCAGGGGAATAGTGTGCAAGATTTAGTTGAAATCGTCAGCTTAAAAATATAATGGACGCCGGCCCATCATAGTTACGGGAGACGGGCAGTGGCTTATCCTCCCTGTGTAAGCATGGACCCAAACGCTAGGTTCAGGACGGCATCGGCGCCAGAATCACTGCGCACGTGCCTGAAATAGGCTGAGATAGGCCTTCCCATACCACGCCTCCGGCACATGACCGTGGAATCGCACCTTAGCACGCCCATCGATCGCGACGGGTAAGTATCAGTACACTTGTAAGGGGGAATGTCTACCTCAAATCGTGCGGGGTCACAACTAAGGGGTCCATATCCGCAGGATTACAATAGGAGTTGCCTGGATAAAGTTACACCGGGCCAGGTAAGCCCCCCAACTCCAGACCACTCTTTGAGGCTTAAAGCGGGGGTCAATTTCGGTTCTGGTTCCGAATACGTTCCGTACTTCATGTACCGAACTATGACTTGTAATCTTAGAGAAAGTTTTGCTTGGGCACATTCGAACTACTGCTTGAGGAAGAGGGTTAATAGATAGGAACTACATAAAGCCGTCACGCTTCGTAAAAGGGGGCTAAGAGGGAAAGGATTAAGCTTAAAAGATGACTATCTATCAGTTAGCATGATTATCACCACCATCAAACAATCATAAAGCGACAGAACGTGTGTACAGAGTGAACATATCCGGGCACTGTTGTGTAAATGGAGTATATGGAGTAAACATATCCAGACGCTATTCTATGGATCAGTGCCTTACAGTATGAGTAGGATGAAATGTCCTGGATATGAGGTGGATAAATGTTTGTTATAGGTTAGACCTCTAATTTTACGGAAAACATGATCAATGGTGGGAGGGGCGTGTATTCAGGAGGGATAAGACTAGAGAAAACTTGCGAAGTTCAGGGTTTCATTTAGACCTTTAAGAGCAACCGTGTCCAGGAGGAAAATCCATCTTGTCTCTTTTTGCAAGATGGTTTTATCCCAGTCGCCTCCCCTCGGGGGTCTAGGAACTGCCTCGATGCCGTGAAACTGTATTGATGACAAGTCCCCATTGTGGACTAGATTGACATGGCGGGCCAGTGGCGTATCCCTCTTGTGGGTTATGTCACCTAGATGTGCTCCTATTCTTCGCCTAAATTCACATTTTGTCTTCCCCACATATTCAATTTTGCATGTGCATACTGCCCTATACACCACTCCCTCTGTCCTGCAATTGATAAATTGTTTGATCTTGTAATTTACTCCTGTAACTGATGATGTAAAAGATTTGCATCTCAAAATGTGAGGACAGGCTATGCAGCCACTACATCCAAAATGGCCTGTAATGGTTGATCTTCCTAACCATGTAGATTCACGTTCCTCACTGAAGTGACTGCGGGCAAGGCGGTCTTTGAGGGAACGGCCTTTCCTGTAGGTAACTATAGGTTTTGAACTGATAACGTCCTCAATGTCAGGGTCCATCAAAAGGATGTCCCACTGTTTCTCCAGTACCTGTCTAGCGTCATTTGCCCCATTGTTGAAAGTGGTGATGAGTCTGATGATCTTATCGTCATCCTTTCTACTCTGTTTCCTCAGAATGTCACCCCTATCTCTGTGGAGAGCATCTTAAAAGGCTGACCTGGAATGAAGACTGGTGAGACCAAGCCTTTCTACTTATTCACAATTCATGTATGGTTTCCCCTCTCCTACAATGCCACCGTACTATATACCTTAGGAATTTTTATGCCCTTAAACTTTGTGTATGCTTAATTGTAAAAAATTAGATATACCAATATATAGATAGCTGCTTAAAAAAAGTTGCATAACAATGTGAAACTGTGTTCATATGGAGTATTAAACAATAATGGAAAATGGCACAAAAAGAAATGGCCAACAAATAATACACATACGCACAACGTGGCACAAGTAGATGCTCTTAAAATAGGCCCAATAATTATTGCAGCAAAATTTCATAAATTAAAAAATGAAAAAAGTCAACAATGCCTGCGTGAGCAAGGCCATATGTGGTGGTCAAGTTTTATGGTGCAAAAAGAAGACAAGTTTGAATAAGATGCACCTCTGGTAGGTGAATGACTGTGAAAACATATACAGCATGCAAACACAACTAAATATAATGGTAGAAATAATATAAATAGATAAAAGAATAAGAATCCAAATGCATATGTATATACTGTATATATATATATATATATATATATATATATATATATAAAATAATTGGTATTTTTGCCATACAACCACTGATGAAAGAATAATCATAAAATCATAATGCCTAAAGTACTGAATACATGTCTCCTGTGTGTCCTGCTCTTATACTGCAGAGTCACATAGGGCAAGCCTGTGGCTTCTAAGGGGTGGGAAGCTGCTTGATCAAGCAACTTGGCAATTTTCCCCTAAGGTAGAACCAGATCCCAAATGGTAGTGCTAATTTGTTCACTGGGTTCATGGGTACCACACCTGCCAAATTTGGTACAGCCCGGAATAGTGCTCTTCAGTTTTGCTCCTCACTATAAGAGATAAGCAATGTTTTAAGAATCATGTTTACCCAATGAAGACTATATCAAGGGTATTTGTAGAAACAAGATACTGCACAGTAGTTACTGACTGAGAGGTCCGATCCCACCTCCAAGCTATGGGCATGCATAATTACCATACTTATGGTCTTGCGCCAGCCTACACCTGAGGTGAGTGGGAGATGTGGGTTTATAGAGAAGAGGCTACAGGCCATAGAGTATTCAAACCCTAAGAAAGTCAAGATGGTGATGTAGCACGTGGGGTGCTCCATGTTCCCCTGACCACAACTGCCCCTACTCCTCTATTAGAGGAACCCTGATTTCTGTTGGTCCAATTGTCTCTGACCATTAATTTGCACTGTATAAACCGAGGGCTTATTTAATATACTAGTATACATTCTACTTTGTGCATATTATTTTGTGCCCCTATTTCACATAGGATTTTTTTTTTTTTGCTTGTTAACGGAAATCGATTATGAAAAGCATATTACACCAGTAACACTTTCTCATATATCCAGGCAATTTGACTGTGGTTATCTGTTTTAAATTTGTCATCCATGGCTTTCTTCCTTCTAAAACCTACTTAATTAATGCTATTAATTTAAATTGATGCTATTGAGCCTTATGGGTTCCTGGGGGTGTTACCAGAACCCCGTCATGGTATAGCTTTACAAGCTGTTACAGTGTTCAAGAGCATTAAGCCCCTTCCACTGTGTACTGAAACTTCCTCTGCTGCAGTGCGATTGCATCAGACAGAAGGCGGGGAGTGCTGAGGTAGCAGGGGGTAGAAGGAGAAATTGTAACAGCCTGTGAAGTGGGAGAATGAAGAGGGGCTCTGGTAACACCACAGTAGCCCATCAGGCTCATTAGCATAGTTATAAAAGTTGATTTTAGAAGGAAGGAGACCATGAAAAATAAATATAAGAAGTCTACCACAGTCACAGTTTCTGGATCTATGTGTGCGTGTCCCTGGTTAATCATGCTTCATGGCAGATTTCCTTTAAGGTAAATATGACTTTTTGTCCTTGTTAAGATAAGCAAAATCTGAAGCTTTCCTTGTAAGTACTTGTAAGTATTGTTTATTACCTTCAGTTTTTCTACTAAGCACTGTTTTTCATACAATACTTCAAAAAATCACAAATCATCATAACATAGACAGGCGAGGTTTACAGCTCAATGCTTAGCTAATTCTTAAATACTATGATGTAGAAAATTGTGCATTCCTGGCTCTATTTCTTTTTGTCATTGTAACAACATGACACAGTGTCCAATAATTCCGTCATTCTGCTCACAGCCTTTAGATTTGTGTCTTCCAACCTTCACATTCTTCCTCTTAATCTTTACATTTATTCCAAAATGTCATGTTAAATAAAGACCTATTGGATACTTAATTGCTTAACTCTGAGGGACACTAGAAGGTTCAACCCCTTAAAAAAAGAATAATTGGAATAATTGGGGATGACAGATTGAAGGTTGAACTGAAGGACAACAGAATTTACATTAGTGGAGCTGATGAGATGAAAGACTTGCTGCCAATGTTTTATGGAATATTTAATATGTATATATGACTTATTGTACTGTCTCTGTAAAAGGGATGTCACCTTGAACCCACCTCAAGTGAGGGTTGCTGGAATATTCTGTAACATTGAAAATGCAAGATTCTCTTCTGACCTATTTGAGATTTTATCAACTGTTTCTATTCATAACTTTTGTATTTTACAATAGGCAACTCACAGATTACAACAAATGTGAGTTGCTGAGTGTTGGATCCTAACCTCCTATTCAGGGATACTAATCTGTTTAACAACCGTGATTATCCCCTTACCTCAAACCCCTGTAATAGTACGTCGGTGGGTGGCAACTGGAGTATGGAGAGGGTTCTCAATCCCTCTCCATGTGATGGCACTGATCATTGGTGTTATCCCGCTAAATATCTCTGACAATACTATGATAGGCATTCAAAAACCTGCAGCGTATGAGGGCCGCCATATTCGTTAAGATCGTCACTCTCTCTGATGTCATCAGAGAGCAATGGTCGGTAACAATGTAATTTTTGATATGCTGGGGGAACAGAGGGGTTTCTTATGTAGATTCTTTAGAAGTTCAGTGTGGGACATTGTTTTATCCAGGTGACATTATACTGTTAGTAACTGTGGTATTTTTAGGGGCGCAGTGAGGGGGATCTGATTCCCATGAGCTGAGCACATATGCCAGAAAATTCTGCAACCAGATTTTACGTTGATTCTGGACGGGAAGGAGTCATGGATGTGTCACCTATGAGGTACTAGATCCTACTTCTGCCTGTGTCAGATTTGTATTGTATTCACTTGACTAACCTTCTAGTGAGACAGCTCTCAGCTTATGTACTGTTACATCTATAGGGTCAGAGAGCCAGGTGTGACTTGTCTATGTGGTGCGGGGATGCCAAAGTAGGGTTATTGTCATCAGTTCTTATAAATGTTTTCAGCATTTCCTTATTGGAAGGTTGGTGTACAGTGCAAACACTTACATCCCTAACCACAGCCCAGTCACCTGCAGAAAGCCCGGGAAACTAGGGGTAACTCTTACACTATCCCTTACATTAATGCCCTGAGATAACGTCACCACTGCAGCCCCTGTACACACACCAAGAGCCGAGCACTAGCAGAGAGGGAGGGCGAAAGAGCTTAGATTATCCTCTGCTTTACTAGTGATTAGAAATTCCCTTATCCCAGAGTATTTCTATGTAGTAGTAGGTGGGCCCCAGGCACCCCAATCCGACCCTGGATCTATATAAGACTCCATTTGATCATTATATTATATGGTGGTAGTAATGAAAAAATCATTTTGTCCAACAAAAAAATGACACCTTTCAAAATAATAACGACATAATAATGTCTATATAAATTTGGTATCACTGTGATTGTAATAACCCAAAGAATAAAGGAGAGGTGTCTTTGAAACGAGTATGGAATGCCACCGTTAAAACACAAGAGTCCACAAGAAAATGGAGCAAATAAATTTCTTTCTCAATTTTGTCACATTTGGAATTTTTTGCCGCTTCTCAGTATATGGCATGGAATATTAAATACTGTCACTAGGATGAACAATTTGTTATGCAAAAAGAAGAACTCTTATAGCTCAGTACACAGAAAAATAAAAAATTTGGGATTTTTAACCCTTTCAGGTCGCAGGGTTTTTTTTTGCTCATTTCTCGCTATCCACCTTCAAAAATCCATAACTTTTTCATTTTTCCGTGTACAGAGCTGTGTGAGGGCTTATTTTGTCCACAACAACTTTTACTTTTCCATGATGTTAGTTATTTTTCCATGCCATGTACTGGGAAGCTGGATAAAAATTCCAAATGTGGAGAAATTGAAAAAAAAAATGCATGTGCGTCACGTTCTTGTGGGTTCAGTTTTTGCGACATTTTGATCACTTTTTATTACATTTTTTATGTCATGTAAAATGCTGTAAAAGTCGCATTTCTGGCATTTGGTCCCATTTTCCGTTATGGAGGTCGCCGCTGGCCATAACCGTTTTTATATTTTGATAGGTCATATATTTTGATTGGTCATTTTGGAACACGGAAATACCTAATCTATTTTGTGATTTCTACTGTTTATTATGTTTTATATCAGTTCTAGGGAAAGGGGGGTGATTTGAATTTTTAATATTTTATCAATTCTTTAAATTTGTTTAACTTTTTATTTCTTTTTTCACTATTTCTTAAACCATCTAGGGTACTTTAAACCTAGCTGGTCTGAACGGTCCTACCATATACTGCAGTACTAGTGTATTGGCGTTTTTGCATAGGATTCACAAATCTTCAGAAACCCGAGGCTGTCATGGCAACCAATTGCTGCCACCCCGATGACTTTCGGGGGAGTAAAAATCTCAAGAAAGATGGCAGCGCTCATGCGCCGACATGTTTTAAGTACCGCCGGCGTCTTTGCCGGCAGGTTGACACCCGCGATCGGTGCAAGCACCAACTGTGGGGCAGCAAAGCCCATCTCTGTATGAAGAGGGCTCAGCCTGTGAGATCTCTTTATACACCCTTTATAGCTCTGCTATAAGAACATGATGGTCCATGGTTATGTTACATTGTAAATCAGCCACTAATTGTTTCAGAGTGGATATTGTAAGTTGCACTTGTAAGGAGTCCGCTTAGCTTAGCCCAATTTAAGCTGGAGAATAAAATTATGATTTATTACCTCATGTACTCAGGGTGGCAAAGAGAGAAAATGTAGGAGTGCATAGGTTGTCTCTCTAAAGGGTTATGAGAACCAGTTCCTGAGTATAAGTAGATGCTGGACTGCTCACCAGAAGAGACTCCAGCACCAGAATAGACTTAAAAAGCAAATAAGACTGCAGTTGCTGTACCACAGAGCTCCAGCTTCAATCTGGTGATATCAATGCATTGTTCCTAGTCCTGCAGTGCGTAAGAATACACAAATGGATTTAAATTCAAGTACTGTAACTAGAGCTCCAGTGAAGTGTCCACAAGCTACAGTGGTCTTTGTTCTCTGAAAAAAACTGCTCTGCTGTAATATCTAGCCAGAAGAAGGAATTACACAGAGCAGGGAGGAACAGCTGTGCTGTGGGATCTAACCCAGATGAGCACCTCAGTACAATAAATCCAGCTACGACCCTTCAGAATAAGAACCCAACATCGTCTACAGCTTTGTATGGTCTGATTAAACTGGTGATAGTCTTAACATAGATTTTTAGTTTCTTAAGTGTGGCTACCCTACTGTGCTACGGGACCACAACCTTTCAAAGTTTTGTTATGATATAATGTTATTGTGCCTTTTATGAAATATTGCATTATTCAACCAAACTGGAGATCATTGTACAGTATACATTCTTACATATTTATCCTATTGCATAAGCAGTAATATTTTGTATGACTTCTTTTAATTAAAAAATATATAAATGTCAACAAATAAATCAGATGTATATGGTAATGTATCCTTATTGGAGGAATTTATCTGTCAGCACACTTCTATGTAAATACAATTGAAAGAAATATGAGTTCATCTTTTGAAGACGTGAAGTGACTTAATAATGCAATCACAATGCTAGACTTTTTAAAACTCTTCCCTGCTGAGAATTTTGAAGAGTCAGGTAGTCTAAACTTGTACAGCCACTTATAAGAGAGATGTGTGATTTCATTCCCAGTGTGGTATCTCTCAAGCTCTGTATTTTTAGAGATTTGCAGTAATATGACCTAGTGGCAGTAAATAATCCTGCTATCTCTGCTTTAATGGAATACATGATATTTTGCTTTCTATCTCTACCTTTCAATAAGACAATATTTTATCAAAACAATAATGAAAATGATAATGCAATGTTGTTTTATTTATGGGTAGCACTGTATGTATCACAACGTGTCAAGAGGGTACTCATGAATAGAATGATATTAATCAAAGCAAGGTGGCTTTACAACGGGCATCGCTATATATATATCAAACAAGACTTTATAGTTTCTGTAGAATAACAATTTTATATGAAATACAGAATGCTTTCAAATGATATGTATAACTGGGTTTTGTGCACTACTCATTATTTTTCTTGCACCACCTTCCTACTACTTCTTCAATTATTTATAATTGTTTCAGGTTGAAAAGCAAATAATCCTGAAGTAAAAAAATGTTTGTTTACATGATTTGACTAATACATCTGATTCATAAATGGGTCAGGTATGTTGGCGATTTCATCGTACTGTGGAAGGGAAATGCTGATGAGTTTCGTGAGTTTGAGAACTATTTAAATGATAGACATGAACTTATTGGGGAAAATTTATCAGAAGTGTCTGAGGTAAAACTCTTCTAGTTGATCATGGAAACCAATCACAGCTCAGCTTTAATTTTATAAACAGCTGTGGGAAAATTAAAGCAGAGCTTTGATTGGTTTCCATGAGCAACTAGAACAGTTTTGCTCTTAGACACTTTTAATAAATCTCCCCAATTAAGTTTGCAGGTGAATTCAGTGAGATCATGATCAATTATCTGGATGTTGAAGTACAGAAAATTGGTAATAAACTTTAAACTATCGGTGCAGCATAAGACTGTCGGTTCCAACTTTAGACCTACTTTTAGTTGGTCTAAACTGTGCGCCAGAATTTTCGGCGAGCAGACAATCCCTGCAAACCATGCCCTTTCTCACAAGGCCATGCCCAAATCACTCGAAAGCCGTGCCCCTTAATCGGGCAAGTCGGGAACGTGCCAAAAAAGGTCTAAAAGCCTTGGTAAATGTGGTGGAAGGCATTTTAGACAGTGTTTTTGGTGCAAAACCACCACAATTGTTAATAAATAGAGATGAGCGAGCACTAAAATGCTCGGGTGCTCGTTATTCGA
Source organism: Engystomops pustulosus (assembly GCA_019512145.1). NCBI lineage: Eukaryota > Metazoa > Chordata > Amphibia > Anura > Leptodactylidae > Engystomops > Engystomops pustulosus. The sequence continues at coordinate 156,575,911 of CM033644.1, read as the reverse complement.
GACAAACTTTTCACGATGCTCGAGTGCTCGTCTCGAATAACGAACCCCATTGAAGTCAATGGGAGACTCAAGCATTTTTCAATGGGACCAAGGGTCTGTACAGGGAAGCTTGGCCAAACACCTGGAAACCTCAGAAAATGATGGAAACACCACGGAAATGGACAGGAAACAGCAGGGGCAGCATGCATGGATGCCTCTGAGGCTGCTTAATTGCACCATTATGCCAAAATTATGGGCAACAGCATGGCGATGACAGAGTGACCAAATGAGGCTAGATAGCATCTAAAACATCCAATAATTGACCCTGACACTATAGAAGATGGCATGCAGAGGCAGCGGCAGCAGTGGCAGGCTAGTGAGTGGCATGGCGACATACCCCAAATGGACTCAGGCTTCAAACCAATTTAAAATATTCATTTTGGCGAGGATAACGTGTAGCACTGTATGTATCAGTATTTTGCCTGGTTAAGGCAGCAGAGAGGAACCAAAGCAGGTGAGCAAGAAGCGCTGAAATGATTTCCTATGTGAACAAAAGGTTGACGGTATATTTAGTCGATAACACAGCATGGTGGCGACATAGTGACCAAGTTCCATAACGTATCTGGTGAAACACCTGAAAATTCTGCCTGACACAGCTCATTTGATAAGGGGATGATGTGCTGTATTTCCTCTCGCGCTCCAGCGTCTGGGGTATAGACAGTTGAAAGTTGCACTAGAGACATTGGTGGACGCTGTGGAGGATCGTGGAGGCAAAATGGACAGGAAACAGCAGGGGCAGTATGAATGGATGCCTCTGAGGCTGCCTAATCTTGGGATGGAGCTGGCGGTCCCCTGCCAGATGAGCTTTCACCTGTCCAAGCCCCTGTCTCTCGGCTCCTCCCCACCCAAAATGGGCCTGGGGACCAGAAGCGTTTACTTTGAAAAAAATTTTAATTTTCAAAGCAGACGGAGCCGTTTGAATATTTCATCTAGGAATAATGGAATAGCATAGCAGTTCTATTTTTAATTGTTTTTTCGGAAATGGTTCCATGATTAAGAGCGACAGTATGGGGCATCCATATTGCGCTGCTATGATTGCAACTTCAGGTCTCCAGCATGGCGGCGACAGATGTGACGAGTTCCATTATGTATCTGGTGAAACACCAGAAAATTCTGCCTGACAGAGCTCGTTTGATAAGGGGATGATGTGCTGTATATCCTCTCCCGCTCCAGCGTCTGGGGTATAGACAGTTGAAAGTTGCGCATGGAGACATTGGTGAATGCTGTGGAGGATCGTGGAGGCGAAATGGACAGGAAACAGCAGGGGCAGTATTCATGGATGCCTCTGAGGCTTGAGGATGGAGCAGGCGGTCCGCTGCCAGGCGAGCTTTCGCCTGTCCAAGCCCCTGTCTCTCGGCTCCTCCCCACCCAAAATGGGCCTGGGAGTAAGAAGCGTTTACTTTGAAAAAATTGTAATTTTCAAAGCAGGCAGGAGCTACAAACAGCACTTCTAAGAACCTTTTGTATAAGATCAAGTGTAGTACTGTTCTTATAAGTAATTAGCTTGGTTATGGTGGGTGAGGGGAATGTAAACAGATGCGCAAGAAGCACTGTAATAATAACGGTAAATGATAAAAGTTTGCCAGTGTATTTTGAGGATAACACAGCAGGGTGGCGACAAAGTTAACAAGTTTGAAGTGGAAGCCATGAAAACAACCCAAAATTCTGCCTGACACAGCTCGTTTGCTAAGGGGACGATGTATGGAGGCAGCTATATGGACGACTTTGGGAGGCAGCTATGGAGATGATGTGTGGAGGTTGCAGTGGAGACAACGTGTGGAGGCAGCTATAAAAACGACGTGTGGAGGCTGCTATGGAGACAATTATATTTGGATAGTGCCTATATGTGGCAGTCCAAAAAAGTTTTCAAACCAGAGGAGCAGGTAGGTGGTCCTCCAGAAAAATTAAATAGATTGAGTGCCTGTATGTGGCAGTGCAAAAAAGTTTTCAAACCAGAGGACCGGGTGGGTGGCCCCCCAGAAAAATTAAATACATAGAGTACCTGTATGTGGCACTCCCAAAAATTGTTTAAAGCAGAGGACCGGGTAGGTGGCCCTCCAGAAAACTGAAATACATACTATACCTAGAGCCAGTTGGCCCTGACAAAAAATAGACAGTTTCCTCTGCTTTAGTGTACAAAGAGGAGGAGAAGGAGGAGGAGTGCATACATTATTCAGGTTTAGCTTCTTTCACCTGGTGGAGAATGGAAATCCTGAGAAATCCAGGCTTTATTCATCTTGATAAATGTCAGCCTGTCAGTGCTGTCAGTCGACAGGCGTGTACGCTTATTGGTGCCACCTGCTGCACTGAAAACCAGCTCAGACAACACGCTAGCGGCAGGGCAGGAAAGAATCTCCAAGGCGTACAGCGCCAGTTCGTGCCACATGTCCAGCTTTGAAACCCAGTAGTTGTAGGGAGCTGTGTGATCATTTAGGACGATGGTATGGTCAGCTACGTACTCCCTCACCATCATTCTGTAAAGATCAGCCATACTCTGCCGAGACTGGGGACAGGTGACAGTGTCTTGCTGGGGTGACATAAAACTGGCAAAGGCCTTGTAAAGCGTACCCCTGCCAGTGCTGGACAAGCTGCCTCCTCGCCTACTCTCCCTCACTACTTGTCCCGCAGAAGTACACCCTCTGCCACTAGCGCTGTCAGAAGGGAAATACTGTTTCAGCTTGACTACACTCAACAAAAGGCGGCAGCTAAAACCTCTAACGGACTATCTAAGAGGACACAACATTTTATTTCGCTGGCTATTCCCATTTGGGATAACATTCCAGAAAGGAGGGAAAAGGTGCACAATAAGAAATCCAGAGGACCTGACATCAGCCTGGGAAATTCTGGAAATCGAACCGCTGGACATAGCCTCGTGGTCAGCTGTGCCTGAACAATATATGGACTTACCAGCACTACCAACGAATGAGCCCTGGGCCACAACTACGAAAGGGAAGTCCCCACGAAGAAAGAAGCACGCTAATTGAAGGCCGAGGACATTAAAAACCAAATAGAATGGAACCAATTGAAACATCCTTGTATCCCGAAATTATCCGGGTTATAAAGATTAAGTTACACTCTATGAGTAGACACACAAAATCGCACTTCTGTATATAATATACTCATAAGGAACGCATTAACTGAAATTTAATGTGTTATAATCCCTGTATGCAAAAAAAAAAAAAAAAAAAAAAAAGACTCTTCTCTCACTCCTATATTAGATATTGATCCCCATGCTAGTAACCACTACCTAGTTGAATTACCTAATTAAAGGCTATATTGGCCACAGCCACCGATCAGGAACACTTATCTCCCCCCCCCCCCCTTAGACCACCAATAATTGGGGTCTGAGAAAAAGAGGTTAATACCTACCCAAATAGAACAAAGAACTAATCTCCAAGATGAAAATGACAAAGCAGTCTCCTTATTGCATATGTTTTACTATATGTTTATGGTTCGTGTTTATGTTCTTGCACAGGTCCAAAATCGTTTCGCACGGGAAGGTCCACATCTCCAGCAACATCTTTCACCAGGAGTTACGCAGCACTCATACTCAAGAGATATCCAAGTATGGCAACAGTGACAGTAACAACATTTAATACTAAGGGTCTGAATACACCGCAGAAGAGGTCACAGGTATTTTCTCTACTACACAAGTCACACACTGGTATTTGCTTCATACAAGAATCTCATTTTAAACACGAGAGAATCCCCAAATTACCCACACATTGGTACCAAAATTGGTACCATAGCACCTATGAGAAGGCAGCGAGAGGGGTAACAATCGCCATAGCGAAGAACATACCATTCGAACTAAACTCAGTATTCCAGGATAGTGAAGGCAGATTTTTGTTCGTGAAAGGTAGCTTAGGAAACACTAAAGTCACTTTAGCAAATTTATATGCCCCCAACTCAGGCCAGATTGAGTGGATACTAGATACATTAGACAAACTACAAAACTTTGCAGAAGGAACAATCATCCTTGGGGGAGACCTTAATCTAGTCCTTCATCCCACTCTAGATTCATCAAGAGGGACTTCAACTCAGTCCCAGAAGGCTCTGGCCAAACTACACAAAGCCCTCCAGAGACTAGATCTAATAGATATATGGCGGCTCACGCATCCCAATGTCAGGGACTTCACCTTTTACTCCACACCTCATGACTCTTATCAAAGACTAGACTACATATTCCTTCCGAATCCAATACTCTCGGCAGTCCAATCAGTGTCAATAGGGAGCAGGACAGTTTCAGATCATGATGCGCCAGTGGGCGCGCAAATGATCGAGTACTGCCAAACCCCAGGGACTATGGAATGACGAGACTCTCCATAGTTCAGTCCTAGAACAAAAAGAAATAAGAGAGAAATTACAGCATTTTGCACTAATGCCTCACAGATCTTCGATCACCCACTGATTGGGAGGCACAAAAACCTTCATTAGAGGGGAATTCATGTCCCTGGGGCGCAGTGACAAAACAGAAACGAAGCAATTGAGGAGTTGCTACACAAAATTTATCACCTTAAATAGCTCACAAGAGAAACCAGTCGAGTCTCGTACTGAGGAGCTCACGCTCCCCAGGAATAAACTTAAAGACGTTTAAACCGAATGCAGCAAAAAATACATGTTCTCCAATACTACATTAATGTCCCATGGAGATAATGGAAGGCAATAAAATGATGCGCACTGCCTCCATAAACAAGAACCACCTCTTATCAATCAAATCCAGCCTACACTTCAAACACTGCCATAACCAAAGCCACTAGAGAAATAGCCAGAGAGTTCAAAAACTTTACAAACATTATATAACATACCACCACCCATGTTCCAAACAGATTGCCCAAACTAACTCCACAATACAAAACTTCCTAATGAAATTCATCTCATCTCCCCACCCTTAATCCACAGAAATTGAAGAATTAATGTTCCCAGTAACAGAATTGGGAGATAAGTAAGATCCGATCCCTGTACCCTTATGAAGAAGTAAATATAAAGACAAGACATTTTAATCCATGGTGAGTGCTAACTTTTTCTTTTTGAACAAAAGAAGTTTTCACTACATCAGTCTGAGCACCACCACCATGTTCTGGCACTAGTTACTAGGCACGTAATATAGCCCACAGTTGCTGCTAATAACCGATCTAAATACAAAGATAGTACCCCTGGTTCTACTACTATTATAATAAAAAGAAGTTACAATGACAAAATATACTGTACCTGTTCCAACTTACATACAAATTAAAACCTATAAAACCAATAAAATCAAATACATAACCCAGGGACTGCATGTATGTAGCGGTATTTAACCCAGTAATCTGGGTTTGCTGGGTTTATTTAGGTAGAAGCCATTACAGTGAGTATTTTTATTTTTATTAGGCATCATGAATGATCCTCTGACTGAAAAGGATCTTTTCCCAGAACCCTTCTTAGGAGCAGTCAGGTCATTATACACCCAACCCAGCGCTAGGATAAAGATAAATGGCACTTATTCAGATTCTTTTAATATCAATAACGGTACCAGACAAGGGTGTCCTCTGTCTCCCTCACTGTTCGTGATGGTTATGGAAACACTATTACAGGCTCTCAGGGAACATCCTCACATTCAAGGAATTAAGCTAGGCCCCAACGTCCACCTAAATGCTGCATTCGCAGATGACCTTCTAATGATGATAACCAACCCTAAAACAGCATTTCCCCATATTTTCCAGCTTATGGAGACATTTGGACATGTCTCCAATTTCAAAATAAACTTTAACAAATCAGAAGCTCTAAACATTACAGCGCCAGCATCCCACATCAATTTTTTACAAAGTAGATACCCAATCTCCTGGCAAACATCAAAAATTAAATACTTAGGAGTATTTATCTCAAGCAATCCCTCTTCACTATATAAAGATAACTACCACCCACTACTCATCCAAATTGAAAAGCAACTAAAATCAATAGTAGCCCCATACATATCCTGGCTAGGCAGGAAAAATTTGCTAAAAACATTTATTATGCCCAAACTTCTATATAAACTGCAAATGATCCCCATAAGCTTACCTATAAGCTTCTTCACCTCTGTAAGATCGATATTCAGGAAGTTCCTGTGGAAATGCGGTAGCTCTAGGCTAGCTTACAACAGACTAATCCAGCCAAAACATAAGGGTGGAATTGGCCTTCCAGATCCCAGAAAATACTACCTTGCAGTTCACCTAAGGAGGTGGGTTCAACTAAATAACAAATCAGCTAACATTTTAGGGACAGATTTAGAACTTTCCCTTCTTCCACCAGTGACTCTGGCATGGGCTTGGGATCCCACTTCTAGCATAAACCCCAAGTTTCTAAGTGAAATATCCAAGGGTACTCTAACAGTAGCCAAGCAGTTTGCTCCAAAACCGAATACCCTATCGCCAGCTATGCCGGCCAATTTAATACCGTATATCAGCATGAAGAGTAACAAGGAAATATCAGGGGCTTGGGAAAACCTAAAACACCTCACAACAAAAGAACTGCTGGAGCTAGCAGACCAACCAGATACCCTACTGAACTACCTGAATAGAATCCTCCCGAACCTACATATCATACACAAATTGGACATCTCACTCCTATGTAAGCAAGTAGCAGCTATGGCAAAAGTGAATGCAACAACATCATGGTTAGAAGAACAGATTCTTCTCACATCCACCACTAGACATCTTTTATCCAAGTTCTACCATCAACTATTATCTCTGGAAGACCGGGGAACAAAACCCGCACATATATTAGCATGGGAAAACGACTTAGGCCTAACAATCTCTGAAAGTGACCTACGGAAAATAATGAGTAATACACACGGGTTTTCTAGATGCACAAAACTCCAGGAAAACTCTTACAAAATTATTTCGAGATGGCACAGAACCCCAGTCTCTCTCCAGCGAATGGGACTAATCCCACATAGCAAATGCTGGAGATGTAATTTGAACGGAGCGTCTCATCTCCATATATTTTGGACATGCCCCCAAATCAAACCGTTCTGGGAAAAAGTCTCGGACGCTATAAATAGCATCACCAATCTAAATATTAAATTATCACCTGAATCAGTTTTACTGTGGCTACCGAATCAAACTTGGAAGCCCAAGAAAAATCATCTCCCCACAATTATGGTTCAGGCAGCTAAGTCGCTAATCCCACTAAAATGGCTTAGTAACGCACCTCCAACTATCCAAGAATGGAGGGAAAAAATAAACCAGATTCACTGTGTTCACTGTTTTTATTCTATTCTTCATTGTTCTTCACTGTTTTTTTTTAATTAAATGCTCGATCTCGAGCAGGGGAAATACTCGTCCGAGCAACGAGCCGTTTCGAGTACCTTAATACTCGAACGAGCATCAAGCTCGGACGAGTATACTCGCTCATCTCTAATACACACGGTATTATGTTTGTGCAGCTCAGTGGTCAGCACTGTCTCCTTGCAGTACTGTAGTACCTGAGTTTTAGACACATTTATCATGGATTTTCTTGACTTGTTGGCGTAAAAAAGATTGCAATTGGGCTTTTTGCAATTTTTTAGTGCAAGGGCCTTATCCCACCACTCCCCCAAAAATCCTGTGAGACTTTAATGAATCTGACAGGCAGCAGAGCTCCAAAGGCAATCATAGAACTATCACAAGAAGCCTCCTAATGATAAATAACCCCCATTATTATAGGTTTACTATGACTTATGTGACAGTATTCTGGCATCAGACGCATATAACAAGTCCATCTCTGACTGTTTGTTAGCTTTTCTGTACCATCATGCCCCGGGCCTGTCGTATTTACTATATTCTTCACTGTAAACTATAGATGAAATCATTACCAGGTCAGGCATGGTCTAAACTTCTCTGACGTGGCAGATAGCAATAGTTGACAAAAGTAACAAACATCTTTTATTTTTATAAATCCCTGGTTATCTATTGTTCTCATCACAACACTCACAAATGACTGGGTAAAGGACCTTACATGACAGGGAGAGGAGTAAATGGGATGTAAAACATTTTACATATTTTGTGATACCTACTTGCCCAGAACGAGTGTTGAACAGTCGGAGAAGATCCTGAAAATATGTCAAAAGAGTCAAAAATTTTTGGTCTTCATAATCAAATCTCTCACCAAACACAACGGAGCAGATGACATTGGAAACAGCTTGTCGCAATACATTTGTTGGGTCAATGGAATTATCTACGGATACAAAGACGGAGGCAGTTATTGGTCTTAATATATGAACAATAATGATATTCTGTAAACATGGACGATAAAGTACATTACTGCATTGCCAATCCAGAGAAAAGGGAAAACATCAGAATTCTAATTGGCTCATAGTGAGACCAACAACAAAATCCATCCACAAATATGAGTATAAGAACAAATCTAAATCCCAATCTCAAAAATCTAGTTCCCACAACAGGTAATATTTTTGTTTTTAAGAATCCTGAACTTGTCCAGTGTTAAATTATAGGTGAAAAGCTTAAAAAAATCTAGAGAGGAACAGCATTTCCCCATATTTTCCAGCTTATGGAGACATTTGGACATGTCTCCAATTTCAAAATAAATTTTAACAAATCGGAAGCTGTAAACATTGCAGCGCCAGAACCCCACATCAATTTTTTACAAACTAGATACCCAATTTCTTGGCAAACAACAAAAATTAAATATTTAGGAATATTTATCTCCAGCAATCCCTCTTCACTATATAAAGATAACTACCAGCCACTACTCATCCAAATTGAAAAGCAACTAAAATCAATAATAGCCCCATACATATCCTGGCTAGGCAGGAAAAACTTGCTGAAAACATTTATTATGCCCAAACTTCTATATATGCTACAAATGATCCCCATAAACTTACCTATAAGCTTCTTCACCTCTGTAAGATCGTTATTCAGGAAGTTTCTGTGGAAATGTGGTAGTTCTAGACTAGCTTACAACAGACTAATCCAGCCAAAACATAAGGGTGGAATTGGCCTCCCAGACCCCAGAAAATACTACCTTGCAGTTCACCTAAGGAGGTGGGTTCAACTAAATAACAAATCGGCCAACATTTTAGGGACCGAATTAGAACTTTCCCTTCTCCCACCAATGGCATGGGCTTGGGATCCCACTTCTAGCATAAACCCTAAGTTTCTAAGTGAAATATCCAAGGGTACTCTAACAGTAGCCAAACAGTTCGCTCCAAAACCAAACACACTATCGCCAGCTATGCCGGCCAATTTAATACCGCATATCAGCATGAAGGGTAACAAAGAAATTTCAGGGGCTTGGGAAAACCTAAAACACCTCACAACAAAAGAACTGCTGGAGCTAGCAGACCAACCAGATACCCTATTAAACTACCTGAACAGAATCCTTCCAAACCTACATTTCATACACAAATTGGACATCTCACTTCTATGTAAACAAGTAGCTGCTATGGCAAAAGTAAATGCAACAACATTGTGGCTAGAAGAACAGATCCTCCTTACATCCACCACAAGACATCTATTATCTAAGTTCTACCATCAACTATTATCTCTGGAAGATCAGGGAACCAAACCCGCACATATCTTAGCATGGGAAAATGACCTAGGCCTAACAATCTCTGAAAGTGACTTACGGAAAATCATGAGCAATACACACAGGTTTTCTAGATGCACAAAACTCCAGGAAAACTCATATAAAATTATATCGAGATGGCACAGAACCCCAGTTTCTCTCCAACGAATGGGACTAATCCCACATAGCAAATGCTGGAGATGTAATTTGAATGGAGCGTCCCATCTCCATATATTTTGGACATGCCCTCAAATCAAACCGTTCTGGGAAAAAGTCTCGGGCGCTATAAATAGCATCACCAATCTAAATATTAAATTATCTCCAGAATCAGTTTTATTGTGGCTACCGAACTTGGAAGCCCAAGAAAAATCATCTCCCCACAATTATGGTTCAGGCAGCTAAATCGCTAATCCCACTAAAATGGCTCAGCAACGCACCCCCAACTATCCAAGAATGGAGGGAAAAAATAAACCAGATTTTCAGATTAGAGGAAATAGCTAGCTGGACAGATAGGACACATGACTCTCTCCTGAAGACTTGGGAAAATTGGATTAAATACAAAAGTTGACCGGGGCCTCTTCTGTGGTGTAAACAAACTTAACACTGTTCACCCCCCTCAAAGAAATCTTACATATTATTGCATATGGTTCATTGACGGGTGATAAATAAGATAACAGACACATTGACCCTTAATCAGAACAGACATACTGAACGTTGGATTAACTGTAAACGAATAGACTTCCTTTCCTACAAATAGTAGGAAAAAAAAAAGGATGGAGATGTGGACCACGCGGACCCACTCTGACTCAGTCAGAGATACCACTGGATGCTCAAATAGTTATCTGTGCATTACCCTTTACCTTTTACCAATAAGAAGCTACTTACTTAAAGTGCGCCATTAGTTGATAAAGTTGGAAACCCTTAGTTTAACATCCCATCTCCTATACCCCTCCCTGGTTCCACTTCCCCCCACCTCACCTCTCCCACCCTAAGCCCTCTGAAGCCCCATGCCATCACATCACAAACAGATCTGGTATTTTGTGAGATGAGGGTCAAAGTACTAGATCTTCTTTTCCTTTTTGCCCCTCCTTCCCTATTGCATGACATACTGTCTTACTGATGTAAAGAAAAATTTCCTTTTGCAGCTAAGAATGTTAACACTGTAAATTGATGGTATTATAGAAAGACAATGTAAGTGCAGAGGTTTATTACAATAAAGTTTTTTGAAAACTAAAAAAAAAAAAAAAAATCTAGAGAGGAAACCACTAACCCCATTTCCAAATGGAAGATGAAGAGATATGCTGGTTAACATCAATCTAAGGCTTTGCTCTTTTTCGTTGGGTTTCCCGAAAATTACCGGTTTGCGCCGAATTGCCCAGGGTTTTTGGCGCACGTGATCGGATTGTGCATGCATGCATGCAACGGAAATTGGGGGGGCGTGGCCATCGGAAACCTGGCGGATTCGGAAAAACTGGGGTACTTTTTTTTAAAATGTGTCGCTAGACACGCTTACCTGCACCCAGGATAGGATGGTGAACTCCAGGCGAACTTCAGCACAGCTGCGACACCTGGTGGACATCGGGCGCACTACCTTAGTGAATCGCTGGCAGACCCAAATCCTTGACGGATCGCGACAGGACCGGGTAAGTAAATGTGCCCCCATGTGTGCATTTTGGGCCAAAAACAACCTGTGTGCCGTTGTCTGTGGACCGTGTGAGATTGTCACAGCTCACACCGACGCTGTCAATTAAAAAAAGCTGCCCAATAGGAGGTTATAGCACCATGAGCCACACATGTTTCCAGCAAACAAAAATAAATCAGTACGCCGAAGACAGAAGATGAAGATGTTTTCTGATTTACTTCAATATAAGATAAAAGCCGAGACCTCCACCCACCTTTGTCCTTCATTAATTTTTCAGCTAAACATCGGGCTTCGTCTTGGATTCTTTCCTCAATGCTTCTCTTTCCCATTCCGAAATTCCTCAGAGTTGTGAGAGAGAATCGACGAAGGATTTTCCATCTTTCTCCATTGCTGGCAATGACCCCTGTGAATTCAAAAAGTTTCTCTGACAATAAGGATTATGTAAAAAGAAGAACTAATACACAATATATCACAATCTGGTCACGTAATAATCATTGCCTGCATGTTCACGTAACATTTACATTGCCGACTGTAGCGGGCACCGGGACAATAGTTAGAGCTGGTGTCTTTAAGGTATTGCATTAAGTTAAAGATTTAAAAATGGATGACGGGATGGGGGGACCCAACACAATTTCCAGAATGCAGGACTCCTAGTCTATGACCTGCTCTATACCAGAAGGACATCTGGCTTTTGGCCAAACGGTAGACCAAATTAGAAGCACCGTAGATGTCAATTTAGCTTATATCAGAGTTGCATCATTTACTTAATAAACTTCCAAGAAACTTTAAAACCTGGTATAAAAGAAGTCAGGGGGGCACACAGTCCTGTTTTCTGCAGATCTTGGTGGGTCTAGGTTATCTGGCTCTTTGGAAACATATGGCTACTGTTAAACTTGATTAAGATCACTTGATGAAACCGCTATACAGTAGTTAAAACACCAAATATTTGAGCCAATGAGAGTCAGGTAGGTGTCCCAATTACGTCTCTTATTGTAAGATATTTTTAAACATGATAGATATTGTCATAAATGTAATATGTTTTATTATAGTTATTATTATATTATTATTATTATTATTATTATTAGTAGTAGTATTAATTTATTTTATTTTAGTATCTCACCAAAGTCTTTAGTAACAAACTCTCCGAGTCCGGTGTCGACCCTATCATTAAATGCATCACCATAATCCACCAAGGCTTCCTTCATTGCATCGTACCCGATCAGGACCGTTGCCCGAAAGTTTGCCAGGTAGATGGTGTAGACAGGTCCATACTTCTCACTCAGCTAGAGAGAGGATGGAGATGTGGACCACCCGGATCTATTCTGACTTAGTCAGAGTTACTATTGGTTGTTCAAATAGTTATCTGTGCATTACCCCTTACCTTTTACCAATAAGAAGCTACTTACTTTAAGTGTGTCATTAGTTGATAAGGTTGGAAACCCTTAGTTTAACTCCCCATCTCCTATACCCTTCCCTGACCCCACTTCCCTCACCTCACCCTACCCACCCTAAGCCCTCTGAAGCCCCATCCTATCCAGACCTTCTTTTCCTTTTTGTCCCCCCTTTTCCTATTGCAGGACATACTGTCTTACGGATGTAAGGAATAGAATTTCCTTTTGCAGATAAAATGTTGACATTGTAAATGGACAGTATTATTGAAAAATAATGTAAGTGCAGAGTTTTATTACAATAAAGTTTTTTTTGAAAACCAAAAAAAAAAATGAAGCCTCCTGTCACCTCATCACGTAAACAATCCTGACCATAAAATGGCTGACAAAGGTTTATGTGATCTTATTTGTCCATGAACAATCTACATGCCAGGACCTTGATCTTAGATTCATGAACACTATGGTTAGCATCTAAAACATCCAATAATTGACCCTGACACTATAGGGGACGGGATGCAGAGGCAGCGGCAGCAGGCTAGAGAGTGTCATGGCGACATACCCTAAATGGACTCAGGCTTCAAACCAATGGGTGGCAGAGAGGAACCAAAGGAGGTGAGCAAGAAGCGCTCAAATAATATCGGTACATGATAAAAGTTTGCCAGTATATTTTGTGGATTACACAGCAGGGTGGCGACAAAGTTAACATGGAAGCCATGAAAACAACCCAAAATTCTGCCTGACACAGCTCGTTTGATAAGGGGACCATGTATGGAGGCAGTGAACTAGTAGTAGATTAAAGGTGCTGCAGTTAAAACTATGTTAGTTGGATCTTGGCAGCGCCACCTGGTGGACAGCGGAGGAACTACCTTAATAAATCCCGGTCGGACCCGAATCCAGCGCAGAGAACGTGCCGCTGGATCGCGAATGGACCGGGTAAGTAAATCTGCCCCATTGTATACAACAGGTCAGATTGTAATGCAAGTTCTGCATGTCAAAAGCATGCACAGAATTTGCCAGTGAAAAGGGGCCTAAATGAAAATGAACAAAATTGTCCAAAGCAGGAAATTCTCTCAAAACAAAGTTGTCTCTATTTTACTGGTTTGGACCCTCTTAGCAGCATCAACTACCTTTGTAAGTCATTTTGTGAATATATCAAACACTGAATCAAGGATAGAAACAGGGCTATTGATTACAAATGTCTTATTGTCTTGTCTCTATAGCTGATATGCAGATCCATGTGTTACCATGTGTTTCCATGGTAACATACAACAAACAAACACTCTGTAGTCTGATCGTCTATTCCACACTTCTTGCTTTGCTTTTGTATGTATTTTAGTAGAAGGCAGGGGACAGATAGAATTAAGTATGTTTGCAGGGTCACCACCAATCTCCGCATTGTTGTGATGCCATTTTTTTATGGCAGAAAGATTTCCCTGGGGCAGGCTACAAAAACAGCATATTGTGGGTGGTTTACTAAAGGCCAGAATCGTGTGGCCGTAACAAAACCGGAAAAACCGCCGTATTTTTTTTAAAAAAGTGTCTCTTGACACGCGCTTACCTGCACCCAGGGTAGGACGGTAAACTTCAGTGAACACCGACGGAATTCAGCGCAACAGCGACACCTAGTGGACATCGGGCGCACTACCTTAGTGAATCGCCGGAAGACCCGAATCCTCCACAGAGAATGCGCCGCTGGATCGCGAATGGACCGGGTAAGTAAATCTGCCCCATTGTCTTGCAATCTACATGCCAGGACCTTGATCTTAGATTCATGAACACTATGGTAAGGTTCTGGCAGGGCGTTTGTTCATGGACATATAGAGATCACCTGACCCTTCACCTGTGGCCATTTTATAGCCAGGAATGTCTGGCTACTGAGCTAAAAGACAGGAAGCTTCACTTTACATATCAAGAAAGTGGTGCAGAACTATCAATAGATATGTATATTGTTAAAGTACCTAATATCTTGCCCCCCACATTTACACATACATTACAAAAACATGAGATAAAGTGGCCAACTCCTTCAAAGCTTTTAATCTCCCCTTCACATAAGTCTTTTTCCTAGGTTGAACTTCATGGACATATGTCTGTTGTACCTGTACATATGTCACCTGTACTGTCATTTATTTATATCCAAAGATAAAATGCATGGAAAGGAAAACGATGCAACGGTGTAGCTTATGTATGTGATACTAAATAGTGAAGAACACTCAGTTAAGCCAAATGTGTATCAATCTCATTACATTTTTGCTTAGATGAGTGTTTATTGCTCTGTAAGTGCTCATTCAGATATCTTTGAACTTTTTCTATTGATAAGTATATCTATTTTCTGTTTGCTGCTTTCTATGTATAGTAGCATGAGGTAAATTAGGACTGTGCAATATAATGAGTTAGAGAAGAGCAGTTCAAGTTATGATCTTCTTTATGCAGATGATATTTTCTCTTTCAAGGTTGCTTTACAAGTTGGACATTGTAGACTGCTGAGTGTCAGAAAAAGTACATGCAAAATTAAAACCTATAAGATTTTCTACTATGAAAATATGTGCAGTAGGCGCAGTGTTTATTTAGAAAACCACATTTAAAATGCCTCATATGGGAAATTTTAGTTTGAAGAGCTGGATTTCTTATTTAGGATCCTCATCCATAAACCAATGGAAGAGCAATTGCAAAGACCTCTTTCTATGGGGATTCAGCTCAGGTGTGCTTTATGTGAATAGCCTGTATAATGAGATGCTATATGAAAAGCTTATAGCCGGTGCTTTCTAAGGCCCCTTTCACACCTGCGTAAAAAATGGATGTTTTTGTCTGCAATTTTCATACATTTTTGGATATGATTTATAAGGAATTTGAGTTTTTCACACTTTTTTTGCAGTTTCCTGCAGGTTAAAAAGAAATTAGCGTGTGAAAGAAAATCTGATAAAGTTTGATAAAACCCATTGGGGGTCATTTACTAAGGGCCAGATTCGCGTTTTCCCGACGTGTTACCCGAATATTTCCGATTTCCCCTGAATTGCCCCGGGATTTTGGCGCACGTGATCGGATTGTGGCGCATCTGCGCTGGCATGCATGCGACGGAAATCAGGGGGGCGTGGCCGAATGAAAACCCGACGGATTCAGAAAAACTGCCACATTTAAAACAAAAAATCTGTCGCAGAGCTTGCACTTACCTTCACTCAGCCCGAGCCGGTGAACTCCAGCGTGTTCCGATGCTTTTCAGTGCAGCAGCGCCACCTGGTGGACGGCGGAGGAACTACTTTAATTAATACCGGCCGGACCCGAATCCAGCGCAGAGAACGCGCCGCTGGATCGCGAATGGACCGGGTAAGTAAATCTGCCCCATTGTATACAACAGGTCAGATTGTAATGCGAGTTCTGCATGTCAAAAGCATGCACAGAATTTGCCAGTGAAAAGGGGCCTAAATGAAAATGAAAAAATTGTCCAAAGCAGGAAATTCTCTCAAAACAAAGTTGTCTCTATTTTACTGGTTTGGACCCTCTTAGCAGCATCAACTACCTTTGTAAGTCATTTTGTGAATATATCAAACACTGAATCAAGGATAGAAACAGGGCTATTGATTACATATGTCTTATTGTCTTGTCTCTATAGCTGATATGCAGACCCATGTGTTACCATGTGTTTCCATGGTAACAGACAACAAACAAACACCCTGTAGTCTGATCGTCTATTCCACACTTCTTGCTTTGCTTTTGTATGTATTTTAATATAAGGCAGGGGACAGATAGAATTAAGTATGTTTGCAGGGTCACCACCAATCTCCGCATTGTTGTGATGCAATTTTTTTATGGCAGAAAGATTTCCCAGGGGCAGGCTACACAAACAACCTATTGGGGGTCGTTTACTAAGGGCCGGAATCGCGTTTTTCTGTCGGGTTACCCGAATTTTACCATTTTGCGCCGATTTTCCCTGAATTGCCCAGGGATTTTGGCGCAAGCGATCGGATTGTGGCGTATCAGCGCCGGCATGCACGCGATGGAAATCGGGGGGCATGGACGTAAGAAAACCCAACGGATTCGGAAAAACCGCCATATTTTTATAAAAAAAGTGTCTCTTGACACGCGCTTACCTGCACCCAGGGTAGGACGGTAAACTTCAGTGAACTCCGACAGAATTCAGCACAACAGCGACACCTAGTGGACATCGGGCGCATTACCTTAGTGAATCGCCGGAAGACCCGAATCCTCCACAGAGAACGCGCTGCTGGATCGCGAATGGACCGGGTAAGTAAATCTGCCCCATTGTCTTGCTGTCTATAGTTTCAGGACAGTGAAGGTTTTTCTCATTCACAAAGTCATGTTTCTCTACATGTTGTCTTTCAAAAAAATGTTTATACTGAAATGTCGATTTGCCAATCCGATTGTAAAAACTTTCTAAAATGTAGTTTATCCTAATCCTAGATGAATACTCATTTGTTTACCGAAAGCAACCGGGCCAGAGTTTTCCACAACCACATTTTTTGCTGTTATTAAAATTAATGTTGACTTATATTAGTTTTTCAAAGGACCAGAACTTTATTTTGTTTTGCAGGGTTGTATAATTGTGTTGGCAATGTTGTGTTTTATCAAACAGGTTTTATGGCAGAGTACTATTAAATAGCAGTACAAGTACATAATAATTTATGCTGAAAACACAAAGGAATATAAATTTTTAATAATGTCTTCCAGTGAAGATAATTATAACTAACTTATAACAACAGCTAAACTAGTTTAGCTTGAGTTTTGTGTCCTAATGGGCCTTTTAAATTGTATTCATTACAAAAAGTTTTTTTTTGCACTTTTTAACATTATAGAGCTTTTTTGCAGCCTATATTTAAATTGACTCTGTCCCTGTCCCATTTTTTATGGGTTAAATAAGAGGAACATGTTAGCATTGGATGGTCATGTGAAAATAATTCCATTTCTAAATTAAAATTGTGACCACACTTAAGATCAATATTTAGACCTCATGCACACAGCTGTATATGAGGCCTTGAGCTAGCCACACAAACTGTGGTTGGCTCACACCCCTATATTGTGCACGATCACGGTGTAATGAGAACACTGGCCACTCAGCTCCTATGCCGATCTCCTCCCAGCCAAAACAGGCTGCAAACTTTCTCCTTTTTGCAACCTGAGTCTGCACACGGTCATATGCATTAGGTATCACCCGTCACCTGCCCTTTGCACTGTGGGGGGCGGCACTGCTAGTGCAACGGGGGGGGGGGGTGAATAAATTAAAATATGAGATGCTCTGAAGCAAAACAGTGACATAGCTAGAGCATTCCAGTCTAATTAGAATAATTTTTATAACTGTAAATTGCTGCAATCGCAGCTTGTAGAGTTATAAAAAAATAAATCCTCAGGAACTTCTTGGTAGGACACAGCTGCCATCAGTAAAACATGTATTAGCCCCATTGTATGAAGTGAATTCGCACGAAAAACCATGGCATCGTGGATTGTTATTAATTTCTAAAGTTTTTTTTCCTATACATTTTTTTATACAAAACAAATAAAATGAATGTAAAAGTACCATGCAGATGTCTTCATTAAATCTGTCATGGATTAGTGAGGACCTGAAACCATGTATATTTATACATATGTATTGCCTGTATTTTGTAGGATTGTTTTTCTGTCAAGGAGCTGAATTTAATCATGCAAAAAGTGTGAGAATGCTTTTATATTACATAACCAGTCATTATTTCCATTCCGAGATAAGCGATTAACATCTTCTAAGCACACTCTTCACTTTGATCTTACATCAGGATTTCTAGGATGTATGTTAACACTCCGGCTCATTAAAATACTATATCAAATCATATTAAATATGAATACATCTATTGGAGCTGCAGTCATGTTTGTGATCCACAGTAATGAAACATTTGTTCAGCTTGTGCTTTCATTTATGGATATACTGGTATTGTACGGTGATCTTCTTTAACTAGTTCAGGACACAGTATACTAAGGCGCGAGCCTAGTTCCCTAAATCTTGTGGCATTGTGTCCAGACAGCCAAATACCAGGCACCTGCTGTGAATGGCTCCATGCAAACCCTGGAGATACAAAGCACTCCCTGGACTACTTCTTAGAGAATAGAAGCTGCTGCTAGTTCTGTGAAGACCCGGCACAGGCCAAACGATGAGAAGTGTCATTGTCGAAGTTTACTTGTCGCCTGTAACTCAGGTCCAGAAAAATATTGATCTCAAAGGTTCTTTTCTATTACAAGTAGGAAAAAAACAAAACAGAAACAGTTTAGTAAAAAATGCATGAAAATATGTGATACATCAAAACCTCCCAAATATGGCCAAAACACTGCCTGTTTTAGGGAACAAAAATAGCTAAAAATTGAAAATCATAATTTGCTATCTTATTTTTAGCTTTTAAAGCCTATAATTTTTTTAAAAGTAAAAATTTGTAACATCTGGTCCTGAATATGTACACAAAACACTGCAAACTTGAAGTAGTTAAAGGGAACCCATCAGCAACAAAAAAACTCCTAAACTAATAACTAATGGTGCCTAGGGGCTGTTAGCAAAAATCCTAGCCAAGGTGGCACTGGGCAAAGATTCAAGAGAGAACACATTGCACCTTCCGCACAAATTGGATCGAAAACTGTTGGGTTGAAACCAAGAAGATCATAACAGATGGGGAAGTTCAGAATACTGTATATCACAGAGTATATTAGGATTTTTCACATTCGATTACATTCTGACAAACGCATCCAAAAAAGATTTGACAACATCCATTTACACTATAGTTCTGTTTTTATTTTAGTTTTGTTTTTGAGTGACCAAAGGACTGTGGACAATTGAAGAAATAGAGACTAGTACTGATGTAAATGAACCTAGGATTTAGAAACAAATGACTAGTATCAAAACCATAGTGATCCATCATTCCATTGACTGATTTTTGCTCCAAAAAATAGCAAAGCAACACATTGAACTAAGGTTTTATGAAAGCAACATGTGAATTTCACCATTAGGATTTTGTCGTTACTTAAATTGCCTTTAAAATCAATGAGATCCATAAATGGCTATGTGATTTTATTAAATAAACATGTGTTAAGGCCATAGTAATGTGAAAGTGTCCTGAAAGGAAATAGCATTCATTTTCTGCCAAAAGAGATATTTGTAATGTCTTTAGAAGTAGCTTGTTCAGTCTATAAACTGCTTCCAACTGTTTAAAAAAGCGTCTGAAGACCGCAAGAAATGCCGTCTGATTAACTATAATTGTGGAAAATCACTGTCTGCCTTTTATAAATAAGACATTTCCTTTTAGAATTTTCCAGAAAGCTTTCACTGCAGATATTTCTGAGCCAAAACCTCATGACTTCCCATAAGTGCGCCCAGAACATCTAGGCAAAAGACTAAACAGTAAAAGTTAGCTTATTTTGTTGTATATATATGTATATATAAAGCAGGTATTCAGTTGTGGCTAATTTAAAGGGGTTGTCCAGGTTCATCAAATAAATGTAATTGGGGCTGATGTATGATTACTTTACAAAGGTGCAATTAACCCCTTTTGTGTCACTTTTTCAATAAGCTGGTGCTTGGCACAGTTTACAGCTCAAATCTACATAGTCTACTGTGCTGCCCGGGAACCTCTTTTTATTCATGTCATGTTGGTCAAAACGATCCAATCTTCATATACTGGCTCCATTGTTTAGTAATTGAAAGCTTTACAATATTCCAATATACTTTCTATATCATTTCCTCACACTATTCTATATTTCTGCTTGCGTTCATTTAATAGAAAACTTAATTGTTAGCTTCAAGTGGATGGAAATGTATCCATGTAATGTGTTTCAGTGCTGTTCCCATTAGGAGAGATTGAGTAAAGGTGTCTCAAAAGTAGACATTACAGTGTTAAGCTAAAGAGTATCCCAGCTTTATCAAAGTGTCTGATGGTGTATGATTAATCTGCTAATGTTATTGGGGGTAATTTATCATTTGTCATAAATCCCCCCACCTCCAGCCAGTGCGTGACATATCTGATATATTAAAGGGGTTGGCTACTCTTTTACATAAGTTGTCCGTATGCCTTTACTGCCTTGTAGGTCTGTGTGCAGACTCTTCATGTTTCTTTCATTACATCTCTGAGCTCTGCTGAATAGGAGGAGCTGTATTAGTAGATTTATGACTCATCCTGCTTTAACCCCTACCCTCTCCCAGTCTCTGTCAGTGTGGAAGGACTATGAGGAGAGATACACAGTGGGTGGTGCGATTATGGACGAGTTGGAGCAGAGGCAGAGAAGGCAGCAGGGCAGAACAGGGAAAGGCTTCAGAATTCAAAGGAGGCAAAGACACAGGTACATATACATCTAGAGGAATGTCTAATAGAAGATATTTATTGAAAAGTCGCCAAACCCTTTAAGAGGGGATATATTTCGAGGCAATTTACTAAGACCTGTTTAGACTACAACCTACTGTCCTGCAGCTGCAAATGCTGTTTGCAAGTTATTTGTCATACAGGAAGTAAAATGATCTTAAACCATTTAAAAAACGGACCGATGAGTCCTACCTTCTAACATGGACTCCTTGGATACAATTCCTTTTCTACAATCATTTGACCAACCATTGTAGCTTTCCCTTGCTTCAAAACATGCCATATGTTATCCTAGCCCACTGACCATCTTATATACCCATCTGGTGACACTAAGTCTACTTTCTCTCTCCCCTTTCCTGTTTTCTACCCCGTCTTTTCTGAAATTTGGCTAAACTGTGCCCTGCCTTACCTCTCACATGTTTATGGTTTTGTTCTCAGTGTCTATAAGTGTTTGTTACATAATGGAAGCTTTGCGTCTGATGGTTCTGTTTTATATAATTATTTGTTATGTTTGTACATGATCACAAGATTGCTGTATTCTCTTTCTGGCTCATGTGCTTCTATTTAATGTCTCTTTCCCTCTTTTTTTCTTAATAAAGAATGATACAAAAAAAAATTGCCGTAAATCCTTTGAGTTTTTTTGGGTGCAAATTATATTATATTTCCATCATGAACAGATTGATAACTAGAGTCTATCATGTGACTGATGTATGATCCTCAAGTATCATAAAAAAAGATTTTTTGGACTGGTGAAAATACTGGTTTTCAATACCTGGGGATTCCAGAAAAATGTATAAAAGGCAGTATACTTTTACTTTGAAAGTCAATGGGGGATCATGTATTTTTTTTTGTGATACATGTTTAGTTTTTCCTGTACTGGCAGGTGCAAATTTTGTCTTCATTTTGAGACTTTTTGTTGCCTTTTGATGTCTTAAATCCAAAAGGACACAAGCCATACGAGGGGGTTATATGCAGGAATGGACACTACTGTAAATTTTGGATTTGAGACTGTGGCCTGCATTTTTATGCACTCTAGGCACACCCCAGGTCAATAACGACATATGAGGTGGGTCACACGTGGTTTTAACACATGCATTTTCAAATGCATCACATTAAAAGAGGAAATTTGCCTAATTACATTGCTGTAATTATTGCTTTTACAAAATAAATGTGTTAACAATATGTTAACACACACCAACATAGTGTTAACAAATGTGTTTGTCAACATTGTGTTAGCATTGAGTTCACGCATGAATTTTCTAAATGCCATGTTAACAGCAATGTAATTAGGCAAATCTGCTCGTCAACTGTTGTGATGCACTTGAAAATGTATGTGTTAACGCCACATGTGTCCTCACCCTTAGAAGATCAATAAATTTCAAAAAAATGTAAATGTAAAAATTTATGAATTTAAACAAAAAACAAGACTGACTGACCTCTATCATGGATAAAGAGACATTATATTCATTCCTAAAAACAAGCATTTTTAAAACCAAGCACTACTAGCAGAGAAATCCCCAACAAGAATAACTATAACCAACTGCACAGATCGGAGAGTCTTTCTGTATATATCCCTTACTGCAGCACGGGACAGCTGGCCACATCATCGTGGTACGCATGCGCACATGCAGTGAAGGGATGCCAAAGTGAGAATCCTCAACTCTACATGCTGCAATTCGAACACATCACCACAGCGGAAACAAGTCCGAATACAACCAAAAATCAAGAACTGTGAGTTCCAAAATATACATAAATATCAGTGCTGTACACCTAGTGCTGTATATTTTTGGTTATATGTATGATATGTATATATATATATATTCTATGATATAAGCAATCATCTGTGTGTCTATATTGATCTGCAAACACGCACCACAACTTAATACATCTACGTGTGTTCATCGTGTTTGGTGTGATTAATACCTAGGAGTCCAAACTTGTTGTCCTAGGAGTCCAAGACTGTGTTGCATGCGGCCTGTGACGTAGTTAGGGCATCTGGACTATTTGCATGGTGCTTCACCTACTTGTATAGTGCTTTACCTTTTGTCAACAAGGTGCAACATTGTATCTCTGCTAATGATGGTACTTTAAACAGCGGACAACACTGCAATGTTTTCCACGAGTAGACATTCTCTATAAAGGATGAAAATCCTTTGTCGCTCCCAAATTTTCCACATTAGATCTCCTTTATATAATATTAAAAATATATTTTTTAAAAATCTTTTTGGAAAGGGTCGGCGCTTCGGGCCCTTTAGTGCCACCTTTCATATTTCATATTTCCCAGCCAGAGATTTTTACTCATTTTTTATTCTATTTTTTATTTTGTTTATTAATTGTGATATGTATGCTTCTACTTTGTGTTTGGATTGATAATATTGTTGAATTATAACAAATCATGAAGTCTAGTAACTATACATTCATTGTTCTTATTTTTTGGGGTCTAAAAACTATACATTAATAAATAATATTTTATCATTAAGTGAGAGTCAGTGCACGCTATCTGTATCCTACATTTGCATTTTTGTCTTTTTTGTACAGGATAGGCACCTGTACACTACCGGTAGCACCTCCACTATTTATTCATTATAAGCTAAGAGGGAGAGGCAAGTGCTGAGATACATCTATATCAATTTTACACAAAAAAACAGCCCAAACTTTCAATTCCCAATAGGTTATGTGTCTAATTGTAAACATTTAAAGCATGTGAAATAATTCCAATTGACATGTTAAAACAGGGTCCATGAAAAAAAATCCTTTGCACCTGCCCCGGACCAGGTGCAGATTTGCGCCTAAGAAGTCGCAAAAATAAGCAAAAAAAGTGATACAAAAAAACTGAAAAGTTGCAAAAACTACAAAAGTCACAATAATGAGACAATTAAACTAGCAGAAATAAAGATATATGTCCCCTAATGGCTGTCATCTATAAGTATATTGGTATTGATTAGTAAATATCTGGGAGACACAGCTGTCATTTGTCAGTGTATGACAAATATAAGTCCTGAATGTAATGTGAACAAAGCTTGAAATGTGGCGGACTAGTCCTATAACATGTTCCTATCACGCTGTAATGAGCATACTGCAGGTTCGGCACACTTGCATAATCTGCTTCTGTTTTTAGAATAATAAGCTGATGTGTGGCTGCGCTCAGTACCACGGCCAGCTCCCTAGCAAATGCCTGGTAAAAGCCTGTTCCTAGTTAGTTGCTGCGAATAGTGCACTAAGCTGATATTTCAGCAAAACCCTTGATCTCCTAATGACCTCCATGTAGTCGGATTAAGACACAATTACTCCCACAGAACCCTTGTAGCCTTTTAAAGTATCTAATGGTAGACCAACGATTTTTCATTTTTTTGAACCAGAGATAAGGCAGGCGAAAGGCTTTAATGGACAATTTGTGTAATAACTGGTGAATATATAAATATATATTTCTTCATGTTTTAGAGAATCCAGAAATGAATAGACTTATATTAAAATTAAAAAAGGCTGCAATGGTTTCATCTCTAATACTTTGGAGGGAGCTGTAGAAGTGTTGCTATTTCCAGATGTGCATTGTATGTAGTGGAATTATTATTTTTTTATTATGCATTGTAGAAAATGTAAAAATGTTATATAAGACTATTGTTAGGATTGTTACTAGTTATTGCTCATAGTCGATTGGAAAGAACGTACTGCGGCTCACTCCTATTCATTTGATTGGAGATGTGTTGCAATAGTTAGTACAGCCCATTGACAAATGTGGGGCTATTTTAGGAAATAACAGAAGACTGCTCTCATCATATACAATCTCTGTATTAACATGATCTATAAGCTGATACTGAGTTTTCAGAAAGACCTATTTTTGATCTTGTGGCTATTTTGTGATATTCTCACCTTTATTTCTTTTTTCTCATGATACAGGGAGTATCACTTTAGTTAAAAAATTGATGTTTTCATAATTAAAGTAAACTCTATCACCAGATTTTCACAAATCCAGATTACCATAGAGCCCTATTAACTAGCTGGCACCCTTCTTTTAGCTAAAGATTGTTTCCATTACATACCCATAAGAAACTATATAGGGGGCATGTCCTGCTTAGGCGCCCCTCCACATCTACCCCTCTCCTTCACCTCTTCTCAGCATTCAGCACTTAAAGGGATATTCTTTTCTGGGCATTCAAACTTAGTTTAATTAATGTGCCATATGTAAACATTTCTTCAAAATGTTCCTGTGTGAAGATAATTTCTCATAAATGTAGTCATATAGTCCCTTAGAAATGAGATGGCTTCTTGGGATATGACCACCTCACATTTTGTGGCAGCAGTGGTCAGACATGCGCTATTGAGTGCTGCCTGACCACCTGGATTTAGTGATCATTACCACAGGACGGCTGTGGGACATGCAGTAACTCCCGGACAATTTTGTTATACAAAAACATTTTGTTTCTTTGTACAATCACTCAAACAGAGGTGGTCATATCCAAGGACACAGTCTTGTTTCTAAGGGACCGTATGAATACATGTATGAGAAATTACATTACACAGTAACCGAATGGTCAAATGAAACAATACTTCCAAGGATGATGGTTTCCCTCTTAGGGATCTTCTAGCAAAAGACAGCATCAGGTGGATTGTTAAATGTAGTGCACCATTTTTATTTACCGTACATATACCGTATATATTTTTCCAAAATACTTTTTTGAATCAATTCCTCTCGGTTTTCTAGATCTCAACCTGCTTTCATACTGTTGAAAACTTCTATGTTTACTTCCAGTGGACAGAAATCTAACCCTGGTCACACAGGTGCATGGCTCGTTAGTGAGTAATCAGAGCTGTGTGATATAACGAGCCGTGCACCTGTGTGACCATGGTCAGATTTCTGTCCACTGCAGGTAAACAATGAAGATTCCTATAGATGCATAGCAAGCAGAGATCTAGAAACAATGAGGAACTGATTGAGAAAGTATATTGGGAAATTGTATATCTTTTCATTACACAAATAATAACATTTATTCATTAAAATGAGAATACCCTTTTAACCACTGGTCTACATTTTAACCATAGAAAGGCACAGATGATCATGTCACAAGTTCATTGATAAAATTGATAAAAGTTCATTTCCAAAATTGTTTTATCTGCTAAAATTATGTGCATTCTTGTTATGAATAAAACTGTCATTTTTGTTTTTTATATGCTGGTGTGGTGAAACCTGCCACTGGCAGTGGACAATAGTGAATGCCATAAAGGGTTATTTCCACAAAGACAAGTTTCTTAAATGTATTCAGCAAAACAAAATAACACATTCTTTAATTGACTGTTATTAACAAAAATACAACCTGTCTCTATCAGTTCTGCTGTACACAATTTCAGTTGCCCCTTGACACAACCCTGTAGCTTCTCACTTAGGGTTGGGCCGCTATCTTGGATTTCTGTGTGAAATTGTGAAGCTAAGATTTCTGTCTCTCTCTGCTCTGAGGCTGTAGCCATGCCCCATGCACGGAGCTCAGAGTCACTCACATCCTGCCAGGAGATTGTGAGCAGAGAGAGAGGCTGCAAACTACAAACTACGAGGAGATAAGTGATCTGGGGGAAGAGGGAGGCAGGCACATATCTGTGAGATGTAGAAGAGCTCACAGTGTTAGGCTGGTAAAAGTCTGTCTGCCTCTGTGTAATCTCATGTATCTCTGACACATAGAAAGATGATCAGAGATACATGAGATTACACAGAGGCTGATAGACTTTTACACTGTTACACTGTGTCTTAGTACAATGTCAGAAGCCAGATGAAAGTGTATATACACCTGTACCCTGATAATGTAACCACATTGTCATCCCACATAACTAGATGGATAATACAGTAATGTGTCTTCTTATAGAGTCCCCGCCCACACAAATTAAGGGGTTAAAATGATCTTTATTGTGTTAACATCACTAGGAGATTGAGAATTTTCTTTAGTGGGAAAGCCCCTTTAATACGAGTTAAAATAAGAACACTGGATGGGACAGTTAAACACATTTATGCCCACATGTCTCTCACTAATTGAAACTATGCACGAATCTCTTCTTTCTTCTTATTTTCTTTTACTCTTCAAATTAAATAATATGAATGAGGGCCTTACTCACAAGAACTTACAACCCTGTTTTCTTCCCGCCACATGTTACAATATATTCAACTATACTGGTATGTCACATGCAAAACCTCAGGTGCAACCATACGGCAGTCACATGCCAAATCTTCTTGAATTGGATTGGTCAGTTTGTTATGATCATAACAATACAGATGGTCCCCTACTTAAGGACACCTGACTTACAGACAACCCATAGTTACAGACAGACACCTCTGACCTCTGGTGAAGCTTTCTGAATGCTTTACTATAGTCCCAGATTGCAATAATCAGCTGCAAGGTGTCTGGAATGAAGCTTTATTGATAATCCTTGGTCCCATTACAGCAAGAAATGTTTAAACTCCAATTGTCACTGGGGCCAAATTTTTTTTGTCTGGATCTACAATTATAAAATATACAATTTCGACTTACATTCAAATTCAACTTTAGAACAAACCTATCTTGTACATAACCTGGGGACTGCCTGTATTAAGACTAAGGTCTAAGAACTGTCTGAAACATTTCAGCTGCATGGACCTTGGATTGGATATGCAATATTATAGAACTGAGTAAGAGATGGATTTTTAGTAATGGTGCCAGGATACTCCTCTTTATTCTAGCTATGTGGCTACCCCTGCAGTTCAGAAAGGTTTGCAGTGGTCTACAGCATTGTACCAATGCTACTCTTCAAAAGCAACAAGTGTTGAGCTGTGTTGAATTTTCCAATGAGAAGTTCTAGACATACAGTATGCTAAAGAATAGGCCCCTCACCCATTACATGCTAAGGAATTCAGATATGTCATTTTACCTTTTGTTACTGAAATAAAAGGTTGTTCTGAGACTTTTGACTGCTGCGTTTTTCCTAAATCACTTATTTTTCCATTTTTTTTATCACTACAGGTGAATATGATTTTCAGGTTTTGCCCAGGTAATTTTCATTTCACTCTATGACTCTTAGATCTATATGCTATTTTCCACAAAGAACTGTTTTTTTACTTAGGCTGGTAAACAACTGGCTGCATTATGTATATGAAGGCTCAACATGTATGTATGTATGTATGTATGTATGTATGTATGCATGTATTTGCAATGGGGAAAAAAGGCAGTAAGCTGTTATCTGACTTCTCTGTCAATAGATTATCTACCCTGAGAACAAAGTGGTAACTCAGCGTTTCAGGGAACCTTGAGAACCCTTAAAACCCAACTTCCCAGTCCTTCTTTCCTGCAATGCTAGCTATTAGGGGAGGGTTGAGTACACCCCATACATATTACATTGCTGGCTGGCAGCATAAACCTTGCGTATAAGGCATGCTTAAGTGGCTATGTAGTCATAAATCTGTCATTTTTTTAATTTACTGCTAAGATATTGAAGACATTTTACTGACATATTGATGTATTTAGCCACAAATGGTTTTCCACTTTTTATCCCACAACCTCAGTAAGGATTTACTCCAAGAGGTGAAATAGTTTACAATTATCTTTTCTATAATTGCTGATTCTTATCAGGAGAGCCATATAAAACTGGTCAATTTTGTTTAGTGTTTCTGTTAGTAAAATATGATTCCAATCATCCGCATTTGATAGACCAGAAATTGGAATAGGCGTGCATCTGTAAGTAATCTGAAAATTCCTGATAAACGTCTACCATAGCTAAGGTAGAAATCTAAGTGGGAAAAATGAAGGCTAAACTGTGTGACAATTACTGAATGAAAAATTGAAAAGAGGATTGAGGAGCTTTGGACATGCTGGAAAGGCTGCAGGTTTAAAATGATCCACCCAACTTTCCAGGGATCAGATACTGCAAGGCAGCTGTCATTCAGCTCATAGCAAGGTTTCCAGATCAGGCAGGATGCATGCTCAGGTAAAGGTCCAGGGATTCAGGTCCACCAGTACTGCAAGAAGTCACAGGAGAAATTATAACCAGCCTTGAGTAAACCGGCAATGACCTATTTATCTAGATCCTGGAGCCACCTTAGCCAGATTTCTGCCAGACCCATGCATTACCATCCAACTTTCCAGGGATCAGATACTGCAATAAAGCTGTCAATCAGCTCCCAGCAAGGCAGCCCTAGGAGAGGCTCACAACCTGTGAACTCAGCAGTCCATTCAAAGAATTCTGATTGAACCTTTAAATGCCACATCCTAGATCTCAGTGAATTAAATATTCCAGGTGCAATTCTTTATTCCTTACATAGTGGAATGTGTTGAGAACAATAAAATGTAAATAAGATCAATGAGAATCAAAATAACCACAGGGTTCTGGATTCGGAATGATACTCAATATCAAAGTAGAACATTTTCTGCCTTATCCAACTTCAGTGGAAAGGAAATGAGGTTTAATAGTGTGTGTGCTGTCACGTGCTTGTATGACCTCTCTATACCACATGGCCAGGCTCCTGATGAGGCAGTGGATGTTCTCCTGAGGGATTTTCCCCCAGACCTGGTACAGGACATTCTCTACAGTGTCTCTGTCACATCTGTCACATAGTCCAGAATGAGCCTTCTCTCATCTGTGAAAAGTACAGGGTTCCAAGGTCGAGTCTACCAAAGTCAAACCTAACCAATGCCTATCGTCCTGCTCAGTATCCTTGTGGAGTCTATTTCTGACAGTTTGTCCAGACACATGGATATTTGTGGCTGGCTGGAGGTCATTTTGTAGGCCTCTCCTTCTCCTCCTCCTGTTCACCCTTTCACAGTCCTGCTGTTTGTTTTTTACCCTCTTATGGCCCGCTTCATGGCTTCTGGTTTACTGGCCTGTCTCCTGGTATCTGCTCAATGCTCTGAACACTACGCGGACAGACACAGCTAACCTTCTTGCCATGGCCTGCATTGATGTGTGCCATCTTGCATGAGCTGCACTACCTGAGCAATTATTGCAGGTTGTAGACACCACATCATGCTACCTCTAGGAGTGACATCAATGATAAAGTGGCCAATACAGCCAAAAAGGAACAGAGAAATAGTCACCACCTAAAGAACCACTCCGTAATAGTGGTTATCATGCTAACTGCCTATTATGTTTGTTTCAATTGCACAACAGCGGAAGAAATTGATTCACTATTAGTGTTGATTCATAACTGGATAGGTTGATCTCACACAAGTGTGGAATTACATTTTGTTGTTATGTGTTCCCTTTTTAGCAGTGTATATATATGTGTATGTATATATATATATATATATATATATGTGTGTGTGTGTGTGAAATGTCTTTTCATTGTAACTTTACTTCCAGGTTTAAATAACTAAATAAAACATTGAGTGCATCTATTTGTAGAACATTGATAAAGGCATTTTCATTCAGCATGTACTATGATATAAGGGAGGTTATTGGTAGAAGAAATAGTTGATGACTGTAGACAACAGTTTAATTCAAAAGCTATGCAGGTTTCCAAACACTAGGTCTTCTTGAGATAAGAAGACTATGTTTCCGACTCTCGGTAATAAATATTCTGACAGTTTCTTACTGATTCCCCTATTCAATTGTCTTTCTGCATTAGATGCCCTCACAAGCTTTATGCTTCCAGGGTTGCTGTGTTTAAACTTTTCTTCTGACTTCATTGAGTTTTATAGATTTTTCTGTCTGGGAAAGATAGGTATTTCTGAAGTCTCTGTCTGTGTTGTGGGATATTTGTCCTATAAAGGATTTTATAGGTGTGCAGAGAATAAAATAGGATCTAATGCCAATAAGTACAGCCAAGATGAGAATCTGATTTTCAATCCACAATTGTTTGCATTGGGAATTAAGGGTCTATGTCCTTTCCTCCAGCAGCCTGGTTTGGGTCTGCTAGTTAATGATCCTCTTCATATTGTTTTATGGTCAATAAGAGTTCATCATCTCTCTCCCATTTTAATTTTCAACAATACCGATGGGAAACATTGACAATTGAAAATGACTTTAATTTTATGGCACTATTGTCATGGCCATAGTTTCTTCTTGTAGCCGTTTTACAAACAATTTTAAGGTAGCTCTTTCTACAAAGGAAAGCAATAATGCATTTTTTTTTTTTTAACCACAAATTTTTTATTGACAAATTTTTAACAATACAGGCAATAGCATTACGACACTTGTTCATTCATACATCAGGTATAGCTTCTTATACATTACATCATTACATAACGATTATAAGAT
Source organism: Engystomops pustulosus (assembly GCA_019512145.1). Classification (NCBI taxonomy): domain Eukaryota; kingdom Metazoa; phylum Chordata; class Amphibia; order Anura; family Leptodactylidae; genus Engystomops; species Engystomops pustulosus. The sequence goes on along the minus strand of CM033644.1, from coordinate 156,544,790 downwards.
CTCCAATCCTCGTTACCTAATACAAAAATCATATCATTAGTATATTAGGTGATGGTGATGTTTTGTTCCAGGCAAGATCTAGCAATAATGCATTTTAATGCTATTCAAACAGAAAACTCGGGCTTGACATGTGAAGGATATCAAGCATAATAGTTTAAGCATGCTAGTTGTAGAATGCTGCTAAAATCTAGGATATAAACGATTATAACATAAAATTATGCATTTTATGTGCATTCCCTTATCTTTCTTCTTGACTGAACATCTAAAGGATGTCACTAAATGACCAGCTTTTTAATTTTGTTGTAATTGCAATTTAGACAATAGGGCTTATTTACTAAGGATTCGCGGATCGCATTTCCATCGGACTTCCCAACATTTTCAGGATTTGTACCGGCTTTCATGCGACAGAAACTGGGGGGCTTGCCATTGGACGATTCAATTTGTGTCGCAAGACATTTCACTTACATGCATCAGAAAGAAGAAGGCGAACTCCGGCGGACCTGAGCGGCGAAACAACAGATGCAGGAAATCGGGCGCACGATCCTTGTGAATCATTGCAGATGTGCATTCCGGTCAGATAATGCACTTTCGAAGATCACGCAGGACGGATAAGTAAATGTGCCCCAATGTCTAAAGATACCCACACTGATAGTTTTAGGTAAAGACTGTAACAGCTCCTTTTCATTATGAAACTGACAACATGATCGATTGATCATACAGAATGAGACACATTTACTAACCTGTCTGAGTTGCGATCCTCAAGGTGCATTCCCCGACGATGAAGCACCGTGCTGCTATCCATGTAGATCCTGCGCCTGATATCCTGCATGTGTCACTCCTGGTGCATGTAAGTGCTTGGCATGCGACACACATTTGAATGAATTTAAATCCCGGGCTTAGTCCGAATCCGTCTAATTGTCTGACGACCTGCTCCCTGATTTGTGTCACGTGAAAGCCGGCGCAAGTACGACACAATCCGATCGCGTGCGACACAATGCCCGTCACGATCCCTGAAAAGTCGGGAAACTTGGCGAAAATGTGGCCTCGGAACAATTAGTAAATAAGTCCCAATATGTCTGTATGGTGAATCCCCCTACATGTCGCATATATAGCATTAACTACAGTCCTCATGTTTTTTCAACAAATCATGATTTGTAGAAATGTAACAGAAAGAGCATTTGTACTTCAGTAACTCAGTAATTAGTATAATATCCCATAGTGAAATCTGGTTTCCTGACTTGTTGGAAATATTTGAAGCCAAGTAGCTGAGAAACAGAAATATATGGTATCAACATACATACAATTGGTTCATGCTATATGTACAAAGACCTCCTAACAGCTAAGTTGGTTGAAGACATGAATATGCTTTTCTATCTGCTCTATAAATCTTATATACAAACCAGACACTTATTTGATTCTGACAAGTTAAACGTTAGATGTCTAGACAATATGTTAATTTTAATGTCCATAATCCTAACATAACACATACTTTGATAGTTCTTCCAAAGCTAATTCATTATTTTAGGTTTTGGTCACATCGCTAAATTCATCACAAAATAAAACATTAATGAAGAGAAGACTCTCCAATTTGGAAAAATGTCAATGGCATGATCTTTCAAAACATGAACTATAAAATGAAATGACTTGTTGTAAGGATAAAGATGATAACATTTACGTAACTGTATTCCTATGCCAACAATTCATTTATGTTGGAAAACCCCCCCAAAAAATGTAGAAGTTAAGTTGTGCCATGAACTTGGGATTTAGAACATAAATTGCTACTTTTTCACCTTAATACAGGACTTCATTGCATTGACATTAAACTCAACTATAGGTCATGTTAGCTGGATCATTTCTAAAACCTGATAACCCTATGATTTTCTGAGATGTTTCTTCCCCTGGTTAGCTCCTGATAACCTAATTGATAAAAATAACATAGAATAATGTTTATATTACAACATAATCTCACATGTTCATAGCCATGAACCACTGACCCCTCTGTTACCCAATATAGTGAAAATACCTCTACATTAGGCTATATTGACACGAACGTATGGGGGACGTATATACGGCCGACGTATATACGGCCGATATACGTCCCCCATACACTTCTATGGGCGCACGGCACCCTACGGGAGCGGTACGGTGCCGCACACGTGCGGCACCGTACCGTTCCGTACCCGGGAAAAAGATAGGACCTGTCCTATCTTTTCCCGTAATACGGCGCCGTGCGCCATAGGTTGCTATGGAGAGAGGCGGGGGTGAGCTGCGCTCACCTCCTCCTTCTATCCCCGTACACTGCCGTTGCCCGCTACGGTACGGTACGGGCGGGCAACGGCAGTGTGAATATAGCCTAACTTTGAACAACAGCTACAACCTCGGATGAAGAACAACCCACAACAGATTGTATAGTGTTATTGTTAGGTGAAAATTGAGATGTCCTGTGTAAAAAATTGAAAGAGCATGTACTTCTTTAATGGTAACAAATGGGACACTTGAGACTAAAATGGAGACAATTGGCAAACAGAAATACAAAATATATTACTAAACACCACATACTAGTGTTGGAAGGATATGATTTGAGCATGCTGTAATGGAGTAGGGCCTGGGCACCTTGCATACAAAGAGTAAACCTCAAAGTCCTCTGCTTACGAAAGTATTCTAGAGTCAATTCTTAGGACATCTTTTCAACAACTAAAACTTGGTCCAAACTGGCTTATGTAACAGGACAATGATCCAAAGCACACCAGCAAATCTAAGCACAGTGGGTGAAAAAGAAAGGAATTGAGTCACAATGGTCCAGTTGAGAGCTCAACCCAACTGAAATCCAGTCGTGGGGCTTTCAAAGAGATGTGCATATGTGAATGTCTGAAACCTTTAAAAACCGAAGAAATGTTATAAAGAAAAGTGTGCTAAAACATCTTCAGAGTGATGTAATGTAAGATTTTAGTGGTTCTAAGAGTGCTTCACACTTGACCTCCATTATGGTTTCCTTTCTGTTAGGACCCTGGCACTTGTATGAAAAAGGCCTATTAATTGCCAAAGATTCATATAATAAAACGGAAGTTGATTTACTTTATAATTGTATACATTTTTTTTCTTTTACCTTCCCTATATTTCCTATTTAATTGCCAGAAATTTATTGTCAACTTACAAGTATGTCACTGTTCCTTTAGTTTGGGTATATTTCTCCAACGATAAATACTATCTCGATTTTTTGTTGAGATCTCTTGTCTGGGATTATTTTACATCTGTGCTTTCTTATCTTAGTATCCATGGTAATCGACATCATCAATATTGTTTGAGTTTTTAGTGTCTAGACAACATTCATATACATATGAAATATAGTTCTCGGAAATGTAGGGCTTGGATTGGAAATTTATCACATAAATGAAAAAGAGACAATAAAGTAGCATTTTAGTAATGGATTTCATTAAAGACTTTGATTGCTGTTTCTTTCACAGCACACAAGTAACAAAATAAGCAATCTGCTTGCCAAACCTAATGCCTGTATTTAAAGGTCTACTAAAGCTGAAAAAGATCCTTTAAGGGTGGTCTTGCCAGCTAGTGCACCGTCTCAACCCTAGAAGATGGTAATCATTGTGTAAGGTGGCAGAGCATCAGCTGCCATATATTGGACCCTTTGTGCAATCAGAACTCTTTTGTATAACAATTTAAATGGAATTTGAAAACCCGACTGGTGTGTTCTGGAAATATGATCAAATACCCTGCACAATGTTCTTTTAGCTTGTGATGAGATTCAAATAGTTTTGTAGAAGTAACAAAAACTTGACCTTTACAGACATGAGATAATTGTATATTTTATAAAGATTGCTGTAGAGCATGTCACACCAACTTTAAAGGGAGCCTGTCACCAGTTTTTTTTACAAATACAGTAATAGGTTCCCATAAAGTCCTATTAACTGACACCTTTCTTTTAGATAAAAATTGTTATCCCCATAACATAATCTTTACGTTATTTGACCTGGCATCAGAGGGGGAGTTTTCTGCTGGGCCAGCTCCTCCAATCTACTTCTCCCCAGTCCTTATGCCTGCTCACTATTCAGCATGTCATGTCATGTCACCAGGCTAATGTCATATATGGTCATTCACCATTTACATTTGCAAAATGTACCTAAAATGTATGTATCTGATCACATGAATTCACAGCATGCCTACATTGACTTCTACTCCTCCCCATCCTCAATAAAGGCATGCTGTGATTTCATGTGATCAGATACATAAATGGGGTACATTTTACAAATATAAACGGTATAGGACCTTAAATGATATCACCTTGGTCACATGACATGAATGCAACACAAGGAACAGTGTAAATAATTTAACAAAATGTTAAGTGAACAGAGCTTTATATGTCTGTAGTTGAATATTGGCAGATGGTCCCTAAGTTCTAATTCCATACAGCAGCATGTTCTAGCAGTGAAACCTCTCCATCAGGAGCAAGGAGACAGGGCAGTGCACAAGATTTGAAGAGACATAGAGATGACAGTCAAAATAAGAGGGCATGATTCACTGGCAGTCTGGGAGAATACTGGGAGTCATATATAATAAAAAAGTCTGTAATTAAGGTATAGTGCCTCACTGGGAGCAAATGATATATGATTAGATGATATGGAGAGTACTTGTTTACCAGCAGGCATCGTTGGTTTAGGGGGTAAAATTCTGGTAACAGGTCTTCTTTAAATAACAGATATTAGTAATAAGTAAGTATTAATAATAAGTTATTAATAATAAGTATATTATAAGTAATAATATAGCGCCATCATATAAAATGAGTGAGCATGTGGTACTGTAAATTTATATATCAAGTAAGGCAGCTACAAAGAGATAAGGTATAATGGACTAGCATCTGTTTTGTGTGTGTGAAAAAAACGGGTTTTGACTGAAGCAAATAAACAAAGACCTAACAGAGATGTGAACTGGCCCTTAATGTGTTGATCCATATCAAAGCAGACTCCAAAATGAAAGACAACTCCAAAATGGCAGAACACATCCTTGGATCAACATCTCAAAAAATTTGGGAAATGTAAGTTATGAAAAAATTTGGGTGGTATGACTATCTACTTCGAAAGTAGAGAATTAAGAACTTTGTAAATAAAGAATTTTTCCAAATTGTTGCCAAATTTCATTTTTTTTCATAACTAAACACAAAAGATATTGTCCAAATTTCAAACTATGAAGTACAATGTGTCGTGAAAATACAATCTCAATTCCCCTGGATATCTCATAGTGTTCCAAAGCAATAACCACCTATAGTGACACAGGCCAGATTTGAAAAATGGGTCCGCGTCCTAAATGCCAAAATAGGCTGAATCCTGAAGGGGTTAAGCAAGTCTCAAAAAAATTCTCAAAAAAAGTCTCAAAAAAGTTGAGCATTTTTATGACTTTGCATTGCTACAAAGTCACACAAGACTATCTCCGTCACTTAACTATTCTTGCGTAAACATAGAACTACAATTCATGAAAAGTTGCACAGTCACCCCGCTAGTGTACGTGCTCAGACTCATTTTGCAACTTTTTGGACAAAAAAATCCCAGACAGCAATTAAACCATAAGACCATTTATTTTTTATTTTTAAGGGCCAACGCCACTTTAATGAATCTGATGGGCATCTGAGCACCAAAGACTGATGTAGACCTGTTCCGCCTAATGATAAATAACCCCCGATCACTTGTTATATGAGTCAGTAATGAATAAACCTGAATACCATGTCAGCAAACAGAGATTTACAGAGTGGAAAAAGCCATGTGAATGTGTTCAGTTCCCCTTTTGAGTTCTGATACGTTGTCTCTAGAATGTGAATTGATCTGACAGCCTATAATTTATTAAATATCACAGTGAATATACTATCTGATGCTCTCTCTCGGGGACATATTGTTCAGGATGGGATTTTGACTGCAGATTAAATGTTCTTTTTCACTCATCTTTTTTTCCTTTATTCACTCCCCATCCCTATCCCATAACTATTGTCTCACACACTCCTGAAAGAAGAACTAATATGTAACTTTTTTGCAGGCTGCAAACTATTGTAGATAGATATTTTAGGTTTACTTTAGAAGTATGTCTCATATCTTAATTGACAATTAATAACATATTAAACATCCATCTGCTGAATAAATTTGAGTTGCATTTATCATTGCTACAAGATGTCTATTGGGTCATACTATAGAAATCATTGCAATTAATAAAAAGCAAAGGAGGGGCAATTGGTAAGTAAAAACTGGGACATTCTGTTCTCCGTGTTACCTGTGAAAAATGTCCACTGTCTGACCCTCATAGCTCTTACAGCATAACGTAGATGTACTGTAAGTCAAATCCAGCCTCTCCTCTGGCCAACCAATGCTCTTTGCATAGTTTTAAAGTGTCTGGTTTGGCCTATATCTTGATTTTGTTGCAAGGCCTGTTAAAGGTTTGGACACTAATTCAGGTTTGGCCTATATCTCAATTGTGTTGCTAGGCCTGTTAAAGTTTTGGACACTAAGTTAGTGCTGATACTAAGGAAAAATAAAGTTATTAAGATTTAAGAAGAGGTTTTTAAAGAATGTGTGGGCTGGGATTATGGCGCATGTGACCCTTTTTGTGGCTTACTTCCATGCGACACTGATTCAAACTGAGGCAGGATTTAACTTTCAAATTGTGTCTCAAGCCCAAGCACTTAGATGCACATTCATGATATCAGGCACACAATCTTAGTGAAGCGCCGCACGGTGCATTGTAGTCTGTGAACTCCGGTGACCCTGTAAGTAAATGTGCCCCATAATGTACATATTGGGGCACATTTACTAAGGGCTTGGTACCAGTCTTCTGGTGGACTATACATGTTCTTTCTAGTAAAAACTGCTTGCACAGCTATTTAAGAAGTGTCTGCGCCACAAATGTGTCACATGCAACCCTTTTCTGGAGCAGCTTCACTAGGTATCATGCAACACAAATTAGGGGGCGTCCTGGCACTCAGTTGGACCGTGCACCAGATTTAACATGCAAGTTCAACAGAAGTGTGTTGCACACCCCATGTGAAAGATAGACCAGAAAAAAGTGGTGTACTCTGTCGGGCCATTATTAAAAAAAAGCATAATAAAAAATTAGATTGGGTGAAAATTTCCACATCCACCACGCTGTAATTTCCCATATGTAATCTTTCTACTTTTTTTTGGTGCTGGGTAAAAAGTCCTGACACTTTAAAATAATGCATCTTCTCATCAGATGTGAGCATGGGCGTGAGACACTGCATGGGGAACCCATTTACTTTAAAAACTAACCTGATATTTTGCTATGGGATGGTGAAGAGAGGGCTCCATTATATAGCTCGCTTCAGGGAGCAGAGAGTCCGGGTTCACCCCTAATGTCAACCACTAATTTTTATTTTCTGGTATTTATTAAAATGTTTCCTATTTCCACAAAAAAACAAGAAGCTGTGATTTGCTTGTATTGCTACACAATTTCTTCTAGCACCCATGTCCTCTCCTGATACTTAATACAATGCATTTATCTGTTTGCGAGCATGTGAAGACATCACGGTCAGTTGCCTCAAATAAAGTAGTACTTTTGTTCTTTACCCTAAAATCCTTTAAATCTAACATGAATAATACAATAGATGGTTTTAGTAAAACTTGGCTTTTAGTACTGAAGACTCTAATAAGAAAAACTAAACTTTTGGTCCAGAGCAAATCTCTTCCTAGTATGTAGAGGATAAAGTGTTTTTCTTTTGTTCATATACTTTATTTCCTTCTTGGCTCATTTTAAAAACATCGTTAAAGGAAGGATAAGCAGGGATATTGAAAAATATGTGATGTGTGCTGTGTATCATTATTGTATTACTGAATTTATCCTATATTATCCTAACAGTATAATTCCTATTTAAGCTCGATATTACAATAACCTGGGATTTACTTTCAGAAATCATTCTTCAATATACTGTTCAGGTTCTATGCACAAAACTGTATAAGTGTGTTTTCTATTTCAATAGTGCTTGAACAAAGTATTAGTATCCTTTTGCGCTGAATGTATTGTATATAATATCGTATACTGCTAGATTCCACAAAACAAACCCTCTAGCAATAAGAAGATCTATAACAGGTTTATTGACATGCACTGACACTTGCATAGTTGGTGGATGAATATTTATTAATGAAACTCATTGGGCCGCATTTATCAAGGCTTGTACGACTGTTTTTAGGGAGAGTCGACAAGCCATGTGCACTTGCCCAGGCGCTTGTGCTTGTTCAGGCTATAGCGCTATTTCACACCAGCTTGGACCTGGGAGGTGGAGGCACCATTATACACTGGCACACTTAGCGCCGGCATATGATACATGTGCCCCATTGTTTTCCTTCTATTTTCTGTCAAGCATTTTATGTACACATTAGTAAGTTTCTGTATATCTTGCTAGCAAGATGGAATTCAGGAGAAATTTCAGAGTGAAAATCCAATTACATTTCGGTGATCTTCTGTCCATCTTGCTAGAAAGAGGGAATTCAGAGTAAAAAGCAGATTAGGAGGGAGGATAATAATTGCATCAGGAAGCGCTTTGCTATAACAAGATTTGCAGCAAAGCGCTAATGAGCAATGAGAAGATCTATGACAAGCTTATTGAGCACATTTATTGGGCCACATTTATCAAGGCTTGTATGCCTGTTTTTAGGAGTTGGGAAGGGACATGTGCACTTTCCTCGCACCTGCGCTTGGTCAGGTTATGGTGCTATTGTACATCAGCCCGGATCTGGGGAATGGTGATTTTCTGTCCATCTTGCTAGAAAGATGGAATTCAGGAAACATTTCTAAGTGAGAAGCATTAGAATGGAGGGTGATAATTGCACAAGGAACTGGTTTGCTGTAACAAGATTTGAAGTTTCTTTTAGACACTGGTGCTACTGGGTTATGCAAAGTTTTTGAAAAGTTAGTTACACGCGAAGCCTTGTATAAAAAAATATAATAAAGAATAACGAAATCCCCAAAAATCCAAACTCCTCTCCAGTAGCCAAACTCAGGTGGTGAGCAATGAATCAGTATAATAAATCCTTGGCATTAGACGTTCATTGTTATTGTAGTTGACTGTAACATTGGGCACCTTAGGGAGACTTGCATTTAGGGATATATGGATATTAGGTGTTCTTCACTTTCAACCACTAGAAATCCAATCCACTAGCAATCTCCAGTTCACTTATCCTGGATATTCTCTGGAACAGAGCCGTAGCAGGGAAAAGCATGCAAACCCCAGAGTGATGAGTTGGCATGCCATGACATAGATTATTCCTGCATTTATAGCTCATTATCGGTACCCATACTGTATGCATTAAAATGATCACTGAATTGTAACAGGAGAAGTTATGTCAAATAACTGGAAACCAATTATTTGAGCTATATGTAAGGCTACATTCATATTACATATTTTTGATATGTTCCGAAACATAGGCTGAAAGTATATATAGATTTAAACTGGCAGTAGGATGGATCATTTTTGCTTTTGTCTGCAAAGTATATTACATCCAGCAGGATGCGTTTTTCCAAAATGCTTCAGAGTGATGTACTCACTCAGTGAAGTACAACCCAACTGTATGCTATCCATTCCCATTAAGCATTTGATCTGAGAGGTTCCCTTTGATGTTAATGTCCTTATAAGAACCGTGACATCAGTTTGAAAACACCATGAACATTGGTAGCAGCCAATCACAGGCTGCTGCCAATATTTGCTCCTCCTGATTTCAGGGGTGATGGGTGGAACAGGATGATGTATCCCACTGTATTAGCATACAGTCAGATATGTCCTAGCCCTCCATTGTAAGTATACAACGGCAATCCGCCCAACCTATGTTTATAAGTGAGGTCTAATAATGAGTTGTGAATCTATTCCAAGTTGCACATCAGTATCATAAGTTAGACTTTGTCCGGCTGTTTTTTAGGACATCTGGACTTTAGGTTTTCCTGCTGGTCAGATGTATCTTAGTATATTTTCTTTATTGATACATGTGGTGTTTGGTCTTTAGTTAATTTGAGAATTAAATTAACTAATCGCAAAAAAGTATCCAAAAGTCGCAATCAGTTCCAAGCTCACTTCTAGACCTGGTCAGGGGCAGCCGTAGATTTGCGCTAAAACTTGCGACTATTTTACTACTTTTTTAAAAAAAGTCGCAAATTTCACATCTAGATCCAATGGCGGACTTTGAAGGGAGACAGAATACTATTTGGAATTTTAGTAAAATTTTGAAATAAACCTGCTTAACATTGCAAAACATACAAAGGCCATGAAGGTCATGCTCTGGTTGGAATTTAACTCAGATCTTCAGTAGTGGAATTTGACATAGTTACCAATGAGAGAGAAGAGCTATGCTCTGTACAGATCTTTTACAATTTGCTAGAAATACAATAAAAACGAATCAAACAAAAAACAAAATATGACTTTATTAGTTAAATGTTAACACTTTTGCATGTGGTCTCTAGCACTAATTAATATATGAGCATACAAAACAACAAGCAGATAAAGCAGCTGACCACAATGGAAATAATTAGTCAAGTCTATTGTTGGTGTTTTTGCCATTTGTGTAAGCATTTTCTAGAATCTGTATCCAATAATAACATCCACAGCCTTAATAATCTTTTCTTTTCCCTCTTCTTGAGAAAATTGCCAGTGAATTTACTGTAGACATTGTGCAGTCACCCGATTTTGAACCAGAGCACAATAAAATGGAGGTAATTATTGGTACATAAAGCACAAAAAGACATGACCATAATTGCGGAAACATTGAGGAAACATAACTACCCTCATCCTCCATTCAAAGACATAAGATGAATAGATTTTGTGTAGAACTGTGAGGGACACTGAGAGTCAATGAGAAAGTCAAGCTCATGGAATAGAAAGTAAATGTTGAGAATACAATAAAAGGGAAGCATAAACCCAATAAAGATGTTGAATGGAAGAGGTTGATCTTTCCTTGCAGAGCCCCTTTGTACCAGGACCTTCAGTTTAATGTTCCTGCCCTTATTTAATGCAAAAGATAACATGGTTGCACTTTATTTTTCAGAGGTCATGAAGTAGCATAGGTGATTTTCGTTTTATTTGGTTATCATTAATCTGTGTCATCACCTTGAAAAATGTACTAGATGTAAAAATAATATAAAAACCTGCACCTTGCTCAATGTCAGATTTATGATTCAACATCAATATACAAAAGGCACAAGTGTAAATGTCTCTCTAAAACAGAAGATCCATTTGTGAGGAAAAAGAATTACTGCTACATCCAACATCAACAGCTTCGCAAACATTGTCTACATTGAACCTCATGAGCCTAATGTTTTTAATAAGAAACAACTATGAAGGACACTTCTTACATGGGAATTGTCAACAAAAAGATATAATTACAGCCAAGCTTTTATTTCTACTGGTACTTTGCATACCATAAAGCTCAGGATGAATATAGAAGTAAGCTCAATATGAGCCACAGGTGAACGGATTAATTCCCTGCTTGGTCTCTAAGCTGTGTAGCTCCAAACCTGTGCATGGGTGGTGTATGACAGAGTAGACTCACTTCATAATGTGATTCAGCAAATTTTCCAGTTTATTTTTATTGGGTTTCTAAATTTTTTTACAACAGGTTATGTACTGTAGGAGCGAGAAATCCTTTCTTTCATGTGGCACGGAGAAAAATGCTACCTAATCTAATAAGCAATTCCGATATTTAAAACACACTGGTGGGGCCCCCTCTGGCAAGGAGAAAGAAACTTTTTTATTTAAAAACAGGAGGAGCTATACAGAGCTGCCATGTGTGCTGCTGAGGTATGGGAAGTTATCCTGAGTGCAAGGGGGAAAATATGGGGGTGCAGTGGTGTGTGTGGCGCAGAGTGAACTGCATTTAATATGGGGGATACAGGGGAAGAATAATTATGATCTCTAGGGGATATGATGATAAAATGAAAAACTTAACTTTTTTGTGTTTCTAAATCATTAGAGCACAGTTCTGGCTGCTAGAAGCTGATTTATACTCCAGATAAAGTACAGAGAATTCCTCCGACTATAGACTTCATGGGGGAGATTTATCATTAGTCCTATGTAACTTCTTTGTGTATAATTGTCACAAATTTTTGCACAAACATTGTTTTTGCAGGTTTTTTTAGCGAACAAAAAACCTGCAACTCTAAAGTCATGCAATAGCAGAAAATATACACCACTGAGTGTGCAACACCATATTTATCAACTGAGAATTTTCAAAAGAACGCAAATGTAATTAACGTGATTCGTCATGATTCGAATCGAGTTGAATCAAATTTTTTCTAAAAATTTGGTGAATCGGGTCAAATCGAATTTCAACATATTAGCCCTTCTCTACCTCCCTGTGTTGCTTGAACGCTTTTATGAAGAAGTAAATATAAAGACAAGACATTTTAATCCATGGTGAGTTGATTGCTAACTTTTTCTTTTGAACAAAAGAAGTTTTCACTACATCAGTCTGAGCACCACACCATGTTTCTGGCTCTAGTTTCAGGCACGTATATAGCCAACAGTTGCTGCTAATAACCGATCTAAACCAAGATAGTACCCCTGGTTCTACTACTATTATAATAAAAAAAAGTTACAATGACAAAATATACTGTACCTGTTCCAACTTACATACAAATTAAAACCTATAAAACCATAATAATCAATACAAACCCAGGACTGCATGTATTAGTCGTATTTAACCCAGTAATCTGGGTTTGCTGGGTTTATTTAGGTAGAAGCCATTACAGTGAGTATTTTTATTTTTATTAGGCATCATGAATGATCCTCTGACTGAAAAGGATCTTAGAAAAGTTTTTACATAAGAGTCTTACACTTTTCTTACAATTTTCTTTAACTTTTAGTAGTATATGAAATTAATATCTGCCTTATATATTCTAGTACACTCATAGTTCTATCATAGGCCTTATATATTCTAGTACACACGTGAGTTCTATCACAGGTCTTATATATTCTAGTACACTCATAGTTCTATCACTAGGTCTTATATTCTAGTACACTCATAGTGTCTCATCTATTCCCATTATACACTCACCGGGCCACTTTATAGTACACCTGTCAACTGCTCGTAACCTTAATTTCTAATCAGCCAATCACATGGCGCATTTCAGTGCATTTAGGCATGTAACATGTCAAGACAATCTCCTGCATTCAAACCGAGCATCATAGGAGGAAGAAGGTGATTTGAGTTGCCTTGAACGTGGCATGGTTGTTGGTGCCCAGAAGGGCTGGTCGAGTATTTCAGAACTACTGATCTACTGGATTTTCACAGCAACCATCTCTACGGATACAGAGAATGGTCCCGAAAAAGAAAAAACAGTCCAGTGGCGCAGTTTCTTGGGCGGAAATGCCTTGTGATGCCAGAGGTCAGAGAGATGGGGCAGACTGGTTCGAGCTGATAAAAGGCACAGGACTCAAATCGCCACCCGTTACAACCAGGTAGGCAGAAGAGCATCCTGAACGCATAGTAATGTCAAACTTTGAGGCAGATGGGCTACGCAGGCAGAAGACCACACCGGGTGCCACTCACTTTCAGCTAAGAACAGGAAACTGTAGGCTACAATTTGCACAAGATCATCGAATTGGACAGTAGAAGATTGGAAAAACGTTGCCTGGTCTGGATGATGTTTCTTCGATTCTCCTCGCTGCGACATTCGGATGGTAGGGGTCAGAATTTGCGTCAAAACGGAAAGCAATGGATCCCTCCTGCTTGTAATCAACGTTCAGGCTGATTGGTTGGTGGTGTCATGTGTGGGGAATATTTTCTTGGCATCTCCTTTGGGCCCCTTGGTACGTCAACATTGAGCATTGTTGCAACGCACCAGCCTACCTGAGTATTGTTGCTGACCATCCTTACCTTTATGACCACAATGTACCAACTCTGATGGCTACTTTCCAGCAGGATAATGACCATGTCATAAAGCTGAATCATCTCAGACTGCCTTTCTGACTGACAATGAGTTCAACTGTAACTCATACGGCCTCACAGTCACCAGATCCTCAATCCAATACAGCATCTTTGGGATGGTGGAACGGGAGATTTCGCATCATAGGATTTGCACCGCCAAATCTGCGGCCTATGTGATGCCATCCATGTCAATATGGACCAAAATCTCTGAGGAATGCTTCCAGCACCTGTTGAAAAATCTATCCACGAAGAATTGAGGCTTCTGAAGGCAAAAGGGGTCCCAACCCTTACTACATGGTGTACCTAATAAAGTGGCGCAGATGAGTGTATATTCTAGTACACTACATAGTTCTATCATAGGTCTTATATATATTCTAGTATCACGCATAGGTCATGCATCAGGTCTTTTATATTCTAGTACACATGTCAGTTCTATAATAGGTCTTATATATTCTAGTACGCTCATAGTTCTATCATAGGTCTTATATATTCTAGTACACTCATAGTTCTATCATAGGTCTTATATATTCTAGTACACTCATAGTTCTATCATAGGCCTTATATATTCTAGTACACATGTCAGTTCTATCATAGGTCTCATATATTCTAGTACACTCATAGTTCTATCTTATGTCTTATATATTCTAGTATGCTCATAGTTCTATCATAGGCCTTATATATTCTAGTACACACGTCAGTTCTATCATAGGTCTTATATATTCTAGTATACACGTCAGTTCTATCATAGGCCTTATATATCCTAGTACACTCATAGTTCTATCATAGGTTTTATATATTCTAGTACACAAGTCAGTTCTATCATAAGCCTTATACATCCTTGTAAACTCATCAGTTCTATCACAGGTTTTATATATTCTAGTACGCTCACAGTTCTATCATAGGTCTTATATATTCTAGTACACTCATAGTTCTATCATAGGTCTTATATATCCTAGTACACATGTCAGTTCTATCGTAACTAAGCCTTTTACATCCTATTATACTCATCAGTTCTATCATAGGTCTTATATATTCTAGTACACTCATCCGTTTTATCATAGGCCTTATATATTATAGTACACTCATAGTTCTATACAAGAGGTCCTTATATATTCAAGTTACACATGTCAGTTCTATCATAGGCCTTATATATCCTAGTACACACGTCAGTTCTATCAAGGCCTTATATATCCTAGTCCACACGTCAGTTCTATCATAACTTATACATCCTAGTAACACTCATCAGTTCTTTTATAGGTCTTATATATTCTAGTACACTCATCAGTTTAATATAGGCACTTTATATTCTAGTACACTACATGTTCTATCATAGGTCCTTATATTCTAGTACACCTCATAGTTCTATCATCGGTTTATATATTCTAGTACACTCATGTTCTATCATAGTCTTAAATATATTCTAGTATACTGTCAGTTTTATCATAGGCCTTATATATCCTAGTAACACGTCAGTTCTATCATAAAACTTATACATCCTAGTACACTCATCAGTTCATCATCAGTGTCTTATATATCTATCTAGTATACTCATCAGTTTATCAGAGGCCTTATATATTAAGTCACTCATAGTTCTAATCATAGAGTCTTAATATTTCAGTACACTCATAGTCTCATGCCTTAATATTCTATTTACACTCATCAGTTCTATCATAGTCTTATATATTTCAGTACACTCATAGTTCTATCACAGGTTTTTATATTACACACTCATAGTTCTATCATGCCTTACAGTATGTTAAGTACACTTATAGTCAATTATAGGTCTTATATGATTCTAGTCACACCTCAATTTCTATCATAGGCCTTATATCGTTCTAGTACACACTCAGTTCTATCATAGGCCTATAATTCTAGTACCTCATAGTTCTATCAATTCACTAACCTGCATGTTGTTGATAACGTATTAACTAAAGATATGACCAGATTTCTTTTTATTTTATTCCCGAATTCTAGTTCTCATGTGTTTTTTCTGCAAATGACGCTAAATGACCATTGCCTGACGAATGTTTCTGCGTGTGACTAGCTGGGCTCATCAATCACAGTGGATTATCCCATGGCAGCCAGCAAATCCTATCCATCTACCCAAAACCTTAACGTCTCGCTATTCTTAGTCATTGCACTATTTTTTGCATTACTTATGGCATGAGGTTATAGTATTTGATACTTTTCCTGGCAAAGGACATATATGGTTGAAATATACACAACCCCCTATTTAACCTGATTGAACATTAACCTCTAAGTTTCATAAATTAGTTTCATAACCCTTAAAACTAACTAAGCTAGAGTAACTGTGTAACACTGAAAGAAATATTTTTCGTTAGCAGATTGTTAAAAAGCCTTTTCATTTGAGTAATGTTAATGTGAAATGTAGATAAATATATGTTTACTTAAGTTAGGCTAGGATGGGCTCACACTTGACTTTTTGTAAAATTGTATGGTTTTACTAAAGGAATATTTTCTTTTTTCCATAATAAACACCAAATTGTCTTGTAACCGGAAAAGCATACACAACCAGCCATACCTTTATATTTGATTTATTATGCTGCATCCCTTAAAGACAAGTTTCTTAAATGTACTCAGGATAACGAAATAAACACATTCCCACTGTTATTAACACAATACAGCATTTCCCAGATATCTATATCTATATCAGTCCTGGTGTATACAATTTCAGTGTGCCCCCGTTTCCAACCCTGGATCTTCTGCTGTTGGGGTTGGCAGCCATCTTGATTTTCTGCCTGAGCTGTGGAGTGAGATATTCTCTGCTCTCTGCCTTAGCCCTCCCCTGCATCACATGATTAGAGCTACATGAGAAGTTGTAGATAACTATATAAGTTCTTTTTCAGGGGGGAGGCACACCTCAGATCTGATAGTGTACAAAGAGAATAGAGCAGCACTTGTGAAAATCGGATTCAAATCGTGTGGGCAGGCTTCTTAGGCGTCCAACTCCCGATCCCAAGCTCCACATCCAAATCCAAAACGGTGAAGCAGCACTCCGTGAAAACTGAGTGTTTTTTACCAGGTGGAAAATGGTTGTTTCAACGCTATTCCAAGTAACCATTTTCAAGTATATATATATATATTATTATATATTAATATATATATTATATATATATATCTGATAGTGTGAATAGAGCAGAGATGTAGCAGGGCTGACGTGTCATTGTGTGTATATGAATCTCATAAATCTCATCATCTCATCTCTGATCTGTCTCACTCTTTTTTATATGTGTCAGTTTGCTAGTACAATGTCAAAGCCAGATGAAAGTGTATGTAAACCGTAGTACACTGACAATCTAAGCAGAAAACCCCTTTAATTCGAAACGTTAAAAACCCATAGTAAGTGCTAAACATGGACACAAAAGACAAAAAACTATAAATAGACTATAATTCCTAACACCGAGTTTGGCCTTTTTCACCCATATGCCCTGGAGCCTTGCAAAATTACTGGCCTTTTTGAAAGCTATATTCTTGCCCCAATACAAGCATCATTCCCAGCTGCCACTACTTTTTTTTGGCTGTCCTTCCCACAGCTGTGGAAAGAGCACGTGTGAACTGTGCGTGTCCATCAGTCACAAGATGAACATTAAGTATGGGCAGGTTTGTTGCATTTCTTAACTGGCCAATTGAATAATGTAGTATTATCTCGATCAAGGACAGGAAGCACTTTAGTGCAACCCGGTGCTGCCCATCACTCTTTACTTCCTGTTGCCCTCCTCCTCCTACTCTGCTTCCTCCTCTCCTCCTCTCCTCATCATCATTGTCAGTGCCTGCACCACCAGTTAACGCACAGCCATGAGAAATGGAAGTCAGGCCATGCTGAAACCCGATCAGTCAGCTAAAAACCACACACCCCTCAAAATAGGATAAAATTCCATCCTGATCCTTAAATGAACTCCATGAAAGACTGAACGATTAACAAAAACAACTTTTAAAAAAAGAAACCTGGCCAATTATGCAGGCATGCTAGAGCTGCTGCTATAAGTGTGCCGCCTATGTCATTTCATTCATGTGTGTTCACAATGCAAGGAACTTTGGCCTTTCCACTATCTCCAATCAGGTGGAATTCCACTTCACATATGCTGGAAAGGGTGTTTTGAGTGGCAGCCGATAGTTGAGTTCCAATAACAAACACATAGAGAGTCAAAGTACTGACCATCAACAATTTAAACTAACAAGGTGGTCTTTCATGAGTATAATTTGTGCCTGCTACACTGCTTAACTACCTAACAATGTTATCAACCTGCTCGATACCCCAACCATGTGATTCTCTGCAAAACACAATAAAATCGTGGCCTTTTGATGGCTTTGTGACCCCTGTGTTTTTGTCATTTGACCCCCCTGGGGTCGCGACCCACAGGTTGACAACTCTGCTTGTTTGACCTGCATTGAATGTGATGAAAACAGGTTGTCATGCCAGTAACAGCACATGATTCGCTGGTGCCGTTGTTCATCTCCAACTATGGCCTGTACTCACTTTCCAACTAGAGACGTTTTAAGAAGGATGAGGGAGAATTTTCCTTAAAAGACGAGGGTGAACCCAGCCAAGCTCATGGGTTACTGGAGTGTGGATAGGGGATGTAAAGTAGGAGGATGGCGGGCATTTTTGAGATTTAGCCAACAGGGTAAACCTCCAAATTTGTGCCCCCCAACAAGTTAATTAACCCTCCTAGTCCTTGATTGCCGAGCTCTTACAGTCAGGTTTCTCTGCAAGGTCCCAAGCGCCAGTGGATTGCGGAAGGTGTTACAATTAACCATACTACATCCACACAGGACAGAGGGACACTTAGCCTAAGGGCACTTTGCCTGTACTTTGCCCTCTTTTTCTATGTTAACCGGAGGAGTCATTGGGGACATGCGCTTCCATTGACCGGATGGCTGCATGAGAGGAAGTGAGAGCACACAGCAGTGCACTGAGGCTGTGATTGCCTCTCCGAGTGCTCCATCCCATTTCCAGGCTCGGAGGGTGGGGGGCTTGCCCTCCCAATGTGAACATTTGACCTTGCATCTTGGACATTGGATGAGAACTGTCCAGTTTTTTTTCACTTTGCACTTTATGGCAGTGAGAGGCCCGAGTTTTTTTCCTAGTGCGTCTTTTAACGTTGTAGTAAGAGAATTGGCAGTTTTTTTTCTTATTTGCGTCCTTTTAGCATGATAGAGGGGCCAGTGTTTTCCCATTGTGTCTTTTTTATGTCAATGAGAGGAAGTGCTGGGGTTTAGTCTCATTGCAAAACCTTACCAGACTCACTGCCGATTACTTGTGGCCCCCCTGCTGGTTTCCACACTAAGATAAACTAAATCCTTGATTCCACTACTGGAGTTCATGATAGAAACATAGATAGTACCTGCTATTTAGGAATATAAATTAAGTTAAACATAGCACTCTTGTCGAAAAAAGGATAGTTTGTGGTAATTTAATATTAACTGGCCCGACCAAAACCAAGCAATTTTACAGGCTAAAAAAAGGAAAGCACATGTAAAAGGGACACTGACAGCAAAGGGTTAAAATTATGTGTTTTAGGTTGCTGATTTTAATGTGAAATTTATCTGCTGTGCTCAGAGCTGTTTAGTGTAGCTCTATTCCAATACTTTGCTCAAATAGTGTGTTACTTCATAACTTCACTGCATTATGATCTACTGAAGACTTTTGGACAGTTCGCTGAATCAACCATGTTTTCACACCCAGTTTGCTACCACCCCCACAAATATTTAGGGTTTGAACTGAGGATTTTCCATTATAAATTTTAAAGCTTTAATGGCATATTTACAATCTAATAAGAAATAATTAATAATAACAATCAACCTTACCAGAGCCACTATTTTTTCATTTTGAAAAGGCAAAACCGCCAATTCCATCAATGAAAGATGAACTTTTTTCACTGTTATACTTTCAGGGTCAAACATTCATTGACGCATATGCCTTTAGGACCATGGCATCTAAAGGTTACATATGTTTCCATATTATGTAAATCAGCTACATTATACTTATGTCTAGTGATCAAAAGATTTTAAAGTTTAAGGGTATCCAGGAACAGCATAATTCATATACAAGTCGGCACTCATAATATAAGCTAATGTGTCTAGTTGTTATTTAAAATTTTGCTCCCCTTAGCAGAAAATGCTCATAGCATTCCTGTAATGAAGAATTAAACTGCTACTCGGCCCTTTAATCAGTCCGTTAATTTTCCCCTCTGCGCGGTCCGTGGCAAACAGAAGATGGCCGCTGGTCACATGGTCCACTCACATGTCCTGCAGCTGCTGCCTGGGCGGTCATGTGACACCACTAAGCGTTTTGCTGTTAGTGGTTGGTTGCAGTTGCATCCAGTATGGCCGGTTTGTGGTGATTGGCCCTTACACATCTCACTATGGTAACGAGAAGACAAACCTGTTACAACTCATCACTGGGAGGCCAGAGCAATAACAGGGAGGAGGAGTTACTGAGAACTAAAGGATCATGGAACTCTAGTTTCCAGTGGCGGCCTCTAGTGATAACTCACTACCTCCTTTAGCAGAGCGATAATTTTGTAATCAAAATCAACTATTTACGAAACCTCCGTTTTGTGTACTAATGACATTGAGTTTTTGTTGTGCTCATTTGATTTATATCATCATGGGTTTTTTGGTGTCAGATGTTCATATTCCCCCCTCGGAATACCCCTTTAATTATAGCAAAGGGCTAAAAAATGCACCAAAATAGAATAATTTAATTAAAAAAATTATAAATTACATGTTTGGCAGTAATTAACAAAACCCCTTTCATTCCCTTACCATTTCTGCAATGGTGTGTTTGCTGCCAATGGCACAATACCCGTCCTAACACACAATTGGTGCTAGCAAGATCGCAGTGTTAGCCTTTGATCGCCACTGGCTCGGACGTCAATCAGGGAGCAGCGTCCCTGGCCATGACACGCTCGGGTAACCTGAGTATCCATGTTTTACTGGCTACTACTTACAATGTGGCAATGTTGCACATGTAATGAGATGAAATGTGCAAATCCCAATATACTGCCATACTGTGGTTGTCCACCTTGGTCCCCTGCCTGTTGTATTTTGCAGTACATATGGGCTCATTTACTACGGGTCGCGCTGCGTCCACTTTTGTCAGACCTGTACCCTTTTTACAACGCCCTTAACACAGGTATTTAAAAAGAAGTGTTTTATGCTGGGATTTTGATGCACTAATCGTTTTTTTTTTTGGGGCAGCTGCGCTGACCTTCACAGTAACACAATTAAGGGGGTCTTGTAGGATTGATTCAACTATTTGACGAGTCGTGTGGATTTAACTTTCAAATTATGTCACAAGCCCTAGCCCTACAATGCACCACTAAAGCTGGAACTCTGTCGGACCTTGAGCGGGGAAGCGCACATGCTGATATGCGTGTCACACATACTAGTGACATCGCGGCACCAGTGGATTAGACATCGGACAATGCACTTTCGGTAACTCCAGCACACTGTAAGTCAAATGTGCCCCATAGAGTTGCCCGATCCCTCAACTTGTGTTGGAGGATGGGATTAAATAGGGACCATCACTGTCATTTACCAGAATAAGGATGAAACAGGTGCTGGATAACTGACAAGGAAGTAGTGGTAGCCCTTGCTTGGTAAAAGATCTGAGGGTTGCTGACAATCCTCATGCCCACTGGCTCAAGGCAATAATAATGTTAGAAGGAAAGGCAAAGCCTCCACGGTCACTAAGTAAGCCAAGAAAGCCAAGTAGAATGTGTTTCAGGAAGCCTATATTAAGACCTATATGGCTACTTCCCACTGTGCCAGGGTTGATGTGCAAAGGCTATGCCCATAGAAGCTCCCCATGTGCCCAGTTTTCAAGCATATTTAGGAAACAAAACACATGTCATGTGCATGCCTGTTCCAGCAAAGGTGATTTGAAACAGCAACTCTACCACCAAGTGTATGGCTTTGACCCATGAGCTGTTTGTAAAACAAATTTCCTCCTCTCCTTCTGCTTGGTTGTCTAAGCCTCTAACTTTCGCTCCTAAGTGACAAGGCTACCTATCTTCTCCACTGCAAAGGGGAATGTAACACCACAACCCTCCCCATCCTGTTACACCCACATCCACTGGAACTATTTAGCTTTTTTATTATGCTCCACCATAATGTATTGGGGGCTGGGTCCTGACAGGAACCCTGTTAGTATACACATAGTCTCACATGTCCTGCCTTGGCGCAATCACGAGCATACTTACAAGGAAATAATGCTCAATTGGCTTCTCTGTGGTATTTCCATCTGTTTAGTCCGCTTTAGTCACTACAATGCTTTGCTATATACATATATAAAATATTATAAATGGAGCTAAGGAACAATTCCCTTACATATTTCATACATGGAAACATGTGTTCACCCGTTATTTACTTAATAAAAAAAGTAGTGAAAGTTGATATTTTCTTCCTTACTTTTTATAATTGCTAACACCAAGTTAGTCAATCCAGGCAATTATTCTTACTTATTTTACGGATTTAAAATTTATAACTAATTACCAGTGCCTGCTGCTGACTTAGTCAGCACTAATTGTGTTTGCATTACTTTGTGCCCACTCATTTCAGCTAATTTTACTTTCAATCATTGCTATGTTTTCTATGGGGATTGTTACTTCCGGCTTTGCCTATAAACAATTCTTTCTACTTTACACTTTTTTCTAACAAGGTGAAACAATTCAGGAAGACTGGTTACGTTAGACTTGGTTGGCAAACTTTAAATTAATTGTCGTCTAAGTATTTAACCTGTGGTTAATACTTCAAGGTTTGATTTAAAAAAATGGCACCATATGGAGCCAAAAGGTAAATTCTTTCCTCAGAAGGGCTCTTGACTTTTCCTAGTTGGGATTCCCTACACATACCCCTAAAGTAAAACCCTTATTGAAATAGGATATTGCCTAGAAGAAAAGGATGTCCTTTGGCCCGGGACAAATAATCACAATTCAAATACTGGGTGGCATATACCAGATAGCTCATGATGATGTGCTTAACATACAGACCTGTATGAACGCAATCTGGCTCAGCTTATCACTGAGCTGAATTGGTCATGGGAATCACCGGTGTTAACCTGTTGATCATATTGCAACCCCAGCCTTCCACATTAAGTTACCTGTAAGATTAAGGCCTTTGGGCCCATGTAATCTACAAACTTTTTGCTTGCCTTTTCTCTTATCTTTGTAAATTCCTCTGGTGGCATGGTGCTCATTTGCGGCGAAGACAGTTTCCTTTAAGTGTTTTCCATTTGTCTATTTTTTTTTTGTGTGTGTTCCCTGGTTATTAACCTTAAACTAGATGTGAAGTTGAGACTTTTTTTTAAATAAAATTTGCAATTTGACCAAATCTAAGGGCCTGGAACAGTACGCAACAGAAATTAGTTTAGAGCTGATTGCAACTTTTGGAGACTTTTTAGCGACTTTTGTTTTTTTAAAATTAAAATGCCTCGTGTATCAATAAGGAAAATCCACTAAGATACAGTCTGACCATTAGAAAAGCCCCCCCCCCCCCCCAAAAAAATATATGACAAAGCCAGACTTTGTGCCCCACTTTTGACAATATTCGGCAATACATCGTATTGGTCAGGTAATTTATTGTGAACAAGCAATGCAACGTGTGCTTGTTCTATCCCATAGTCCGAAATAGTAAAAAAAGAACTTAAAAATGTTTTTTTTAATAAAAAAAAAAAAATGCACCAGAGTCCATATCCTATAAAAGTTACAAAAATTTTAAAAAGTGAAAATAAGGCACATATAGTATTTACCACATCCTAATGACCTTAGAAAACTAAAACTCATTATTGAGTCACACAATGGAGTAGGAATTATGATGTGTTATATCTTTAGACAATGCAGAGTAGAACTAGACAGTTCTCTGCTGCAACCAGTATTAATGCTCTACAACCGGTGAGTTGTATCTAAGTGATTTTCTCTTTTTCTTTAATAATAATAATTAAGGTGTGTGTTGACAATTAATAACTTTTTTTTTAACAAAAAGTCTCAAAAGTATCCAACAACAGTTACTATGCAATGTTCCACACATTTATGGGGAGGGTGTGAACTTTGCAGCTTTCATTCTTGAATGGGAACATGGTAAGGGAGATTGCCTTAGGGGCAAAAATTTTGCAAAGACATATCGCCATAATAAGAATGACAAAAACAAGTAAAAGATCGATTACATGGGTTTACCCCCATTAGATCTCACATAAAAACAGCTAAAAGTAATCTTTCATTGCCCTGCCCATTTCCCAATGAGTAGCCCTCACGATTTCACATTACATTTTTTTTCTTGCAACCTTTATTATGGTCATCATTTTTATTTTTCACTGCTAGCTTTTACTCTTTTTTCTATTTAGAGCAATAAGAAGTTAAAAACAGTCAAAAACAACATTAATACGACTAAAAGTTCAAAGATGTTCTAAATTTCACCAGTGTTTGCTCTTTTCTCCACTTATGTGACCTTGCGAGATTTTTACAACGATGTTTTGAAATCAGAAATTGCGCAGTCTGTATTTTTCATGTTGAAAGTAAAGCAACGTCAGCATGCTAACAAAGCTACAGAAACAAATGTTTTTTCCATTTTTTCAAGCTAATTTGAAAGTAAACAGAGATATAATTCTACAAATGTTCAATAACTATTTAAATGACATGGATGGTGATCCTCACTCAGGCATCATTTGAACACTTATACAGATACTTTCTAAGGTACACTGCAATTTATTGAATGATCACCAGGCTGCTGGTCTGATGTTCACAGCTTAGTGAGAAAAAAGAAACAAAGTGCCTGGTTGTGTTGTTGGGACAAGTCTAAATTAATGCTTGAAAGTCTGACTGATAGTGTAATAAGAGCACAAAGGAACATTGTACCTTACTTGCCGGCGCTCACTTATTTATTGCTTTATTACCTAACTGATCCGGTTTGTTTGGTTCCATCAGCAGGGGGGGCAGAGGCTCGTAGCTCTGGATGCCACAAGTCCGCCAACTTTACTCATTCAATGAAATGGTGAAAATGGCATGTTTTCAGCATTTGAGATGAAGGGAAATGCCCAATAAAAGTGTGTACAACTATGCCTAATAAATGTACAGATAGGTAACTACAAGTAACTGAATTACGACTGCAAGGATCTAGCTCTGCCGTCCCCTATATTGAAATTTCTTTTCCCACTATGGTTTATAACAATCCTTTTTGTTGATAGCTTATGGACAGATTCACACAGAATCTTATGTACTTGGCTTTTCTGGCAGAACACTGCTTCTTCCAAAATGCATAGAAGATCTGTCGTCATGCATTTAATTGGGGCAGAGACAGCCTTCCGTGAAGAATGACCTTGCTATCATTACAGAGGCATAATTACCACTGAACGCGGATGAAAAGCTTCGGTTTCAAAGAAGAGTGAGGGTTTTTTTTACCAATTTTTTGCAATGAAGGAATATCTGTATATACCCAAAAGACAGATGTGTGGGCAAGAACTAGGCAAATGTAAAATTACAATTGCATAAAACCTTTAACTAAATACAAACAACACATACATAACCTGGTTTAAAATCATTCAAGAATGCTACGCAGGTAACATACGAATACCTAAGGGGGCGATTTTAACTATTACCCTTTCCAGTCGCATCCAGCTGCGCTGTTCTCGTGCTGTGGATGCTGGTCTTCGGCGAGTTCCTCATCCCTAAGTCTCCCGGCGCACTGCTGCAACTGAAAGTCATGCCGGGTCCGCCGATTTTTTCACAATCCATTCCGTATAGGTAAGCACGTGTCCAGCGACCTTTTTTTTGGGGGGGTTAAACAATGCGGCGGTTTCCTCAGATCCATCGGGTTTTCCGTTCTGCCACGCCCCTGATTTCCTCGCGTGCAAGCCGGCGACGATGCGCCACAATCAGATCCCGCTTGCCGCCAAAAACCCGTGGTCAATTCGGAAAAATCAGCACCAAATCGGAAATCTCGCGTAAGACATCCGGAAAACACAAATCCCTTAGTTAATGACCCCCCTTTATTCAGTTAGTGGACTCTGGTTAGTCCCCATAAACAGAGGAGCACGTGACAGGCTGAGCACAACTGTCATGATTGTCCAGTATGATAATTAAGAGTTACTAGGAGTCATAACAGTGTGGACTAACTCTGATGTGCAGACTGATTCCAAGCTCTTACACAGGCAAGGATGTTGTATGGAGGGGTTTCAAAAGTGAAACTACAACTTTATCAATGTCCCTTTTCCCCAACAACCCACTGTACCTATGGCCATTGCCAGTTTCTTTCTTTTCTTTGTCCTTGTGATTGGTTACAATGGTGGAAGAAATTGCAGTGTTCAAGTATCTATTGCACACTCAGCTCCCCCTTTACTTACACCAAGTAACAAGGATAAGGTACTGTTCGGTGATAGCTGCCACCATTCAATCACCATCACATCTTTGACCCGTACTTTGTATTGTTCTCTTTTAACTGCCTCCCCCTGATGCTAGGGCCCTGATAATAACCACTATGTCATTTCTATATTATGAACAGGCTAATACCTTCTCTATCAATGTCTCAACGGCGAGAGAGAGGTTTTTGGCCCTCGGGGTCATTTAACTTACCCGCGTCTGTCGCCGTTCGCAACTGCGCGTTCTCCGAACTAGGATTCGGGTCTTCCAGCGATTCACTAATGGTCCGTGTTCCCTGATTCCACCGGTGTCGCTGCGCCGCCGAGGTCCGCCAGTTTCCCCCGTAGTTCACCACCATTCCTGGTGTCTGTGAGTGATTGATTTTTGGTGACACCATTCGATTTTACATTCGCGGTTTTTCCGAATCCATCGGGTTTCGCAACTCCACACCCCGCCGCGATTCCGTTGTTGCGTAAAGATCACAATTGCACTGAAATCCGTCACTGTGGCCAAATCCCCGGCGAACTTTTGCGCAAAACTGAAAAGTCGGGAAAACTGACGAAAGTGCAGCGTGCGGATCCCTTTAGAATGAGCCCCAACGACCCTCAATTGACCCAACTATTTGTGACTGCCTTCGATACTGCCCCGCCCCAAACCTGGTCTACATTCCCCACTTGATATGAATGGAATAGGGAGAATGGAAAGCAAAGTATCCTGTAAGCACTTTAATGACAATATGGTGGTCAGAAACAAAGCATATAGTAGAAAGTTGGTACTCAAGGTCCCGGCCGATAAACACTCCGGCCAGGTAACCCAAAAACTGGCAAAGGAGAATTAGTCCCAGAGGCTGAACCCAACATTATTAGAAAGTAGAGCATTTTGACTACACGGCTCAATGGACCTTCAGCAACAGAAGGATACCTAGAAAAGTGTACAACAGTATGTCCTTTAGGTTATTCATTAACCTCTTTGAAAAAGTAACCTTAGCTACAAAAAATGTCGTATACAAATGCCTTAGGCCGGACTAAGACTGTATCATCATGGACAAACTCAGACATCCAAGAAGAGGGGATTCTAGAGCCCATTAATTCCTCCCCTGTTTCTTCCCTATCTGTTGTCTGGTTGCATCTTCATACACAATGAAAAGCTATATTTAAATGTTGTAGTGGTGTGAATGTTCTTGTACGTATATACAGTATATGAATGGAATTATTGTGGCCATCATAATGACCCACTTTATAAAACAGTGCATCTCACACAGCTGGCATTTTCCATGTGTCTAGTGCAGATGGCACAGATTCACTGATTTGTGGCGACATTCTTCATGAAGTCTGGCTCTCCTCTGCACTGCTCCGACACAATTGGCAACCAAGCACATTTTTTTGTAGTGCACACTTTACATAGACATGGGACAACAATGCTAACAGACCTGCAATGATGGACTGGCGCCCAGTCCGACTGTGCCACGGAATGCAGTGCTAGAAAAAATTTTATATTGTGTTTGGGTTTACCGCGGCCACCACACAAATGAATTGTCCTGCAACACTTTATAAATACGTGTACAGCAGTTTTGCACTGAACAATAATGTGGGCAAAGTCATACGACAAACTGATGCAGGGGCTATTCTAGTACACTCATAGTTCTATCATAGGTCTTATATATTCTAGTATACATGTCAGTTCTATCATAGGCCTTATATATCCTAGTACACACGTCAGTTCTATCATAAAACTTATACATCCTAGTAAACTCATCAGTTCTATCATAGGTCTTATATATTCTAGTATACTCATCAGTTTTATCATAGGCCTTATATATTATAGTACACTCATAGTTCTATCATAGGTCTTATATATTCTAGTACACTCATAGTTCTATCATAGGCCTTATAATTCTATTACACTCATCAGTTCTATCATAGGTCTTATATATTCTAGTACACTCATAGTTCTATCACAGGTTTTATATATTCTAGTACACTCATAGTTCTATCATAGGCCTTACATATGTTAGTACACTTATAGTCATATTATAGGTCTTATATATTCTAGTACACTCATAGTTCTATCATAGGCCTTATATATTCTAGTACACTCATAGTTCTATCATAGGCCTTATATATTCTAGTACACTCATAGTTCTATCATTCATACCTGCATGTTGTTGATAACGTATTAACTATAAAGATATGACCAGATTTCTTTTTATTCCCGAATTCTAGATTTCATGTGTTTTTCTGGTCAAATGACCCATTGCCTGACGAATGTTTCTGCCGTGTGACTAGCTGGGCTCATCAATCACAGTGGATTATCCCATGGCAGCCAGCAAATCCTATCCATCTACCCAAAACCTTAACGTCTCAGCTATTCTTAGTCATTGCACTATTTTGTGATTACTTATGGCAATGAGGTTATAGTATTTGATACTTTTTCTGCAAAGGACATATATGGTGAAATATACACAACCCCCTATTGTAACCTGATTGAACATTAACCCTCTAAGTTTCATAAATTAGTTTCATAACCCTTAAAACTAACTAAGCTAGAGTAACTGTGTAACACTGAAAGAAATATTTTTCGTAGCAGATGGTAAAAAGCCTTTTCATTGAGTAATGTTAATGTGAAATGTAGATAAATATATGTTTAACTTAAGTTAGCGTAGGATGGGCTCACACTTGACTTTTTTGTAAAATTGTATGGTTTTACTGAAAGGGAATATTTTCTTTTTTCCATAATAAACCAAAATTGTCTTGTACCGGAAAGCATACACATACCAGCCATACCTTTATATATTGATTTATTATGCTGCATCCCTTAAAGACAAGTTTCTTAAATGTACTCAGGATAACGAAATAACACATTCTCACTGTTATTAACAACAATACAGCATTTCCCAGATATAATTATCTATATCAGTCCTGGTGTATACAATTTCAGTTGCCCCCGGTTTCCAACCCTGGATCTTCTGACTTTGGGGTTGGCAGCCATCTTGATTTTCTGCCTGACGCTGTGGAGGTGAGATATTCTCTGCTCTCTGCCTCTAGCCCCTCCCCCTGCATCACATGATTAGAGCTACATGAGAAGTTGTAGATAACTATATAAGTTCTTTATTCAGGGGAGGGAGACACATCAGATCTGATAGTGTACAATAAGAGAATAGAGCAGCACTGTGAAAATCGGATTCAAATCCGTGTGGGTGCAGGCTTCTAGGGGTCCAACTCCCGATCCCAAGGTCCACAATCCAAAATCCAAAACAGGGAAGCAGCACTCCGTGAAAACTAGTGTTTATTTCACCAGTGGGAAAATACGTTTCAGCTATCTCAATGTAGCCATTTTCAAGTATATATATACTTGAAAAAGGCTCTTGCAGAGCCGAAACGTCGCTGTTACTGTTACTCACTATGGAATAAAAGACACCTTATATTTTTACCTATTTTTGGAGTGCTGCCCGCTTTCTACATACTCTAACTAGAGGACTTATGGCCCAGTCCTAGGACGCCTGCACCCACTTCCCTCAAACCAGGATTGTGCTGCTTGGACTTTCTTTTGAGTATATATATATATATATATATATATATCTGATAGTGTGATAGAGCAGAGATGTAGCAGGGCTGACTGTGTCATTGTGTGTAATATGAATCTCATAAATCTCATCATCTCATCTCTGATCTGTCTCATCTCTTTTTATATGTGTCAGTTTGTTAGTACAATGTCAGAAGCCAGATGAAAGTGTATGTAAACCTGTAGTACACTGACAATCTAAGCAGAAAACCCCTTTAATTCTGAAACGTTAAAAAACACATAGTAAGTGCTAACATGGACACAAAAAGACAAAAAACTATAAATAGACTATAAATTCCTAACACGAGTTTGCCCTTTTTCACCCATATGCCCTGGAGCCTTGCAAAATTACTGGCCTTTGAAAAGCTATAATTCTTGCCCACAATACATCATTCCCAGCTGCCACTACTTTTTTTGGCTGTCCTGCACCAACAGGCTGTGGAGAAAGTCACATGTGAACTGTGCAGTGCCATCAGTCACAAGATGAACAAGTAAGTATGGGCAGGGTTGTTGCATTTCTTTTACTGGCCAATTGAATAATGTAGTATTATCTGCGATCAAAGCAGGAAGCACTTTGGTGCAACCCAGGATTGCTGCCCATCACTCTTTACTTCCTGTTGCCTCCTCCTCCTACTCTGCTTCCTCCTCTCCTACCTCCTCATCCAGTCATTGCAGTGCCTGCACCACCAGTTTAAGCACAGCCATAGAGAAATGGAAGCAGGCCATGCTGAAACCGATCAGTCTAGGCTAAAAACCACACACCCCTCAAAATAGGGAAAAATTCCATCCTGATCCTTAAATGAACTCCATGGAAAGACTGAAACTATTAACAAAAAACAACTTTTTAAAAAAAAGAACCTGGCCAATTATGCAGGCATGCTAGAGCTGCTGCATATAATGTGTGCCGCCTATGTGCATTTCATTCATGGTGTTCACAATGCAAAGGAACTTTGGCCTTTCCACCTATCTCCAATCAGGTGGAATTCCACTTCACATATGCTGGAAAGGGTGTTTGAGTGGCAGCCGATAGTTGAGTTCCAATAACAGAACACATAGAGGAGTCAAAGTACTGACCATCATCAATTTAAACTAACAAGTGGTCTTCATGAGGGATATTTGTGCCCTGCTACACTGCTTACAATACACTACCAATGTTATCAACCCTGCTGATAACCCCAAACCATGTGATTCTCTGCAAAACACAATAAAATCGTGGCCTTTGATGGCTTTAGGTGACCCCTGTGTTTTTGTCATTTGACCCCCACTGGGGTCGCGACCCACAGGTTGAGAACTGCTGCTTTAGACCATGGCAGTGAATGTGATGAAAAAGAGGTTTCAGGCCAGTACACACATGATTCGCATGGTGCCTTGTTGCTCCAATGATGGCCATGTACCTCACTTTCCAACTAGGAGACATTTTTAGAGAAGGATGAAGAGGTGAAGTTTTCCTTAAAGCAGGGTGAAACCCAGCACAGCTCATGGGTGTAACTGGAGTGTGGATAGGGGATGTAAAGTAGGAGGAGGCAGGGCAGTTTTGAGGTCATTTAGCCAACAGGGTAAACCTCCAAATTTGTGCCCCCCACCAAGTAATTAAACCTCCTAGTCCTGATTTCTGAGCTCTTACATCAGGTTTCTCTGCAAGTCCAAGCGCAAGGTGATTGCGGAAGGTGTTAACATATAACATACTACATCACACAGGGACAGAGGGACACTTAGCCTAAGGGCACTTTGCCTGTACTTTGCCCTCCTTTTTCTATGTTAACGGAGGAGCAGTGGGGGACATAGCGCTTCCATTGACCGGATGGCTGCATGAGAGGAAGTGAAGAGCAGCACAGCATGTGCACAGTGGCTGTGATATGCTCCACGATGCCTCCATCACTCATGCGCTCAGGGTGGTGGCTTGCCTCCCAATGTGAACAGTTTGACCTTGCATCTGGACATTGAGAGGAACTGCCAGTTTTTTCACTTTGCAACTTTTATGGCAGTGAGAGGCCAGGTTTTTCCTAGTGCGTCTTTTACGTTTGTAAGAAGAAGTGGCAGTTTTTTCTTATTGCGTCTTTTAAGGCAGTGAGATGAAGGGCCAGGTTTTTCCCATTGTGTCTTTTATGTCAATGAGAGGAAAGTGCTGGTTTATCTCATTGCAACCTGCCGACTCACTGCCGATTACTTGGTTGCCACCCTGCTGGTTCCACACTAAAGATAAAACAAAATCCTTGATTCCACGACTGGAGTTCATGATAGAAACATGAGATAGACTCTGCTATTTAGGAATATATAAATTAAGTAAACAGTAGCACTCTTTTGAAAAAAATGGATATTGTTGGTAATTTAATATTAACTGGCACCCCAAAACCAAGCAGATTTTACAGGCATAAAAAAAAGGAAAAGCAAAATGGAAAAGGGACACTGACAGCAAGGGGTTAAAGAATTATGTGTTTTAGGTGCTGGATTTTAAATGTGAAATTTATCTGCTGTGCTCAGATCTGTTAGTGTAGCTGCTATTCTCAATATATTTGCTCAAATATTGTGTATTACTTCATAACTTACTGCCATTATGGATCTACTGAAGACTTTTGACAGTTGCTGAATCTAACCAATGTTTTTCACACCCCAGTCGCTACCACCCACACAAATATGTTAGGGTTTGAACTGAGGATTTTTCCATTATAAATTTTTAAAGCTTTAATGGCATATTTACATCTAATAAGAAATGAATTAAATAATAACAATCAACCATTACCCAGAGCAACTATTTTTTCATTATTTGAAAAAGCAAAACCGCCAAATTTCCATTCAATGAAAGATGGGAACTTTTTAACTTTATACTTTCATGGTCAACATTCATTGACCAATATGCCTTTAGGACCATGGCATCTAAAGGTTACAGTATTTTCCATATGTACTGTAAATCAGCTACATTAGACTTATGGCTAAGGTGATCAAAAGATTTAAAGTTTAAAGGGGTATTCCAGGAATCAGCATAATTCATATACAAGTCGGCACTCATAATATAAGCTAATGTGTAATTAGTTGTTATTTAAAATTTTGCTCCCCTTAGCAGAAAATGCTCATGACATTCACTGTAATGAAGAATTAAAATGCTACTGGCCCTTTAATCAGTCCGTTAATTTCCTCTGCGCGGTCCGTGGCAGAACAGAAGATGGCCGCTGGTCACATGTCCACATCACATGTCCTGCAGCTGCCTGGGCAGGTCATGTGATCACCACTACGTTTGGCTGTAGTAGGTTGGTTGCAGTGCATCCAGTATGGCCAGTGTTGTGGTGATGGCAGTTACACATCATCACTATGGTAACAGAGCAAGAAAACCTGTTACATCATCACTGGGAGCAGAGCATAACAGGGAGGAGGAGTTACTGAGAACTAAAGGATCATGGAACTCTAGTTTCCAGTGGCGGCCATCTTAGTGATAACTCCACCTACTTTAGAGAGACGATAAATTTTGTAAATCATAAAATCAAACTATTTAAGCTCCGTTTTGTGACTAATGACATTGAGTATTGTTGTGCTCATTTATTTATATCATCATGGGTTTTTGTGTCAGATGTTCATATTCCCGGAATACCCCTTTAAGTATAGCAAAAGGGCTAAAAAATGCACCAAAATAGAAATTTTATTAAAAAAAATACTATAAAATTAATGTGCAGTAATTTAACCCCTTATCCCCTTACCATTCTGCATGGGTGTTTGCTGCACAATGGAGCAAATACCCGTCTCTAACACCCACAATTGGTGCTAGCAAAGATCGCAGGTGTTAAGCCTTTGATCGCCACTGGCTCGGACGTCATCAGGGAGCAGCGATCCATTGCCATGACGGCCTCGGGTAACACTGAGGCTATCATGTTTTAGGCTATCTATTACAATGTGCAATTTGCACATTGTAATAGATGATGTGCAAAATCCCAATATACTGCCATACTGTGGTTGTCCACCTGCCCCTGTTGTAGTTGCAGACATAGGGGCTCATTTACTAAGGGTCGCGCTGCTCACTTTTGTCAGACTGTACACCTTTTTACATGGCTTGCACAGGTATTTAAGAAGTGTTTATGCTGGGATTTTGATGCACATAATCGTTTTTGGCGCAGCTGCTCTGACTTCCAAGTAACACAAATTAGAGGGGGTCTTGTAGGATGATTCAACTGATTTGGACTGAGCGTGGGATTTAACTTTCAAATTATGTCACAAGCCCTAGCCCTAACATGCACCACTAAAAGCTGGTGAACTCTGTCGGACCTGAGCGGGGAAGCGACACATGCATCATATCGGGCACACATACTTAGTGCATCGCGGCACAGTGGATTAACGTCGGACAATGCACTTTCGGTAAACTCCAGCAACACTGTAAGTAAATGTGCCCCATAGAGTTGCCTGATACCCATCAACTTGTGTTGGAGGATGAGGATGTAGATAGAGGACCATCACAGGTCATTTACCAGAATAAGGATGAAACCAAGGTGCTGGAGACTGACAAGGAAGGCAGTGGTAAGGCCTTGCTGGTAAAAGATCTGAGGGTTGATGACAATCCATCATGGCCCAACATGGCTCAAGGCAATAATAGTTCAGAGGAAGAGGCAAAGCTCACAAGGGTCACTAAGTAGCCAGAAGAAAGCCAGAGTAGAAATGTGTTTCAGGAAGCCTATAATTAAGACCTAGTATGCTACTTCCCACTGTGCACAGGGTTGAGTGTGCAAAGGCTAGCCCAGAGAAGCTCCCTAATGTGCCAGTTTTTCAAGCAATATTTAGGAAACAAAACACATGTCATGTGCATGCTGTGCCAGCAGTGATTGAAACAAGCAA
Organism: Engystomops pustulosus; assembly: GCA_019512145.1. Lineage (NCBI taxonomy): Eukaryota > Metazoa > Chordata > Amphibia > Anura > Leptodactylidae > Engystomops > Engystomops pustulosus. The sequence goes on along the minus strand of CM033644.1, from coordinate 156,510,118 downwards.
CAATCTGACCACCAAGTGTATGGCTTTGACCATGAGCTGTTGTAAAAAAGATTTCCTCTCCTGCTTTGGTTGTCTAAGCCTCTACTTTCGCCTCCCAAGTGACAAGGCTACCTATCTCCCTGCAAAGGAAGAATGTAACACCACAACCATCACCCATCCTGTCCACACCATCCAATGGAACTATTTAGCTTTTTATGCTCCCACACATAATGTATTGGGGGCTGGTCCTGAGACAGGACCCTGTTAGTATGAAGAAGAGTCACATGTCCTGCCTGGCCAATCACAGACATACTTACAAAGGACAAGATGCTTCATTGGCTGCTCTGTGGATTTGCCCTCAGTATTAGTCCTTTAGTCACTACAATGCTTCTAAAATACATATATAAAATATTATAATTGAGCTAAGCAACAATTCCCTTACAATTTCATACAGGTGAACATGTGTTCACCCGCTTGTATTTTACTTAATAAAAAAAAGTAGTGAAAGATGATATTTTCTTACATTTTTTTAATATAGCTAACACCAAGTAGTCAATCCAGCAATTATTTCTTTACTTATTTTACGTATTTAAAATTTAATAACTAAATTACCAGTGCCGCTGCTGACTTTATGTCAGACTAATGTGTTTTGCATTACTTTGGCCACATTTCAGCTACATTTTACTTTCATCATATGCATATGTTTTCTATAGGGGATTGTTACCGCTTTGCCTATAAACATTCTTTCTACTTACACTTTTTTTCTAACAAGGTGAAAAATAATCAGGAAAGAACTGGTTGACTTTAGACTTTGTTGGCAAAACTTTAAATTAAATTGTCTGTCTAATATTTAACCTGTGGTTAATACTGCAAAGGTTTGATGTTAAAAATGCACCATATGGATACCAAAAGGTAAATAATGGTCTTCAGAAGGCTCTGACTTTTCCTAGATTGGGATTCCTAACATACCCCTAAAAAGTAAAACCCTTATTGAAAATAGGAATATTGCCTAGAAAAAAGGATGTCCGTTATGCCCGGGAAAATAATCACAAGTCAATATCTGGGTGGCATATACGAAGGATAGCTCATGATGATGTGCTTAACATACAGACCTGTATGAACCAATTCTGGCTCAGCTTATCACTGAAGCTGAATTGGCATTGGGAATCACCGGTGTTAACCTGTTGAATCATTATTGCACCCCAGGGCTCTCCACAGTAAGTACCTGTAAGATTAGGCCTTGGGCACATGTATCAAACTTTTTGCTTGCCTTTTTCCTTAGTTTTTGTAAATTCTCGTGGTGCATGTGCTCATTTGCGGCTAAGACAGTCTTCCTTTAAAGTTTGCCATTGTCTAGTTTTTTTGTGTGTGTTCCCTGAGTTATTACCTGAAACTAGATGTGAAAGTTGAGACTTTTTTTTAATAAAAAGTTGCAAATTTTGACACAAATCTAAGGGTGCCTGTAACAGACGCAAAAATTAGTTTAGAGCTGATTGCAACTTTTGGAGACTTTTAGCGACTTTTGTTTTTTAAAAATTAAAATGCCTCGTGTATCAATAAGGAAAATCCACTAAGATACATCTGACCAGTAGAAAAGCCCGCCCCCCCCCCAAAAAAAAATAGATTGACAAAGCCAGACTTTGTGCTCCACTTTGACAATACTCTGCAATACATCTGTATTGCAGGGTATTATGGTGAACAAGCAATAAAATGAATGCTTGATCGTATACCATAGTCGGACTAGTAAAAAAAAAAAAACTTTAAAAAATGTTTTTTTTTTAATAAAAAAAAAAAAAAAATGCACCTAGAGTCCATATACATATAAAAGTTACAAATAATGTTAAAAAAGTGAAAATAAGCCTACATACATGGTATTGCCACATCCGTAACAAAACTAAATCATTATTGAGTCAACACAATGGAGGAGATGTATGATGTGTTAATCTTTAGACCAATGCAGAGTAGAACTAGACAGTTCTCTGCTGCACCAGATTAATGCAGTATAAACCTGGTGAGTTGTATCTAAGTGATTTCTCTTTTTTAATAAATAATAATTAAGGTGTTGTGTGAAATTATAACTTTTTAACAAAGTCTCAAAAAGTATCCAAAACAGTTCTATGCAATTTCCACACCATTTAGGGGAGGGTGTGAATTTGCAGCTTTCATGTCTTGAATGGGAACATGGTAAGGGAGATTGCCTTAGGGGCAAAAATTTTGCAAAAGTACATATGCGCCATAAATAAAGATGAAAAAAACAAGTAAAAGATCAGATACATGTACCCCATTAGATCCACATTAAAAACAGCTAAAAGTAATCTTTCATGCCCTGTCCCCATTTCCAATGAGTAGAACCTCACAATTTCACATTTTTTTTCTTGCACCTTATTATGGTTCATATTTTATTTTTTTCACTACTAGCTTTTACTCTTTTTTCTATTTAGAGCAATAAGAGTCATAAAAAGTCTAAAACAACCATTAATACAACTAAAAGCAGAGATGTTCTAAATTTCTACAAGTGTTTCTCTTTTATTCCACTTATGTGACTTGCGAGATGTTTACAAGATTTTTTAATAAGAAATATGCAGCAAGTACTGGATTTCAGTTTGAAACTAAAGCAAACTCAGCATGCTAAAAAAAAAGCTAAGAAAAAAACAGTTTTTTTTCCATTTTTAAAGCTAATTAGAAAGTAAACAGAGATACGAATTCTACAAATTTCAATAAATATTTAAAATGACATGGATGGTGATCCTCACTCCAGGCATTCATATGAACACTTATTACAGATACATTTCTAAGGTACGACTGCAAATTTATTGAATAATACCAGGCTGCTGGTCTGATGTTACAGCTTGAGAAAAAAGAAACAAAGTGCCTGGTTGGTGCAGTGATCACAGTCTAAATTAATGGCTTGATAGTCTGCACTGATAGTGATAATAAGCACAAGGAACATTGTAACTTACTTGCCGGCGCCATTATTTATTGCTTTATTACCTAACTGATGCAGGTTTGTTTGTTCCAGCAGGCAGGGGGCAGAGGCTTCGTAGCCTGGATGCCCACAATCCAGCCAACTTTACTCATTCAATGAAATGGTGAAAATGGCATTTTCAGCATTTGAGATGAAGGGATAGCCTCAATAAAAGTTGTGTAAACTATGCTGAAATAACTATGTACAGATAGGAACTACAAGTAATGAATTACGAACTGCAAAGGATCTAGCTCTTCCAGTCACTTATATTGAAATTCTATTTCCCATATGGTTTAATTAAAATGCCTTTTTGTTGATAGCTTATGGACAAGTTCACACAGAATCTTATGTACTGGCTTTTCTGGCAGAACACCTGCTTCCAAAAATGCATAGAATCTGTCGTCCATGCATTTTAATTGGGGGCAGAGACAGCCTTCCGGTGAAAGAATGACCTTGCTATAATTACAGAGGCATAATTACCACTGAACCGGGATGTAAAAAGCTGCGGTTTCAAAGAAAGGGGAGGTGTTTTTTTTACCAGATTTTGCAATGAATGAATATATGTATATGACCAAAAGACAGGAAGTGTGTCAAGACTAGGCAAATGTAAAATTACAATGCATAAAACTTTACTGAAATACAAAGCAACACATACATGAACCTGGTTTAAAATCATTCAAGAAATGCACGCAGGTACATACAATACTATGGGGCAGATTTACTTACCCGGTCCATTCGCGATCCAGCGGCGCGTTCTCTGCTGTGGATGCGGGTCTTCTGGCGATTCACTAAGGCAGTTCCTCCAACGTCTACCAGGTGTCACTGCTGCACTGAAGTCAGCCGAGGTCCGCCGGATTTCACAATCCTATTCCTGGTGAAGGTAAGCGCGTGTCCAGCGACACTTTTTTTTTTAAAAATGCGGCGGTTTCTCAGAATCCATCGGGTTTTCGTTCGGCCACGCCCCCTGATTTCCATCGCGTGCACGCCGGCGCCGATGCGCCACAATCAGATCGCGTGTGCCAAAAACCCGGGGCAATTAAGGAAAAATCAGCACAAATCAGAAATATTCGGGTAAGACATCCGGAAAACACAAATCCCTTAGTATATGACCCCCACTGTTATTCAGTTATAGTGGACTCTGGTTAGTCCACCATAAACAGAGGAGGCACGTGACAGGCTGAGCCACAACTTCTGACTTGTCCAGTATGATATTATGAGTTAAAAGGAGTCAACAAAAGTGTGGACTAGAACTCTGATGTGTAGACTGATGTCACGGGCTCTTACACAGGCAGAGGATGTTGTATGGAGGGGTTTCAAAAGTGAACTACAACTCTTATCATGTCCCTGTTCCCCAACACCCACAGTACACTATGGCCATTGCAGGCTTTCTTTTGTCTTGTGATTGGTTACATGGTGGTAAGAAAATTGCAAGTGCTTCAGTATCTATGCACAGCTCAGCTTCCCCCTTACTTACACCAAGACAGGGATGAAGGTAACTGTTCGGTGGATAACTCCACCATTCAATCACCATCATCATCTTTGACCCGTACTTGTATTCTTCTTTAACTGCTCCCCCTGATGCTAGGGCCCTATAATAACACTATGTCATGTCTATATATGAAGCAGGCTAATACCTTTCATCTACATGTCTGCAAGAAGGCGAGAGAAGAGTTTGCCCTCGGGGCCATTTACTTACCCGCGTCTGTCGCGTTCCAGCTGCGCGTTCTCCGACGAGGATTCGGGTCTTCCAGCGATTCACTAATGTCGTGTTCCTGATGTCCACCAGGTGTCGCTGCGCCGCCGAGGTCCGCCGAGGTTCCCCGGAGTTCACCAACCTATTCCTGGTGCATGTGAGTGATTGATTTTGTGACACAATTCGATTTTTACATTCCGCGGTTTTTCCGAATCCATCGGGTTTTCCAACGGCCACACCCCCGATTCCTGTTGCGTGAAAGTAGGCACAATTGCACTGAAATCCGGTCACGTGCGCCAAAATCCCGGCGAAATTTGGCGCAAAACTGAAAAAGTCGGGAAAACTGACGAAAGTGCAGCTGCGGAGCCCTTAGTAAATGAGCCCCAACGACTCCTCAAATGGACCCCAACTATTTGATGACTGCCTTCGATTACTGCCCCCAACTGGTCTACATTACCCACACTGGATAATGAATGGAATAGGGAGAATGGAAAGCCAAAGTAATCCTGTAGAGCAACTTTAATGAACAATATGGTGGTCAGAAACAAAAGCATATAGTAGGAAATTTGAATCCAAGTCCGGCCGAATAAACATCCAGGCCAGGTAAACCAATAACTGGCAGAGAGAATTAGTCCCGAGGAGGCTGAACACAACATTAGTAAGAAAGTAGCATTTTGACTACAACGGCGTCAATGGACCTTCAGCAACAGGAAAGGATACCTAGAAAAGTGTAAAAAGTATGGTCCATTTAGGTTATTATTCCTCTTTGGAAAAGAGTAACTTGCTAAAAAAATGCCATATAGAAATGCCTTAGGCCGGACTAAAGACTGTATCATCATGGACAAACCAGACATCCAAGAAGAGGGAGATTCTTAGAGCCTCATTAATTCCCCTCCAAGGTCTTCCCTTATCTGTTTTTTGTTGCATCTTCATACACATGAAAAGCTATATTTAAATGTTGTAGTGGTTGAATGTGTCATTGTACTATATACAGTATATGAATATATTGTGCCATATAATGACCCACTTTTATCAAAAACAGTGCATACTACACAAGCTGCAGTTTTCATGTGTCTAGTGCAGAGGGCACCAGATTCATGATTTGTGGCGCACATTCTTCATGAATCTGGCTCCCTCTGCACTGCTCCGACAAATTGCACCATTTTTTGTAGTGCACCTTTAACATAGAGCATGGGACACAATGCTAACATACACTGCATGATGGATGTGGCGCACGGTCCGACTGTGCACCGGAATGCAGTGCTCAATTTTATATTGTGTCGGGTTTACCGCGGCCACCACACAAATGAATTGTCCTGCCAACACTTTATAAATACATGTACAAGCAGTTTGCACTGAAAATAATGTGCAAAGTCAGACAGAAAACTGATGCAGGGGCTTTAATAAATGTGGACCAATGTGTCTTGTTCCACATCTAACAGTCTCAGCATAGGTATGACTTTTGTGATGATGACTGGTAAAAAATAAATAAAAAACCCAAATAAAATGTTACTAATAATGTACTACAGAGGTCACTACTGCTGGCCGTTGTATATTTATTAGTGTCCTGGTAAAGACCTTGTAAATTGTCAATGGTTGCAGACAATGCTAATCTGTATGGAATCCTTAACAAAGGATGACACTAATACTATAGCAGAAGGTATCTGGACAAACTGATGTATAGAAGTGGCAAATAAAGGTTTGTTTATATACAAATGAAAAATGACCTAGTAAAGGATATGGATGTTCTTCTCAGGACCAATCCCATCATCAGGCTCTATTGGGTGAGCCGTTAGCCTGTCCATGTTTACATGAACCCACCACTCCACCGGATCTTTGTGATAGACCATTTAGATGGATTTGATATAAATATGATTTTATATTCAATACCAAGAGCTATGTTGCAGGTGATTCAGAATTATACACAATAGAGAACATTATACAGAACATTTTTCTTTATCTACTAAATGGAAGAAAACCTACCATAAAAAATGCAGTCTGATCTGCAGGCAGCAGGTTATAAAAACCTGGTACTGCGTAGAGTTTAATAATTTTCTAGAATATGATTTCGTTTAGATTTGGATTTCAATAAGCAGTTGGCTGCTCATTCGGTGCATAGGAGTCCAGTGGGTTCTTAGTGATCAAGATTTGTGTCCTATGCCCAGAAATTTAGATCAATGAATGAGACGATATACAGAGTCTTCTTCAATAAAATTATCAATCAATATTTGCAGCTCCCCTACCTTACAACATGCTGCCCAAAGATCCTATTTAACTAACCATCAAATAGCAGTGTATTTCTTATATCCATATTACTGTAAGAAAGGACAAAATGTAGCCGATAATGAAGGCCATTATCAAGATACAAACATTACTGTGTACTGGTCAGCAGGGAGTTCTGATCTATGATCAATTGCCTTTGTATACTACATTTGTTACCCTGTTACCCTTGAAATGGATCACTTACCCAAAATATATGGGCGGTCCCCTATTTAAGAACACCCGACTTACATACGACACTTAGTTACCAACAGATCTCTGGTTGTTGGTAATTTAATGTACTTTAGCCTTAGGCTACAATGAACAGCTATACCAGTTATCAAAGGTGTCTGTAATTAAGATTTATTGTTAATGCTCGTTCTTATGACAATCCAACATTTTTAAAATCAAATTTTCACAGAGACCCAAACATTTTTTGCTGGGACTACAATTGTAAAATATACAGTTTTGATTTGCATACAAATTCAACTTAAGAACATATCTTGTACATTACCCAGGGAATGTCAGGACAGAACATGTAAGGGGCAGGTTACATGTTAGTTAATTCAGTTTTATGCATCAGTTATTGTAAGCCAAAACCAGTAGTGGATACACACAGAACAGACTAACATTTTCCAATATTCCTTACAACTGTGTTGTCTTTTCTGCTTTGACTCATGGTGGTGAAAAAACAAAGATAAACTGCAATGAAGGTGTTAACTGGCACTTACACATTGATAGTAATTGAAATAATTGGTGTGCATAACATGCTTTACATGTACGGTATGACTTCCCCTCCATCTGTCCTAGACAATTGTAACAATAATTACAATAATTGCTTTATGTTTAACATCCCTGAGATATATGACTTCCCTACTGCACTAACCCTACACAAATCACTGACCCATGACGTTTCTATGAGATCATTGCTTTGCCCAGTTCACATTCCATCTCCTCCATTAGATGATATGGATCCCTCTAATGTAACTGGCAATGGATCATTGGCCAGCTCAGCTCCCCCTAACATAACATCATTAGGAGAATCAATAATCCATAAATAGCATTCATGTTCCCTGCATATGCCAGAACATACATTTTTAAAACATGAAAAATAAGTTGTCGTGGCAGATTAATATTCTCTTCATGAACAGGATGTATATGATATTAATAACAATTCCATAAAAAGTTAAGCCAAGCTAAGATTTGTCTCTTTACTCTAGTATTCAGAGCAGGATTTGTAAATGGGTGTGGGGATATTGTACCTGCATGTAAGTTCCACAACAATATTCTACTGACCTTAGAAGCAGCTGGTGCCCCAGAAGAATGTCTCATATCTTGGCTATGAAAAACAGCCATTTTCTTTCCAAACAGCAATTCACAACCAATTTCCAATCTGGCATCTGTTTTTCACAGAACTTCATCTTTGAGTTAGGTCAAATTGCTCACTACAACCCTTGACTATTTCCTTGACTGGTACTGGTATAGTTTACGAACTAGGGTCACCTATTTTCCATCCAAGCCTCTAGATGTGTTAGCACATCTCTTGTAATTCTTCAAGTTCTGCCTCAAATACTCTTGGTGCTTTATCACTCCGGAGCCTTGTTGTATTTTCTCGCTAGCATTTAGGAACACATTTAGGAACACATCTTTCTCACATCAGAGAACATGGCTTCCTAATGAGAGACCTGACATTTCACAGTGGCACAAAATGGGCATCGCATAATGGGCACCAAACTTGTGTATTTTCAGACATAATTGCAATTTCCATCTTGGGCATCCATTGCACATATTTACTCATGAAACGCTCAAAGTGCTAACAAACTTCCCAAAAGTTGTTTTGAATATTTTGAGAGGTGCAGTTTCCAAAATAGTGTCATTGGGGGGCAGTGGTGGTGGTCTGGGAGTTCATCTATTGTGGTAAGCACTTGATGTATATAACGGCCTTATGGGCAAAAATACTATCTGGATTTTTGTGTACTTCCCACCCTGGACTTACTTCTATACCCATTGTGGCGGATACATGTATTATGAATTGACCACCAATGCTTTTGTTTGTTTGTTTGTTTGTTTCTGTGGATTTTATGTGATGATTCAATGTTTTTTTGATTGCCCTGTTGTGTACAAATAAAGATTGAAAGATTTTATTGCATTGAATATGATGGTTTGAGTATTATACTGGGGTTCTGTATACTGTTATTGGCATTCATCTTTCGGATATTATAGGGATCGTATACAATTGTAGTGGATATCCTTATCGGTAATTATTACACTTAATAAATAAGCTCCAATGTATCCAGAGAAGACCATCTTAAAATTACCTGAATATGTTAAATCATTCCAAAGTTATAATGACTTATAGTGACACAAGGCAGATTTTTTTTTTTAAAAAGGCCAGTGTTAGGAAGGTGCAAAATGGGCAAGTCTTAAAGGGGTTAAAGAGTACTGAGTATTTAGTGCAGCCATGTGCTGTCCGGTTTTTGAACCATGGTGTGTATCTGCTCTAATAATGTGTTTTTTATGGACTTTTTGAGCTAGCAAGTTTTTTATTTTGCATTTATTGACCTTCGTCCAGCTTCTTCTTCCTCCCTCCTTATAAAATGCAGTCTAGAAATGAGAGAATCCAAGGTACAGTTCCACAGATTTCAGAACTTGTGTTGACCTAAGGTTTAACCATCAGAAATTGTGTAATATACTTTTTGCCAGGGAAAGGCAAACAATGCCTTAAGTCAGAGATTATAAGGTGGAGGTTCACTGAGGTAAAATAGGGGTCCAATGATTTCTTAGAGTTTACAATATGATCAGATCCTTTGTAGAGATGTTACAGCCAGTGCATCTCTTATCATATCACTACAGCCCACACATGACACCAGAGGGGCATTCATCTTTGAAATGCTATTTAAATGAAAAATAGTAGCTTTGTATAAAAAAGTTTTATTGGAAAACTTTTTACCACCGATGACTGGACAATCCTTGATATTTGCATCCATGACAATCTTATTTCATTACTAGATTGTGTGTAACATCTACAATTTCATTGCATATAACATATTCAATTACATTGTGATTCTACCGAAAATGCCACATAGAAACATGGTATTATTGTCATTATTATCCATCCTAAATGTTTCCAATATATTGTGGCAGCCATAAAGATAACTGCCAGCACTGGTTTTTACATATAGATTCCTGTTAATTACATTTACAATTACTGTTCGTGAAGGATTCAGAGAAAAAAATCTGTTTTCCATTAACCACAGAGTAAAAACCTCTATTGTACTTCACCATGGAATGAATACTTAATACAGGTTTGAAATATTAGCCTCCAACAAGTGGAATATAAATGCTTTCTCCATAACATTAATGTTACCCATGTTTTGAACCCACCATACACCTTTTATGACTGTACTTTTTATAGGTAACGGTTTGACGTGCACATTTCATTTCGCAGAAGCGACACATGCAGGAAATTGGACGCATGACCTTAGTGAATCGCGGCAGACCCGAATGCTCATTGGACAATGCACTGTGGGATCGCTACAGGACCGGGTTAGTAAATGTGCCCCAATGTGTACAATGTGGGCTCTGCCAGGGCCTTCTTGCCACAATCTACCCTCTTGCATACAACAGAGTAGGTTAGGAGCTGAGAGACAACTAGGATTCCCAAGTGTCATGAGGCATTTGCTGTCATGTTAGCTGCAAAAAATTATGGGTGCTGTCAAATCTGATCGAGGTAAGTTGTTGGCAGTGTGATGGACACTGTAGTTGGTAATGTAATAAGGGTACAGTGGTTAGCAATATGTTGGGGTATTGTACATGACACATTTGACTGAAAAATGTAATGAGTCATTGTAATAGGTGTGATGGGCCCCTGTGGTAATGGCGTGATGTGACCCCTGATGAGGTGACAAAACACACTGGGTGCCTAGCCTCATGCACAGGTTCTCACCTCTTGAATGATGTATTGCTTGACTCTCTTTGACATTTATGGCTCTGGGCTTTGGTATTTGTATTTATTTTCATAGAATTATTTATGTAGTGGATAGATTCAGGTGGTACTTATGACTTGATGTAGAGGAAAAGGCAGGCAGGCAGCACTCCGTGGAAAAAAGGTTTCTCAGCGACGTTTTGGCTGACTCTATGCAGCCATTCTCAAGCCGAAACGTCGCTGTATCCACTTGTGAAATAAAGAAACCTTTTTTCCACAGAGTGCTGGCCGTCTGCCTTTTCCTCTGAAACCTCTAGGGTCCCTGAATCAGACCCTTCGAGCCTGCACCCACCTTTGGATCTTAATCCGCTATCTCACTGTGCCGCCCTTCTCTGACGTGTGTATGACTTGATGTATGGATAAACTACTGGTATATATGATCGTTTGGTTTGGTATTTATATATAGGGAGTGTTAACCATACATATTTTGGTGCATGTTTGGCTGTAGGTGGACACATAGGTTGTGGTCCACAGGAATTATTCCAATGCACTTTTTAACTGTTTTAACCTTTGTATGCTATGTCTGAATACAATAATTCTTGGTATTGTTTGCCTATACAAACATTTCTTGTTGTAATATTATAATGGCTTGGCAAATGTGAAAAGGCATTGTGGCTGCCAATATGATAGGCACTGTGGATGTTAAAATCTACAAATATACAGTATATATGATGCAACGTTTACTGTTACTAGAGTATGTTAACATATATTTTTTAAATTCTAGATAATGTCTTGTAATATTGTTTATCTTCTTTTGAGTAGTATGATGCCAGTGGATGTTCGACTTGATCATTCTGTACTCATTTCATGCGAATGGCTACTTCATCAAGCTGTCATACTGTTGTCATATGTATTATGAACATATGACATAATTAATTTCTTGATGGCACGTCCAGTTGTTTTGCTCCTTCGCCTGCATGGATAGAACCACTCACCATACAGTACAACAACTACATGTTAAAGTTGAAAAAAGTGCACCTTGAAATGATGAGCAATAGGTACAAGAAACAAAATGTCATCTTTTTGGCATTTATTTTACATATGGGAAAAAATAAGCTTTTTGCCAAACTGCTAATCTCATAAAACATACAGACAGGATTCACATAAATTCTTGGCAATGTGCTGATTATGTTAGCTCCATCAAAATGATTATAAAACTGAGTGTTGGTTTAGGTGGAAAAATGACAGGTTCTGGACCATTCACACAGAATATTATCATAAGACAGAAGATTTGTGCCTGAATTTGATGAGTAATATTAGAAGAGTACAAATAGATTTAGGCATTATTTGCATATATATTATCCTGGAAGTCAAATAAATGTCTGATGTATTACAGAGGATGAGTTTATAGAAAGAATAAAGGGGCAAAATATTTTATTTATTAATGGGAACATTATGTTTGTATGAAATCACAATTAAAACTCTGCTACATGTTTCACTACAGTAATCCATAGAGATTGTTTGCCTTATATTGTATGTGTATGCATCTTCAAGGGCACTAGTTACTAGCACACAAAAAGGTCTTAAAAACTAATCATAATCACATTTTTCATAATTCAATTCATGACAGAAAAATCGAAAAACTCTTTATAAGAAACATTGAGAGTTTTCAAATATGCATCTCCTATCTATGCCGAAAGATGAATATTGGAATACACTCATTGTTACATGCAAATCATTTTCAGATTCTTCTGTCTTTGTAGATATTGGGGGTCATTTACTAAGGGCCCGATTCACGTTTTCCCGACTTGTTACCCGAATATTTCCGATTTGCGCCGATTGTACCTGAATTGCCCCGGGTTTTTGGCGCACGCGATCGGATTGTGGCGCATCGGCGCAGGCATGCGCGCGACGGAAATCGGGGGGCGTGGCCGAACGAAAACCCCACGTATTCGGAAAAACCGCCGCATTTAAAAACCGAAAAAGTGTCGCTCGGGAAGCGCTTACCTTCACCTGGTCCGAGGTGGTGCATTCCGGCGCGTTGAGATGATTTTCAGCGCAGCAGCGCCACCTGGTGGACGGCGGAGGAACTACCTTCACAAATCCCGGCCGGACCCGAATCCTGTGCAGAGAATGCGCCGCTGGATCGCGAATGGGCCGGGTAAGTAAATGTGCCCCATTGAGTTGCTATGAGTTAGCTCAGGCATAATGTTCACTGAATTACTTGACCATTAGAGATAGATAACAAACCTTGTAGTTTTTAAGAGTGTGACTACAGTGGTAGCAGCCACAGCAGCTGCTATGGAGCCCACAGTGTCAGGGGGCCCGATGTCAGACCTGGCATACTAAAAATGGAAGATGCGCATTAAAGCACAGGAATACAATTCTAGTTGAGATTCTTATCTTTAAAATGAGACCAGAAGCATAGTGGTGTTTAAAGTTTTGCTAGACTCAAAATGTGACATTTAAGCTCATTTGCATATGTCTGTGGAGGTGATTTTTTTTTGGAGGGATTTTTAAAAAAAGATATTTCATTCCCTACCTGATTTGTTGAATTTGATGGTGACATGTTACCTTTGAGACCTAAGTACATTTCTCAAAATGTTGCTAACCTATTGTTTGTGCAACAGGCCAATGGTATTTCAAACCAATGTTTCTATCTAATACAACAGAAAAGGAGCTAGAGGAAAGTTCTTGGCACCAGTCCAACAATGCCAACAATTCATTTCTGTTTCCAGTGGTCCTGAGCCATAGTGTTCATGCAGCCATCCCTTCTTTAATTATTGATTGCATATAGCAGCCAGATAGTAGTAGGGAAGTAAAGACAGACCAGAGGTTGCCACTAGAGCAGTTTCCCTAAAAGATTTTGGTGCAATTTATTCAAACAGTGTTACAACTTAGACGAAACCTACTTCCCATGAGCCACACCACATCCAAATTATGAACCTAACAGCCTATTAGAACATGAAGATAAAGTAGGGTCACTAAACGCCTGTCCAAAGTCAAAGAAAAAAAATAAGCATGATGTTAGGCCCTCAAGTTTGTCTCAAGCAACATAACCCCAACCAGGAACCCTCAAACAACAGCAATGTACGACTAAGTTCCCCTTTCTGAGAAATTATCATTGCAACCTGGAGCACTGCTGTTCCTTCCTGGATCACTACTCTCTCCATAAGATAAGTAGGAGATTTGTTTCGTGAGAAACATGGGGAAGAGAGCAGTGATTTAGGTGGGAATAGCAATGCTGCCGATGCTAATGACCTGATCTGGGTGCACAACTGCCCTATTAGCATACAAATTACAATGGGAGTATCTCAGAAATGGCATAATGGACAGAAATAATAAAAGTATATTGAAAATTGCATGGTATTTCTCTGAAATATGCTACTAGAAGAGTATAACACCTGGCAGAAGTGATAGAGTACTTATAAAGCTACTTTAAAACCTAAGCCCCAGGCCAAAGCCTGAGGGGTGTATAAGGAGTAGAACATATTCTTATTGTATATGCCCAAAATGTGCATCACACGACAACAGATGTCTAACCATATGGTACAGTATAACCCTACCTTGCCTTCCATACTCATCTCAGCAACTTTAATACATAAATTATGCAAAGACCACGGACCTCGCTAGATAATTCCCAACAATTAAACTTAGTCACAATGAACATCAGCTAAAAGATATCTACAATTAACAGGTGACTTCCAAGAATGCCAATAATTACAACTGCAGAACAATTTTGTAATCGTTTTGAGAATAATTCTAATAGCAGACGGAAAGTGGAATATTTATAAATGCTAATTTACAACAATTATAAATAGCTTGTAGGGAAAATATTGAGTAAAACAAAAGCAAAATGATTGACCATTTTGAACTAAAGGAGATGATAGAACTAAATTGAGAGGCTCATGATTTGCAATAAACTATAGTGGTAAAAGGGAATCAATAGAAAAGAGATCATATTTAAGATTTAGATTTGATCAGTGTATTCATATAACATTAGACCCTAAAGCACATGGTTGTTTTTTGTCACCATACATTTTATTGAAGTTTTTAATTAATCAGTACAGACAAAATCAAAGAAAAAAAGTGGTGAATTGCGGCTCAAGGCCACACAAGACCTAAGAGAAAATTCCACCATCATATAGAATAGTATGGCAATAAGGAACCAATATACTTATAAAGTCCAGAAGATGTAGAAGTTCATTGAGATTCCATAATATATCATGAAAAAAGGGAGTGTGAGGGGGGAACCGAGAGATCCATGCTCAAATCGTTTATATTACAGGAATTGTAATAGTCCCAGGGAGACAAAACTGAAATGAACGAGTCTATTTGGCTATGCACAATGGCAGACAGTCTGGGACATTGGGCAAGGGGACATGTCATAATGGTTGAGCTTTTCAGAAAATGGGGCATTGAAATCCCCTCCCACAAGTAGAAATTCCCCCGGAACAGAGGCTCAAGGGAACCAATAATATAAAGTGGATTTGACAGGAGTTTGGAGCATATAAAGAATACAATGTTAGTAGTGTATTGTGCAGTTGGCCATTCAATGATAGAAATTGGCCTTCTGGGTCAATTTCTGCATGCAGGTATAGACATAGACATCACACCACCATCTGGATCATAAACCAGAAACGTGGCACTAGTTACATTTTCAAAGTAATACTTTTTATTCAGGTGAATATAGAATGGCAATTCAAACAATGAATGCAACATTTCAGTCTATGTACATCAGACCTTCATCAGACACTATATAAGAATAACAGAGTATACAATCAGAAAAATAAACAAAATCAAAATTCATAATATCTTGGATCATAGAACATAAAAATAATACCCAGGTAATGAACTAAGTAGAGTGGTCAACAAAACGATAGCATGAGTAATATGATTATGCATCAATAGATAGTAACAATCTCTATACAATCTATAATATTTTGAATTTTGATGCTGTTTCTGGTCTGATGTATATACACCGAAATGTTGCATTTATTGTTTGGATTGCCGTCTATATTCAACTAAATAAAAAGGAAAAGTAGCTACATAGAATTTCCTGTGTGAAGAAAATTCCTTGATCTTATTTTCAATATCTGCATCAGTCCAATCCAAGAACAATGTACTTTTATTCATAAGGCCTACAACTGAGCTTTTTAAACATATTTTTTGCATAGGTATCAGTAGGCTGCCTAATAATAAGCTTCAGAAACCACGACTCTTAATAGTCTAATCTGTCTGTTTAATGTGTAAATTCTGTACAGGTAAAGCCAAAGAGAGACTGGGCCCCTGGCATCTGCATTCCCTTATGAATTCTATGACAGGTACTGCCTGGTTTAGCATTGTGCTTTAACCTGCATCAAGAACTTGCTGGTGAATGCAGCAGCTCAGGGTGTACCCGGTGTACTCTGTGCCCCTTCCCTCCCACCTGGCATGGAGGTTCTGTAAGGGGTTGAAAGGATACAATTTCTGGAATTAAGACATTGATCCTACTGAGTGCACAGAGTCTGCACACAGCAATAAAGGAAGCATCAGGAATGATGAGTCAGTTGGTGAACATTCAGGGAATATTAATAAGGCAGTAAAGGCACATGGGCAATTGACATGGGAAAACAGAGAATGGATTAAAGTAAAGCTTTACCTTTTTTAGGCTCAAATCATGTGCCGCAAAGCAGAGCTGGATGATGGAGCACATTTTAATATTGATGTTGTTACATTTTTGTCTTTTAAATGTTACCAAACAAAACTAATCAGAATCTGATGAGGTAGTGTCGAGTGCTTCTCCGTGCCCTGTGCAACCCTGTTTTGGTTTCATGACAGATCACACTCTGTAAAATGTCAGTGTCACCTGAGGGGATACGGAGTAATGAAAGACTGGACCAACACAAGTAGTGAGACACCTGCTGTGTGACACGTTATTGTGAGAAGCTGCTGCCAGTTTGATGAATTAAATATCAATGTATCCAGAGCCGCTTATCCTGACTGCAGTATCCCAATTCCTGATGAAGTGTGATGCTGCACACAGCGTGAGGCCGAGTTAAAAGACATAGCACTGAATGCACACGGGGTCAAAGCGCATCAAGCAACATCTCAAGCTATGCTCTCTTTCATATGGCCGCAACCTGCCTTTTGTGCATCAACATGCTCTTATTATGTTGTAAAATGAAAGCTATTAATATTCCTACATTATGGAATACCCATTGCGAGTCAGATGATAGAATACTGCTTGTTCCATTTCATGCTACAAGAACATGTATTGTCTTGTTGCTGTGTATACAGATACAGGATTGTAAGATAAATAATACAGGAGTAGTTCCAAGTGTCTAAAATATGTAGGAATCAGATTGAAGACTACATTTGTAAATTAAACGTACCAGTTTCTAGTTAATGGATTGGTAAAATCACTTACACAGTATCAATCCATTCCAGGCCTGTGTGTCATAAGACTCTCTCAATTGTCTATACAATTTTCAGAAACCAGAAATTGATACCCCAGGGTGTCCAGAATAATCTTCAATTGGTCTTCTTTGCAGAGGCGTCTAATAGATAGATATAACAGATGAATTTATGGCTTATAGAAAAGGATTTGACAATATCTGATTTACTTGATTCTTTGTCATTCTCCATTTCAACATCAGAAGCTTAAATCGTATTGAGTAACGATTTGAGTTTTAAAAAGTAGCAGATATACGTAGCTACGGAAGTGGTGACATGTAAGATTAGTATATCCAATGTATCCCGTACTTTTAGAGCTAAATAAAATTCAGAAAATGTCACTCTCCAAGGGCAAGGTCATACAGAGCATTAGCTGTATGTGTGGTTGTGACATGGCGGATAATTGCTCCGAAATCTGATCTTATCACAATCCTGCGTTTGTTCATGTCTGAATGTCTGTTTTAGTGAAATACTACTGGAAATGAGCAAACATAGTATATGGATATGCCCTGCATTTGTACCTAACTCCTTGTAGTATTATCAATGTACCTGTATGACAATTACACAGAATGAGCATTTTTTTTATACAGTTTTAAGGCTGCATTCACACGGACATGTATTTCTCCAGTCCTGTATCTACAGGCTGTAATTCTGTATAAATACGTGACGTTTTTCATCCGTATGCAGCACGTATTTAACCCGTATTTTATACATGCCCATAGACTTTTAGGGCATACAGAACTGAAATACGGGAGAAAATAGGACATGCTCTATATTTTTATACGGCCAGTATACGGTACGTACACTCCAGTGTCAAAAACAGCAATATAAATGGTTGAACGTATTCTCCATTGAAATGTATGTGGCCGTATGTAACCTGTAAAAAAACGGTACGTATACGGCTGTTTTTATACGTCCGTGTGAATGTAGCCTTAGTGTGACGCTGTAGTTGAAAAGTACAAAGACTCTCTTTGAGGTTCAGTCCACAATGATACTCGGTGGACAATACTCAAATGCATTTTTTTCACATTAGGAAATGCTCCACTCATTAATGGCATGTACACACAGTCTATTAGAAAATGAATGTGTGCACTGATCCATTAAGTATTACATGTAGTTTAGCTGTGTGCTGTCAGTTAAATGCATGGCCACCATTTGTGAGTTTCCATTGTTGTGTGAATGAAGACTTACCCCTGTAAGACTAGACGGGTCTGCAGGCAGTATTATGATACAATACTAATTTGGTGCCCTTGAACAACCCTTTTTAATTCCACAGTAGCTGCAGAATTAGGACACAGGGATGATTTGTATATGTACATCAGCCTGTGGAGGTCTAAGAACTTGCATCAAATAATGATGGAGTATATAGCCCCTCAAAACAATCAGAATTATATAACACTGTAACATACATTTTATTTTTTACTGTTACATACATACCAGGTGCATGGCCAGAAATTGTGACTTTTTTCCCATTTAAGTGGGAGTGGAGGGTAGTGCCTGACTACTGGCTGCTGGATATTTTTGGAAGCATCATACACTGGTGCACCAGTAGACATTATAACCACCATGCATTGACCATAGAGTCCACTACATTAAGACTACAAGGAACCCAATTTTTTACTGTATTTCTAAGCAAAATCCCTGATGAAAATAAGTAGATCTGTTATCTGGCACTCTGTTATCTAGCACTCTGTGCTATGTGAGCATTCTGTATGGCGCTGGAAGATTGGACTGCCGTGGTGGTATCAAATCCAATTTTATTTTTAAAAAGACACTTTCTTATAATAAAATAGAATACATAATAAAATGAAAATAATAAATCTAAACAAAATTTTCGTGCCCGGACTGAGCACTTCATCTGGTTCATGAAGCGTGAAACGCGTAGTTCCATTTTAATTTATATTTATTATTTTCATTTTATTATGTATTCTATTTTATTATAAGAAAGTATCTATTTAAAAATAAAATCAGATTTGAAACCACCACGGATGTCCAATCTTCCAGCGTCATACTGAACGCTCACATAGCACGGAAACAGAGTGCCAGATAACAGATTTACCGGAGGAGTTCATCCAACGGAAAATGACTGAGACACATGTGCATCATAGAGTTGTGCCTGACAGCACAACTTCCCCAGGTTAGTAGTTCTATACTACTCTACGTTCCACCGGTCTAACAAGGGTACTATAATATTGGAGCGCCCCTTTTTCTCCATTTTTTACAGATATGAAAATAAGTAGGACCTGTTTGGATTCCATTGTATTTTTTAATCATTAAAAAACCTGTTTAAGTCTCAATATTTTAATTTCTAAGGTAAGAAGACCTGATAAATACTGTGGAGACAGTGGACTTATTTGCCGAGGTCTAGTTCTGCAGAAAAATCTACAGTGTTGCTTTTCACATTACCTAGTCCTAACTATAGAGCAATAGTAGCAGTTACTGGAACTTCAGGAAGGGGCCAAGAGAAGATAAGTTTTGTAATGAGCTATTACATACCAGGAACTGAAGATGAGCTTCAAAGACTGGTTTGCTCAATCCATGAGTATATATCTGAAATACATAGGATGGTCTGTGATATGTAACCTGCCTACATCAACATGGATTTTTAACAGAATTTAAATAAATGAAAATTATTTTAATGGAGGCGTTCATTGCCTTTCCTGGATAAGGCTCATTTGTCTTAAAAGTTTGGCAATCATGGTTGCCTAGGGGCTATAGCACTGCTTAAATCTTACTCACGCTGCCCAGGAATACTTTCAAAAGGAGGATTGAGTCATTCTTTTTTTGCTTCAGGAGATCCATAAGTCCTTTATTTCTTATGCTAGATCACAATGTAGTTGACCAAATAATTTGTGAAGATACCAAATTACAGGGGTTCAAAGACAAGCAACGTGTAGTGCTGTATAATCTGTGTGTGCTATACTAATTAATTATTATTAAAGAGGTCAATGTGTAGATGCAGTTCATACAACAGTAGAAAGCTCCCAGGCTTAAAGAATTCTAATATCTACATAAATTTGTTCTTCTTTACCTCTCTCTTAACTTAAATTTAACTTTACCATAAATGTGTATCACAAGTTAAGATACTTTTCCCAAAACATACAGTAATATGCTCACTATCCTATTAGTGTTTATATTTGTCCACTCTGTGGGGGTGAGGGCAAATATGTGGATTTCTGCTTTTCAATGCTATTTTTATTATTTTATTATATTCTTAAGCCAACCTTTTGATCCATTGGCTTTCAACACTTCTTTAGTTTCCCAATCTTGGCACCTTGCTATTCCTCCTCAACCATGAAAAGATGGCATTCTAAATGACATTCCTAAGATACTTTCAGACTTCTTGTTAGATGTATATATCATAAATAGCTGTCATGAGATGACCTTATTTAAACATTGAAATAGATAGGCATAGATTACTTCATTATTAAGGGTTAGAGCAATTATATATGTGTGGTGTTTCACATGGTTGGGATCTATGAGACCCATACATCCTGAGGTTTAGGGTTCTAAAAGCAAGATCCCAATGCTCCTGGAGTATAAGGAACCAAACCTGCTGATCTCAGTCTCATTTGTCCCTCTCTTAACTTTGAAGTCTTTATTTCCGGTGGCTCCCAGCATGTATTGTTTTGTTGAAGAAAAGCAAAGTACAGTACACTTTGTTTCAAAGCTTGCCAATCAAAAACCACCAGAGGGGAGTCAGGGACTCATCTCTGATGACTTGAAAGTTTTATGCCTCTTTGAACTTGGATAGGTCATTTATAGGTTACCGTATGGGGGTTTGAAGACCCTGCTGGTAGAACACTACAGAAAGAGCTGAAGAGATGATTTATATTTTAGGGCTGTACAACCTTTTTAAATACTAAATGAGACACAGATGGTTGGGAATCATTCAATGACAGAAAAAATTTTCCTATAATATATATAATTAGATATATATATTATATATCTATATATATAATTCACGAATTATTGGAATTTTACCCATTGTCGCCCTTCTCCTTTTCGCCTTCGCCTCTCTGTCTCCCCTTGCCTCTGTTGTCCTTTTTCTCTCTCCGCTTTTTCCCTTTCGGAACCAACGCTAAGCACAATATCCACATGACAGGTTTTCACCAGCAGTAATGCAAATCCTCTGAGAGCTATCGAAAGATCAGTAATAGTCTAAAAATGTTCACAGGTCAACCAATGGGTTACCATAATAAATTATATAGTTCTTTGAAGGATAACTAAAGCTCCTATCAATCACTAGTTATTGCCCATCCGTTGACTTTGTAATAGGATCACTGTAGAATGCATCAAAATTGTATGACGTTATCTGATACCAGATACATCCATGATTGGTTTTTTGTTTTACTACTTTAAAATTAAGCAGGATAAAAGCTGATTAAAATTTTTCTTTTTATTTCAGATTGTAAAGTCTAGTCAAGGTCTTGTGGAAATAGTATATTGTACCTGTATATATACCTGTATTTTGAATATTACACTCCAGCGGGTCTAGCTGAACTTTCTTAGCAATGGGGATCTAATAAAGTGGCAATATTTTAAAGCATGTACTGTTTGGCAGATTTACTAAAAGCATTTATATGTGGTCTTAATAAACTGTCTTAATGTTTATGATGTAAGTGTATATGGTGTGTATATATACTTTAGAGATATATTTCTCTACAGACGCCATTATGGTCCAACATGACACCACTGTCAGCCATGTCATGATTGAAACATAATTTTGTGTGAACTGTTAGAAATTACTTCGTCCAAACTATTTGTTTTCCTTGTTTTTTGTAGCTTCTCTGCTTGAAGGCCATGTTGTGACTTATACAAAGCTAACACAAGGACAATTGGTATAAACATTCTGTTTATGTGAAAAAAAGGCCTCTGGAAAAAACAGTGCATTGTTCATCAACATTTTGGGAGAATGTCTTAAAGGGGAGGTTTTGATATATTCAAGCTGGCCTATAGCATTGCATTATTTTATAACCTTTCACGCCCCTGATTTTCTGTGTTTTATATATGCGTCTGTACGCTAATAAAGTCTGCATTTTCCAAGAGACTGGTGTGTCTTAGTGTCTGCTCCAGTGGCGTAACTAGAAGCTGATGGGCCCCAGTGCAAAGTCTGTGCCAGGCCCCTGACTAAAATCTATGGTTTATAGTAATAGTCTTCTCATATGGGAAAGTGACACCATAAGGGTCACCTAAACCTCTTGGGCCCAGGTGTGATCGCAACCTCTGCACCCCCTAAAGTTACGCCCCTGGTCTGCTCTCTTCCTGGTTGGGTTATAGTAGGAAAATCGAAAATCACCTTTGAACTGATAAGGGCCGTTTGAGCCCTAAATAAAGATCTTTCACATACTGTATATGTGTATATGCTGTATGTCTGTATATGGCACGGTATGTGTGTATATATGGTGTGTGTATACAGTATGTTTATGTTTTATGCGTATGATGTCTATATACTGTGAGTGTGTATACAAAGTATATATACTGGTTGTGTAAGATGTGTATATACTCTATGTACAAGTGCATAAATGCATGTGCATAAGTGTATAAATGTGTGTAAGAATTTATAAACGTGTGTGATTATAACTCACATGTGTGAGTATACAAATATGTATATTTTTTGAGGGGGAAGGGGGCTCCATTCAGAAGTTTGCTATTGAGCCCTGCCCCTCCTAGTTATGACCCTGGATATTTACAAAACTCTGCAACCTATGTACAGTACCTCCTTTACCTAATGCTTTATTTGAGGTGTATAATGTGCCTTATTGTTGTTAGTTTGTGCTTCTTAATTCAATTTCACCTTCTATATTTCCTGTCTCATGCTTCCCCTATTCTACTCTTTTTCAACTGTTACGTCAGATGTATAGTACAGTATATACACTGGAGAGTTCATGTCTCACTAACTGATGTATTGCCCAATTTATAACAGAAGCTATTGTTTTAGCTTTCAATGAAAAACTGAAGTGGAAAACATAAGTAAATTCTCTATTTAGTTGAATTGTGTGGGATTGATAAGATAAAGGTAGAACAATCAGTGTGGAGATGCAATGGCATAAAACACAGTTAAGGGGAGACTTGCTCGTTTTCTTATGTCAGTGGAATCTGAGCTTGATGAACAGCCCAGTTTAAGGTGCATTCAGCTTTCAATATAAAGGACTCCTATATGTTTTCCACCCCATAATCAATCTGTCTTGTTTTACTTCTGATATCATCTAGTCATATGTTTTCTGCCTCCTCCTATAACATTGTTAAAATATTTATTTAGAGAAAAAGGGCAGCAATCGTATAATAATAAATATACACACCACAAAGTCTATTTTTAATAGTGCAATAAAGACCAAGCTACAAAAGCTATTGCTGTTACGTCTAACAGCGGCGAGTGTGTTGTTGAGACCGTCCAAATTTCATTATACAGTATATTAAAAATGTGTGTATATATAAATTTCCAGAGGGTCCAGAGTCTGATAAAATGAAATTGAAATCAAGTATAATTGTTATATGTTTATAGTTATTATTTGCTTTTTAACAAATAATTATGGTAATGCTTATTTTAGGTTATAATTCAACTTCATAATTGCAATGTATATGGCATACTGTACTCATTATTTATATGGACAAACATAGACTAAATTGGGTTATTATTAAATATGGACATGTAATTACCCTGTTTAGAATGAAGGTAATTCCTTTTGATTGGATCCTGTGAGTGTACATACTGTCCAGTCAGTATAAAAGACGCTCTAGATTTGATGTTTGTGCATACATTTAAAATTGGGGGCTGCTGTTTTGTGTCTATTTTTACACTGTAGATCATATCTGTGGGGTCATGATATCTGGATAATTTTTGGGGGGATAGACATTTAGGGATGGTTTATACATTTTCTGGCATTAAGTTAGAAATCTATAACTGACAGCCTCTCAATGAAGAATATTAAGATGATTTTTTCCTTGACTTTTCCAAATTCCCCCCAAATCCTCCCAAATTTCTTACAGATGTGTTAGAAAACACACCACCATGGTGTTTATATGCACAATTAGAGCTATTGCAGTGTTTTGTCGCTTTGTGGTTTCACATAAGTGAATATTATCTTACTGAGCTGTCATAATACACAGAAGGAATTACTCAATGACCAATATCACCTTGACACAAATCATCAATTGGGAGTATTTGAGTAGTCTCCATGTCTACATACTTCTTCCCTCTTTACCAAGCATTAATAAAACATAACTTGTAAAGCAATTCTGGCTGTGAAGTAAGTATTACTATTCTGTATTCCAATGTATAATTTCTTTTTCCATTACAATCAGGAATCAAGCCTCCTTGGCAGCAATACAAGATGTAGAGAGCTTGAATATCTAAAAATGTGTTAAAGGGGTTGTCCAATGTGACAATGTCTTAACATATTGTGCTTTTTTCTTTCAAAAAACTTGGGGAGAAGTGAAAAGTCATCGATTTTTACCCATCAGTGAAAAAATATTTGGACAGGGGTTCCAAATAAATTCAATGTATATTGGGGCAGCATTATCAAGCTGTCTAAAAGTAAGAATGTTCTTAGTTGCCCATGGTAACCAATTACAGCTCCCCTTTCAAATATTCATGAGCACTGGTAAAATGAAAGCTGAGCTGTAATTGGTTGCCATGGGCAACTAAGAACATTCTTACTTTTAGACAGCTTGATAAATCTGCTCCATTGTTCATAAATGTAATGATATTATCACAGCTTTTACATTGCCTAGGTGATAATAAATACCTAATATTTTACAGGGCAATATATATTACCCATGCAAATGTTGTAATATGGACCCACCATTTTCCATGAGGACTTTGAGGACTTTTAAGAAATATTGCAACAGCAAACAAATCACCATTAATAGGAGTACACCAGTGGCCTAGCTTCCCATATTGTAGAATATGTGGTATGGCTTGTAAGGAACTGCCTTCTATGAACAGTTTTCCATATGCTACCATATACTTTAGCCAAAGCAGGGCACACTTGCTTAAGTGTGATATTGGGTTTTAGCCAATATCATAAAGTGCAATGTTTTTTGCATGTTGGTGTTATAGCTTAAATACTGAACTTGATACAGTAAGTTGATTCTATTCATATAAAGGAATATGCAAATAAGTTACCTGCATAAAAACATTTCCCTTTTCCAAACTTTGAAAAAAGTCTTGCTACATGACTTGGATGTGGACCAAACCAGTTCAATTTGCTGTTGTTTCAGAATTTATACTCTGTTTCTGGACTTAAAAATGAAAAAAAAAAATTGTCACTAATGTGGAAACTTTTGCAAACCTTGTGATATGCAGATCGTTTAAGGTGTTGCTCTCACTAGGACATATTCCTTCTCTTAAAGATGCCATTAAACTACTGTAGCCAGACTAGTTCCCTGCTCTGCACTAATGAAGAGCAAAATCTCAGAAATGGTGGTCCCTTTTAAATGGCATTGGTTAGGCTCAATCCCAAATCATATCACAAGGATTCATAAAGGTTGCTCATTTTCTTATAAAAAGTAACTCAAAAGACAGATGCAGGAAGACCCTAATTGCATATTCCTTGCCCATGATGTTTAGTGATTTAGCATGACCTAAAAGATAGCATGTATAGGCTGATTTTTCAACCTGAGTGAGTGAATTCCTTATAGGGGTATTCCCATGAAGCCAAGCTTCTTAAATATACTCAGGATTATTATGTTATTAACAATAATAAAGCATTTCACAGATATAATTTCAACCTGTCTCTATCAGTCTTGCTGTACACAATTTTGGTTGCCCATAGACCTGACCCTGGATCTTCTGAGTTTAGGGTTTAGAGACATCTTGGCCTTCTGCCTGATGCTGCACTGAGCTGCTCTCTGCCACTAGCCACCCCACCATTGCATTCCAAGACAAGCTCACACAGATACTCACTCTCTGCCAGCACAAAACAACACATCAACACATCGTGAGGAGAGTAGAGCCACAGACAGATCCCCTTTGTATCAGGGGAGGGAGGTGTAAAGCAGAACTGTTTTATAGGTGAATTAACAGAGCTGAGAGTGTCTTGTATGTAATATGCATCTCATGGATCTCATTATCTCTTATCTCTGATCTGTCTCGTCTCTCTCTTACTAAGGGTGAGATACCAGTAGAATGATTAGAAGCTAAATGAAAGTGTATATAAACCCTGGACCCTGATAATCTAACCACATTGTCATCACACAGCATCTCATAGCATTAGAGGAATCATAATGGGGCAGATCTATCAAGTTGTCTGAAAGTCAGAATATTTCTAGTTTCCCAAGGCAACCAATCACAGCTCCCCTTTAAAATATTCATGAGCACTGGAAAAATGAAAGCTGAACTGTGAATGGTTGCCATGGGCAACTAGAAAAATTCTGACTTTCAGTCAGCTTGATAAATCTGCCCCAATGTGTCTGCTTAGAGAGTCTCCGCCCACAATCTGGAATTTTGTACTGACCATCAGTGATCAGCTAAAACAGCAATAAAACTGTGACATTGTAAAGTAAAGGGTTAAAAAATTATGTTTGTTGTGTAAACATCACTAGGGGTTTGACATTTAAAAACTTTCTTTCATGGGAAAACTTTTAAATTCTGGTAAAAAGATAAAGCTACATAATCCATTTTAAACAAATAACAATTATTTTTATGCTTTTTGTCTATTCTTTGTAATCCGTGATTTATTATCAGATCAGACATTTATGTGGATCATCTGAAGGACTCGTGATTTACAAATAGATACCGGCAAGTATTTTTAAAGCCTACAAGTGACTCATTTCAATAGCTTCATGTAATCAAGCAACAGGGTGTTTATGTATCAAGTGTCCCACTTGGGAGTCGTGTGTGCTTCTGTTGTCACATAGCATCCTCTCTCTCATCCCCACTTCCTATTACTCGGGCACAGGCATGTGTACATAGGGAACTGTAGTGCTCCTTATAATTACAAACTCGCCAAATTGGATGACTTATAAGTATAACAGATTTACATTATGAAATTCTTCTTACTTCCTTTTTGACCTTAAAACATTGCAAGGGTTAGATCATCATTAGAGAGAATAATGAAACAGGTCTGATCCTCACATACTCCACACTCTAATCAAGAAAAGTAATTATAGAAATGACTGGAGAAGCCACAAGTAATGTGCAACGTTAAAGTCAGATTCCACCTTTACAGCAGATATTTTCAGGTGCAGAATTGGAATAATGAATCAAGGAGACTAAGAGTCGAGATTAAATTAACTCTTTGCTTCCTGGGCAATCAGCCCCAAACCAACACCAAAGAATTCCAGAATAAATGTATTGCATATTAGAAATCCTTACCATTTAAAGAGTTTTTTTTATTCATCTTTAGCCAGTGCAGGTAGTCCCCGACTTAAGTACACACAAATTACAGCTGATTCCTCAATAATAACGGATCTGTGCCCACTCTGAGCGATCTGATGAAGCTCTCTGGATTCCTATAATTTATTGAAGTTTGCTCCAGGCTGTAATGATCAACTGTAACGCAACGGACCGCGTGGAGGAAATTAACGGACTGATTAAAGGGCCAGTAGCATTTTAATTCTTCATTACAGTCTATGTCACCAGCATTTTCTGCTAAGGGGAGGGCATCAGGTTGACATCAGGCAATGAAGCAATGTTCACAGGGGATGATGATTACATGTTACATGACAAAGTGAAACTTCTCCCTGCCCAATGACTAGTTACATTTCCATACGACAATCTAAGATTTTAAAAGCTTTGAACTTCAGAGTAAAGCATAGTGAGGGCCACAGTAGGAAAGGTCATGACTTGATGCTGTAAGAGCTGGACCAGTGTATGGTGGAAAAACCCCCTGACAGGTTCCTTAAACTGATGAAAGCTTAATCTCATTATTTCATGTGATCACTTATTTTGACCAACGGCTACATTTCAGTGACTGTAGTTCTTACATTTTAGACAATATAATGTAATGGAAAAGAATGAGTGTTACTTAAATATCATTCGGTTCTGTTCATAAAATTGAAAGTATGCGATAAGCTGTAAGACTTGGTGTTAAGCATACTGATTACTAATATCAGAACCTGCCAGAATACTAACAGAGAAAAACACTGATTAATAGAACATGACTGTAAAATCACAGCTCGACTGTAGATCGGCTACTGTAGAACTATAACTTTTTTTTGGACCGATCATATTCTGAATACCAAAGACAAAAATACTTTGATCAAATATTAAAGGGGATTGTCTCTTTTTTTAGAACCAGTGTTCAAATAGTAAAAATGAAGCTGTCCATCAATTAGATGCAGTAGAGGACAGATACACATAGATCCTCTGTCCCAGGAGGATCATTTCCATAATGGCAGTGCTACAACCAGAACTTCATTCAGTTTACTTGTGTGGTCCTGGGGCATCTTTTTTGTCTTTTAAGTAAATTGAACCAGAATTGTAATTCTGTTAGCACTTGTAAAACTCAAATTACTTTATCACTCATCTGGTAGACATGCAGTTGCACTTAATAGAATGTACTGTCACCGCTGTAGATGGCTGCCTGTGCATCTACTCCTGTCTTGTCTTAACCTGTAGTGTCCTGTAACTGTTTGCAACTAAGGAACTAGCAACATGTAAGAAAGCACCTCTCTTAGTGTACGTATGTAACTGTAACTTTGTCAATGTGTGTAACAACTGCTGGAACACTATGTACAAAACAATTTCCCCCAATGTGAATAATAAAATACTATTGTATCATAAATAAGTTTACATAGCTTTTTAAGTTACTAGTTAAAATTATTCTCCTATAACAACCTGATCAATGTACAATTTATATGTGTATATTAATTTGTTAGGTTTTATATCTAAACCTATAAATATATTAACAAATAAGAGAGGTTTATATTTTAAAGATTTAAAAATTGAAATGACTCCATCAGTACCAGAGACTTGCTGGTATAACACTAATGTCAGCGCAGGCTCCACATATGATGGACCTGTCCTCTCCCTGTCCTTACCAGAATGATGTCCCTCTCATTGCATGGTGTATTAAGCAGTAAGCACTGTGTAGGAAGCTGCAGATCTTCTTACCATTCCATGCATCCTATGAAGGGCAGAGCCAACATACACAAAAGCAGAAAACATTTGACGAGAGATTTTACTGGTGTTAAGAACATATTTTTTTAACTTGTTTTGTATAAATATGTGGCCATGACCTGCATAGGTGAGGTGGGTCTGTTATATCTGGAGCTGCTCAGAGCTGCCCAAAGATGCTCAGCTGCTCTGGTTTACAAAGCAAGAACTTAAGACGGTATTTAGACTGTCCTGTTCTTCATCACTTCCAGTTAGAAAATTGTTCACATGAGGCCTCTCTAATGGAATATAACTTCAAATACATACCTAAAGATTAAGGTATAATCCTTGGATGGCTATGTGTTCATATATAATTGACTTTGTTTCTTATTAATGATACTTACAATAAGCTAAGCCTTTGTAATAAAATATATGCTGCTTTGTGGAGCAGTCTCCTGGTTCCTGTTGGTCTACGGACTTATTGTCCACTGGCCCATTTTCTGGCTGGATTTATTCAGTTGAAGAACCCTTTGCATATCTCTGTCTTTGTTCATAGTAGTTTCTTAAGCCACCATGACTTGGATTTAAGATGAAAGAATAGGGAATTCCTTGGATTATTATATTGTGAGACACTCACCACTTTTTCCCTTCTTCGCCATTCTATTCCCTTTCTGTGTAATGATGTCCCTATATTAAGTACCATCAACCCAATTTCAGAAAAGAAGACCCCATTCATTGGTATGTAATGTAATACTCTTAACTTTTTATTATTTTGCCAGAAAATCTAAGACCCCAGAACTAGAGAAAAGCTCTATACAGATTTACTCCCAGATGGCTACTTCTGGTTTATTAAAGAAGTAACTAGGGAGCGAACATGAGGCTTCCTAATACGCTATCATTTGTCAATAGTCCAAAGTCACTTTCACCTCTCCCCTGAATGATTGATGTGCCAAATGCAGCAGGAGTTGCAGTAAGTTTGTAACATTCGCACAGCACACAAGAGATTCTGTAACTTGGAAAAGAGGGTAAAAAATTGTAACTTAAACAAATCTCCAACTTACTGCTTGCACCCACGGCATGTGTTCATTGAAGAGAAAATACACTACACGGTCAAGTAAATGTTTGCTTTAATTAAGTCGCCTCAAAACTAATAAAAATGATGTATAATGTTTAGCAGTTTTGTAAATGCTTAGCTGTAATTTTCTTACCAAAAGTATTATTGGACTGGAAAGAAGCATTCAAGCTGGAAATAGTTATTAAAAAAATATGAATCACCTTTATTAATTCATAGAAAAAGATTGTGATATTTAAGAAATTTGCAAAGTACATTGAACTGCAAAGCTGAGCTAAACAACCTGCTTCCTCCAAGGGATGAGATTTATGTATACTATGATACATATACTCATGTGAATTTATCAAGTATATCAAACACTCCCTTATGAATGTACAGTACAAAAACATGAATTAATAGATAACTAACATTGTTAAAAAAGTTTTGGGAACACTTAAGTTCATGGATCCAGTATATGCGCCTAAAGGTGGGAGTGTGGGGATAACAGAATACATAATTTAACCCCTGAACGACCAGGCCCTTCGTTTTTGCATTTTCATTTTTCACTTCCCACCTTAAAATATCTATAACTTTTTTATTTTTCCATGGAAAGAGCTGTGTGAGGGCTTGTTTTCTGCATAACAAATTGCACTTCATTGACAGTACTTAATATTCCATGCAGTGTACTGGAAAGCAGGAAAAAGATTCTCAATGCAGTGAAAATGATGAAAAAATGCATTTGCACCATTTTGTTGTGGGCTTGGATTTTAAGGCTTTCACTGTGCACTATAAATGACATGTCTAGTTTATCAAATTTTTTTAATGTGTTCATGCATTTACAAAAATTAAAACCTTCTGTACAAAAAATAAAATTCTTCATTTTGCCTCTGTCGATAATAACTTTTTCATACTTTAGTGTACGGAGCTCTGGGTAGTGTAATTTTTGCAGACTTTTGATGACATTTTTAATGTTACTGTTTTGAGGACTGTACGGGCTTTTGATCACTTTTTTATTGACAGAAACAACAGAAACAGAAATAGGAGAGGGGAAGGGAGCATGATGAGTCATAACACTCCTGCCACAGCTTCTCCTATTCAGCAGAGCTCAAACATGTGAATAAAGAATCACAGAGAGTCTGCACTCAGTACAAAAGTAGCAATGCTGAATCACTTGATGGACATTCATGGATTATCTACAGGGCAGTAAAGGCACATGGAAAAATAATGTAAAACAATCAACCCTGAGGAAGAGAGACGAAGCTCTCGACAACGCGTCGGTAGAATCCCATTTTGTCCCATCTGACTATCCGTACTGAAGGTGACGTCACCAGTACCTCTTTAAACTGATCTGTTACTGCGTGGATTTACAAGGAGCAGGGGCACTAAAATGCGCGAACCATTACCCACAACAGGAGCTGCATTGCTGTCTCTAGTGGTCCATACACAGGGGGTGATCGAATAAGAACACGTTTGGACATTGTTCTTGTGAAAAGAAAGTGCTGCCCGATACAGGTTAGTACATCACACGGTCCAACATTCAGACCACAATAGCATAAGGTTCTTTGCATCCAGGTTTCCATGCTACATATCCTCAGTCAGTGCAGATACACAGCAAAGTTTTTAAGTACCTATTCTTTTAGTAGTGGAGAGGCACACTATGGGTACCAGCGAAGACATTTCTACATCCTTTTCAAACAACATATATGGTTATGACTATGGTTCTCTTATGGTTCTTATGGCTGATTAGCATCCAGCAAGAATGTCAAAGAACACCGCATTGCAGGAAATCAGAGAAATGAGGTTTCAATGACCTGATGGAAAATCTCTAGTCTGCAGCCACAAAATATGATATTCATGGGGGCTTCATGGTGGGTTAGTGTTTAGTAATGCAGCCTTGCAACGCTGGGGAACTGGGTTCATGTCCCAGGGTCAACATCTGCAAAGAGTTTGTATGTTCTCTCAATGTTTGTGTGGGTTTCCTCCAGGTCGTCCAGTTTCCTCCCACACTCTAAAACATACTGGTAGGTTGATCAGATTGTGAGCTCCATTGGGGACAGGGACTGATTTGGCAAAGCTCTGTGCAGTGCTGCATAATCTGTGTGCACTATATAAATAAAGGACTTATTATTATTATTCATTTGACATGACATTTATTAATTTGTTGACATTTGATTCCAAAATCTCTTTAAAAGTGAAACCCCTATTCTTCATACAAATTTGCCATTAATCCACACATTACATTTTAACGGAGGGTTTGGGTATGGTAGAATTTGGACCAGATTGCACTCACCTGTATTATGCAATGGACTGGTTTGCCCCCACTTCATATTCTCCGCATGGCCAAGCCAGCTTAGAGACTCATGGATTTCACCCTGTCCTAAATCAGGAATTCTCCATTTAGAATGATAACAAAATCTTATAAATATTTAAGGTTTGTTATCTGTAACTGTCCATCTGTAAATCTTCTTAAATGTCACTGAGATATTCAATGAATATTAAAAGATTAACCTTTACTAATAAAGGTTGGATATCCCTTACTGCTAGGTTTGAAATGTATAGGTGCACAAATGTAGATATGAAGACATGAAAGAGCAAGCGTACTATTACATAGGCAGCCTGTCAATGTATTTCAGGGTGTGCTGTAAGTTGTCACATGTAACAATGTAATTGTGGAAGATGTCTATATTTCAGCTACAACAGTTAGAATGTCTTCATGGTAAAAATGGATGGGGGAGGCAGAGGGATTTAGTCATAGTGATTGGTTTCTAATAAAGCTGACACTTTGCTTCATGTCCTTAACCAAGTGTTATGCTATAAAGAGTCTTGTATCACTGTGGCGGCTACTGTCTCTAGGCATTGTGAGTAAAGCTATGCTTTTCTACAGTAACAGAGATTTGATGACAAATTTCATCAAAAAATACAGGAAAAATAGATATGCTGTGCCTTTTTGCCCATTGCAATGACAGTCGGTGTAATAGAAGTCCTAGGTATCAGCATGTTGGTGAATTTAATTTACTCTGGGCATCAGCACTTTGCGACTCCACCTATGTAATTTTTACTGGCTCTATAACATGAGTTGCTGTGGTTCCTAAAATCTTCCACTTTTTTAATAGTACCCTTTACAGTTGATTGTGGAATATCTAGAAGGTAGAAAATTTCACAAATGGACACAATACAATTACAGTTCTTTTTACAGTACCTTATATCAAAGTCCTCTATTTTACAAATATTATTATAGGATCAGTCCTAAACAAAGTTGCCCCAATTATTCTGGAAATTTCAATGTAACCTACTATTGTGCTATAAAACCACTTTTTCATAATAAAGTCCTATCATGTTTTGTTACTCTTTTAATGATTTTTTAAAAACTTCTCTCACCCATTTCCCCTTACTTCAGCTATGGGATGAATGAACATACTATAAGGAGAGTTCTTACTTCCCAATCCTAGTGAAAAGCCTCCAACTTATCTAAATCAGTTCTCTACAATTATTGCAGAGATGTAACCTCATTCAAGCTTGCTTGAGGTTAATGGGGCTACCTAACATAGTAGCTAAGAGGCAAGGCTTTTTTTTCCCATCCCAGAAAATGAATTTGCATATTTTCCCTAACCCTAGTAGAGCTTCAATGGCTGTCAATCTCCACCCACGTAGAAGGCGGCTTTAATATGGCAGGGTTGACATCTCAAGACAGAAGATGCACAACATATGAAATGGAGGAAATGGAAACCCTTACTATTAAAAATGTCAGAAACTGCAGCAGATGAAAGCTCTAAAATGGCCTCGGATCTGCAGAATGAAAGACCTTCTCAAAAACGTAAACCATTTTCATACTAGAAAACTAAGATGGTCACATAAAAATGTTCCTTAATGTAAACATTTTTTTTAAGTAGGAATATTTATGGTTCAATCCCTAGTTGAAAATTAGGCTCAATTGTAAATTATCGTCCTATGAAATTGGCTTTAGTGTCTGAACAGTGAGATTCCGTGGGGACCAAATAAAGGACTGCTACCAAATAACTTGACCCCATTTTAGGCACCCCCTATGGTTGAGTTAACCATCAGAGTACAAACAAGGATTTGATATCTTGATTCTGTTCTAGCATTTATTGCTAATGTAGATGGAAAAAGCAGATCTTTTCTGCCTGAAGGTAAGAAGAAAAACAAAAGCCTAAGACATTTTGAACCTGGTTTCAACTAAAAATCAAAATATCAGATATTTTCACTTCCACTGTATATTGTTCATGCTTGTTATCCGCAGACTGCACCTGTAGAAGACTAATTTCCAATGCATTTTTAGTGATTGTAATAAAGAGGTATTTTATATCAGCACAATTCTCAGTTGTTTACTACAAACATGAAATTAGAACTAATAATGTTAGAAAACCAGTGCTGTCATCCTTCATTCCATAATGTAATCCAAGCAACTAAAAAAAAAGAGTCGTCAATGTAAAGCAAACATTCCTCATATAGATGACAAAGGGTCAGCAAACACAGCTGTGAAGTTAATTATTGGAAATGAGAAAAAAGCACAAATATATATTAAAAAGGTAAAAGCTTACAAACAACACAATCAATACAAAGTAACCTGATATTTTAATGGGTGATGGAAAAATCAAACCTGGTAGCGTATTAACTATGCAGCAGCAGTGGCTTATGGCGGCATTGGAAAATCATTCCCAGTAATCAGGTATAATTAATATTTTCATCAAGCTTTATCTGAAACAAAATATGTAGCTTATTGATCTATTTGTATTTTCTTTGTCAGAAATAACAATCATAGTCACATTCACTAAACTACTGCAATCACTTCTTTTGTGAGCCAACTTGACAATTAGTCAAAAAATATATAATGACTTTGATAGGCAACGGGTCTTTTGTGGCTGAAGTATTAGCGACTTGTCTTTACTAAAGGTCACAAATATGAAATCAGTGGGATGCACTACCCCAGCAATCAGCTGCTCCGGGTGGGCACTGGATGTCAAATACCAACCAATCTGGAGTAAGGATAGGTATCCTTTAACTTCTCTGCCAAAAGGGGGTTGTCTAATTCCTTTGGCTAAGTCACGTTGCAAAAGGGGAGAAAAAGAAAAATGGGCGCAAGGGAAAGGTAGAAAGAAAGTTGTCTATAGAAAGGGATTTACCTCTTAAGTGCTTTACTAAGTGATACTTTTAATCAAGTCGTAGCCTCCAGAGGGATTATTAACTCTAAGCTTTTTCCATACAGCCTAGAGGTACATATTTAGCATTAGATACAAGTGGGGAGATTTATCAATGCCTTATGTTCACTTCCAGCTTAGCTGATTTAGTTGCTAGTGAAAACACCTACACCATTAATCTATGCAGAGACACCCATTTCTACAAAGGGGCTGCTCACATACTGTAGCTTGGAGAAGGAAGGTGAGATCAATTGTATCTGCATCTTTAAAGTGTCAATACTATTGATTGTTGATTATTGATTATTAGGGCTATGCTGTGGAATACTCTTAACTGCAGGCGTCTCTCATTTAACAAAGGATTTATGATAATAATATGACACAGCTTGCATCACTACGCGGGATCTGAAAGACCAAGGGGGAAGATAAACAAGCCCTGGCAGCTATGTAAGTGTTTATTATTGAGTTATGGGCCGCAGTATAGTTATTCTGATGTTGAGAGGGAGCTTAGTAGGAAAACTCTGTAAAATGTAAATTGGGTAGATCTGGGAGGCTGTTTAAACATTAACTAAACAGCTATGGTTGTCACTTTAGTGAACTGGGAGGGGCACTGTATATAAATTCTTTTTTACAGCATTAGATTTTTTATGTGAGAGTGTAACTGTAAATAAATTAGGAGGAATATTATGTATATGTTGTTGTAGATCAATTGATTGGGGTGCACTGTAGAAGGCCACTGCATATAGATTGATTACAGCGCACTATATATATGTTGTGTGCTAATAATGAACTATATAAGCAAATAAGATTTTTTATGATATTATGTTTTGCATAATCATATTTTACATGGCATTCCAAACTTAGCTAGGCAAGTGGAAAAGTTGCAAATTTTGGTGCACATACGCAAATGCACTCCCCAAAAAAAGAAAATATAAAAGAAAAAAAAGGAAAATTACCCACAATGTTTATTTTACATTAGCATGCACTATTTACTGACAACAGCACCTTTATCATCTGTATATTAGTATGCACTATTTACTGACAACAACACCTTTATGATCTATGTATTACCTAATGCTATTCACTGACAACAGCAACTTTATGATCTACGTATTAGTGCATTAGTGACTTCACAAATAAGGTATTACTGAATGCTCTTTATTGACAGGAGCAATTTTATAATCAAGGTATTATTGATGATGATTTATGATTTTTCTGGAGATGGAATCTATACAGAGACAGTACCTGCAAGATTGTGCTGTTTGATGCAGTAAATGCTAATATTCCTGTCTTGCTGTATAATTATCTACTAGCAGTAAGAATATACTTGCATTATAGCAGCCTATGAGTAACCTAATGCAGTTCTTCAGAAAATTATTAGACTTCCTCCTATTCCTAATAGCAGCAACCTCCTCTAAACATCTTAGAGCCCTAAAAAGGACAAATGCTGGTTTTTGAGAAGTACCTATCTATTTGACTCACCCTATGATGAGCAGAAACCTCTCCCTAGCTTTATTTCCTATGTGTAATGGTGTCCAGACGTATGATTTTGCTCTTGTACTGCAGATTCAGCATGGCCAATCCCAGGCATGCCTGTGGTTACTAAATGACTGCAGGTAGCAGTCACTCAAGCAGCTTGGTGCTTTTTTTACAAACACAGACCTGGATCCCAGCAGCAGTGATTGTTCCGTCTCGGGGTTTGTGGGTGCCAAACTCTCCAAATTTGGTATGGAGCCAAACTTTGCAATTCGGGTCCACTCATCACTAAATAGAAGTAAAGCTTGGTTTAATTCCAAAATCTTACGGGTCTCTTAAAAAATGTAAAGGGTCAATCCTTTCTACATTCACGTACAATAGGGACATTGCACAGTGACTTGTGATAGGGATGGAACTGTGCCATACACCTTGTGAGTGAAAATAAAAATGGAGGAACTTTATTTTGCAGATTAATTAGTATGAATATATTTTAGAAGCTATTACAGGCATAATCATGATCTCCAAAAATAACTCTTTTTCTCAGATTTTCTAAATTATCACAGAAAATAAATGATTATACCGTAGTCATAAAGAGAAAAGACTAGGTCTACAATTCAGATTTTTTTCTGTTCCAATAACATAGCAGAGGAGAGGTTGATGCTTAAAATTATGCTTAACTATGTTAGGATGCCCATCATTCTGTGACTTTTTCAGATGCAACATTTATGATGTGTGTACTACATTTTACTGTTCAAAGAAATTTCACTTTATTGACTTTGTTAAATCCTCTTTGAAATATAAAATGTTTAGAAATTTGGGAGATTGCAGGCTATAATCCTACATTTTATTTTTTTTTCTTACAGGCAGATCTCTGATTTTGCAAATCATCAAATGCCAGAATTAATTTTACAGCACTTTGTTCAACCACATTTGAACTTTAAATTCTATTTTTACTCACCCTAGCAATTCAAGTCTATGTGGTTTGAAGAGCTGTGACTTGAAGACCATGGATAAGAATTCCAAATAATTAAAACATCTCATGGAAGCAGTAGCATCGGAGCATCATTGTGATATTTAACAATTGAGATAAATACTAATATATCCTGTAAAATGCACAATTAAAATTAAATGCATGAAGATTTCCTTAAGGCTAGACAATGAAAGGAGGTAGTAATGAGTCTAATCGATTTCTTCACCAAAGTATGTCAAATATGTATGAGAACATCTGGATTTTCAGCACCATTAAAGAAGCTAACGCTAACATTTCTTTTATTAATTTCATGGTGCTTATATAGCACCAACATATTTTATGTTGCAGAAATTGCACAAAGGGCTTAAACATACATGGGCTTACCGAATAAAATGTATTGTGGCCTTGAGCAACCATACATTGTGACCTCTTATGTGTAACTTGTAATGATGTGGCACTAAAGAGGAATTGCCACTTTTGTTCTATTTCTGAAATACAAAGATGATTTTCCTTAATTTGGCATCTAGCTCAGTTTCATAATCTGAATGACCAGATTTTAAAAAAATGTGAAACCTCAATTATTATGTTGGAGGGATTTTCTGGGAATTACTATTCATGGCCTATCTTCTGGACAGGCAATGGGTAGTCTATTCTGAATGGATTAGCTGTTTAGCACTACATTAATAAAACACACGGACCACAATCAGTTGACCCCAATCAGTTGATACTGGGAAAACCCGATTAAAGTCTATTTAATTAAAACATTTCATTGCAGCAATATAGTATAAACTGAACAGAAAAAAGCTTTCAGTTCTGTAAACAACTAGAGATAAACAAATCTATTCATTGGTTCTTAGATTTGGTACAAATCTGCCATTTTTCTGCATTAAAGGGATTTGGCCATGAAAGAAAGTTCTCCATTTTCAACCCCATGGTGATGTATATACAATAAAGATCACTTTAACACCCTTGCTTTACAGTTTTACAGTTTTATTGCTGTTTTAGTTCCTATCATTCCCTAGGCTGATCACTCTAACATTGGTGGCCAGGGACTCTCTAAGCAGACACAGTGGGGCTCATTGACTAAGGGCTCAAATCACTTTTTTTCATTGGGTTTCCTGAATTTTTCCGCTTTGCACCGAATTGCCCCGGGGTTTTGGCGCACACGATCGGATTGGGGGGCGTGGCCGTTGGAAAACCTGACCGATTCGGAAAAAAACGCTGAATTTTTTTTAAAAAAAAGTGTCGCTTGACACACGCTTACCTGCACCCAGCAAGGGATGGTGAACTCCAGCGGACTTCAGCGCAGCAGCGACACCTGGTGGACATCGGGGGCACTACCTTAGTGAATCGTCCGAAAAACCGAATCCTTGACGGAGAAGGCGCCGCTGGATCGCAACAGGACCAGGTAAGTAAATTTGCCCCATTATGATCCCTGTGTGCTGGCAATGTACTTAGATTATCAGACTTACATTCTTGACTATCCTTCTGTGTATAGGATTTTGTACTTTATATTCTATCTCTGTTGAGACTCAGATTATTAACCTCCCTTTTTATTAATTGTTTGTTCATCTTGCTATTTGTCACACTTTGGCATTGGGGGGAAACATCTTTAAGGTTGTCCTGCATTGCCTAAGATACACAGTGGAAAACAGGCAAGGCTGTTTAGAGGCTGGAGTTTTAAGGTGCACTGTCTGTTGTCTTTAAGTCCAGAGTTCCCTTTACAGTGTCAGTAAACTTTACTGATATAAATATGTGTTGTGTACTCTAATAAACTCTAAATTCTTGTAAAAATAAGTGTTTTACAGGACTAAAGTGGTTTTATACCAATTTTCAGGAAAATGGACCAATATTAGTTTGGACTTAATAGATTCAGACTTGAACCCTTTAGAAAAATGTCATGAAGCGTCACTGAATTGAATCTTTGATGATTTGCTAATCTCTACATACAGTTCTACAACAGTTCTGAAATGGTTACTAACCTTTCAACAAATTTTGCAGATAAAGTACAAGTGGAAACAAGACAGTTTTTAGCATTTTTTTTACCATAGGTAAGTGCGCCTACCTGACCATACATAGCTCCTCTCCTTTATGATGATTCCTCCTTTCTGAAATTTCCACTATATTCTGTCCTCTCAGGTTCTATGGGGGAAAGAGAGGGTTTAGACTGAGCCAGCACAGGGGAAAGTGCAAAATACAAGTCACATGACTCAAGGCAATATTATCCTTCATGCACCCATAATAAACTAGTGATTTATTTAAAATTTCTTGAAAAGTGAAGGATGCTTTATAAATCTTTATATATAGAATATGCACTCAATACAATTCGGCAAATGGAATACACTGCACTAGAGAGCAAACTGAAAATTCCAGATGAATTCTCCATTTTTAGGATAGGCACAGAAAGGCTGCATTTTAAGAGATACATAGCCAGTGACAAGTAATGTCAGTTTTAAATTATCTTCAGTGCATCACATCTAGATGCCCTGAAGCAGAGAATCATAATGTGATGCTTCAGAAATGACAGCATGTGCCTTCTCTACAGATGGCCTAGCCTACCATACTATCGGTAAGCTGAACTTTTATTTCCTGCATTTAAAACCCTAAATTTGCTAGGAAAAAAAAAACCTTGTAAAATCTTAAACATTAGATCTCTCTTTGTTTCTTGTTTTACTTAAGGCCATATGGGATGGTGGACCTTCGGTCTGTGATCTCAGTATAAAAGAAAAGGAAAAGATCTTCCTTACAGCTGATATTTACCCTGACTTATTAAAGGAGGGTTCTCTTTCGTGACCTGACGAAATGGACATTATCTACAAAGACTATCTCTCTTTTTCTGGGGAATTCATCATCCATTTGGAGGATCCAGAGTTACATTAACAGTCATCAGAGGGCACCATATAATGCATCCATTAACCTGTTGTTGTACAAAAAAAGGAATTGAATTCTTACTGCCAGATTACAGACAATTCCCTAGTTTTCTAGGGATTTATGATTTACATTTGTGATCAGCAGACTCCATATTTTATATTTATGTAAATTTGACAGACGTGCTTTGCAGCACTTCTACCCTGCTCTCTTCCTCCTTTGGCGCTGTCCCTAGTAGATGATGTCACTCAGCTCTCCGGACCTCTCTCTCTTAAGCCCCTCAATCACTGTCTGCTAATCAATGCCAGGTGAACTTGTGCAGCAGCAGTGAGTATCAGAAGGCAGTAAAGGAGGGAGTATAGGTTAGAAGCATGAAAACCACGCCCAGAGCTGCCTGTGATTAACATCTATCTTTCAGGATCTTTCCTTATTGAAAGCTGGGCGTGAATTTAAAGGAAATCTACCTTGGGGAATCACCTTTCTGAAAGATTCCCCATGGTAGATTTCCCCTCCCTGCAGAAATAAACTTTAATCCTTTGATATGCAAATTAATTTCTGAGTCTATTGGGGGTGTGGGGTAGGCTCAGAAAGCTCCGGGGTGAAGGCTACTACTCGGCCCCAGTGGCCCCTGCATGCCTGCTTACCCACTTATTGCTTCTTCTCCACTGCAAATCTCTCACGATAGACAAAACGGAGCTACTGGACTTGTGCAGAGCTCACCTGTTACCGGAGACATGCAGCAAAGAGGATGCGATGAGCAGGTAGGTGGGTAAGCAGGGGCGACTGGGGGTGTGGAGTAGCTGTCAGTGACTACTCCAAGCCCATCAGTCCATATCCATGGATTAAAGTTTAGTTCTAAAGCAGCTGCAGAGAGGGGAAATCTGCCATGGGGAATATTTCAGAAAGTAGATTTCCCACGAGAGATACCTTTGTTTTCCTTGTTTTCCGTGCAGCTGTGGCTTGAGTGATGGACGGATCAACCAGTCAGTGATGGGGCAGTGTCCATTACTCCCTTTTGATTCTGCCCAGATCCTTCAGAGTTGTTTGGTTATTGCAGTCCTACTTCCTGCCTTGCCTGTGCTACTTTTGTTTTCCTGTGTATCCACAGACTCCTGGTATGACCCCAATTTCCCTGTAGTAGGCTAGTGTTTGCTTTTGGCTTGTCAATTTTCTGTGTTCTAGTGTGAACACTGGTCTATCTCTGATTTCCTGTTACCTGCTCGCTCCACCATCCGGCGGCTGCCAGACTAAGTAAGTTTTTCTGTGAATCCTTGTAGGGTCACCCAGGGACCATTAGTTAGGTTCCTGACAGTGGGTTCACCCTTGTCAGAGCGGTTTTATCTG
Organism: Engystomops pustulosus; assembly: GCA_019512145.1. Classification (NCBI taxonomy): domain Eukaryota; kingdom Metazoa; phylum Chordata; class Amphibia; order Anura; family Leptodactylidae; genus Engystomops; species Engystomops pustulosus. Next base: position 156,467,960 of record CM033644.1, on the reverse strand, counting down.
CTATAGGCAGGGCCATTGCAGGGACGTCTCAGGTTTAGCTTGCCACCATTTACCCAGTCTGACAGTGTGCGCAAAGTCTGTTTGTAATTGCGCTGTTTCTGGACAGGCTCATGACAGGAGATTTATCAGAAATGTCTGAGAGCACAACTGTTCTAGTTGCCCATGAAAACCAATCAGAGCTCAGCTTTAATATTGTTTGGGAAAGTGAAAGATGAGCTCTAATTGGTTTCCATGGGCAACTCGAACACTTCTGATCTCAGACACTTCTGATAAATCTCCCCAGATGTATGTATTAATTTTGTGAAGCTCAATTAATCTAAAGATAACTGCTTTAGAGGAAGAAAATATTAATCCCCAATGGTAAATATGTATATTTTGAGACCATATGGAGCTGCCAATGTGTTCCTACATGACAAAACTTTGCAGTTTGAAATATGGTGTCATCAATACCTCGTAGAATATTTTGATGTTGGAACATTTCCTTGGCATATGCTCAAAATTGAAATTGGGCAATTCACAATTGTGACATCTTGAATGGAATAACCTTTACATGACTTGTTAAGGTGTCGGATAACATTGATGCAGGAAGTTGAGATGGGTATTCTTAAGATTTAGATTTCATAACATCTAACAAGTCTGTGGCTGATAAATGAAGAATTATACTTTTCATTTACATAATCATACATGATACATGCATGTAAATGTCATGCCATGGAGTTGTGTATGCACCTTCAAAATTATTTTTAAGATGGACATATTTGTAGCTTGAGGATCCCAATGCAAAATTGGTATCAAGGTTATATATAATATATTGTTTAAAGTATTGGTCTTCATATGGAGAATACAAAACGTATATGCCATGGACAGAGTACTGCCTCTAACCCTTTACTCCTTGAGGCTACACTATGACTATTAGGGAGTGCTTCTAAATTTAAAGGGGTATTCTAATCTTGGCATTCAGATTCAATTTCATTAATCTGCCATACAAATACATTACTTCAATTAGATGTTATTAAAAATGTACCTGTGTGAAGATAATTTCTGATAAATGCAACGGTCCCTTAGAAACAAGATCTCATGGTACATGCCCTAAGGCACACATCTCTTGATTTTGCATGTGTTTAATGACAAATGAACAATAGTTTCAGTCTTCAGTCCTTGGGTGGCATTTATTGATTTGGATATGCAGAGTGGCGCTGGAAGTGTGCTAGAATTCTCAGTGTGATTTAAGTTTGTGGTGCAAGGAATTAATGATTTGCTGCACAAACTAAAAGATTAATACCTAACTCCAAATTCATGAAGGTGAAATAGAACTCAGCAGAGCAGCTATCTATTTGTGTGCCAAATATTGCACCACAAAACCAGTAGTAAAAATAAAAACACCGGAAAAGTGACAGATTCATAAACGGCGCCACAATTTTGCATCCAAAAAAAGAACAAGTTTTGAGTATTGGAAAACCATCAAAATTATAGTCCGGACACTTCATAAATAAAGGTGGAACAAGGGAAAAGCTAGTTACCCCCAGTTTTCCATATAAAAGATGATGATAAATGACCCCCTTTGTGTTCGGTAATACTTATATTGCTATCAAATCAAGAAAAAAACTAAACAGAATTTTATACATCATAGGGTAGTAGATGTAACGGTTATGTATTTTGCAGTTTATAAAGTATGGAATTCAAAGTTTCTTTTGTCTTCTCTGACAAATAACTAAAACCTCCTACAGTTTCAAGCTGTTATTTTTTGGTTCTTGACTAAAAAGGGCACTGACTGCTTATATTTATAAATTCTGTCCAAGTGTTCTTGTGAAATAATAGTATATACTGTATTGGAAAGCCACTAGAAGATAAAAAGACACTTTTGCAGCTAGTAACTTGGGAAGGGAAAGGAATCTTGCTTTGTATACTATATTGAAATGGCCAGATATAAAATAAATGCACAATGAAATAAGAGTTGAGCCGAATTCTGTGAATGTGATGAGTAGGGATTAAAAAAGAAACAACACATTAAGAGGATAGATGTGTATAATGCTGGTGGTCTGGAGCTCATTTTGGCAATGTTAATGTAGGGAATATCAAATATCAAACTTATTAGGCATCATGTAGTACTAAACAAAGTCAATGGGGCTCATTTACTAAGGGTCGCAGTGCTCACTTTCGACTGCACCTTTTTTGGGGATTACACAGATTGCACTGGTATTTAAGAAGCATCTGCGCTGGGATTCTGGCGCACACAACCTTTTCTGTGGTGCAGCTGCGCTCGCTGCATCACAATTTATGGGACGTGCCGTCGGACGATCCGACTGATTTGGACTGAGCGTAGGATTTAACTTTCAAATTGTGTCGCAAGTCCAAGCACTTACGTGCACCACTAAAAAGATGGTGAACTCTGTCGGACCTGAGCAGGGAAGCCACACATGCAGGATATTGGGCTCACGATCTTAGTGAATCGCAGCACAGCCCATTGAAGTTGGACAATGCACTTTAGGTGAACTACAACGGGAACTACACAATTTAACTATCATGGCTGAGTTTTCTGTAAATGTGAGTAACTTTCTACCTTAAATAAATCAACTGTATTCTTCTATAACTTACAGTATTTTTCTGGCGCCCACTTAGAGAGGACCTTCACACAAGGACAGGGATGCACAACCAGCGGTCCACGCCCTGCTGCATGCAGATCCTAGTGCAGCAGCAGGGCAGTGATCTTATTGCATTCATGCAGCAATTTTTGGCAAAAAATTGATAAAATGTGTGCAGTGAGCACGCAGTATTATGCTTAAGGACCTTGAATGAGATCAAGGTAATGTAATCATCACATGACCCACTTACTTCTCCATTATAGAGAAGCCGGGTAACAGGGCTGCCAACAGTAAAGAGGGGGGAGAAGAGAGAGTGGATATTCTGTGTGAGGATGGAGGACTAGACCTGGGGGACATTCTGTGTGAGGATGGAGGACTAGACCTGGGGGATGGGAAGGATTCTATGTGAGGAGAGGACCAGACCTGGGGGAAGGGGGGTTGCTGTGTGAGACCTGGGGGGGGGTTGCTGTGGGACGAGGGGGAAGCAGACATGTAGGTGCTATCTGAGTGCGTAGGGAGACAAGACCTGGAGTTGGGGACTGACAGTGTGTTGAAGGGGGAAGGCAATATTATAATACAGGTAACGCGTCACCTGTTTTTCGTGTGCAAATTTTTTGTTACTATGTCTGCCTCTTTTTTATATGCAACAGTAAACTAAAAGTTTTTATACATGTTATACTATAGTAGCTATATTCTTGTACATAGTGGGCAGTATTATAGTAGTTATATTCTTGTTCATCGGAGTAGTATTATAGTAGTAGATGTATCATGTAGCTATTGCTAATGCTAGTTTCTAGGTTTTTGTACTTATGATTGTACTTATCAATTTTCACCTCATGCAGAAAAAAGGCTAGAATTTTCCCAGTGCAGCAGGCTATGGCCCACATTTATCAAAACGAGTGCAGTCTGTACTATGTGGAGTTTGCCTATGGAGTGTGCAGGGTGCGCCAAATTCATCAAAACTGGCACCTGGTCTTTATTAATTTGATGCCCCCTGCACTGCTGTGGGAGTGTGCGCCATTTTTTGGTATACTTTTTTCATGCTGCAAAATTGTGGCACAAAAAGTAATGTGGTGCACATCGGTAATAAATGTGGTGAAAACTCTGACTAACACGCACACTTACTAACTGTGGTGCAAACTAAACTGCCTAACACTCAAATAGTCCCTGCTTGCAACCAGTTATTCACAATTATTAACTGCTACAGGCTTTGCATGGAAGCTGCTTCCTCTAGAGTTGTACCGAGTCTGCACTGTGCACCTCCCGTAATTGTCTGTGTACTGGACCCCGCTGCGGTGTGAGCCTCCCTCTCCCTCCTGAGACTTGTTGCCAGAGATCTCTACCTTAGTCTGAAAAGGGGGAGAGAGCAGTCAGGGATGGAAATCAGCAGGATGGGGACCAGAAAACACAAGAAGGTCCCCAACCTCAGTCACCAAAGGTATCTCTCCTTCCTGTGTCCCTGACTGCTTTATATTGAGGTCTCCAGTATAATAGGTCAGCTTTGGAGGGGGCAGTCACCTGTTTTAAATTCAACTTTGGGGGATCTACTGTATTTTAGTCAGCTGTGGGGGATTTGGGGTCTTCAGTAAAACTCTTCTTGGTTTCTTTTTCGGAGATGCTTCTTCACACACTTATTGATTTGTTTCAATTCAGAAGAATCTGTCAGAGAAGAAGTCTCTGCTCAGTCAGGCTCAATGTGTCTCTCTAAGTTGCGTTCTCTTAAAGGGGTTATCTGAGGGTATTAAAAAATTCATTGGTGGTCAGGATGGCCGTCGGGTTAAAAAAAAATAAACATGTACTTACCTCCCGCCCCATCCTAGCCACCAATGGGTTTTTTATACCTTATCTGTGTTATCTAAGTGTTTAGTCTGATAACAAATCAGCCTTTAAAAAGCTGCTTCTCTGATGAATTCCTATGGATTAAGAAAAATTCTCTGACAATTCAGAAGAATCTGTCAGAGAAGAAGTCTCTGCTCAGTCAGGCTCAATGTGTCTCTCTAAGTTGCGTTCTCTTAAAGGGGTTATCTGAGGGTATTAAAAAATTCATTGGTGGTCAGGATGGCCGTCGGGTTAAAAAAAAATAAACATGTACTTACCTCCCGCCCCATCCTAGCCACCAATGGGTTTTTTATACCTTATCTGTGTTATCTAAGTGTTTAGTCTGATAACAAATCAGCCTTACGACTTGCTCTTCGCCTTTAAAAAGCTGCTTCTCTGATGAATTCCTATGGATTAAGAAAAAACAGTGGGGCTCATTTACTAAGGGTTTTTTTTCGGGTTTCGCAAATATTTCCGATTTGTGGCAAATTGCCCCACGGGATTTTGATGCACGGGATCGAATTGTGTCACATCGGCGGCGGCTTTCACGCGACAGAAATCGGGGGGCATGGCCGTCGGAATACCCTACGGATTCGGAAAAAATGCAGAATTTAAAAAAAAATTGTGTCGCAAGAATAGCACTCACATACACCGGGACGAAGAAGTTGAACTCTGGCGGACTTCAGCGCAGCAATGACACCTAGTGGATATCGGGCACACGACCTTAGTGAATCCCAGCAGAACCAAATCCTCGTCGGCCAATGCATCGCGGGATTGCGACTGAACCAGGTAAATAAATGTTTTCCAGTGAGTGTTTAAAGAAGCATTTTTTATCAGAAGTAAAATTTCTATGGAAAATTTGTTGATAATGCAATGAAACAATTTTCATTTATTACCCCAGTTGTCATTTGGTGCCTATCTGCTACCACTACTCTACACTCTTAGATTTCAATTACATAAATTAATTGAGAAGAAAATTGAGAAGGAAATTGAGAAGGAAATTTCACCGAAAATATACAAATAAAAAAGTACCTCCAAACAAATTTGTGTTTTCAAACATATTGAGAATTTTTATTCTGAGGGACCCATACTGAGGCATTCTGTAACCACTTCACCTCTTTAAGTTACTTGAGCAAAAGTAACGGAAATCCTATGTCTTTCCAGAGTAAAGGAAAGATTTTGAGCTTTCTAAAACAGCTGGTGTCCACTCATTTGTGAAAACTAAGAGTAGAACGCCTTTGGTTGCACATTTGTTTATTATCAGTCCAGCTGTGAAAATGCTTCAGATTAAAAAAAAAGAAAACTTAAATCTTTTTATAGTCTATAAGCACGGCGCACAAAGAAAATGGTGTCTCAATACTGACATCAAAGGACAACAAGGGGATCCCAGCAGAAAACTAGTGCTGGAAAGTGGTAAGTTGGACCTTTATGCAGATTATGGATACTAGAGAAACCTACTTACAAATAATAGAGTAAGTAATTTGATGTGTCTTTTAACCACTTTTAAAAAAATTGTGAATTAGAATTTCTTGGAACTCCAGCAATCTCTTGTCATGAAGAAGTAGAAAAGGGAGAAATATTTCAAGTTCAAGATTCCATGCAAACTTTGATCAATTTGATGTGGATTATGAAAACACATACACTAGTGAAACTGGCTTTCATTCCATCATCACACATGTACGCAAGGGTGAATTTGTCCATAAGCCATGCCATGTAATTGTGTGAGTCCCCGGAGATTACCGGGTGCAGGATTTCTCTTACTGTTGTCAAGAAAATAGAAAATTTGCTGGGTAACGAGGGAGAATATAATCCTCACCCTTCTGCTTTAAAGGAAATCTTCCAGTAGGTTTGACCTTTATTAGCCATTAATGCTGCTCGGTAGCTCCCAGCAGTGTTATTACACTAGTATTAAGAGATTTGCTCCTGTACTTTCATTAGAAAATTACATTTAAATTTATTTAAACAAAGAGCAAGAGCTTTGGGGGGCTTCACCAGAGCCCCTCCTCTTTTTTCCCTCAGTGCTCTCCCTTTCCACAGTCTGCTGGAAATCTAGTGGCAGCAGTGAGTCTGTGCTGCCTATGCTTCTGCAAAATTTCAGATAGGGGGAGCAGCGAGGGAACAGGGAGGCTCCATTTAAACAAATGTTAACTTCATTTTCTAACAAAAGTATCAAAGAAAAGCTTGTAATAAACATATTGCTGTAATCATGAAAAACAAAAAAAAAAAACAAGTATGAACGTGTCTGCTCACCCGAAGTTCTGTAGCTCGAGTCCATGATGTGGCAAGATGGTAGGAACCCTATCCGGTCCTTGGGACAAGCAGTTAAACTGATGAACTAAAAAATATTTCATCGGCATCAGGCAATACTGTTAAAAATGCTGTGAGATTTTATTGAAAAAGACATTAAAATTGGTGATCATATGGAGAAATAAAGGCAATGCGTTTTGGGCCTAAGGAAATAGATCCTTATTCACAACTGTTTGGTCACAAGCAGTTTCTTATAAGTTTGTCTGCCGATATAAGATGGAAAGAAACACAAAGAAAGTTCCACACACCCCTACTTAGGCTGCGAACAATTACAAGTTAATGAAAAAAACATGAAACATGTTTCATGTTAAGTATACCATCACATTCAAGAAAAGAAAGATGCTTTTTTATTATGCTAACCCCTTGTGGATTTTGGGTGGTACATTGTGCACTAAAAACTGTTTACCTTTACGTATTTAATGTGATTTTTCTGTCAAATAGTGAGAATGAGGCTTTGTATGAACAATACTTCAAGCATAATCACATACGGCCAGGGAATAACCCTTTTTGCATAAACGAGATGTAATGACCTGGCGTTCAGAATTATGCACAAGAATAACAGAGGAAGTACATTTGGCCCTGATAATATTTCTGGTTGTGTGGCGAGCATTACAACTGTCAACTCTAAGGCTACATGCACACTGACGTATGCCCCAGACATCAGACGCGATGGAGAGGAGGAGGGGTGACCCTCCCTTTTCCGTGGTGAACCATGGCACATGGCCTGTAACACGGGGAAAGATAGGACATGTGCAGCACCGTATCACTCCGTGTGGCCATTGCCGGTCTATGGGGGACGTATGTATGGCTGCAAGCTTGCGGCCTAATATCCTTCCCCCTATAGTTGTGTGAATGCGGGTTAAGAAGGGTGTTGCCCTTCTTTTTTTTATTCATCAATGTAATTACTGCTCTGAGCTACTCATCATTGTTTTTGGTTAATAAACCAAACTTGCTGGTAGACTTATTTTGCCAAAGACTATACACCCAAAATTTGCAGTAAAAACATGTGACACATCCCATTGCCCATACTCGCAATGTCTGCCCTCTTAATCCTACACCAGAAATTTACAAATGTATTGAAATGGAAGGGGTTAAATAAAACACACATTGAGTTATCTAACCTAAGTGCACATTATAGTACATTAAACACAGCTTGGACTGTGTAATAACTGCAATCATCAATTCAGAAAGAAAACAATACATAATGTATCTTCCCGACTCTTTGGTTAGCACCGCTCTCATCAACAATCATAATTAGTTTGGCTGGGTCACAAAATGGGTTTGTGTGCGTAAGCTTCATTCTCAGAATTGATCAGAATTACACAGGTGTTGCTGCGCTTTGTTTTTCTTCTCTTCAGAACGCTATGAATGAAATAGAAGTGGTACAGGGGGAACACTAATCTATATGAAAGAAGCATTGGAATCGACATAGTTCTCGCGCTACAGAGACTGATACTTAAGAACGTTGCCAATAACGGTTATTGACATTGTAGACTTGCAAAACGTGTAGCGTGCGGTAGATGAGTGTATGACTAGAGAGAGAAAAGCTAGAGATTGAGTACCACATTTATATAAGTGCAAACTACACTATGAGTAGTTTGCCTGTGGAGTGTGCGGTGTTCTCCAGATTCATAAAAAGTGGCGCATGTTCTTCATGAATCTGGTGCCCCCTGCACTGCTCCGGCATAGTGCACCAACAATTTTTTTTGGTGCTCTTTTAACATAGAGCGTGCAACACAATTCTGTCGGACACTGCATGATAAATGTGTCGCAAACTCTCACAGGAACTTTATGTACAGAGATTTGTGCTGGTGGCCGGTGAGTGTAGTTGCCATATACTGTATGTAGTGTAATTGAAGCCCAGCTATTAGATCATGTGACCAGGTGGGACCCTATCCGGGGACCTGAACACATTTAGCCAGGCATTTATCTTTAGTCTGGAAACCCGAGTCTAATATTGTTTTGTTTTTGTAAAGTTCAATTTAACAGTACACAAAACTGTCACTACATAATGATTTTGTTTTGAATTATCAGCACAATTCCTTAACCTCTTAAAGACGCCGCTTTTTTTGTTAATTTCTCGCTTCCCACCTTCAAGCGGGGAAAAAATTCCAAATGCAGTAAAATCGGTGAAAAAAATGCATTTGTTAATTTCTCGCTTCCCACCTTCACAGCGGGAAAAAATTTCCAATGCCAGTAAAATCGTTGAGAAAAATGCATTTGCCCCCTTTTCTTGGGGTCTCAGTTTCTGCGCCTTTCACAGTCTGCTCCAAATTACCCTCTACTTTATTCTTTGGTGTGGTAAATCATGGGGATACTAAATATACACAGGTTTTTTATTGAGTTTTATAACATTTGTAAAATGTACTGCGCCTATTTATACATACCAGGAACTGCAGTGAACAGAGATGCCAGTCGGAAGGAGTGTTGGAGAAAGCTGAGTATAATAGCTATTTTCTTGTCTCACACCACCAGGCCTATGGTATAAAAAAAAATAAATAAAAAGCCCAAACAACCCATTTATGGTTCTGTTTAAAAACTCTTCCTTCAAAGAGGTAGTAAGGTTTATTGATGAAAATGAAGCTTTACTTGAAATGTCAGATCATGTTTTGTACATGTCTAGAGGTATTCTTACTAGACAGCATTATACAGAAGTAGGAAAGTGGTGGTTGTGGTGTGCTAAGGAGCAGTGTGACCTTTATGCCCCGCTGTACAAGCTCTGCGCCAGTGTGTATCAGCTAGTTGACCTCATTAGTATGTTTCCTGTCCAGAACACACAGTAGCTGTACATTGTACTATCCCTACACATGTACATTAATCTGCACTAATAGCCTCTCCTATATCAGTAAGATAAAATACTGCATAAAGTCTCTATTTACGTGTTATATAGGACCAAACAGAATCTCCAAACCCTTCACAATAATTCTGAGCTTCTTTACAGCCCCTAATCGTACTGCAAACTGTCACTACATAATGATTTTGTTTTGAATTATCAGCACAATTCCTTAACCTCTTAAAGACGCCACTTTTTTTGTTAATTTCTCGCTTCCCACCTTCAAAAATGTATAATGTTTTTATTTTTCCGTTTAAAGAGCTGTATGAGGGATTATTTCTGTATAAAAAAAATTTGCACTTCACAGTGATCATGTTTCTTATTCGATGCCTTGTACTGGAAAGCGGGGAAAAAATTCCAAATGCAGTAAAATCGGTGAAAAAAATGCATTTGCCCCATTTTCTTGTGGTCTCAGTTTCTGCGCCTTTCACAGTCTGCTCCAAATTACACCTCTACTTTATTCTTTGGTGTGGTAAGATCATGGGGATACTAAATATACACAGGTTTTATTGAGTTTTAATACATTTTAAAAAGTTTCGCCATCTCCTGACAGAAATAAGGTGTAATCTTTTGCTAGATGAGGTGATGTTTTAATTGCTACCATTTTGAGGACTGTATGACCTTTTGATCACTTTTTGTTAAACATTTTGGGACGCGGTGATACCTTATATGTTAGTATTTTAACTTGTTGATTTATTTTATATCAGTTCTAGGGTAAGGGGGATGATTTGAACTTTTAGGTTTTATAATTTTATACTTTAAACCTCTAACCCTTGTCTGATTGATCTTACCATTTTACAGTATGTCAGTATATGAGGATTTTCCACATCATCTATTACAATGTGCAAATCGCACATTGTAATAGATGGGCTAAAACAGGACAGCCTTAGGTCTTTGTGTGACCCAAAGCTGTCATGGAAACAGATTGCTGCTCCCCGATGATATCACAGGAAGCGACGATCAAAACAAAGATGCCGGCACTACCGTTTATTAAATTAACAAAATTATAGCAATCAGCGCTAGAACCAGTCGCGCTTTTAAGTGGCGGGTGTTTGCTACATTATCAATATGATGCAAGCTCTGCAGTCCAGCTGGCAGAATGGAAGTCTTTGCATCGTATTTTGTGTATAATGCAAGGACTCCCATCCTCTGCAAGTTGTGAGGTTAACATATAACTGGTGTGCACTTCGGCTCCGACATCACTACTGAGCCTATTTATACATACCAGGAACTGCAGTGACGAGAGATGCCATGTCGGGAAGGAGTGTTGGAGAAAGCTGAGTATATAGCTATTTTCTTTGTCTCACACCACCAGGGCCTATGGTATAAAAAAAAAATAAATAAATAAAAGCCCAAACAACCCATTTATGGTTCTGTTTTAAAAAACTCTTCCTTCAAAGAGGTAGCTAAGGTTTATATTGATGAAAATGAAGCTTTACTTGAAATGTCATGTTCATGTTTTGTACATGTCTAGAGGTATTCTTACTAGAAAGCATTATACAGAAAGTAGGAAATGGAGGTTGTGTGACTGTGCTAAGGAGCAGTGTGACCTTTATGCCCCGCTGTACAAGCTCTGCGCCAGTGTGTATCAGCTAGTTGACCTCATTAGTATGTTTCCTGTCCAGAACACACAGTAGCTGTACATTGTACTATCCCACATGTAACATTAATCTGCACTAATACCTCTCCTATATCAGTAAGATAGAAATACTGCATAAAGTCTCTATTTACGTGTTATATAGGACCAAACACAATCTCCAAAGCCTTCACAATAATTCTGAGCTTCTTTACAGCCCCTAATCGTACTGCAAACTGTGACAAATACTCAAAAGAGCTGTAGTAGGTTTCTTAAAGGGGGGAAATCGCAGCTGTTGTCCATAGCACTTAAAGCCGGCAATAACAATGCTGCTGTTTTTATGGCTATTGTCCTAGTTTTGCTGGCTGGCAGTTCAGTAAATAGGGCAACATGGCCGTCAACTATAGTGGGTGGATGAAAACACACAAGTTAAAAAGCGTAAAAGACAAGTATCATACACCTACAAGCTATCTCCCAGCAGTGGCTATATTCTGTTAGAGCATCTATTTATTTGTATTTCTCATAATACATGCCGTTTTTTTCCTTCCCGCAGGGTTCGTAGAAAACATTGAATACCTATAATCATATAATTTGTTGGCTCTAAACTCTTATCAGTGTAAGAAAAAGAAAGGGATATTGTAATCACTATCTAAAGAAACAAAATATTGCCGGTAATTATATATTTCTTGCTTTTTTGCCCAAAATGCTGTCAGTTATCTACAAATCAGATGGTGATCTATTTTCTGTATGCAGTTTATCAGCCATTGATGTCAGTGCACCCCCTGGGGCCGTGCAGGGGTTAATAGACTATGGCACATTTATCCCAACCACTTTGGACAATTGATTAAACAATTAAAAAATGCAAGGGATGAAATGAAGTTAATATGTTCAAGGTTGTTAGAACTATACACAAAGAGTAGAACACCCGATTATCCCAATGGTGCAATAAAAAGGCTCTCTCCTAGTTTATGGTTCTTTGCTTCCATCCGATAGTTTTTGCTCTGCATTATGGGTCTTTTTGTAGCACTGAGGGTTAAATATAGTTACCTTCCTCCTCTGACTCATTTCCTTGCTTCATTACCAGTTCCATTAATAACATAATAAAAATAATTGATTTTTATATAGCAGTTAGAGGGGAATGTTGTGCTATAAAAAGCAAAGTAGCAAACACAATCAATAGCCATTGCAAAGAGCTTACAATCAGATTATAAAATGGGGCTGGCGGCTGATGGTGTATAGAAGGGTCCCGCGCCTTGAGTGAAGATTAGCGAACCTCCAGCTTACGACGTAGAGTTTGTCAAGTTGTAATGAAGCTCTCAGAGAATATTTTTGAAGAAGCGAGTTCTGAGACGTGATTATATCAAACAGTTTTGTGCTTCGCAATCCCGTGCTGTATCTAGATATTGTGCAATTAAGAAGGCGCATGAAACTGATGATGGAACAGTAATTTTTACAGCTTCGGAAAAATGAACTGATATGCTAAAGTCGGCTTATATAAAAGAATCGCTAATGACTTTCACAAATATCTGTGCAAAAGTTTCAGGGATTTATGAGAAGCGGGAGTTATTTGAGGTGGATATGTGATTATGGGGAGCGATATTTCACTACACGCAGCTAAAATACTTGCCAATGAGCTTGTGATGTAGCCAGATCTCCTGGGTTTGAGAAATCTTATAAATATGCCTTCTCTACGGACAGATCTTATTAGGCTCTTTGCCACTTAAGGGATATGTTGAGCTTAAAGTCCCATTAAAGAATGGTGGCAGAATCTAACACATCAAGTTCCCGAAGCACATGTTTACTCAGTACTCAGGAAACACTTTGACGGTTACAACGGAAATCTACCATCAAAATTCATCATGATAAACCAGGGACATTTACTCACAGATCCAGGCACTGTGACTCTGGTATTCTTCATATATGTGTTATATATGGCCTCCTTCCTTCTAAAAACAACTTTTATATTGATGCTAGTGAGCCAGAAGGGATATGGGGGCATTACAAGAACCTCTCCATGCTGCAGCTGCACAAGCTGTTACACAGTGCAGGAGCACATCTCCCCCTCCCTCCACTTTTTCCACACTTTTCCCATACCTCTGCCTACAGTAATTGCAGTGTTACAGCCTGTGGAGCTACAGGATTGAGGGGCTCTAGTAACATCTCCCATAGCACTATGGATCATTAGCATATGATCACCACAGTCACGGTGCCTGGATGTATGACTAAGTCTCCTTGGTTTATCATGCTTGATTTTAATGGTAGATTTCCATTAGTATAGGCCATAACAGAGACTTAACACTTGGCAACATGGGACTCTACTGGGCAGGTCTCTCTGGTACAGGAGCTCTTATATGGTGGTTAGTCTTATAGATTTGCATTTAATCTTCACAATGTTCCTGATGCACAATGTAGTTTCCCCAGATTTATGTGTCCTTTAGGTTGCATAAACAGGCTGGTCTTCGGTGTCCTTTAGATCACTACTTTGGCTATATTTATCTAAACCCTGCCCTTGATTCAGCTTTCAAACTTTCCTACAGGTTCTTCCAAGGTCACTTTTGGGGCAGTACAGCAGACCTGTTTCATTTTCCCAGACAATCGCCTAATCAATTGCGGTATGTTAGCCCACAATTATAAGGGTCAATTTGTCAAGACAAGGTACATCATGCACCAGATATACTACTGCATAGAATTCGCATCCCAATCTACACTCCATACCCCACCATGTGTCCACTTTTCCAAAAAGTGTCATGGAGGTGACACATCCTGGCTGCACCTATAGATAGTTCGACAATTTTGGCATTATACTTTTCTGCTTTATATTGCCCTACAAAATGTGCAACTCTTTAAGAAAATGTTTGGTGCCGTTCTTGGGGGAGTTTATAAAGGTATTTGTACAGTAAGTACAGATTTCTATGTCCAATATTATTGCTTGAGTGAGACCTGTGTACACTCTGCTATCCACAATGTTAACAGAAGATTGAAATCAGCATGTATATTTAGTGTGTATATGTCCAGTGCAATAAACTTCATAAGTCATTTCATAAAATTTCCACACCGATTCAGTTTACGTGTTAGTATATTGTCCACAGAATTAAGAAGGGATAAAGAATAAAGATGAATGAGTATATTTTTCCGAGCTTAATGCTCGTTCGAGTACTGGAAACGGCTCGTTGCTCTGACGAGTATTTCGCCTGCTCGAGATCGAGCATTTACTTTTGAAAACACAGTGAAGAATAGTGAAGAATACAATGAAAACAGTGAACACAGTGAACACAGGATCATTTAAGTGAAGAACACAGTGAAGAACACAGTAAAGAACGATTTGCAGATGTTCGGCACATCTGCTAACTTATCCAAAGACACGAGTATGTGAAGAACACCGTTCTGCACGCGTGTCTTCTGATAAGTAAGCAGATGTACGGAAACATCTGCAATGTGTTCTTCAGTGTTCTTTCAATGTGTTCTTTCAATGAAAAATGCTCTAGTCTCCCATTGACTTTAATGGGGCTCGTTATTGGATAAGAGCACTCGAGCATCAGGAAAAGTTCAACTTGAGTAACGAGCACTCGAGCATTTTAGTGCTCGCTCATCTCTAATAAAGAACCATTCTGATCATGTTTGCTTATACATTTAAAGCATCATTTAATGATCCACTGCTAGGGGAAGACTGGTGCATTGTGTCCCAGTCTTAATAGCCCCTGCACCAGCAGTGGATTTACTAAGCATTTCCCACCTCTTAGTAATTTTTGTACAACACACCAGAAGAGTATAGAGCTATAACCTCTGCTGCTTTTCTGGTGGTGGTTTTAGTAATTTTTCCGCCCTTGTGCCTCTTTGACACACTGGGGCTTATTTACTAAGGGTCGCACACGGCACATCGGACTTTGCACTGTTTTTGTTTTTTACATGACTTTGACAGTGGATTGTATTGCATGCAATCAGATTTTGGTGCAGCTGCTCTGGCTTTCATATGACAGAAATCAGGGGGTGTGCCATCGGACAATCTGATGGATTTGGACTGAGCACTGGATTTAACTTCCAAATTGTGTCGCAAGATAATGCACTTACATGCACCAGAAAGAAGAAGATGTCAGACCAGAGCTGGACAGCGTTGCATGCAGGATATCAGCTCACAATCTTAGTGAATGGCGGCACAGTACATTTTGGTCGGACAATGCACTTTCAGGGAACTCGCTGGACCGGTTAAGTAAATGTGCCCCACTCACTCTTTAATGTGACATGTGGGGTTTAAAACATGCAAAAAGACCCAATTTTCTGGCTATGCAAAAAACCTAGTGTACAAGCATAAGTTCCCCCATAGTCTTTTGCATAAAGCTGCAGAGGTCTATTAGATTATAAAAGTAGACAGCACTTTTCCATATGTCAAAAGATACAATGGAAAGGCAAAGTAGATTTTTAGTATTTTTCTCTACAGGACAATGGGGGTCATTTACTAAGGGTCCAAATCGCGTTTTTCCAACGGGTTACCCGAATTTTACCGTTTTGCTCCGATTTTCCCTGAATTGCCCCGGGTCTTTGGCGCACGCGATTGGATTGTGGTGCATCGGCGCCGGCATGCACGCAACGGAAAAAAACGCCGTATTTAAGAAAAAAAAAGTGTCGCTTGACACACACTTACCTGCACCCAGGGTAGCTTGGTGTACTCCAGTGAACTCAGACGGACTTAGTGGACATCGGGTGCACTACCTTAGTGAATCGCTAGAAGACCCAAATCCTCCACATAGAATGCGCCGCTGAATCGCAACAGGCCTGGGTAAGTAAATCTGCCCCACTGTCTGTAAAAAACACTTGTTACATCTAATTAAAAAATGTGAGCTGAATAAGCCTTTTAGCAAAAGTAAAAATCTGTATTTATCAAAATTAAAAAAAATTTTTTTTAAAGCAATGTTCACATTCGAGGGCAATTCCAATTTTACAAACTTGATTTACATGCAAATCGGTCAGAAAAGCAGCTGTGTGTATGTTTCATGTGTCTTTTAAGTTTTGAGAAACACTGATATAAAAGGATTTGTGATGATTTGAAACCACTTATAAGTCACATAAAAAATCCACACTAAGGCATCACTCTGCTGTACTGATGGATTTTGCGGCGTAAATGATACTACAACATGCAGTGAGTGTGAGAAGAAGCATCTACACAAGAGAAACTGAGAAAAATTTGTAATGAAACTCTTTTGGGTAAATGATTCAAACCTATAATAAGCATAGCAAATGTGATGCCAATATACAAAAAAGGATCAAAAGCAGTTCTGGAAACTACAGACCTATGAGTCTAACTTCTGTTGTAGGGAAAATATTTGAGGGTTTTTTTTTAGAAATGCCATCCTGGAGTATCTCACTGTACATAACTTTATAACTAAGAATCAGTATGGGTTTATAAGGGATCAGTCCCGTCAGACTTATCTGATTGGCTTCTATGAGGAAGTAATCCAGACTGGACCTGGAAGAGGCCGTGGATGTTGTATATCTGGACTTGTCCAAGTCATCGGACACAGTGCCCTATAAAAAGTTGGTACATAAAATGAGACTGCTGGGACTAGGGGAAAATCAGTGTATTTGGGTAAGTCATTGGCTTAGTGATAAAAACAGAGGGTCGTCATTAATGGCACATTCTCAGATTGGGTTGACGTCACCAGTGGAGTGCAACAGGTGTCAGTATTGGAGCCACTTTTTAAAAATGTTTTTATTAATTACCTTATAGTGGGTTTACACAGTCAAGTTTCAATATTTACAGATGATACTAAGCTGTATAAAGTAATTAATACAGAGTCTGATATCATAGCATTACAGAGGGATTTGTGGAAGCTGTAGGAGTGGGCAGAGAAATAGTTGATGAGGTTTAGATAAATGTAAAGTTATGCACTTGGGCCATGGAAACAAAAAGTTATTATGTTCAATTACTCGGTAAAACTGCAGCCGAAAAAGACAAGGGTATTGATGGAGTCAGGCAGCTGCTGCAAAAGCAAATAAAATTATGGGATGTATCAAGAGAGGAATAGAATCTCATGACTAGGACATAGTTTTGTCCTTATACAAATCCCTGGTCAGACCACACATGGAATATTGTGTACAGTTTTGGGCACCCGTGTTTAAAAAAGACATAGTAGAACTGGAACGGGTGCAGAGGAGAGCAACTAAGATTATTAGAGGAATAAGAGGACTAGAATACAATGATAGTATACTAAAATTGGGGTTATTCAGTTTAGCAAAAAGATGGCTGAGGAGAGAACTTATTACAATGTACAAATGCCTGAATGGGCAGTACAAGGATCTCTCCAAAGATCTTTTTATACCTAGGCCTGTGACCAGGACAAGGGGGCATCCTCTGCGCCTAGAGGAGAGGCGATTCTACCATAGCCATAGACAAAAGTTCTTTACTGTAAGAGCAGTGAGACTATGGAACTCTCTGCCGCAGGAGGTTGTTATGGCGGACTCTATGTACATGTTCAAGAGAGGCCTGGATGACTTTCTGGAGAGAAAAAATATCACGGGTTATGGGGACAAAACATTTATTTAATTCTTAAAGGTTGGACTTGATGGACTTGCATCTTTTTCCAGGCTTATTTTCTATGATGAAATGTAGTGATCTGTTATACCCCTTAAATCAGTTTTTAAACTTACATGCTGATGTAAGTCCAAGGATATTAACTAGAGATGAGCGAACATGCTCGTCCGAGCTTGATGCTCGGTCGAGCATTAGGGTACTCGAAACTGCTCGTTACTCGGACGAATACTTCGCCCGCTCGAGAAAATGGCAGCTCCCGCCGTTTTGCTTTTTGGCGGCCAGAAACAGAGCCATGTAGGGGTTGGATTTCAATTAGGCACTAACTCAGTGTCATCTCATCTGGCATAGTAGTGTGCTTTGATACTTGGCTAGAAAATAGCCATAGGAGAATACAGCGCTTTACAAATCATAGGAAACAAATACAAATGTAATGTAACAGAGCACAACATTTGTATGGAACAACAGGAGTGAGGTCCCTGCTCGCCAGAGCTTACGGTTTATAAAGATGATGGGGTAACACGAGGTAAAAGAATATTTAATGGTCAAGCCATTCTTCTTAGGGAATAGAACAAAATATAATAAATGGAATTGCTGTCGCTTGAACCACTCAGCCGTCATCTTATATACCAGGTCCAGGGTGAATGGGACTGCAGAGAAGTCTGGTGCCTGTTGGTTGCTGGATAACAGATGGGAGGACGACACAGGACGGGTTAGTAGAAGAGTTAAAACTTCATGCAGTTAATGAGTGTTATAGGCTTGCCTAAAGAAATGGGTTTTAAGAGCACGTTTGAAACTTTGGAGGTTAGGTATTAGTCTGATAGTCCGGGGCAGAGCATTCCATAGAATTGATGCAGCTCTAGAGAAGTCTTGGAGACGCGAGTGGGAGGTCCGCACTAGGGTAGAGGTTAATCTAAGATCACTGGCGGATCTAAGAGCACGGGTTGGGCGATAGACTGAGATAAGAGAGGAGAGGTAGGGGGGTGCAGCATTATACAGAGCTTTATGGATGAGGGTTATTATTATTTTAAACTGTATTCGAAAGGAGACTGGCAGCCAGTGCAGCGACTGGCATGAACTGTAAGCATACATGGTCCCCTTATCAAACGAGCTGTGTCAGGCAGAATTTTGGTTGGGGTGTGTTTGGCGCCTTCAAGATTCCCTGGCCGGCCTGGGTCACACCCCCTTGACTAAAGCTAGCATCAGAATGTGCTCTCCATTGACCTTCTCAATGGGGGTAGTTATTCGAGACGACCAGCACAACTCGAAGCATCGGGAAAAAAAGTTCGGCTCTCGAATAAAGGAGTACACTGGTCCGAGCTATATTTAGTGGCGACTCATCCTCCTAATTAAATGGAACCCATTCGCCATGTTGGGCTCTGGACTGATACATTTAAAGCATCATTTAATGTGATTTCCACTGCTAGGGAAGACGAATGCATCGCTATGTCCCAGTCTTAATCAGCCCCTGCACCAGCAGTGTGGATTTTACTATTACATTTTCCCATCCTTTCTTAGTTTAAGTTTAATTTGTCGCTACAACACACCGAAGACAGTTGTAAGCATACAATATGAGCTCTTTATAACACTCCTGGAATGCGATTTACTTCGTGTGTGGTTATTTCTTGGAGGTAATTTTTCACGCTGCGCCTTGGGCTCCTTGTTGCCTTCTTTGACCAGCTGGGGCTTAGTTGACTTAGGGTCGACAGCACGTGGCACATCGGACTTTGCACTGTTTGTTTTTGCTATGACTTTGACAAGGGGATTGTAGTTGCGATGCACAATCAGACATTATATGGTTTTGGCAGCACTGTCACCGGACATAGATGAGGACGAGAAATCAGGGGATGGTGTAATTGTTCTGTGCTAAGCCAGAAAGGAATTGTGCCGTTCGGACAGTTGATGGAATTGGACCAACGTGGAAGCTGAGCACTGGAGATTGTGTAAACTGCCAAAATTGTGTCGCAAGATAATGCAACGTACCAGTCACGAAAAGAAGGAAGATGTCAGACCAGAGGAGCTGGACAGCTGTTGCGAGAGGATATCAGCCTCAGCAATCTTAGTGGAAGGCGGCACAGTGGCCCATAGTATTTGATGGGAAATCGGACAAGTTAGGGCACTTCAGGTGAAATAGCTGACCCCGGTTAGGTAAATGTGACCCACTACAACTCTTTAATGATGTATGTTCGAGGGTTGTAAACATGACAAAAGGGTGGCTGATGAGCTCTTGACCGCCGACGAAGATGTCCCGATTAAGCAGAGAATCTCCGCTCCGCCCATAACCTAGACACGCAGGAGCCCGCGAACTTCTTGCAAGCGGACGCTCCCAATTGGTATAAAAAAAGGGTCGTTACCATCCACAGTGCCTAAGTGGGCAAGGAAATGAAGAATAGAAGGGGCTACAGACAAGAAGCCAGGTCAAAGTCAAATACAGCGGTTCTTCCGGCGCGGCACCGTTGCAGGAGAAAGGCACACGACGGCAAGCCGTACATAAAAAAACCAAGTACCGGCCTCACAGATGCTCCGCGGAACACCATACACACCAGTTAAAGGCAATATCCCCTCCCAGCCCACAACTAAAAACACGCAGGGCATACCGGCAATTATACTTCTCCACGCTGGAAGAGATAGGCCGACAACAGTGGTCCGACTCTCAATCTCCCAGGGGACCCAAAAAATAGGGCGGAGGAGGGCGGGAAAGAGGAGAGGGAGGGACGAAACCCACTATGTGAGCTGTGAAAGAAGAGGAGCAAAGCCACAACAGAAGTACAGTTACCTCTATCCACAGCCAGCAAAAATGACTCTGACCATTCTAGAGGGTCACTACATCCAGTCCGGCCACCCAAACAGAGGCAAAAGTGCAGAACCCACCAACATCACTCCGAGGCTCCACAAACAGTGAGTACTTAACCCGGTGTCATATGCTTGCATACAAGACTGCTTTTGCACATACCAGACCACCGATAAAAAGCATGGTATCGGAAAATCGTTAAAAGAGATGCAGGAGGCAACGGAGGAGTCTCGCTATCCCAAAAAATATTGCAAGATGTAGTACTCCTTTTCAAAAAAATACAGTTGCAGCTAGACTTCAATTTCTGTGATCTGTAGAACATAAAATGCAGATATGCCTCAGCTTACAACAACCGGCTGATGGTCACCTAGGCCTAGAAGAGTCAAAAGTGCATAAAAACGCTTCAACTAAAATGGTGGACTATGAGGACCGAACAGGCGCAACAACATTTAAATTTAGCAGGTGTGCCAGAGCATGATAACCACCACATAACAAACGAGACCACAGATTTAGTGTAAGAAAATCACAATACAACAACGCTCTCTTCCCTGGCAGATTATGAGCTTTATTTTGGGGTTTTGTGGGGGGGGTGAAAAGGATGATAGGGCTCACAGATCGTCCGCAAAAGCCCAAGATAAAACTTATCTGGATACAAAGATGTACCAAGAGATGGTCTTGGCGCAGTTAGCGTTTTCAGGGTTCATTCAAGGACAAAATGCTAACCTTTTAAAGGAAACAACCAACCTTTACCAGCCCCTATGACGTCAATCAGAGATTGGATTGGGCGAACTTCATTACTGCTGTCCCACACTCGGGCAAGGAGGACATGAGGACTTTGAACGCACTTGACCCGATACCCTACGAAAAGAATGGGCTCAATAAGATGGGTGTATATCCCTAATAAAAACTCTTGCCTAAAACTCATCAAGGATTGGTATCTGCAGAGCTATCCACATCGTCACTTCGCTGTAAGAGCTGTCATCTGAGGCTAAAGCTTCTTGCATCTTGGCACATGCTCAGCTGATATCAACGCTCACCACCATGAAATCGGAACTATATCCAGATGAACGGTGACTTTTGTCGCGAGCGTGAATCTAATGATCAACAGACGATGCTTAATATCTTCTAGCGACATTGGGCGCAGGTCCTGTGTGACGAGACGAGAGGCGGTTTATGTTATAGCCGCACTACCCTATTATTTTGGGCTAACATTAATTGCCTATAGTCGCTGAACGAATTCACTGTTAATTTTTGTGTTTTATTGTTTGTTATTTGGCAGAGAACTATCATGTCTTTACATTTTGCGTGAGGGAACGACAACGCCGACTGGGCGTGGCATGCAGGGGCATTTGACTTCGTGGGAAACCGGCCCTTCGAAGCCTACGCGGGTAATAGTTATCAACATCTTCCTGCTCACTAGACCCCATCAGTCGCGATGGGCAACAAAAAAATAGTACTCAATTGTGCGATGGCCTCAACAGACCCTTTAAAAAGATCGTGAGCTATGTGGCGATTGAGAAGGCCAAAAAACCAGAAGTGCACAATCCTTGCGCCCCAGGGGAGGAGACGCATGTATCCAGCAGCGCCCCGGACCCCTCTCCTTAAAACAACAGGATTTCCAAACACATAACAATCGTCCTGGTGTCTCTCACAAAAAGATAAGGTGTGGGTCTGTCACACCTAAGCATGTGTGCTAAGTAGGCGTTTCATTCATCATTAGTCTTACGTATCCACAAGCAGATCCAGTGGGATGTCCGCACAGAGTCAGTGACAGACCAGATAGTATAGTTTGTACAGTCCACCAACATAGAATTAACTATGTTACTGTTTACGGCCCAACTCAAGAGACGATGACCACTTTTTCCACAGATGTGGCAAGGCACAACGAATAAGGTTTTACAAGAGGCGTCACTATTAAGATGTGGAGACTGTAACATACTACAGAACCACCCCAACTATTGAGACTACATCTACAGCACGTCTGTCTCGACAACGACCACTTATGGTCTGTGTTTTATTGTTATCGAGTTCGGCCAACTCTCTTATTTGACGTAGGGAGAACCACGTCATGCGACGAAAAGGGATAGTCAGGAACTATTCACCAGACATCAAGTGTACTCGAGGATAGACCTCTTCCTAGTGGAAAATTCTGTACTAGACAGAATAGAAACATGAGAGTTATTGGAACATGAGTGGGCGTCGGTCAGACATGCTCGTGGCCATAACTACTTACTTGAACAGCACCAACATCCTAACCACAATGGGGCAGATTATCACCGCAGGTGCGCAGGGAGAATATTTCAGTTGCCCATGGCAACCAATACAAGAGTCTCAGCTTCATTGTCACAGGGCTCATGAAATTTAAAAGGGAGCGGTTGTGATTGGTTGCCATGGCAATGGAAATATTGCTGACTTATTCAGGACGCTGAGTGGAAATCGGCACCAAGACTACTTATGGAGACTTATTCATGTATTTAGGGCACATGACACTTCTATTATCAGGAGATTGGAATTCTACATCTCAGTAATATATAAGTATTAGACTTTGAGTCAAGAAGGACAAAGGAACTTACGTATGATAGGTAACGCTGAGTTGAGGGGTTTTCGTTGTGGCCTGTCTCATAGAAGCCTATATGTAAGAGACAACGATATCCAGACTCGGGGGCAAAGTTAAAAGAGGATAGGTAGGGAGAATACTCGTTTGCTTTGCTAAAAACAAATAAATGACATCTTACATAAATCACCAACTAGCACTTAAACTAAATGCCATTCAGGCCCCTGAATGGTGTCGCACTCAGAGAAGCGAGCTCGTATCCGCTAACATTCTACTGGAACAAAATAAGACCATATCGACCTTCCGGATAACCTTAGCTGAGTTTCTACTCACAAGCTAACAACAGCAGGGCGCGCCTCCTAGCTCGACCATAATAAAAGAAAGATAGCTACAAAAGAAAAGAAATCCCATACATTATCCACCCACTTACAAATAAAAACTACTTGCCCCAAGGGATCATAGACTTGCAAATTCACGTTATGAAAGACACTACAGAGCTTTGACCACAATTTAAGAGGGGGACCCCAAAACCCCACAGCCTCACAAGGAGATTATCGACATGACCACACCTTTCTAGAAAAATTATTAGACCACCTTTCTCTCTCCCGTAACTCAACTCCAGAATACTTAAGAACCAATTACCGTAGAGGAATAGAGGGAATCTCAAAAACAATATAAAAAGCCCTTCCAAAACATAAATCCGATGGTCCAGATTGGAACTCAAATGAAGTATTATCAAGATTTTGCCCACCATGCTAAGCCCATTTTACCTAAAGAATCGTTATTAATAGAGACACAGCAGAACAGAAGGCTCCCCCTTCCCACTAGACCTCTTAAGCGCATAGCAACGAATTGTGACAATACGAACGAAAGCAGGGAAAACCCCAACAGAACCCGCAATTTCGGCCCCCAGATCTCGCTATTAAACAGCGATGTAAGATTATACGCCAACAATACTAGCCACAAGAATTATGTCAGTCGTTACCATATCTCATAAAGACGACCGGTGGGTTTACAAAAAACAGACAGAGCCCCAGGACAAAAACCAGGAGGCTGGTAACTTTGATGCAGTAGTGGCGGAACATCATAAAATCCCTGTACACCTTTTTGACGTGTGATCGATGAAAGGCGTTCGATCGAGTTAATTGGTCCGTTCCCTTCTCGGCGCTACGCAACGGTATGGCTTCTCGGGATACATATAGTCTGCATTCAAGCACTGATGACTCGAGTTCCTAATGCTTCAGTGTACATTTAGGGGGATCTATCAACAGGACATTTCCTACTACCAATGGTACCGCAGCCAGGGATGTCCTGTCCAATATTTTGCAATATTTCTATTGAAACCCCTGGCGGAAGAGCAATTAGAGCCTATCCGTGAATTAAAAGGGTTGAAATAAAAGAGTTATCACGCAAATCGCTTCTTATTTGCGGAAGACAAAATAATCATCAACACCAAACCCTTAACTTCCTTTAGCAAGAGTCTTCAACCTCCTAGAGGACTATTGTAGAGGAGCATACTACAAAGTCATAGCTCCAAAATGCAATTCTCCCCAATGCAATCCAGCGGACCCAACTTGCAATACTGAAAATATCTTACAACCTAGATTGGCAGGAAGCACATTCTACAGATTAGGAATTCAACTATCCATACCAACAGCCTCTATATTCAAATTTCAATTTCCCCCATTAGTGACAAAGATACTGAGGGAATGACAGAATTTACTCAAAGTATATTCTGTCGGGGTTCGGAAAGAGACTGGCTGTTATAGATGATGGTGCTTGTACCCAAAAAAAGCTTGTACCTAGTTAGCGACTTCTTCCTATAGAATGTCCCACTAAATCATTTCGATACAAGTTTAAAGACAGCTTACCAAGTTTATATGGCAGGACAAGGAAGCCTAGAATTGACTATGACAATATGAACGAGACACAGAAGTGCAGGGGGTTTGGTTTGCCATCTTTGAGGAATACCACACAGCGGTGTATTGTAGACCAAGCGTGTCTCATGGGGTAATCCAATCAATAGGGAAAAGATGGGTTAGACAGAAGCGGACGACATCACAAACACAAGCATCTCGTTTGGCATGTTATCAGCCTTGGGGGTTCCCCCCCCGCCCTCCCTATTTTAATTCCGTACACACATCGGATGTCGAATGGCAGAAAATCAACTCTAAAACAAAAAAAGACTACACGATTCAAAACATCCAATCCCTGTTGAAATTTCTTGAGTTACACATACATGGTTGGATCTTAGGGAGGGGAAAAGTAAAAGGGATACATACGACATACGTCGACATACTGGCTTCGTGACGGGCAAGATGTCTCCATTAGAATACTTGACAAACAGAATTCAAGTCCCAACATAGACTCCTACAATCCATATAATTAAGCATTTTTTTTTACACTCTTACCAGGGAACTCCCCAACAACAACAGCGAATACTAATATACTAAACAAGCAAACACAAGTAAGCCAAATTATCTGGCTGACTGATTTACAATCTTATAAACGACAAGACAATCACTGCTCACGACATACGCCCTTTTAAAACGGGTGGAGCCCTGGATCCTGACACACCAATATACCATGGCAATGGAGTCAACATTACGGAATCTACGAATCTTCAGGTGCCGCTAACCACCCAGAAGCAGCAATTAAGACAACACTGAGAATGGTATTACCCCCCCCGCCACACTGATCTTCCCACTCCACCTCGCAGGATGTTGGAGCGCGGACCGCGATCAAGGGGTCATTACTCCATACATTATGCGTCATGTAACAGAGTTCTCAACTTATGGAAAGCAACATAAAACCAATGCAACAATATCACAGGGAGTGTCACAAATACCATCGAATTAGCCTTACTTTTTGTTGCCTGAGGAAACTCCCCGAAACACATAGATGGGTAGTGCTTTCAACCATGCTGGATGGCGAACGAAGCTGGTAACTCACCAGGACACTGCAGTCCCAAACATGCCCACTTTGAGAAGTCTTTGGGTAATCACAACTCCACATGCGCTTTGAAAAGACACTTGCCCATACCAAAACCACACTTACTCATCACCTTTAAAAAACCAGTGGTCTATTTGGATGAATAGCCAAATTACCGATCGTCTAATGATTGGTATTCCAGGTGCTCTCTTCTTTTCTTTTTTCTTTCTTCATTTGCCTCTTGGCCACAACATCTCCTTATAATTTATTGCTAAAGCAACTCCGTATCACTTAAGACACACTACAGAATTACATAAGATTGTATAGTACTGTCAACCAGTATGACATGGAAAAGCTCCTCAATACTAGAAGTTGTGACTTGAATGGTTATTTAAGTGAAAATGATTACAAAGCCCAATGTTAATAATATTTTATAGCCCGGCTAAGCGGATTTGCCGGACATAGGTTGTGTGTAACACCTAGTAGGAAAAAACCCACTATATCACAGTTAAGTTGATGTAAAACTGTAAATGCTTTACTTTATCCATAAACAAAATAAAAGGTTTATGACTCAAAAAAAAAAAAAAAAAAACATGCAAAAAGACCCAATTTCTGGCTATGCAAAAAAAAACTGTGTCAAGGATAGTTTCCACCATAGTCTTTTGCATAAAGCGCAGAGGGTCTATTAGATTATAAAAGTAGACAGCACTTTCCATATGTCAAAAGATACAATGGAAGGCAAAGTAGAATTTTAGTATTTTTCTCTAAAGGACAATGGGGGTGTCCTTTACTAAGGGTCCAATCGAGATTTTTTCCAAACGGGTTACCCGGAATTTTACAGTTTTGCCTCCGATTTTCCTGAATTGCCCCGGGGTCTTATGGCGCCGCGATTGGATTGTGAGTAATCACGGCACCGGCATGCACGCAACGGAAAAAAAAGCGCGTATTAAGAAAAAAAAAGTATGTTGACGATGTTGGACACACACTTACGGAACACCAGGGAGCTTTGGTGTTCAGTACTCCCAGTGAATCAGACGGACTTAGTGGACATCGAGGTAGAGCATGCAACTACCTTAGTGAAATCAGCTTGAAAGACCAAAATCCTCCACATAGGACATGCGCCGCTGAATAGCAACAGGCCTGAGGTAAGGAAATCTGCCCCACTGTCTGTAAAAACACACTTGTTACATCTAATTTTAAAAAATGTGAGCTGAATAAGGACCTTTTAGCAAAAGTAAAAATCTGTATTTATCAAAAAATTAAAAAAAAATTTTTTTTAAAGCAATGTCACATTCGAGGGCAATTCCAATTTACAAATTGATTACATGAAAATCAGTCAGAAAAGAAGCTGTGTGTATGTTCATGTGTCTTTTAAGTTTTGAGAAAACACTGATATCAAAGGATTTGTGATGATTTGATGAAACCCACTATAAGTCATCAAAAAAATCCACACTAAGGCATCACTTGCTGCACGGATGGATTTTGCGGCGTAAATGATACTACAAACATGGGCAGTGATTGTGAGAAGAAGCATCTACACAAGAGAACTGAGAAAAAATTTGTAGTGAAATCCTGTGGGAAATGATTCAAACCTATAATAAGCATAGCAAATGTAGATGCACCCAATATACAAAAAAGGATCAAAGCAGTTCGAAAAATCAGACCTATGAGTCTACTCTGTTGTAGGGAAAATATAGAGGGTTTTTTTTAGAAGCCATCCTGGAGGATCTATCATGTACATAACTGTATACTAAGAATCCAGTATGGGTTTATAAGGGATCAGTCCCGTCACGACGTATTATTGATTGGCTCTTAGGAATGTAATCCAGACTGGACCTGGAAGAGGCCGTGGATGTGTATATCTGGATTTTCCAAGTGCATCGGAACGTGGCCCTATAAAAAGTTGGGGGGGGGGGGGGGGGGGGGGGGGGGGGGGACGACCGCTTAAGCCACTTTAAACGCTAGGGGCGGGGTGGGGTGGGGGGGGGGGGTGGGGGGGGGGGGTGGGGTGTGGGGGGGGTGGGGGTGGTGGGGGGGGATTGTGGGGGGTTGGTGGTGGGGGAGGTTGGGGGGGGGGTGGGAAGAACTAAACAAATAAAATAAAAACAAAAAAAAAAAAAAAAAAACAACAACAAAAAACAAAAAAACTCAAAGAAACCAAAAAACTAAAAACAAAACAGGAAAACTAACAACACATAAAACAAAAAAAAACCAACACCAACAAAAAAAAAAAACAAAACAAAAAAAAAAACAAACACAACGAAATAAAATGGGGGGGGGCCGGAGGGAAAAACAACCACAAAACAGAAAAAAACACGGCCTAAAAACCAAAAAGACCCAACAAAAAACATCAAAAAAACAAAACATCAACCATGAAAAAAAAAACTTGAAAAGCAAACAACAGAAACACACAAAAAGACAACAATGTAAAAAAAAAAAAAATAAACAAAAATACAAAAAAAACAAAAACTAAAAATAAAACAAAACAAAAACAACAAACACAAAAAAAAAAGAGAAAACAAAAAACAACCAAAAAAACAAACCAACATATAAAAAACACACAAAAACCAACTATAAAAAAAAAAACACAAACCAACACAACCCACCACGCCAACAACACCGAACACAAAAAGAACACATCAAAAAAAAAAAATTGGGGGGGTGGGGGGGGGGGGGGGGGGGGGGGGGGGGGGGGGGGGAGGGGGGGAAAACAAAAAACAAAAACAAACGGGGGGGGGTGGGGGGGGGGGGGGGGGCGCGGGGGGGGGGGGGGGGGGGGGGGGGGGGGGGGGGGGAGGGGGGGGGGGGAGGGGGGGAGGGGGGGGGGGGGGGGGGGGGGGGGGGGTGGGGGGGGGGGGGGGGGGGTGGGGTGGGGGGGGGGGGGGGCGACGGGGGCGCGGGGGGGGGGGTCAATAAAAGCAAAAAAAACAAAAGTAAAACAAAAACACAACAAAAAAAACAAACAACACACAAACAAAACAAAAACAAAAAAAAAAAAAAAAAAAAAAACCATAAAAAAAAGTAAAGAAACCAACACATAAAAAACAACTACGCTGGACTCTGGGGACTAGGGGAAAATCAGTGGATTTGGGTAGAGTTAAGGATTGGCCTTAGTGATAAAAACAGAGGGTCAGTCTTACATGGCACCTTCCTCTAGATGGGGTTGAGTCAACAGTGGAGTGCCAAAAACAATTGGTGTCAGTATTGGAGCCACTTTTTAAAAATGTTTTTATAATACCTTTATAGTGGGTTTAGCAGTCAAGTTTCAATATTACAGGAGGATCTAACGACCAGTATAAAGTACATTAATACGAGTCTGTATCATAGCATTACAGAGGGATTGTGAGAAGCTGTAGGTAGTGGGCAGAGAAATAGTTGATGAGGTTTAGATAAATGTAACGTTATGCCACTGGGCCATGAAACAAAAAGTATAATTATGTCAATTACTCGGTTTATAAAATGCGCCGAAAAGACAAGGTATTGATGGAGTCAGCAGGGCTGCAAAAGCAAAAAAATTATGGGAGTGTCAAGAGAGGAATTTAGAATTCTCATGGACTAGGACATAGTTTTTGTCCCTATATACAAATCCTGGTCAGAACCAACATGGATGATGTGTACAGTTGTGGGCACAAGTGTTTGAAAAGACCATAGTAGAACTGGAACGCGGTGCAGAGGAGAGCAACTAGATTATTAGAGGGAATAAGAGGGCTGAGTAATTACAATTGATAGTATACTAAAATGGGGTTACAGTTTATGCAAACCAAAAATGTATGGGAGGAGGAGGAACTAGTACAATCGTACAAATGCCTGAATGGGGCCAGTACAAGGAATCTCTCAAGATCTTTTATACCTAGGCATCGTGACCACGGAACAATGGGGGCATCATCTGCGCCTAGAGAGAGTCGTATTCTTAGCCGAGTAGCACCATATGACAAAAATGTCTTAGCTAAGAGCAGTGAATAATATGGAAATCTCTGGCCGCAGGAGGTTGTTATGGACGGACTCTACGTACGATGTTCAAGAGAGGCCTTGGGATGACTTTCTGGAGGATAAAAATATCCGGGTATGGGACAAAACATTTATTTAGATCTAAGGTTGGACTATGGACTTGCCATGTGCTGATAAGCCCTATGAATCCGTTCTTTGTTTACACTTTGTTTGTCAGTCGGTTTCATGGGAGGGGAGGAGCTGCTGCTCCCTGCTTACAGGGTAGGAGGTCATGTGACAGTGAATTTGGCAGAGCTGGATGTGTCCAATATAGTGAATGCAGATGTTTCCTGCACATAATAGTGAGGTACAAGATCTCCCTGTTCCAGTCTGTGATTCTACAGAACTTTCTCTTCCTCTCTCTCTGCACATCATGCTGCTCCCTCTTCCACCTTTTCAACAGCAGTATTCACTCTGTGAAGATAAGCTATTAACTAGAGATGAGCGAACATGCTCGTCCGAGCTTGATGCTCGGTCGAGCATTAGGGTACTCGAAACTGCTCGTTGCTCGGACGAATATGGATTTTGCGCGTGACATGAACACGAACAAGGCATGAGTGTGAGAAGAAGCATCTACACAAGAGAAACGAGAAAAATTTGTATGATACTCTTTGGGTTAAGATGATTCAAACCATATATAACATAGCAAGTGATGCCAATGACAAAAACAGGATCAAAAGCATTTCTGGAAACCTACCAGACCCAATGAGTGCCTAACTTCTGTTGTGGGAAGATATTTGAGTTTTTTTTTAGAATGCCATCCTGGAGTATCTCACTGTAGATAACGTGTTTATAACTAAAGAATCAGTATTGGTTTTAGAGGGATCAGTCCCGTCATACTTGATCTGAGTGTGGCTTCTATGAGGAAGTAATCCCAGAGGCTGGACCCTGGGGAAGTAGCCGTGGGATTTTGGTATATCTGACTTGTGTCCAAGTCATCGGACACAGTGCCCTAATACGAAATTTGGTCACATAAAAAATGCGACTCTGGGACTAGGGGAAAATCAGTGATATTGGGTAAGTTAAGATTGGCTTAGTGATAAAAACAGAGGGTTCGTCTGAATGGCACCATTCCTCAGATTTGGGGGGGGTTGAGCAGGACCAGTGGAGTGCCAACATGGTGTCAGTATTGGAGCCACTTTTTAAAAATGTTTTTATAATACCTTTATAGTGGGTTTAGCACGTCAGTTTCAATATTTACAGAGGACTAACGACCATGTGATAAAGTACATTAATACAGATCTGATATCATAGCGCATTACAGAGGGAATTTGTGAGAGCTGTAGGAGTGTGGCAGAGAATAGTTGTGAGAGTTTAGATAAATGTAACAGTTCTGCGCACTGTGTGCCATGAACAAAAAGTATTTATGTTTCAATTACTCGGTTTATAAAACTGCAGCCGAAAAGACAAGTATTGATGGAGTCCGGAAGCTGCCAAAAGCAAATAACTTATGGGATGTAGTCAAGAGAGTTATAGAATCTCATGACTAGGACATAGTTTTGTCCTTACCAAATCCCTGGTCACCACACATGGAATATTGTGTACAGTTTTGGGCACAACCTGTTTTAAAAGACATAGTAGAACTGGAACACCTTGTGCAGAGGAGAGCACTAAATTATTAGAGGAATAAGAGGACTAGAATACTTGATAGTATACTAAAATTGGTGTATTCAGTTTAGCAAAAAGATGGCTAAGGAGAGAACTTATTACATGTACAAATGCCTGAACGGGGCAGTACAAGGATCTCTCCAAGATCTTTTTATCCTAGGCCTGTGACCAGGACAAGGGGGCATCCATCTGCGCCTAAGGAGAGCGATTCTGACCATAGCCATAGACAAATGTTCTTTACTAGTACGAGCAGTGAGACTATGGAACTCTCTGCCGCAGAGGTTGTTATGGCGGACTCTATGTACATGTTCAAGAGAGGCCTGGATGACTTTCTGGAGAAAAAATATCCGGGTTATGGGATAAAACATTTATTTAGATTCTTATAAAGTTGGACTTAAGTGGACTTACATCGTATGGATTTTGCGCGTGACCATGAATACACAACTAGGCGAGTGTGGAAGAGATCTAACCCAAGAGCCAACGAGACCTTTGTCCATGATACTCTTTGGAGTAAGAGTCAACACTCATAATCAGGCTAGCACAGTGATGCCCAATTGACAAAACAGGCTCAAAAGCATCTGGAAACCTACACAGACAATGTTAGTGTCTAACGTCTGTTGTGTAGGAACATATTTGAGGTTTTTTTTTTAGAACTGCCATCTGGAGTATCTCACTGTACCGATAACGTTTTATAATAAAGAATCAGATGGTTGTTAAGGGATCAGTCCCGTAACTTGATCTCGAGTGTGGCTTCTATGAGGAAGTAATCCCAGAGGCTGGACCTGAGGAAGTGGCGTGGTTGTATATCTGACTTGTGCCAAGATCGGAAGCACAGTGCCCTATAGAAATTGGTCACATAAAATGAGACTGCTGGGACGTAGGGAAAATCAGTGTATTGGGTAAGTCTTGGCTTAGTGATAAAAACAGAGGGTTCGTCATAATGGCACATTCTCAGATTGGGGTTGAGCGTACCAGTGGAGTGCAAACAGGTGTCAGTATTGGAGCCACTTTTTAAAAATGTTTTTATAATTATACCTTATAGTGGTTTACACAGTCAAGTTTCAATATTTACAGATGATACTAAGCTGTATAAAGTAATTAATACAGATCTGATATCATGCATTACAGAGGGATTGTGAAACTGTAGGATGTGGCAGAGAATAGTTAGTGAGAGTTTAGATAATGTAAAGTTATGCACTGGCATGGAACAAAAAGTATTATGTTCAATTACTCGTGAAAAATGCAGCCCAAAAGACAAGTATTGATGGAGTCACGGCAGCTGCGCAAAAGCAAATAATTATGGGATGTAGTCAAGAGAGATAGAATCTCATGACTAGGACATAGTTTTGTCCGTTACCAAATCCCTGGTCACCACACATGGAATATTGTGTACAGTTTTGGGCACCTGTTTTAAAAGACATAGTAGAACATGGAACCGTGCAGAGGAGAGCAACTAAGATTATTAGAGGAATAAGAGGACTAGAATACATTGATAGTATACTAAAATTGGTGTATCAGTTTAGCAAAAAGATGGCTAGGAGAGAACTTAGTTACATGTACAAATGCCTGAACGGGGCATACAAGGATCTCTCCAAGACTTTTTACCTAGGCCTGTGACCAGGACAAGGGGGCATCCATCGTGCGCCTAAGGAGAGCGATTCTACCATAGCCATAGACAAAGTTCTTTACTAGTACGAGCAGTGAGACTATGGAACTCTCTGCCGCAGAGGTTTTTGGCGGACTCTATGTACATGTTCAAGAGAGGCTGGGATGACTTTCTGGAGATAAAAATATCGGGTTATGGGATAAAACATTTATTTAGATTCTTAAAAGGTGGACTTAAGTGGACTTACATCGT